>JACBWW010000002.1:31109720-31330303 GCA_020086605.1 Lanius collurio
TTTCTTTCTTTCTTTCTTTCTTTCTTTCTTTCTTTCTTTCTTTCTTTCTTTCTTTCTTTCTCTTTCTCTCTCTCTTTCTCTCTTTCTTTCCTTCTGTCTTTCTTTCTTTCCTTCTTTCTTTCTGGCCAGCCTATTCCCCTGCCAGCAAACAACGTGTGCAGACCACTCACTAAATTTAACCAATACAAGGGCGAGTATTATAACGGGCTGGAGAAAACAATGAAAGACAAGCAGCTGTTGACAACGCAGGAAAAACACGGGAAAAAGTGTGAAAATTGAAATGTGCTGCCTCCAGGAAGGTCCAAGCCAACATCTTACCTCTTACTATGATGAATGCAGGTTTGAACAAAATTTTAGTTGACCTAAATTTTGTAGTGTGGGCCATTTTATGAAATGGAAACCAAATCTTTTCATTTAAGAACAATTGGTAAAATAGCTTGATAGCTGGTATATTAATTTCCGGCATTGTCAATAAATTACCTTCATGTTGAATGCCATAACTTTCATTAACTGCACACCTCTTACAGATCTGTTAAGGTTTAGCTTCTAGGAAAAAAATTATTTATTCCTAACCATTTTTTTAACTAAGAAAATAAACGTGCCAAAAATAAATATTTGTACTGGGTTTGTAGTGGCATCTAAGAGAAACATATTCTTCTGCAGTGTCAAGAGTGCTGCAGAAAAATAACGTCACCAGCAATAAATCAGATGCAAGCTAACCCTATCAGCAATAAATTTTGCCACAATTTCACTCAAACATCTGCATGAATACTCATGTGTAAATGCATACGTGCATGCATGAGTGTGTACATGCATTATGGTTCATCAAGTACAAAACAATATTGTGGCGTTACAAGTTGTAAACTTTAAATAATGAGCTTTGTCTAGATCTTTATTTTTTAGAAGTTCAAAGCAAATTCTCAAAGGGGTGTATCAAAAACGTTAAAGATATTGGTTAGGATTGAAAAACTTTATTCTGAAACTTAGATATATATACACAGACACACACACACATGTATATATATGTGTATATATATATATATACACACACGTACCCCTGAATTGAAGTCTCCTTATTCATCTGGCAATCACTGAGAGTGAAATCCAGCCTTTAGATCTGAGTTTCAGCTCAAAGTTAAAAATAATTTTAGGACGAATATATTAACTAAATGACTTTCTATTATATTGACATATATTGACATGCATTTCTATGATATTGACTATATATGCCTCATTTCAGCCCCTCAGCAAGAGGAGACAGAATTTCGTATGGTTCATTGATAAGTGAGGATAGTGATGGATCCACCACCACGTTACATCCAATGTCAGTGTATAGTAGTGATACTGCTCTGCATTTCAGACTGGAGGAGGGCTCAAAACATTGTGTGGCACTTCAGAGACTGGAAGACATGAGAAATGACCTCTCTCAGGAGGGTAGGAAAGTCCTGTTAGTCCTGTACCCTGCGGTGACTGAGCTGCTGACCCTGTGGCTGCACTGGGTGGTGGTGTCAGGCAAGGCACGCAGCCAAGTGCACAGAGCCGTGGTGTTTACTCTCACTGTCAGATGGAGCAGGCAGCCTGGCACTGGGTCTCCTCTCACAATGGACACTTCTGTTGTTAGATTAATATACCCGTGTCCTTTTGTTTTGATGAGGGATCTAACAAACACTTCATATCTCCAGAGGTGGAGAAACATCTCAGAGAAGCTTTTGCTTCTGTCTTCTGAAAGGAATACGGTTTTGAGCAGCAAACAATCTATTTGATTTTGTATGTCCCTTTCCCCTTTTCACTCCTTACTATTCTGGGCCCTTAAACACAAATAATAGTACAGCTTTTTTGGTTTTGACCTTAGTTTTCAGAACCTAAAAGTTTTTGTGGAAATAGACAGGTGGTTTCTTTAATCGCTTTATTCCTAAATTCAGAAGGAGATGCCTTTGTAGGTATGATTGTGCTGCCTTGCAAAGTAGACATTTTGTGATACACTGTTCAGAGAGACAAAGACACCTTTTTCTTTTCTGGCACCTTTGGCAGGACTTTTGGTTTTGCTGTCCCCTATAAGCTAAGACACCAAAATAGCTCCTATTAAATGTCACTTCTTGTGCAAGTGGAATGCTCCACGAAATCAAACACTTTTGCAAACTGCAACACTTTTCAGTTTTCTCTGAGGTATCTCCAGTTCAGTATTTCATAATAAAAAAAAACCTGGCTTCTCCATCAGCTTCCATCCCAAGCTGTTACTAATGCAAGTATTGAATTATATAATACTAGAGTTTAATATACCTTGTTGTAATTGAGGGAACAGAGTCACAGAAAGAATCAGTGATTACCTAGTTTCAATTACTGGTGACTAAATATTGAAGCATGCAGCAGAATTAAAATTCTATGTCCTTGTTTAATATACCACACATTTCTCCTACAGCCAGTAATAGAAAACAGGAGCTGTGCTGTAGCCATGAGACAATGCTCTGTCAATGGAACATCCAGATGCTGCGGTGAGAGGGGGCCAGCTTTCACATGGGATTATGAGGAGAGTAAGGAGCAACATATGTAAGGAACTGCAGATATTCCTTTTTTATCTCAACATTTATGGTGATTAGATCATTCTTCCAGTGAAAAAAGCCGGTTTCCTGCTAGACACTTTCTGGTGTTTTGCATGTTCTTGTTTTGTGTGTGTGGAGCAGTGGAGTGTCACTTCAGCTTCTCCCCAGCCCTCAATTTCTCTCCATCATTCGTGTCCTTGCCATTCAATTCCCCAACCACTGAAGAAGCACTTTATCCCATTGTCTTGTAGACAGATTCTGCCTGCTTTGAACATATCAGAATAACCTTAACTAAGGCACCAAATGGATGACCAGCTTTGTCTTAAAGATGGGTGTTTTATTAACTTTTAACTAGTGTACAAGGGCCATTTATCTTGGTTACATGGTTCAGTGTGGAACTGTGAGCTGGGAGATAGCCTTGGTAATGTGAGCATGCCTAACCCTCGTGCCTTGGCCTGCTGCTGCAGGTTAGTGTCTGGGGCCAGATACCTACACGTCTCTGGCTCCAGAACTTTGCTGTAGGGAGGAGAGGGATGCAAGAGAAGGAATTGGTTAATCATTCCCAGGTCTCCTTTCAGGTCTTCTTTCCTCTTCCAGTGAGAAACTGATAGGTTAGAGGTGAGAAGGGGGGACCAAGACAGTTAGATGGAGCTCAAAAGGTGGAGATCATCTACAGAAGTATGTGGCATGCAGAAGGGGGTAAGATGGAGTAAATGGGGATGGAGTTGGAGGAAGAGATGAAAAAAGTGGTAGCTAGAGGTGTGAGTGGAAAGTGAGGATTAACAGACCAATGGAAATGTGTGAACTGAGGGAAAGATGGAATTTTAAGAGCTCTTCTACCATGCATCACATGTAGTTTGCATGTGTAAATAATACAAAACTTTCCCAGGCTTTATGCTGAGAAAGGCAGGAGCATAGTAGGGCTCATACAGGAGGAATGCTGATAGGTCCCCGTGGTTACAATACAAGGCTCATAGCGCTGAATATTGTAATTTAGTCATGTGGCCAAATGGCTTCTTTGCTTACAGGGCAGAAGGTATATATGCCAGTAGTTAGCTGGTACCTACTGAGCCTGCTTGTGATGGGACATTATCATTAAAAGGGCTGCATTCCATTTTGGGTTTCTACCCATGTTCTCCTTCAAAGGACCAAAGAAAAAGAAAGAAAGGCATCATAACTTGCAGACAGTTTGTACCTGTTCTGTGCTTATTGTGCATTGGTTTAAGTGAAGGCAGAGAGGACAGGACAGTGGTGACTTGCCCACATCTTGGTTTGGCCTGCCAGTTTGAAGGCAGCATTTTTCCCTGTAAATGGCTTTCTCTGGCTGTGTCATTAAAGATACACATATTTGTGTGTATATATACGACTTTGCCTTGTGATATGTGTTGATAGGTATTGTCATCATGAGAGTTCAGTTATTGTAATGAAAACAAATGGCTTACATACACAAAGAGCAAACCATGTATTTCAATGAGTTAAAAAAAAGATTTTGCAGATAGTGTTACTATCTCTGAATTTCAGTATTTCTATTTAACAGAGAATGTGGCTTCTTACACTGCAGACAGCAACACACAAGGCAGAAAACTCCACATTAATTTAACTATTAAAATCAGATATGGTTAAAAGTGAAGTCAGAAAACAGCAAACATGTTAGAAACAGTGGTTTACGCGAGATTAAAGCTATCTGGTGAATGAGTGGAGAGGAGCAGCTAGGAAACGAGGGCTTTTTATTCAGTTAAATCATACCCTCTCCATTACAGGGAATAAAATCTCCGAAGGTCAGACTGAGCTGAGTACCAGGGGAAATCCCTCATCCCCGTGCCGCTGCAGCCCATGGTTTGGGGACAGTGTGCCGCAGTGTAGGTCACGGAGCCTGCCGTGGGCGCACTGCTCCCCGCGGGGGTCCCTGCCGCGGACGGGGTCCTGCGCCCACGGCCCAGGGAACCGTGCGGACCCCGCCGCCTCCCGCCCCACCGGCCTTGCAGCGGGCGCGAAGGAAGCCAAAATCCAGCCCCGCCACACCTGAAAGCCCTGAGTGGAAAGCTGCGTGGAGGAGTGTTGCTGCTCCCGAGGCCTGTGGGAGCGCGTCTCTCAGGGCGATGGTTACCGCGGCGGTGACCGCCCGCTCCCCCGCAGCGCCGCCCGAGCAGCGCCGGTGGCTCCCGGAGCCGCCCGCTCCTGCCAGGCCGGCGCTGGGCCCTTTAAGAGAGCGCAGCACGGTAGCAGGGGCCGGCCCTGCCTCCCGCAGCCCGCAGCGCTGGAGCGGGGCTGGGGAATGGGAAGCAGTTCCTGCTCTGGGTCCGAGAGAGCGCACGTAGCAGCGGCAGGAGCAGCAGCAGCAGAAGCAGCAGCAGGAGGAGCAGGAGCAGCACCAGGCACCCCAGCTCCGCTCGCTCAGCAGCATCCAGCGTGGGGATCAGCGCTCTGCCTGGCTCCCTGACACGGGATGGACGTTCCTGAGCACTGAGCTCAGCCGCTGTAAAAAGCAAGTAGGAAAATATACATCTGGATAAAATTGGTAAGTCAAACCAGAGTCACATCCTCTTCCTTGCAGTTTTCCAGTCTCTTAATATGAAATGTTCTTTGCAAGACTTTTTTTTTTTTTTTTTTTACTTTTAAGCAGAGCATGGGAAAACATGGAGGCAGAATAAAAGTGTAAAAAAACTTTGACAATTTGTCAGTGTTTGTGCTCCTATTTTTGAATAGGAAAGAGCAGCTTTGCTTTAGGAGTGAGGAAGGAGAAACCAGCAAGTGCTTTTGTATGTGGGGGCACAGAAAGCTAGTAAGAGTTGTAATTGACTTTTCCTTAGGACATGATTAAAGATTTCAAAAAACAAACAAACAAAAAAGCCAACAGAACAAACCCCAACTTTCAAGAAGCTTGAAATGACTTGTCACTGACTTGAGTAAAAACAAGTCTCGTCTTGAAGTCTTAAACGCAACTGAGATTTGTGCAGCAAGAAGAAGGAACTTTTGAAAAACTGTGTTGTCGGTGTAGCTCTGGGTGCCAAAGTATTGCCGGGCATGTGTTGTATATATTTGTTTAAATTTAACTAAATCCATCGTCAGCCCGGGGAGGGCAGAGTCAGGAGATGCCGTTTCCCCGTTGGCGGACAGAGGGCGCTGTTGCCGCACCCGGCGTCAGCCTCCCTGAAACGGGGAGCTGGTAAAAATCCAGGGGGAAAATCGAGAGGAGGCGAGATGTTTTAAACCATTAGACTAGCAATTGTTCACACGAGCGCAAAGCTTAGTACGTAGCATCCATTTGGAGCACCTAATGTTCGTAATTTTCATTCCCTTAAGTTCTGGGGGCAGTATTTTTGTTTGATTGTTTTTTTACGATGTTATCTCAATAACATAGAGAAATATATTAGAGCCTGGTTATGACCCTGTTATCTTTTCTAGAGTGTGTTGTGGGGTCATCTTGGATCAAGAGGGGGAGGGAAAGTGTGGAATCTCTTGACAGAAATGTTACTTCAATAGTGGTGTGGGAGATGAGGAAGAACTGTCACTCAGTGTTGACCGAGTTGCTGGCTGGAGTTAGACATCTGACATGGAAACATAACCTTTGTATCCAGTACAGATATATAGCAGAGGTCAGAGATCGACAAGCTGGCTAAGACCTGTAAACCCTAATGACTGAACCACATATTGTTAAGTATGGGAAAAGGGGGAGGGTCATGTCCGGGTATACAGCTCTCCTCTGAGAAATCCCAGTATCTCTACAGGTACAAGAGGCTAATAATTGTGCCGTATTTCATCCATATAAACAAAGAGTTAGAAAATGCAGCAATAATCTGTTCTTACCTTTGTGTGTGTATACTTGCTTATGCATCACCTGGGGTGTAAAATATTCTTCTTTGTGGAGTAGGAATTTGGGTTTGCTTAAATCAAAGTCTTTTAAAAGTAATGAAGGTGTTATTTTAACTAGTGCCGCTCTCTTGTGAGTAGAGAAGGATCAGAGCTGTCAATTTCCCCTCTGTTAGAACTTGATGTTTCTGTTGTGACCTGGGTCTTTGGTTGTTTCTTGAACAAGATTTTTTTGTCTGCCTGTATTCCCATTACTTACAAATCACTTGCAGTGGAGTGGAAAGATTTGCAGGTTTTGAGTCCTTAATGTGAGACATGCTGGGCAAAGCAGATTAAAAGATCTGAATGACCATATGGAACGCAGTCATTCTGACTTCA
The DNA here is from genome assembly GCA_020086605.1 of Lanius collurio. Lineage (NCBI taxonomy): Eukaryota > Metazoa > Chordata > Aves > Passeriformes > Laniidae > Lanius > Lanius collurio. The sequence goes on from JACBWW010000002.1 coordinate 31,116,449, forward strand.
AATTATTATGCCTCATTGAAAAGTTTAGACTTCTACTACCTCTGCTGAATCAGTGGAGTATGTGAACAGAAGACTCTCTTCTTACCTGCAAGAGACAGTAAAACACATACTGTGAAGCAGTGCATCCTTGTGATATTGGTAGATTTTCAAGAAAAAAACAGCCATTTCTTTATACCCCTTCTGCTTTATCACACATCCAGGTATGAATGGCCCTTCAAAATGATTTACTGGATCAGAGGAAAGATTTCCATCCTCAGTTCCTCTCTGAACTAGCAGGCATTAGTCAGGTGTCTGACTACTGCCTCAGTAACTTACTGAGGAATTTCTTTCACTTCCCTTCAAGCAGATTACAAGTTCATTGAGAATTCTAGAGCTATCAGATATCCTGAGACACATTTGTACCAAGAAGATGCTTGCCTTCATAGAAGGCTAATTTATGCATTCAGAGTGTCTCCTCCATCCTCACTGATGTCCAGCTAAGCTCTTAAAAAGTTGCATTTCCCCACTATTAAACATGCATTACATGTTTAATAAAGTAGCTGGAGTTGTTTCAGTTTAATTCTCCCACTTGCCTATATTTCAAACTACAATATTTTCTTCACAAATGGAGAAGCTAGTGTGATATACCAGATATGATTTTTGCTGTGTTGTTTGGAAATTCACTTTAGTATTTGTTTTATTTTGTTCCCAAGTGTTTTACTTTGAGTTACTTTGTACCTGGGAGTAAACACTGTAAGTCTGTCTGTGGCTGGTGCTGAGGTCATACAGTTAACTCCTGCAGAGTTCCCAAAACATTAGCTTAATATGACATATGCATGTGATATTTGAAATGTAAAGAGATCCTCCACCTGTAATTATGCTAAATTAAAGAAACGGTGCTTCCTTGAATAGCTTTTTTTGCTAGAGACCACTAATCTTTTTACTTGCCAGTAGATACTGACTTTGTTGGTAGTGCTATAAATTCTGTGGCTGCCATTGGAGGACTTGTCTACTGCTTGCTTCCACTGACAGAAACTCTGCTAAATGAGTTTAGCCAGAGCAAGACTCATGATTACTCAAGAAATTACTGTCAGCTTGGTTTCTAATATAATTTTTTTGGTCATTGTTTTGCAGAGCTTCAGGTTAATTCATCTTTGAGCATCTTATAATAGTTTACTTGATGAAGCCTCCTGCAAAATCCTTTCTCTTGAGACTGCTTCTGCTGTCATGAAACGCTGTATGTTACCATAGGTTATGAAGGCTTGTTGGTGCTCACATAGCTGAGGTGAATCTGGCCTTATTATTTGTTGTAGGTAAAGCCTCTTTCTGCTTTATAACAGAACCAGGTTCCCAACTTAAACCCCCAGTTTCATATCAAAGGCTCACTGTGCTGGTGACATAGTAACTTGCTTTTTTCTTTGATAAGAGATTTCGTATTTTTTTTTTATACGGGACAGTGATAGGTGTGGTTTTATGTCTGATTTATTTGCCTGTCTCTGCTTTAGCATTTGGAATGCCACATTTTCCATTATATGTGGGACAAGTTTATTTGTGTAAGTGGAGACCTCTCAAGATGTTGTCTTGTGCAAGATCAAAAAATGTTAACTTGCAGCAAATATGAGGGAAAGTAAATAAGATTTAGTAGCTCTGAAGGTGGATGTGGAAAGGAATTAATGCACAAATGTACTCTCCACAGAATATTTTCAGTGGATACCTCAATTCTGCTAGTCCTGACTCGCACAGGGAGACTACATTGGATATGTCAATACTCATGGGGATAAGCATCCTCCAAAGAATTAATTTATTTTCATCTTCACATATGTACGTCTGTCATCTTGTGTCTGAGACAATTGATGACTGAGCTTTTCCTTTTATTATCTTTAATGCCAGTTCTTTTCTTCTCAGCCAGATTCATCAGAATCCTTGAAAACTTCAATTTCTCTTTAATCTCAATCAATTATTGAGAGTATTATTTCTTAAATATAAAAACAATGAACAAGAAATCTTTAAAAAAAAATTAGGCACTCTATAAGTTTAATTATGCTTACAAAAACATTGTAGTGACCTAATGTATCATTATATTATCATATTTAAGTACAGCATTGACCTTGCCAGCCAGTAAATCAAGCAATGGAGAAATCCCTTTTGTTCTTTTTGCTACACCCTGAAACCTAGTGAAATAATCTGAGCATTGGGCAAAAGTATGTATCAAGTAGATGTGTTTTGTAGCATGAAATGGGGAAGAGAGGTAGGAATTTTTGGTTTTCTAGGGACCAAATAAGGTACTGCTGAGATTCTCCCGCCTCCTTTTTCAAAAATTCAAGAGACCATGGGTTGTAAATGTTCCATATGAGAAAAAGAAAAAACCAAGGTGGCAGCTGGCAGTGCTTTTATTTAGTAAGGGCTGCACTTCTTGGTGCCTTCATTGGAAAGAATAACTTTTATACTCAGGGCTGTTTCTTACCATTTTGTCAAATTGTCTCTTTGGGGAGGGAGTGAGGTGGGGTGTGGCATGGAACTGATTCACAGAGGAGCTTCTAACTTTTGAAATGGAGCACAAATTCCAAGCGGTTCTGAAGTCTTTGTGTGCATCACTTTTAGTTTCCCGCTGTCACTCATTGTTCCATTTGAGAAATGTGACATGGTGAGAAACGTGGGTGGGCAGAAGGAGCATCAAATGATGAACTCTCTTTATGCCACGTTGTGTATAATGCAATATCCAGGGCAGGAGGAAGGCTAATGGCACTTCCCAATTGTCCTTCCCAGTTCTTTTCCCTTGTGAATCACCTTTTGTTTTTACCTGGGTGTTTTGTCATTTAGCCAGTATCACGTGTTACCAGTGTGTGTCTAGCTCTGCAGCCTCTTTCTAGATGTGTGCCAAGATGTACCTGTAACTTCGGTACCTGTAACTACCCGTACCTCCATCTTCTTATTAACTGGCATGACCATATACTTCTGTTTATTTTGAAATCCATGGAAAGTACATGAAGAAACACTGTAATTTTATTTCTCCAAGAGAATCTTTTTCAGCAGCTGATGAAATCCAAGCTCATGCCAGATGAAAAGCTCCTGTGTTATCATTTTCAGTTAATTAAAAAAATAAACGCCAAATCCCCTACAGTGATTTTATAAATACTATGTGTGTATGTGTCCATGTATGTGCATGCCAACACCAGTGCTTCACTCTCAGGTTGGCAGCTTGTGCCTTTGACAGCACACTAGAAATTATCATACACTTTCAGCTTCAGGACTTGACGCAAGGATACAGAGGTAGATGGAGGAATATGTTTGTTTTAGTACATCTTACAGTAGCTTAAACAGACTCAAAATAAAGTAAAAGCTTTAGTGTTTGCATTAAGATGGCAACATTTTTGTTGTCTTTTTTTTTTTTTTTTTTAGAAAACATGCTAAAGGCTCAATTTTTATCTTCTGGTAGGCAAGCAAAATATTTTTACTGGCACTTCAATACTTTATTAAAATGAACACTTGATTATATGTGCCAAATTTGTGTGTGCTAAAGGGCAGGAAGCTGAGTTTGTTGGAATAGAAAGGTGCACTGGCAGCTGGGGCTGAACTACCTCTTGGCACCTTATCTATCTATTAAGTGCAGATCCCAGTAAGCTGAAAGATTATTATCTTCAAAAAAACTTGGACAGCTTCACCACTGAGTTAGATTTCTTTTGCTTTCCTTTTAAGAAGGTAAAATTTATTTTTTGGGGGTGAAAGCTGTTAAACTGACAGACCTGGAGTACTGCAGTCCCCTTTTTCAGTCACAGAATGAGTGATGGCTTGAGTGACCTTCCCCAATGATGCTCTCTAGTTGCATGTTTTGGGTCAGTCAGGATCAGACCTGAAATTTGGCATCTTTCTGTTAAACTTTTTTTTTTTTTTTTTTTTTTTTTTGGTTGGTTTGGTTTGGTTTTTTGGTTGGTTGGTTGGTTTTTTTTCTGGCCAGCATTGTCAGTTTCCTGACAATGAGATGACTATTTAGGTAGACTGTGGGATGGCTTCTTCATCTCATTAGGTTTTGCTGACAGAAGTCCTTGTGATCTTTTTGTTTCAAGTGACAAACTTGCTTGCTTATCAGGACAGCCTTGATCAATTCACTTCATATGAGCAGTAATCAAATGGGAATGGTTTTTGGTTGTCATCCAGAAAGGATTCAGCCTAGTGACCTGGTAGAAGGACATATTGTATTCCATTGCCAGTCTTATGAATCATTCAGTCTCCAATTCAATGTGGTTTTTCAGTACTCCACTTGCATTACACAAGCCTTGTGTTTTTAGGCTCTGTGTTCTTTTCCTGATTTCCTGATTCAGAGTTTCAAGTGGGCTTTTGCATTAAGCTCATCTGGAAATCAAAGACTGTGAAGTACTGATGCTTCCTTTCAGGGTGGGACAGAGGGACTGTGTGTCACAGTGGCACAGGGATTGTTGTAATACCTGCAAGGATGTGTAATAACTGTAGTGTAGACTAAATCTTTTGGCAGGATATGGTATTTTTAAAAAAGACATGCTGTTTTTAAATATTACGCAAACTTTGTATTTTTATGTTTGTATATATAAGGTCTGCTTCCCCTTTTCCCTGAGATTTAAACAATAACTGTCTTTTAATCTCATTCTAGGAAAATAAAAAAAATCTGTCTTTGGAGAACTTGATCATAAAGGTATATATTTGTACTGGAAGATGTTTTTCACTCTTTGTGCTGCTTATTTTTTAATGACACACTACTCAAGTTATAGAGTGAAACTTGGCCAGGTAGTTCCAACTTCCTGTTTCTTGTTCACTTCCCTAACAGTTCTTTCATCGTCTAATACTATACAGCATTTGGGTTGGAAGCCCTTCAGGGATTTATTTATATTGAACAACCTTTTCTTTTTCCTTTTTTTTTTTTTTCCACTGAAGAAAATACCCAAGAACAAGCAATGAGTTCTAGCGATGTTAGTTTTTAGGCAATAATGTTGTGCTTTTGCCAACCATCCAATGCCATGTTTAAGGTGGCTGACTTGTAGGTGAAATTAAAATGGAAAAATGAAAACATACACCAGACAAATTATTTTTTCCCTGTTTCATTTACCTTTTCAATGCAACCTAATTAGGTGGAGGGAATGAAACTACTACAGTTTTTCAACTTTGAGCACAATAACAAGAACAAGCAAGTGAGTGAGAAAGTTTGGAGATTTATGCTTATGCTTGTTACTCTGACTTCATGTCCCAAGGCCCAGTCAATCAAAATAGCTCAGAGAGAAATTTTCAGTTTCTCCACCTGAGAACAAAATGACATGAACAGTCAGGCATCTAATGTGCAAAACTCTTTAGGAAAATATAGCATCTTGTACCTCAGGAATATTTGTGCTCTTTTAGAAGTCTTGTCTCTCATTCTTACTCAGTGATTAACAGAAGTCTTTTCATATTTCAGAAGAATTTTCTAATCTGCACAGGGTGCTGTAAGGTGTTTTAATAAGATAAACTCTTTTTAATGCTCTTGCATGTTTTAACATGATTTCTTTGGGAACCAGAGCAAAGATCAACAGGAGTAGAGTTTTAGTACAGGGTACCTGCAATATTGCTGGTTTTCCAGTTCAGTCTTTAAGCTGTGGCTATTTTTTTTCCTTCTGAAATTTTACTTGATTTACAAACCTCTTTGACACCAAAAATCTGCTAAACCAAGGGTTCTAGGGGAGCAGTGCAGCATTCTCAGCCCTCGGAATTTCTTGTGGGATAGCAGTCACAGGGAGCTGATGGGTTACCAAATACATATTGGGACTCTGCTTCTGAGGACCACTTTGTATGGAGCACAGGTGAAAAGCCAGCAGAACAAACCAGCACCACCAAAAGAACTTCTGCATGAAACATTTCTCTCCTTTTTTTTTTCCAAATGCAAGAGATCAGATATGGTAAACAGTGTTGATGCGTGTGGACAGGACTAGATAGCTACTGCTGTGCAACAGCATGTAATAAATGATGTGTGTTTAAGAATATATATAGGTGAATAATGGAGTTATGAGAGTGATTGCTGCTTTGCAGTTGTACAGTTTGAAGGGCCTGAGGTGGATTTGATTCCACACATGGCTGCATGAGTGGAAGGGATATACATGAAGTTATCATGCTACTTGCTTTATTGAGCTCCTTATCCCAGTGTCTGAAACTATGATTTGTTATGCTGTGATATGATCTGAAATAGAACCACAGCTCACTGTAGCGGGTTCTTTCAATCCCCTGGGAATGTTTGTCTGGCTTAAATGCATGAAACTGAAATGTGTAATATTGTGCTGCAGCTTATAGATCAACACTGACTCCATTTGCGGGAATGAATGAATACCTCATGTTTGATGTGCTACAGGAGAGTTCACAGATGATTTCTTATGTTACAGTGCTATATTTTTCATGCTTTTTCAGCTTCATGTGTTTAGCGTTTTCCTGTGTATAGAATAGGGTGGTATTATCCTGGGCTTTTCAATATAAAAATAAAATGTGAAGAGATTTCTCCCTGCTGACTCTTTTTAATGCTTTCGGAGACTTCTTTCCAGCAAAACTTCAGTCAAGTCTGAAAAAGATGATAATTTCTATACCCATCTGCACATTTCTCAGCTATAAAACTTTGTTTCACTTGAATTCTTCATGTGTGATTTTCTATGAAAATTTTCTCACTTATTTACCTCTTTTTACAGTTCCTTTGACAGCTTTAACCCCTGGATGCAGGTCAGTGAAGATGACTTCTAACAATGTAGTCAACTGATTGCATGGTCAGTGGGAGGGTTCACCTCCTTACTGCTCCTTGGAGGTGATCATAGATATCATGGAACTTTATTCCTGTTTCAGTGTTCCCTTATGACCCAAATTTTTACCTGAAAATATGTAAGTGCGTACAGGTGAATAAACATCACTCAAAAAAACTTCCATAAATTTACTTAATATAGAAAGCAGCTCACCCTTATCCTAGCTGCCCTGCTAATATTCCAGTTTTAATGTGCCTTGTCTCTGGTTTTTATTTATTTACCCATCCTGTCTTGGCTTAGCAGAGGATGAGGTGTGCAAGACTGAAAAAGACCTCCCGAGTCATGGAATTCACCATTTCTGTAATTGCAGGAAATTATGTTGCAGGATTCCCTTAGTTAATTAATCAATCTCTGTCTCGAATGGCTTTTGCTCCTGTTGCTTCCTATTGGGAAGCCATTCAAGAATCTCACTCTTCTGATGTTTAGAAATCTGCTTCCAATTTCCAAACTAAATTTGTTCATAGCCAGTTCGTGCCCATTTGGTTTTATGCCAGCACTGCTCTTTAACTTTAATAGTTCTTCCCCTTTCTTACAATCCTCATGTGATCTAAGACGACTCTTGTCTTTCTCTCCTTCTGTTTTTCCCTAAGAGGGAAGATAATTAAAATTGTGCACCTCTTCATTATGTTCTTCATTATCCGTGTCATTGTGTCTTGGTTTGATAAATTGTTTAGACTTGAGAGCTTTTTGGCCTTTCCAGTCAGTTCTCAGACAGAAGCAGGAAAAGGTGGCTGTTTATGTTTTCCTAGACAGACAGTATGTGTAAGTTTGTTAGCTCTGAGGTGGGGAGGGTGAGATAGGAAGAGGGAGAAAGTGGCCTGCATGTTTCTGCTTCTGTAAAAAACTTTAACTGGGGACTTTGTGAAGAATAATTTGAGTTTGAGGATCTGGTCCCTGGGATAGGCAAAGGCATTGATCCAGTTCTTTTATCCAGTCCAGCTCTCCCTTGCTCTATAAAAACCTGCTTGAAATGAGCAGCTGATAAAACTTCTGCAGGGGATGCAGCTCACAAATGAGTTTTTGAGGGCAACTTTCCAGCTGTTTCCTCAGAAGGAATGAGGCAAGCAGCTCCCAGAGCCCCAGACAAATGCCTGGGATCTTTCTTCTTCAGAGTGCATGGAGAGTCCCTGAGAAGAACTGAGAAGCTGGAGGCTGATGGAGTGATGAAGCCAAAGGCCTGTAGTGGGAACCTCCTGCTGTCAGGATCCCACGCTAGGCTGCACTTGAGGGCGGGCATGGAGGGGAGAGAGAAAGCTGAGTAAGGTTTACTGTGACCTCAGCATATTCCCATGCAGCTTCCTCTCTGGGCAGTACTTGATGGCATCATTTACAAGATTCTTTAAATGCCCTTAAACGCAGTTAAAAAAAAAAAAAAAGTACAGTCCATTCAACATGCTGCTCTATGCTGTCCTTAACCTTATGCTACTGATCCTAAAGTGATATGATTTAGGATGGATTTCTCTTACAAGACAGCTTTTTATTTCACAGAGTGTATCAAAACCAGGACTTTTTGCAGGGAAGTACCCGTCTCAATCAAGAGGTCTGAAGTTCAGTGGGAAATTTTGGGGCAGCAGGACAAAAGGCTGAGAGGAGGGAGAAAAACAAAACAAGAGGTCTAGGTCCTGTATTAGAGCAAATGGTAGATAGTAGGTTGGCAGAGCAGATGGTGTGAGAGTAGTGAGACTTCTGTTCAGATCTATCACCTTACAGAGAATGTAGTGGTTATGAGCTCTTTTGAAGTTGTTGTCTGTATTTTTTCTGTGTATGTTGAGTTGTTTCATTTGATTACCAAAGACATTTTTTTCATTGGTACTTTTTCATTAATTGTTCCCAGAGCAAGTTTTCAAATATACCCTCTTATTGTCTCTGCTGCTCCTGCAATTAAGAGGTATGCACACACAGCTTGCTGTATCCTGCACTTCTTGTGTTGCCCCACTGCTGAGATTTTACCAAGTAAGATAACTCTGGAATCCTCTTGGAATGAAGGTGCCTGGGAGTGGTGCAAAAGAATATTTGGGACTTGATTGCTGATCACTAATTCGAAATAATTACTGTTCCTCTTCTCCAACAGATTTACTTAAACAGTCTTAATAATTCATTGTGTGAGGTGCTTATGCTTTGATTACCATAATTAAATACCTTTTAAATTGACTTTGATTTTATTCAAAGAAGCTGGACCAGAGTCTTTCTTTTCTCATCCATCCTAATGAACTTCAGCAGGAAGAATCTAAATTTACAGGTGAAGAATGTCTCTAATCAGTGCTGACATAGACTGAGTAGAGCTAGCTGGAGATGCCCTGTGCCTAGTAGATTTTTCAGAACCCAGCATACTCTTCTGTTTTACAACAAGACTTGTAGTCACTCCCTGAGTCTTTGTTAGTTTATAAATAGGAGTGGTAATGATTGGCCCTACATATATAAGAAATTAATCTGGTTGAAAATCCTTCCCTTTTTAGCTCATATATCCCTTATGCTTTGATTGCATTTTGTGATAGTCTCCCAAGATGAAGAAGTGACATTAACTGTACTATATGCATACCTCTATTCTCTCATTGGAAATATGTGACAGAACTGGGAGAGGATGCCAGACTATGCTCCCTGTGTTATCTAGGCACTCCTTCTCCCGTGGAGGTAGCACAAGCTTTGTGCAGCTCCTGTGTCTCAGTTCAGGATCTATTGTGCAGGCAATAGTTCCTGAAGGAGTTCTCAAGACACTAAAAAAGAGAAGAGTGATTGTGCTTTTGATGCTTGGTCAGTACTTGCAAGGGCTTAGGAGGCTGACGTTCAGCCATGCACCAAGATGTGGCTTCCTGAGGACTCTATCAAACATCAATAAACAGTCTCCCACTGTTCTCACTTTTTGGCTCCTCACCTGTTGCACAGAAACTGAGGAAGACAGTCATGAGTCTGAGTTCTGTTAGTAATTCTCGTTAGAGCTCTTTGGTCAGGATTAGTTGTGTTTTCTCAGTCTGTAATCCTGGGGAGAAGGTTCCTACAGGACAGGCAGAGCCAGAAATAAATATATTTTTAAAAGGCCATATAATGTCCATAGAAGGAAACAAATGGCTGCATTCAGCTTATAGGAATGACAAAATTCTTTGGTATTACCTTCCACCTGTCAACGCCCTCCTGGCAAATGTGATATTGAATACATCAAACTCTGAGGGCCTGATGATGAACATTCCTGCTGTGTTTTCTTTAGTTTTGTAGTAAAACTGTGCATTTGTGATACACTGAGCCTACTGTGCATGGTACTGTGAGCCTTGCTTGCAAATGCAGCTCAGTTGTTTGTCTACATCTTGCAGTTGCCATATATTCATAAGGCCAAGGCAAATGACCAAAACAATCCATTTCCAATGCATTATTTTGAGGAAGAAACAGACTGGGCACTGATCTCTTATCTCTGGTGACCAGGGACAGGACCCAAGGAAATGGCCTGAAGTTGTGTCAGAGGAGGATTAGTTTGGATATTAGGAAAAGGTTTTTCACTCAGAGGGTGTTTGGGCACTGGAAAGGGCTCCCCAGGGAAGTGGTCACATCACCAGCCTGATGGAGTTCGAGAAGCATTTGGACAACTTTCTCAGGCACCTGGTATGGCTCTTGGGGATGGTCTTCTGCAGGACCAGGAGTTGGACTTTGGTCCTGGTAGGTCCCTTCAAATTCAGGGTATTACATGATTTTAAGAAAAGACGTGTAAAAGTTTTAGCTCTCAGTATGTGAGCAGTGTGTAAGTGTACAGCAGCATTAATGCTGCTGAAAGGAGAGTTTCTTTCAAAAAGTAATGCGAGAGCTGGTTGCAGTGATGTGAGGAAGAAGGGATAGCGTGGTCTTAGCAGCAAATAAATGCTAAATTAAAGAGGTTCTCACATAATAAAAACATAGTGTTGTGTTTATTTTTGTTTTGGGGTTTGTTTATTTCTTTATTTTTACCATCTAGCACTTCATACATAATCTGGACGTAGCCTGCACAACAACCTGATGGTTTGTTTTAAAAATACAGCATCTCCATTCATCGAATCAAGATACAGTGCTTTAAATTGAAAAGCTAGTTAAATTGTCAAAAGAGAGTATTGTGAAGATTTCATTGCTAAAGAGGCTTTCAGTTACCATAATATTTTTAGTAGCACTGTTTTTGGACTAGTTTGGAGTTTCTTTGGCTCTCTAGTATTAGCAACCTGCAATTTAATTTCCAGGTGATTTGCGTCCTGGTGTTCAGTGGGAAATCTTTTCTTTCTGAATAAGGACCTTCTGCTAAATGTTTTTGTCCATGCCCTTCTTGTTATCTTTTCCCTTCGTGTGTTGGAGATATGTTCATGGGAGCTTTGTGTGCAGCTGACTGCTTGGTCACTTCTGATGTGCTTCCTGGTGACAACACCAAAGGCCTTTATGTTTGTAAAAGACAGGATTGCCCTTGACTTATTGACAGCAGTCAATGCCAAGTATGGAGTCAGAATGGCCACATCTGTTATCAGATGTTGTGGTAGGAAAAATCTCATGGTGAATCTTATGCAGGACTGCATTTAATGTGTGCTATATAAAGATTATGCCTCTGAAACACAATTGAATTTCACAGCTGAATGGGAAATAAACCAGATCTATTCATGGTGGTTGAGTAAAGAGTTAGCTGTGAAAGCAAGCTGGTCCAAATCTGGTTCTACTGGTGTAGTTTAGAGCTTTGTTTGGACTGTTTGTTACGCAAGACAGAAGTTTAGCTGCTTCAAGATGATTATCTCCTTGATAAATTATGTATGTACTGGGGTGACCCTGCCTGCAGGCCAGGTGCCCACTGAGTCTGCTCTGTCACTCTCCTCACCTGGGCATGGGGGAGAAAATATAATGAAAGGCTTGTGGATTGAGATAAAGTCAGGGGCAGATAACTCACCAATTACCATCATGGGCAAAGCAGACTCAACTTGGAGAAATTAGTTTATTACTAACCAAATAATAGAGTAGGATAATGAGAAATAAAACCAAACCTTAAAAATACCTTCCTCCCATCCCTCTCTTCTTCTTGGACTTAACTTTACTCCCAGTTTCTCTACTTTCTGCCTTCAAGCAGTACATAGGGATAATCCTTATCTCTGCTGCTCCTTCCTCCTTAGGGGAAGGACTCCTCTCACTCTTCCCCTGCTCCCATATGGGGTCTCACACATGGGAGGCAATTCTCCATGAACTTGTCCAGTGGGAGTCCTTCTCATGGGCTACTGTTCTTTGTGAACTGCTCCAGCATAGGTCCTCTGTGGGATCATAGGTCCTACCAGCAAACTGTTCCAGTGTGTGCTCCTCTCTCCATGGGCCTAGAGGTCCTTCCAGGACCCTCTTCCAGTGTGGGCTTCTCATGGGGTCACAGCCTCTTCTGGGCAACCACCTGCTGTGGCATGGGTTATTCCACAGGCTGCAGGCAGACATTTACTCCACCATGAACCTCCACAGGCTGCAGGTGGATTTCTGCTCCCCTTGGGGACTACCATGGGCTCCAAGGGCACAGCTGCCTCACCATGGTCTGCACCACAGGCTGCAGGGGAATCTGTGATCCTGCAACTGAAGCACTTCTACACCTACTGCCTTTGGTGTCTTCATAGGTCTTTCGTGTGCATATTCTCATTCCTCTTTCCAGCTGAAGTTGCTGTTTCACAGTTTTTTTCCTCTTCTCCAATATGTTATCCCAGAGCCACTGCCAACATCACGGATGGGCTCAGACTTGGCCGGCAGTAGGTCTGACTTGGAGCCAGCTGGCATTGGCTCTATCAGACACAGAGGAAACTTCTGGCAGCTTCTGTGAGAAGCTGCCACTGTACTGCCACCCTCCCCACCAGTGCTACCAAAACCTTGCTGCAGAAACCCAATACAGAGTGTAACATTCAGACCTTGCTTTTGCTTGAAAATATTTCTACAAGCAACCTTCATCTTGCAATATATGTGCTCCATATTGAAAACAGAGAAGAGGAATATTTGTAGACAGAACTGTTAGTTTATGAAAATGGCTTTAACCTGGGCACCATTCTGATTCTTCTTGTGAAGAATATTGGTATTTCTGGAAATTAACATGTTGTCATTTCAACGCTGCAGATGGGTACAATTTCCTTAATTGAGTTTTCTCACAATCAGCATGTAGTTCTGCCTCTGATCTTCTTTTACTCATTACCAAGTATTAATTTGTAGAGAGTTTCCTTTTTAAGTGGTTTTAAATGGAGCTCAGCTTTCCTGAGGCAGGCTTCAATGAGACTTTCTGGGCACTGTTTACTGGATCTTTTCTTTATCAACACTAACTATGTCCTGTCCAACCTGTCTGAGCACAATCTGGTTCTGGGCTCTGTAACCAGAGAAGTGAAAATTGGTGGCACTTTACCCTTTTTTTCAAATGAGTAAATATCTCTAAGTGGCATCTATGGACTCAGCCTGAAAAAAAAAAAAATCGTTCTTATCCCAATTCCTTTGAACAGCCCTAAAGCAGATCTTCTTCCTTCTCTCTTGTTTTAACTTCAAACATCATTATAATTTAATTAGGAGCATGTACTCTTATGCAGACAGAGATAATGATGAGTAACTAATGGTACTCCAGTCTACCTTTTCAATGGAACTTGAGAAGAAACTACACACTACTGCGCTCTTTAGTTATTCTTCTAGAATGGCAATGGGCCTTGGGAATCCTGCCTTGCTGACTCTGTATTTGGCTTTGGGATAAGGGAGGAGGGAATGTAGTTCACCAGTAGGTCAGAGGATGGGTTACTTGGATTTCTAGTTCATTAAGTATAGCTCATGTGTTGGTGTGGTGTGGAATAGCAGTGTGTGATTCTGATGACTGACTTGATGCCTTATTTTGAATCAACAATCTATTGTGGGTGGGATCCAGACCTCATCAGAGTTGATGCACTCTTAATTTGGCTTCTCTGAAACTCTATTCTGTCACAGTCCATGTGATTGATTTCTATGTAATCATCTTTTTGGGGCTAATTTTTTATATATTTGCCCTGTGTGTTGCAGATGCAAGTGGTATTTTCCAAAATTTGACAGTCTGTTATCTCTGAATCTCTTCTTCTTCCTGCAAGCAGTAGCCTTAAACTGGTAGACTCCATTGAATGAGGGATTTTTTTATGATGAAAGAAATATAATACAGCAATAAAAGTGGTGAATTAGTTTGACAGCTCCCTTCATAATTAAAAGAGAAGAAATTCATCTCTCACATTCTTTTGTGTGAATGTAAGGTTCTTCATTTAGGTTAGAAGATTCAAATTGTTCCATGAAAAACTTTCCCTCCTCCTCACTTTTACCTTGGGTGGACATGCACATATACACACAGAGGGATGCACGAGCTCTGGACAGTTCATGTACAATTACCTCACGTCTTCAAATCATGCTGTACAGGAATGTTTGTCTCCTACCTTTTTTTGACCAACTTAGCTAGAACTTAGATGTCTGAGTTGTCCAAAATAAAAATTTAGGGTACTTAAAATATACTTCTTGGTTTTTGATACTTTTAATCAAAAAAGTCAGAAAAGCTTCCATAAACCCCAGATGTGTCAGTGTTATTTTTTCCTCCTTCACATTTTTATTTTTACCTCTGCCATGCTGATGGAATTGGTGCATGGAGTATGTAGAGGTGGCCCAGGCAGACTTTTCACATCTCCATTGTCTTCATATGTTCCCATTTCCATAGACTCAAGTTTCATTTAAAGGATCCTCACCTTCTCTGTTGCTGCCAAAAATCTTGAATTAAAATTTTCCCTTGTCATGTCACAGATATTGTCTTGCCTCTATATATTTTTGTCTTGAGCTATGCTCTGCTAAGTTTCACAGGCATCAGATTCTTTGCCAAGTAGTGTGAGAAGGGTTTTTGAGAGCTCTGCCTCTGAACAGTACCACAGCCTTTCCAGATTACAGGCCTTGGCTGAATTTTACAGCCTTAAAATTCATATTCATCTCCTGTAGTTTTTTTCCCATGGACTGTTATCTCCTGAGTTCCATATTTGTCTGGGCCTGAATGACTGACTGTCATTGCCTCATGGTTTTTCTTCTGTCTCATTCTTTACTTTCAGCTGTCTGTTCTTTTCAGGAGTTGTCTTTCTTCTGCACTTGAACAGCTACTGGTTTTGCTCATTCACATTTAAAGTTCTGATTGAGACCTCTTGAAATATTTCTCCTTCCAGAATTTTTGGCTCTGGTTAGTCTTCCAGTATCACCTTTCTTCCTTTTCTTCTGCATTTGACATTTTTCCCAGATTACGCTTATCTCTGTGCATTCAGGCCTCCTATCTCAACCTTCCATGTAGAGGAACAGTAAAAACAGTATAGATTTGCCAGAAAATAACCCTGCACATATCACATTTTGAGACAATTTAAGACAGTCTGTGATAAAATAGCTGAGAAATATCACTGCTTTCGTGTCCAAGTGATGCTTCACAGAGCACCATTTGAGTGGATGAATTTAAAAAGCTTGGTGTTTTAAACAGGTCCTTGCTCTAGAGAACATCATTATAACCTAAAGAGTAAGCTTACTCCTGGCCAGTGACTTTTAATCCTGAAGTACTTACAAACAAGCTGTTGTTTTGGTGATCTGCCATGTCTCTATGAGATGACATTGCTCTCACTGTACAGAGGCAACAGCAGCTGATTCTGTGCCATGAGAAGTATGGTACTGAACGCCTTTTATTCTCCTTTTCTTCTGTCTCTAACCATTAGTTTGCAGGTTAGGTGATGCTGAAATGAAGTTAATGGAAAGCAACGGCAACTTACTAGTGCAATATTTCGGCACCATGGCTTAGGATGGGAAATGCAGGGTGCACACAGACAGATCTGAGCTAACTTTAGTCTGGGAAGCTTAGAGATCAGTTGCAGCAAACCTGTGGTGTCTTGAACTTGAAAACGTGTTAGCCACCTGTATGAGTAACCTAACTTATAAGCAGGCTTAGCTTTTACAAAAGGCTCTGCTGTGATCTCTCAGTGCTGTTTTACCCAGGTAACCTAAATTAAAGTTAGAAGGCCATGACTTAATGCAGCACAATAAGACCTTTTTTAAAGTCAGAAATAACCATAGTTTCTCTAATACTAAGAAGATTTAAAAATACCTCACTCTCTTATGTCTGTTTCCATATTTCCCCACTTTTCCTCTCCAGGAAAAGTCTCTTGTTCTTCTTACACTTCAGTTCCTCTGTGTGCCTGTATCTGTGCACCTCTTTGTAACTTGAAGCATCAGAGATGTGATGGTCTGTGGCCAAATGTGTCATAACCCCTTTTGCAATAACCTCATTAGCATTCACCAACACTGACTCATTCATCTAATGACTCCAGTGGTCTCAGCTTCTCTATGGACAGAGCAGGAAATGCATGGAGGAGAGTTGGAAGTAAGTCTCTAGAGGCTGAGCAAAGGGGTGTTCTGTGTAAACTTCAGTGGTCTAGACTTAGAGACTGGCAACTGGAAAGCAAAAGATGACAAACCCAGTCTGTCTGCTTGGCTCCAGATGGACAGTTAAAAATCCCAGTAATGCAGATGCTGTTGTACTGCAAGCAGAGAATCCAAAATCAATAGTGATAAAGCTGAAAACGCATGGACATGAACGCAGATGTAACTGCCCGACCAATCCTATGGTCACTGAGAAGTAACTTTGGTGTTACCACGGGACAGATGATACATTGAAATCTTAACAGAGGTACAGAATCAACTGAATTTTTTTTGGCAGTCTTGGTCCACATAGGTACTTCTCCAGGAAGCAGAATCTACTATGCACTCATCTGGATATTAAACCTTACATTGTTTAACTAAATCCTCAATTTAGTGGTCATAGGCTCATGAAAAATCCAGGGCTGAAAGTAACCTTGAAAAATTATCTGATCCAACTTTTTATGGAA
This sequence comes from Lanius collurio, assembly GCA_020086605.1. NCBI lineage: Eukaryota > Metazoa > Chordata > Aves > Passeriformes > Laniidae > Lanius > Lanius collurio. The sequence goes on from JACBWW010000002.1 coordinate 31,133,052, forward strand.
AAAGCAGCCTAGATGACATTATCTAGCTCCCTGTCCAATTTTACCTTAAAAACCTCCAGTGATGGGGTCTCTAGTATATCCATGTGGAGGCTGGTCCTGTGATTGACTGTTCTGACTGAAAAAAAATTCATTCTTATATCAGGATGAGCAGGTTTTTGTTTGTATTTTAATGGCTGATTCTGCTATACTTTAAGAATAATGCTGTGTGGATTTTTCCTTTCCTAAAAACTCCTTTCACCTTTAGCAAACTCTTGGATGGTCAAAAGCTTCAATTTTCCTCCCTATTCTTCTCTCTCTTCCTCTTCCTCCTCTCTACCTCCCTTTGTAGAAAAGATCACAAACAGCATGTAACTGAACTGAGGGAAACTGGAACAGTTTCACAGTGCAGGCTTCTTTTCCTGAAAGAGAAAGGGTACTTCTGAAACTGGCTGGTCTGCAAACGTTCCTTTGATCCTGAAACCTGGTGCCTTTCTGCAAGACTTCAAATTTTCAGATGAATATATTGTTGTATTGTTTGCCCATGATCCTTGCCAGTGCTTAGCTGTAACAGTGAAAATTTGGACCATCACCTTTACATTATGACTCTAAACACAAAGATCTTAAGAAAAAGCTACAACTTTGCACTTTTCACAATGAGAACATACTTAATACATTTTTTTTTAATATGGCTTTTATATCTTCTCTACCGAAGCTGTTCCCAAGCTGTCATCCTGTGTAAAAGTGGCTTAGAAGTGATGGCGTGGCAGAGAGACAGGTATTAAAAATAGCATGACCCAGGAATCATTTGCCTTCTCCTGTGGTGCCTGAGCTTGGAAAATTTGTTTGGATTACTTGCAGTCTGCAGGCTTCAGAATAAAAGGGAGTTGTGCTCTTTAACTGAGCTTTGCTTAGAGGACAAAGCAAATGAAAGTGCTGCTTGTGTGACTGAGACCAATGCAGCAAGTTGGAACATCTGATAAAAGTGTTCTATTTGGGCTTTCTCTCAATCCCTTGATAAAGTGTTCTTTTTCCTCTTGGTACATAGAACAGAATATCTGTCCTCAGCTTTGCACTTCGATCTGAACATTTTAGTGTCACTTTAACCCTGCTAATGAAGCAGGAGTTTCCAATAGCTGATCTACAAGATTGGCATAGATATTATTTGGTGCATTTTATTTCTCAGTGTTTCAAGCAATGCATAGTGTTTCTTTTTGCTTTCAGTCTAAGCCCAAAAAACTCACTGAAAATAACCAATCCACCAGAGCTGTGTGACTGGAAACAGATTAATGAATAACTATCATCCTTTACCTGTTTTGACAATGAGGCTTTGTAGCTTCAGAGAACCCTTTCTTTCCAGCTCTGTCAGGCCACTGGGCTAAAGATATATCAATATTTGTCAGTGATATGTTTCTGTAACATTTGATTTCTAATGGGAGTTTCTCGCCTCTTCAGAGTCTGTAGAGATGATCAAGTCATTGTCTCTTCCTGCTACAGAGCACTTTCTAGCTGTAATCATTTCTTGTCACTACAAAGCAAAACTAGCTTTTAATTCTATGCCTGGAATTCTAGTGTTGCTTGCTAAAGGCTGCTTTAATGTGTGAGGCTCCTGTCATTCTCTTAGTGGGTTAGGAGCTGGAGGGACAGGATATGGATGCTGTGGCACAGCTTTGAAAAACTGGAGACTGGGTTCTGTTATTTTAGAGTCATTGAAAATCTTAGATTGGTAGCAGCAATCAGCAGGCAGAATATCTGTTCATATTTTCAAACCTTTGTTTCATTAGAATGCTTTAGAAAATAATTAGTATCTGTGAAGGAAGACACGTCACAGAAAAGCATTGTTTGGGTTCCAGTTGAAGTAGCAGTGGCTTAAAAGCACAGAGAAGCCATCCAAGACCCACAGTGTCACTTCAAAACCTCAACTGATGCTGTCATATACAGCAAAATGTACATAATCCTCCACTGTTTCTCTCAGAAATTATTGGATTGCTTTATGAATGTCAGAAATTCCAGGTTATTAATAAAGTTGCAGACAAGCTGTTTAAGAGCCTGCAGAAGCTCCTGTTCTTCCACAGTCATCAACTGAGCTCACTGTGGTTTTGACTCTGCTGGTGTTCAGGGGAACACAGATTCCCAAGGTTTCTCCTGGGGGCTGGTTGTCCCATGGTTAAAGCATCTACATATCTTTCAGGCTCTTGGTCCTCATGGTTTAAGCCAATTTTGGTAAACTTGCCTCTTTTCCTTAAAAAAAAAAAAAAAAAAAAAAGGAAAAAAAAAAGGAGAAAACAAGCCTAGTGCTGTTCCTGGAATATCTTATGACTTCATGTCGGCATGAAGTGCCAACATGCCCATGGAATGGAAGAGCAGCAAGAAAAATGACTTCTGCAACTTGGGTGGTATTTTCTACATGAGAAATATCTGACTGCCAAGTTATTTCACCCAGGCTTTAAATCTGTTTTGTATACAGAGAAGAGGTAAGAATTGCTCGTGTGTGAACTTGTGTTTCTGCCTTCCTCCTGCCTGATCAACACGGGTGTCCCTGAGTGTGTGAGTAGGCATGCAGTCACTTCTGTCCTGGGATGTATGAACACATGCTCATGCCCTTCATCAGGGATCTGCAAGCTTCCTCCTGTGATGCTGGGCATGCACGTCACTGTACAAACCCACAACCACATCCAGTTCTCTCTTCCTCTAAACAGTGGAAACAGACAGTTTTTATTTTGAGCAGAAATTGTGTATCTGGGACATTAAACATGCTTTGATGTTTTTGCTGTTTTTAAAAGTCCTTACTCAGCTGCTGTGTTGTGAAATGTGGTTCTGTGAGAATCTCCTGACTGTGAAATATGAGGATTTTTTTTTTTTTTTGCTGGTCAGCAGTGGGATTTTGTGACCTCCAGCCTATATCTGTACAGTACATCTTGTATGTGTTTGTTAGTGAGACAGCACAGTGCCTCCAGGAAATGCATTCTTTTGCAGTGGGCCATATGGGTAGCTTTGCATTTTTATGATGAAGATGGGAAGATAAGGTTTGTTGCATACTCTTTTTTTCTTTTTTAAAACTCTTACTGTGTTTTGTCCCTGCATATAGTTGAGGCATCCCAAAAGATGCCTGCGATAAAGCAGAGTTTAGCCCCTCTAACAAGCATTTGCAATAGACTATTAAATTTCTTTTTTCAAGGTTTAGAAGGACTACTTTTTAAATCTTGGCTGTTGCTGAAAAAAGAAATTAATAGCAAACATACTAGCCAAACTCCAACAAGTAGGAAGTTGAAGACTGAAGTAGTTTTCAACCATATCAAGATGGAGTGAGCAAATATAAAAAAAAACCCAAATAGTCTTCCATCCAAGTACTTGCAAGCACTTATTCTATGTTTCTGGTGTGCAGAGTTCCCAGGACATCACCAAAATTATGGGCTTCGATTGCTTTAGATATAAAGGAGTAATTTGGGTAGTTACTTCTTCCTACTCAAACATATCCAGGTTCTGGAGAGAGAGGAAATTTTCACATTCTAAGCCATTATGTTTCAATAGGAAATGGGGAATTTATGTGGAAACTTGGAGAGTCTTCCTCAATTCAGGGGAAGTAATTACTACTGTAATGGTGCAGAAGGCTGTTTCTGGCTTGTATCTTACAGATATTGCCAATTGTTGCTTGAAGATCAGCAAAAGGACTACTCTATAGCAGGTGATAGAAAGAGGATCATGCTATGTGCCAACACTGAGAGGAAAACATCTGAGCTCTTTACGTCTGTTCCTAAAGTCTCTTGACTTACAACCAGTTGCCCACTTTAAGCATACACCTGTGTAATTATTGGCTCTTTCATTCTTTGATCGTTATTTCAGCTCCACTTCATTCTCCTTTCTTCAAATACATTCTTTAATAGAGGAACTGCTGCCCCCAAACTGACAATCAGGCTCTCAGTCTCCCACTTAAATTTGAATAAGAATTAGATAAACCTCTTCTTTATTTCTGTATCCCTGCTCTCCCATCCATGTTCCAAATGGTATTTTGCTGTCTTTCTCCTTACAGGGGCAGTGCTCAAATCTGTCTCTAGCTACTGGGAAAAATGAGCTTTCTGTGCCTGCATTCTCTCTCTCTGTGTCTCTGTTTCTCTCTCTCTCTTTGTGCCTCTCCCCTCCCTCTCTCTTGCCACTTTCTCTTTTCCCTTTCTCTGCTGCTCTCTCTGCCACTCTCTTCTCTCTCTTTCTCTTTGGAATATTTTCAAACCATGCATGAAGCAAACACAGAAAACCAGAACTCGTAGTTCTCCAGGACATCCCTGTTTTCCTCATTGAGAGAGTTTTATTACAGTTGATAATCCAGGACATTTCTCAAGATGTATTCATGAGTTACTTGTACAGCCAAGTACAATGTTCTTCTCTGTGTTTTCTTTAACCCATCCCTGGTTCCACTCTACATCTTTTTCCCTTCTGACTGTGGTGGGGCTCTGTATTTCAAGGCCTTGTATTGGCAACAACTGCAGCAAAAATCACTATTAAATTTGTATAGGAACAGTTAGGTTAGAAAATCCTGTTACAGTAGCAAAATGTAGCACTTTAACAACAGTGCCAAGGGAGACCAAGTAATCTTCTTAGCTGGAATCTTGTCTTTAATGGAAGCCAATGCATATTCCCTGGCACTCCTTGCACAAGTTACTTGCCAGTGTCTCTGCTCTCAACTTCTGGTCTACTTATATCTTGAAGAATAATGACTTTGGCAAGAAGAATAGAAAAGCATTATGCTGAGGAAAGGATGAGCTAAACTTCATGGTGTTACATCCTAGTCATCCTGTACAAATCACAGTTTAAGATTCCCGTATTTCATACTTACTGGTAGAGATAATGTTTTTTCTCCATTGTCCAGGAGCCATTTGACTTAGTTCCAGCCTAAGGAAAACATATCCCTTCTTTACCTTTTTTTTCTTTTTTTTCCAAATTAAAAAGGTGATGGAGAGGACATGTTCTTTCTGACTCCTGTTCAAGGTGCACTTACATCCTGAAGGTTACAAATACAGTTTTCCATAGCCTTTTTTTGCTAGTTAAAGTGTCTGTCTTGCATCTCTAGATATTTTTCTTATCCATGGTATACCCACAGAACATACAGGAATTCTTTGTCCTTGGAAATACTTGTCTGTGGTGAAGATCACACACAGTTTGTACAAGCACAATGGAGGAGTCTGCTTGCTGTTTCTGAGGGAAGAAACTACATCATTACTATGTGGTACTTAATGGGATTCAGAAGAGTAGAACCAGAATGCTTTAATTTGTTCAAAAGCAAATTACAGGAAGAGACTGTATCTTTCTCAGAACGTTATGATCAGTCTGGCAAATGAGAATAATTAGCTGAACAGGTCAGAAGGAAAGCCGCTGAGTTCAAGTAGTGTTGAAGGGAACAAACTAATAGCATAAAAATTACTAGGAGCTGTACCTCATAGTTGAATCTTGAGGAGTAAGCAAATTTGGGTCAAGTTCTTGGCTTGTTTACACCTTGCATCCCATGGGAGACCCAGGGCACCTTTGAAATGCTAAGAAAATCCTACTGAAGTCAGACATGTTTTTCTATGAGTAAGCAAAGAATTTGGCCAGAGGGAGCAAACTTGTAACTATTTCTTAGCTTTGTGGTAGTGTAAATGCTTTCTGGTAGCCTCAGTCACAAATACATACTACACTGGAAAGAATATTACATTTGAGCAGTATTCCTAAATGTTTTGCCTGCAATGTCTGAGGGTCAATGCTATCTGTACCTGATCAACTACAAACTGGTAATCTACCAGTCAGCTGGATCTACCAGTGGATGTTTGCTAAACTGCAGGAAGAATTCTTGTGGTGAAACTTGAATCCTACAGATTCAAGATTATGTTACAGTCACACAAAGGCAGGAGACATTTAGAAGTACTGAAGTACAGAGAATTTTGTTGTAGTCTGATGGGATTTTTGTTGGGACTTCTTTTGTTGTTGTTTTTCTTTTTTCTCTCTTTTTTTTTTTTTTTTTTTTTTTTTCCTTTTAGCTCACTGCTTCCCTATCCTCTGCCCCTGAAAAAAGCCCAAAAAGAACCAAAATCAGCCCTGGCTTGACTTCTTGGATCTTGTTTCTCCATTTCCATTCGTAGTATGTGATGCCCCACACTAGAAGAATTGCTGCTTTCTCTATAACTGAGCAGTCCTACCACACCACTATACATATGAAATTCTGTAATGCTTTCATTGATGGAGAAACACTGGGTTTTGGAGAAGGATGTGAAAAAGCTCCTGAGGGTCAAACTTTCTTTGCTGCTGCCCAGTATAGTGGAGGTCACAGGATGTGATTATTATCCCTTCTTGAATCTCTCTTATGCAAGACAATGGAATGATGAAACTAAACCCCTAATTTTCTGCATTACCTAGTTGATTTAAAGGAAACTGTTGGTCAAAAAATTAAACTGATTTTGAAAAACAAACATTTAGATTCTGTTTGTAACTCTTCAAATACTGCTTTGTATAAGTGTAGTTTTAAGGTTTCTAATTCTCTTTCTTTATCTGTGAATTAGGAGAAAGAGGACTCCTTTAATCATGACCTGCAACTAAATTCACTGATATTAGTAAAGCATTTACTGATCCTTGGTAAGGAGGGTCAAGGAGTAAAGTAATGTGAATGGTGTTCAAATGTGAATTGATGAATGTCTGGCTGTTGAGACATCTCCTGCTGGTTGTAAATGGGAGTCAGAAAAAAACCCCAACAACATTATGCTATGCAGTGACAACTCTGTTTCTACCTCTATGAGAGAGAGTGAATAAGAAGTTATTAGGTGAGATTCTGCCGTTTGTCCTCTGTAAGAGGTCATTTATGATGGTCCCAATGGTCCATTCTGACCTTCATCTAACTGGAATATCTTTGTCAGGTGCTGGGTAGCATGACCTGTGCATTTATCCATAAAGCATGAAATTTTGAGCCGAATTTGTGTATGAAACAAATCATCACCTGAACACTAAGGAGAACACCACCTGCAGTAGGCCTTTAGTCCTGATGTGAGGAGGGAGGATGGCCTTTTGCAAGGGGGCCTAATACAGAAGGGGGAAGTGCAGCCATTTTTCTGTATCTGTTTTTTCTCTGACATCTTTTTTAGTGCATAGATTCTTGGAATGGATGACCTTATGGCATAACCCCCTGTCTGTATAGATATTGTAACCCATAAATAGCAGTGCTAATCTGATTTGGTGAATTCAGTGCCTTGTACTTTGTATAGTTTGAGATTGTTCATCCCATTATCCATTAGTTCATTCTAAGACAATTCTGGGTGGTCCAGTATTAGCAGTGTTTTGGGAAGGTGTTGCTGTGACTATGTGATCGTAATCAATGGGTTCAAAGACAAACTCACCCCCTCTGAGGTGAATATGGTACAACTGAGAATGCAGAGCAGGCGTAGGAGAATGTATTTAAGGTCAGAGAATTTTTGATACTTTCTCTGGGCCTCATGCCTGGCCATAGAAGATGTTGCCAATGCAGATTTGACTATTACTCTTTGTAGCTAATCTCCAGTGAGGAGCTAAGGGAGAAGCTGCCACTGCTCCAAGGAACTTTCAGTATAAACAAACGGAGGATCTGATACAGAATTTGTGGAAACAGTACTAACTTAAGAAGCAAAAGCAGGACTGGGGTTGTTTTACTGCTTGGAGGGGAAAAGGTCTAGTGCTTGGAGCCTTGTCCAAGTGGGAATTCAGGCTGGAAAATGCATTATTGGGAGTTCCCCAAACATTTCTTACCTAGGAAGACTGTCCTGGTATGCAGCTGTTCCAGTGCATTGCTTTGGTGGAAGGGAGGGTTAAGCTCCAGTGTAAACACTTGAGCTTTGTTTCTTGGGAAAAATGTTTTTCATTCATTACTGAATTGCAATTTACCCCTAAATTCAGTAGAAAGGTGGAAGTGAATATTGTGTCATTCTCATTTCTCTGGGCTGAAGGCAGACACGCCACAATGGATCCCTACCCTATCTCCTAAAATGCACAGAAGCCCGGGACAAATGAAGCCTGAGTAGTCTGGCTCTGGAATGTGCAGAGGGCAATGGTATACACACATTAGCATATCTCCATACAGGGATAAACTCAAGATATAATATTGCCTCTGCCCTCTCTACATCTTCGTTTAGAAGACTAATGTCCTTCCATCAGGCAAAGATGGTGGCCAGGGATGACAGGATACAGGAAAGCAGTGAGATTTTCTGCTTGTCTTTGAAGCTGTACCTGTTCTGCTGGACATTATGTACTTACTCTGTGCTTGCCTGGTAGTTTTAGGATGTCTGCAGCAATGAGCTTTTGAATTGTCTGTGTACCTGTGAATAGTGGTCAAGCCAGAACTTCAGTGGTTAGCATGAAAGCATATGAAAGGCAATGAACTGCTGTAATACTTCAATTTGCACCCGTGCAGAGGAATCCACCAGAGGAGTGTGTGGGGGATGCCTTGTTTAGGGTGGATAGAAAGTAATTACATAAGGCATATTCCCATTTGAAAACTTAAAAAAATACAAGGAAGGGCACCAGATGTTGTTTCTGCTAACACATGCTGAACAACAGTGAATCCAACTGCAGCTTTGCTAAAGCCATCTGCCATTGCATTTTAAGAAATTAAAGGGTCCTGGACTACCTTATCTCTTCTAGCACATGCACTCTAACTGAGAAGAAAAATAATTCTTCTTTAGTCAGTCAGTGCAGGGACCCCTGGTGCACTTATCTTTTCCTGCGTCTCTACTCTTATACCATCATTTAGCACTGTTTTTTTGACAGCTTATTCTATTTGCTCTTCTCTGCAACATCTCAGTTCATAAAACAAGCTGAAGAATGTTAACAAGGGATGCTTCTCTGACAGCTGTGTGATATGCTGCTATCTTGCATGTGAAGAATATGCATGGTGTCCTCCAAAGTTTGTGTAGACACAATCCATGTGCCTTGTGAAGACACAAGGGAATTATGTTATAAGCCTTGCTTTCCATGAAAAGTAGGATCCAAGTCCAGTCATAACTTCTGCTTTGCTGGCTTTATGCTCCTCTCTGACTTACACTCTCATAATAACTGAAGGAGATCTTAACTGGAAGTCTTAAGCAGTTCTGGGGTACCACTGAAGGAGCTGTAGACTGAGAGGAGTGGGAGGCAAATATGTGGTAGTATGGAAAAAAACATTTTGGTTTTAACACACTGAGTCTGATTTGAAGTTCGACCAGAGTACCAATAGGTATGTTCATGGATGTCCTCTGTTCAGACCCAGACAAACATGGCACTAATCAGAAAGCACTGGTAGGTGTTCTGTGTACTATATAAAAATGCATTAGAATAACTCTTCTATTTATTTTGCATGAACCTAGGAATCACAAATTTTTTCCCTTCTATCTTGCAGAAAGTTTGGGGTTGGATAGTCCAGGATTACTTGTTTAGGCAGCTGGAGAGAAGTGCACGTGGCTTTGGCACTTGCATACAAGATGTATCTTACAGTGCTGCTGGCCACGGAAATTTCTGTGGGTAAATAAGATTTCTGTCTCAAGGGCTGTCCATATGGCCCCTTTCATCAGCACTAATTCCACTTAGATTAACTGCACAGCACAAATATGGGTCAAAGCCTGGATTGTTGGATGAATGAGTTCCCGCTTGCAGACTGCTTCCTACAGAAGTACTTGTTGGCAGCTGAGATCATAATGCTCACACTCCTCACAACAATAACCCACTTTGAAATGTATTTAGAGGGGGGGTCTTGGCAGTCTGCTTGCTGCTTTTTCATACAAAGTGCAGGCCGTGGTTTGTAATCCCACTCAGCATGTCAAGGCATTGTCTGTGGGCCGTCATCTTCTCTGACTTTATCTAGCATGAGGCAGGGCATCTGCATTTGGACTAGCAATACTAACCACTTCAGGTAATGTTTTTCCCCTCAGCCTTTGACAAGAGGAGAGGAACTCACTTGGAAATACTGCATTGTTTATTATAGAATTAAACCTGCTGGGTTGCTCCCATGAACACTGTCCTGACTGCAAGTAGTGAAAGGAGATGAAGAGACACAAGGGGAAGAAGGAACAGATCTCATGGTGTCCCTGGCTCTCATGTGTCCATGGTTACACTGAAAGTTGCTTCTTGCTTTTCTTTCTCCTTTGTCTACTCTACTGGTGGCAAAGGTCATGTCGTGCTGTCAGTCATTTCTACAGCTCCAGCTAGTTTTTTTGCTTCGTATTGTGTCAAGACACCTTATGGGGGAGTTATAAAACTTAGCCATAAATGGTCTGCATCACGAAGTCAGGATCAAACTTACCATGTGAATAAAGTTTGTTTGTTTTTTGCATCTGAAGTGATCTTCAGCACTAAGTTCCTATGGATACATTATTAAGTTTTTCCCAAATTCACTTATTCACAAAGAGAAATGCCTTTCACCCACACTTGGAAGTTCATTAACCACAGGCTACCCTAAGCAATGAGAAGTACAGGTTAGAGACAAGAACCTGCCCACACTGGAGTGAGTACAAAAGATTATTTCAGTGCCGCTAGCCTTCCCATGTTTCTCCTTCTGCTCTGGATAGACCAGCTATTGACAGTTGATTAGGAAATAAGTCATCACAACAGAGAAAACTGTCCCTTTAGATGCTGGGGGACTGCAGGGACATGCAAGTAACATAAGCATAGTTTTGATGTCAAGAGACTTAGGTTGGTTAGGAGATTTGCATATCCGTTTCTGGGGATAATACTGCAGTACAGAAATAGGGAATGCAGTGAAATTATTCACTGGAGCTAAGGGCCTCATGGGTATGGAACACAAAGCAGGTGTTTGCTTCTTGCCTCTGCTACTGAACTGAGTTTGTACAACTTTTGCAATCACATTCTGCATGCATGTATAGTGCCCTCCTTGTCTGCCATTGTAGATTAAAGTATTTATAAAGCACCTTAAAATTAAAGTGGATGGAGCAAAGGTAGGTGCAGTTTTGAGTAGATGGTGAATCCCTCACCTTTGTCCTGGCCTTATGGTCTTATGCCAGTGTGAGGTGTTCTCCCATCCATTTGGAAACACGAGGCAGGGTGTTCACTATGGAAGTCCACAGGCTTCAGGCTGCATCCTAACTTTAAGCAGTGCAGACAGAAATCAGCATACCTGAGGAAATTTTGTTTAACTGTTTTAGTACATGCATAAATGATGATAGCTGCTTGTGCTGCACAGAGTCATGCTCGCAAAGACATTCCTGGCACTGGCAAGAAATGTGGTTCATAGAGTTCTAAAATTCTCAATGATTTGCATGGCCTAGAAGATGAACAGTCTTATAAAATGATGTATTTCCTATGCATGGTTGTAAAACACTTTAGGATCATTAAATAACAAATATTTTTGGGCCAGATTGTTTTGCTTTCTTTATGAGAGTGTTCTTTTTTGGAAGCCTTAAACTGCTGTTTTAAGACCACCATACTAGGAACTTTCTTTAGTATTTTCCCATTTCTTTCTCTTCTAAATGCAGGGAGCGTAAAATATTCTTCTGGCATTTGAGCTGCAGTTATTTTGAGTGGCTACAAACAGAGGGAAATGTGTTTCTGTGGTAGTTACTGCAGAGAAAGAATTTTGCTGAAATGTCTCTCCCCCACCGCCCTTTGGTGGCTGCAGAAAAGAAGCCAGTGTTTGAGGCCCCAGCTCTGTGCATCTGCTGGATCAGTTTAAGGCCAATTTCCCCCCCTCCTCTTGCCCCTCTTTCCATTAGCAAACTAGATATAAAACAGAAGCCATTGGATAAATAGGAAAAATGTGTAGCAGAGGAAGCCCTTGTGATTAGGGAGCTGTTAACCAGTTATTTCATGTCCGGCTTTCAGTGTATTTATAAAAATGATGCTATTCAGTGACACGTCGAATTACTATAAATGGTATTGGCTCAATTGCTTTCTCATGGAAGCCAACTTGCAATTTATTTTTATCTTAGGCCCACTGAATATTTTTAAAGTTAGTGTAGTATTTGCTAAAGATGCTAAAGTGGCAGGCAAAGCGTGGGCAATATACATCAAATTTGCTCACAGCCTGTCTTGCCAGTGCACTCCAGAGTCCTGTGGAACCTCGTTAGGAGAGAGCAGCGTGGTCAGTGTCTGTCCATTTGCTTCCTTGCTCTTCTGGGGAGAGGGCTGACTGATGTGATTTGTGGCAGCTGCAGTGCTTGGTTTTGTGATGTGGAAGCTTGTCCATTAGGAGCTGGCCCAAGACCCAGTAAACCCCTCCTCCCTCTCTTTTTTCCATTGATCGCCAGCAGCCGTCACATCATTACATGCATTTATAATGTCCTTGTCGAGACTTCACTGTGTGCACATGGTTTAAATCAACAGCTTCCCAAAGAGGGGGAGCAAAAGTACCAGAACTCTCTACCTGCCTCCAACAATGTGCTTGTAAACTTCGGGGACAGGGAGAAAGAAAAATACAGCTCATGGAAAGGTGCCAGGAGGTTCTGAGTCTGCAGTTCACACTATGCTTTGGACAAAGACGTGAGTCTTGCATCATGGTCTAAATGTGGTGAGGCTTAGGCTTCCACACAATTCTTCTGGAACAAATTTCACAGAACAGAAAATCTGCTTTGCAGCAGTGGGACCTGAGGCAGATTCTCAAAGCTGTTGTTGTAGTACTAAGGCATCTGTCAGGTTTGGTCCACTTGATGAATGGTGGCTAAGAGCTGATACCTAGAAGTGTGGAAGGAGATCATTGCAAGCCTGGAACATGGGTCTTATCTACCTTTCTTTATTTAGGGAGTAGATTGCAGCTCTTAGCACACTTTCTGGAGTTTCCAAATAGTCTTCAGGGCTATCAGTCTTAGTAAATGAGATATCTGTGGGATTAAAGCATTGTACAAAACTGTCTTAAAGACAGCTCTGGCTGTCATCTGGTAAAATGTGAATCTTACACAAGTGCTAGGAAGCCATTTCCATGCTAATTCAATCCCAAAGAGCAAGCATTCATTCCAACAGCACAAGCTTTTGGTTTCCAGTTATATTCCCCCAAGAATCAGTACCTAAACAGCAACTCTACTCTGCATAAAATGGCAACATTTGAAATCTAGATTGAACTGACACTTCAACGAAATATTATTCACCAGAGTTTTTTTTACATCGGGACAAATAGATTATATAAGCTTGGTATATTTTTCCCTTCTTTGCTCTCTCTGATTCTGAGAGATCTGGTGCATCACAGAAAACGTTGCTTTCAAAGCATTCAGCCTGTCCTTGGTAGCCATCCAATATGTGTGTCTTGAGAGATCCTTCTTCATAATATTTACATTTGATTTTCTAACTGGAATGGAGAAGACAGCATTTGTTTGTACTTTGCTGGGGTGAGAAGTAGAGAGTTTTTAATCATACCACAGGACAGCCTTTTTGCTAATAGGCTGTTTTCTAGTTTGGAAATTTTATAACCTACTTAGAAAGAAGTGTCTCTGGGCTAAGGTTTAATAGCAGATGCATTTGTGATGTCTTCTCTGATTATTCAAGTATTGCTACTTAAGTAGGTGAAATATAATTAAGAATAACTGAAATTAATTAGTTTTGAATCTTCTTTGGTTTTACTGCTACCATAGTTGACAGGAGAATTTAGTCCTTGCAACGATCTAACTAGGAAATGGCTTTGCCTTGTCCATGTCTCAATTTCATTATCTGGCAGATAGAGGGATGATTGTGTTACTTTGAACTTCTATTTGACAAAAAAATAAAGTCCTTTTCTATGATCCAGTACCCCTTCCCTGCTTGTTGTGTTTGTCCTTACTAGTTTATTCCTTGTTTAGCAACTTAACAATTGTAAAGATCCTTCCAGTGTGTTCACTGCTTGCAGGGACTGTCTCACTAGAAGGCGTCCTCTGGTAGGTAATGGAAGTATAAGGAAGAGGAAATAAGATAAAGTAAAAAGTGAGACCATACTTGGTTCAGCATCCTGGTCACAGCCCAGCATGGTTGCACTGGAATCCTGCTGATGGAATGTCCTGACATTACGGTGTTTATTTCTACCACAGCCCTGAAATGTAAACAGGACATCGTTGGATGCTAATTCAAGGGACTGGAAATGACTGATAATCCTGGCCTATTGGGCTATTGGTAGGACACAAGGAAGTGAATTTCACAGGATGATTGGCATATGGCACTAGCAGTGCATGGGACCACACGTCAGAGGAGGTGTTTTCAGGAAGGGTGTTTGACGTATATTTGTAGGGAGGAACAAAACATAGCAGTAGTGTCAAGTGCATCAAAATATGCAGAAACTTGCAGGACATTTGGTATGTTAGGATGCTCTGTGTATCCCATTCTAATGGGATGAAAGAGAGTTTGCCTTCATCTTGAAATAGATACAGAATAAAAGGCAGGTTATCAGTGTGGGATTTATTTTGCTCTGTACCTTTAAATGCAATGGTGAATTCACCTGAGGAACAGGAAAGTAGAAGACAAATGGCCATGTTACATCTCTTGCTCCAGCCCTAGAGCCCAGAGGGCATGGATGGGAAGTAGCACAGTCAGGGAAATGTTGGTTTAAGTGGTTTAATGCACTAGAAAGTTGGCTGTGCCTCTCTTAGGCAGACCCAAATAAATGAATAGGTATTGAACTCCAGTCATGGCTCCCTACCCCATGAAATGGGTACACACAACTTGTGTAGGATGGTGCCTGCTGAGCTGTGTTTGGGGAAGAGGGAGCTAACACCATATGCTGTGAGGCACTTGAGACTCACATTGCTGGAAAGTGGGTTGCACCCCACTTTTATCTTGTTAGAAGACTTTGACTCTTGCAAAGACCAGCTGCTAATGCCTCCTCTGTAGCACCCCTTGTAGCAGCGAAGACAGAACTGTGTTGTAATGAATATAAAGGGGGTTCTTTATTGAAGTTGCTAAATAGATACATACCCTGTAATTCATGCTGGCTCTCTGGCTTCCAGACTGGCTGCCTGGGGTTGCCACACAAGGTCTCCCTAAGTCTTGATCTGGTGACTGTAGCAACAAAAGGACTGACTAAAGAGAGACCCTAGTTTTCTGTGCTGTGAGTGTTATTCACTGAGGGTTTTTTTTGTAATAACTCTTTGCATACTCTTCTGGATGCATTTTACAGCAAGGCATATTTTTATGTTAGGTATCTTCTGACTGTTTTAATGAGCATCTTGCTGGCACAGTTGCCAGTGTTGATACCTTTGTAGTGAAGTGCTTTGAGCCTCTGCTATGCTGTTTGGGCTGGGCTTCCATCCGGATCAGAAATTGGAAATTTATTACTTGGAACGAGTTTTTAAATGTGAAACTGACACCAGTTTCTTATTACTTACCAAGTCCTGAGGGCAGACTAACATTCCTGACGCTGCTGTAGGTGTTAATGGTTTCATCAACTCAAGAGGCATGGAGCCCTGAACTCTGCTCTTGGCAGCTAGTAAAGAAGGGAAACTGGCTTTCAAATATTTTGTTTTTAAAGTTGTTGTGGTTTTTTTATGATGTTTACATTAGCAAACTGGAATTTGTGAGACAGACTTTTTTTTCTGTTGACTACTTAGTTGTTAGAAATCAAATTGATAGTAAAGCCTTGGTAGGCTGCTGGAACCGGTCTTGCCAAGCACCTCTGAAGATGCAAAACTACAAGAATCTGTGAGTGGGCCTACTGTGGGTGCAGGCCTATGAGTTTCATTTACTTGGTATGTTTACTCTGCCTCAAAGTAATCAGGAAGGATATTATTATGCAGATACCAGGATTTTTTTCTATATTGCTTTCAGTTGTATGTAAGTAGCTCAAAAGCCTTGCTCCAAATCTGGAGAGATTCCAGGATGTGGCTTTTTGTTTTGTTTTTAGAATAGTTTTGTGTCTTGTGCAGTACAGGAAGATGGCATTGTGAGCAAGGATGAAGATTTAAAATCTGAGTTAACTGACATTACTCTGGGCTCTGCCACATACTTGCTGAATGATCTTAAGCAGACCATCTTCTTCTTCATACCTGTATTGTGATATCCTTGCATCCTCCTAGGTTGCCATGAGAAATAACTTCTGTTTTAAACTTGACTAACTCCTTTGATCCAAGAATGAACTGTATTTCAAGTGGCTATTGTATATGTGGCAGATTGCTGCAGAGGTCATAAATGGAGCCTTACGGAATTTCACGTTGATTAATCCCAGGTATTGATGGATGAGACTCAAAAGCTTATCCTGTAATTATTTATAGAGGTGCTTAAAAGGTGACTTGTTGATCACTATTTATAATATCTATACAGAGAACATTTGGTGATAGCGTTTTCAATCTAGAAAATGTAAGTCAGGGCACAAACTCTGGGAATTGAAACGTGGCAGATGAAACAATTTCTAAAGTGAGAGGGAGTTTACTGAGAGTTGTGGTAGATTTTCTACTGCTGAAAATCTTTAAATCAAATGAGATACCTATTGAAAAGTTATATTCTACTTCAGGCAGGAATTAATTTATAGCAATCTTGTGGCTTGTGTTATGCATGAGGTCAGAGTAGCTGATTGGTACAACCCTGTCAGCTTTATAGTTCATAAGATTTTTTTATCAGATTGGTGAGTGTAAATCTCACTGAGGTTAGTGGAAGCCAAATTAACCTGAGGCCAGGGTTTTACACTGTCACCTTTCACATCCTTCATGCTTCCAGCCTGTATCCACTTGTTGCCCAGCTAACATACAGAAATATCCTCTTTTATTGCTTTTATCTCCTTAGTGCTGCATGGTTATCACTTAGCTTGCTACCATTCTGCAGTACTTTCCACATCTTAAAATTGTGGGGTGTTTCTTTTTTTTTGTTTTGTTTGTTCTCCTGAAATGGTATTTGAAAAGTGATAAAGTCTGAGCAGATCTTAAAACAGCATATCAGTTTGTGGACACAACTGGACATTCCTGCTCTGCCATCCCTTTGGCAATCATTGATATAGAGCATTCATTTGTATTTGTTTTTACATTGCTTCATTTTTTTCTCTCCAAGCACTGTAGCATTAAAAACTGCTCAGTGAAAGAAAGGATCCTTGGCTACTGAGTTGCTCCCCACGTTATTTCAGAGAGAGAGATTTGCTTTTAATTTTCCACCTGTATGTTTTGGTACAAGGCAATGAGCCCAATGGGTCTTGTTTTTCTGTCTCCTGCTGTGTGCTGTGCTACCTGTTCGGAGTGGAGAATACAGCTAAGGGATAAAGAAGTTCCATGTCCTTGGCCAAACTAGCAGCTCAGTTATTGCTATTGCTGAAGGGCTGTGGCTGGTGGTAGCCTACAGGTGTTGGCTGTCTGAGCAACTCTTCTCAAAAGACAGACTAGGTCTTAGTAAATGTTCACCTCCCTCACTGAGACGGGTGGTTAGACTTTTGAAAGATCTCAGGATGTCTCGTGCAAATTTTTTCAATTGAGATTTTTCTCATTGAAAAGGTCTGTTCTCAGAATTGCCAAATTTTGAAGAAAACACAGATTTTCCCAAATGTTTCCACATTCTTAGGAGAGCTGGATATTTGAAAATATGTGAAAAATTATGCCAGAAACATGTGTCTATTTGTAACTGTTTCTTTCTCCTTGTTTTTATGCTTTTGAAGGCTATGCAATCAATGGTGATAGATTTGTCTAAATTCTTTTCTTTATTGTAATTTTTTTTGTTCAGTAGAAGAAGAAATTATTGGTGAAAGTGGAAATATATTTGTTTTTATTTTTCTTTAAAAAAAATACCTCAAAAGGCATCCCCAACACTAGAATAGCTTGCACTTACTTTCAAAATTACTTTTTTTCTTTTTCAAGACAATTCTTTTTCCTTTTAACCAGGTCTGTTCAATAAGCTGCATTATTCTTCCTGTTTTTCATTGAAATGAAAGCTGTGATAGTAAATAATAAATAAAAATAAGTTTGTGAAAATCTGTTCTTGAGGCAAGAGCCAAAGTCTCTTTAAATTCTAATTATTGAAATTCACGTATGTCTTGTGCACACTTGGCAAGTGAAGTCTGCAGATTGTTCCTATAATTCTCTTTCTGCCAGCAGCAGTGGTGAAGAGTGCTAGGCTGCAGAGCAGACTGATAAGTGCATTTAGGGAAAGGATTTCCTGCATGTACTCTAAATAGTAAAATGTTCCTTTTATGGCATACAGTTGAATGGAAAAAGTATCAACTAATTGAGATGTTCTCTTCAATTAATCCCCATTTTGAATGAATGCCTTGACGGGCCACATACGCCTTGAAGAGGTCAGGCTAGCTGTCTTTGCAGGCGGCACTGCAGGCCAGCCTTCAGAACTGTTGTACTGAATTCTTACTCCTCAAAAAGGAGCTCCCTGAAACTTGGATGTGGCTGGATAAGCTCAGCTACTGCACGTGATAGGCATGGCCCCAACGGATATTGGGCAATTTTGCTGGAAGTACTCTCACTCACAGCATCTCCTGGGTACAGTCTAGCAGGTGAGTGTCCTGAAGAGACCAGAAGAGACCAAGCAGCTGCATGATAAAGATATCCTGAAGAGAGAGAACATCCGGCTCGTAGTCCTTGGGGGCTGCATTGTTTTTCTGGTGTAGACTTGCACACAGTTCTAGTTTAGGACAACCCAAAATGTAAGGGTTGCTCTTGGTTTTCCCCTGTTTTTTTCAGTCTTCTGAGATAAAAATCAAGCTGTCTTGAGGGGAAACCCTTCTGAATTTGAAATAGTGTGAAAAAGACCTCACCCAAGGACTCTGCTGGAGGCTTATCTGATGGACAATGTGTGCAGTGCAGGAGGGCAGCAAGTCAGAGCCAAGTGTCCTCTGACTTGGCACATGATATTTTTGATGAGCAGGACAGTGTGTTTGATTTCAGGATCCTATGGGAAGCAGCTTTATCTGTGGCATTGGCACATCACTGTGGGAGTTAATAACCTTTCCTTCAGACCTGGCTGGGAGGAAGTGTGTAGTACCTCGTGTGCTTTGGGAGAGCCACAGGCAAGAGAATGTTTTGTGAAAGTAGTACAGGATGGGGAGTGTGAAAGAGGGAAGATGAGCTGCTGGCTGCTGGATAACTCTGACTTTCAGCATCATGGCTTCTCTAGCCAGGTTTCTGTGCAGACAGTCCCTGGGACATAAACTGTCAGATGTTTGGGGAGCTATATGCTGCAGAGCAGGAAATCATTCAAATTCCTTATCTTCCCCACAGCAGGCTCAGGAGAAGTCCTGCCAAGACAGCTTGCACCAAGGCCTCAGGGAACAGGGCTTGACCTCTGAGAAGAGGGTTTTCTGGTGCTTTGCTTGCAAAAAAAATGAATTCAACTACTTTCTAAGCATTTGCCCTGAAAAGCTTCTGAAGGGCAAATAATAGGTGATAGTGGTTAGCAGTCCTGCTGTGGCTAAAATCCCATGCCATTCCCACAGAAATCAGTGGTCAAACATCCGCTGACTTCATTGGAAGCAGCTGAGACATACAAAGGGAAAAATTCTGTAAAACCCTAAGCTTCTGGAGAATTCAAATCAAACAGAAGAATATTTTTGTTTTGTTTTGTTTTGTTTTGCTTGGATCATCACCAGTTACAAAGATTTATTCTCAAGCAGGGGAGTAATAAGATTGTAGAGTAGAATGCCCAAGGAATGTCTTGGAGCAAGTCCGTGCAACAGCAGTGGCTATTACCTTGCCTGGTGTGGGAACCAGTAGGTGTACAAGTCCACTGTGTTTGTCAATGTGTTAATGCAGGGACAGAGTCTATGTTGTAGATAGGACCAGAACTGAGAAACAGTTTGATAGGTGTTAACAGTCAAGAGCTTTGCTTTAAGGCTGCTTCTACTTCTGTTTAATTGTTTGGAGATTCACAACTTTTAATGTAAATGACAAAATTGTGCTGTCATTAATATTTCACTTTGAGAAAGGATGGGGCAGTGCAGTAACAATTTGTGAAGACCTTCTACAAATATGAGGAGTCTTTTTTTTGGCTGCCTGACACCCTGTCTGTGAATTTTTGTGCTGTGAGAACATATAATGAGTTTGCCTATGGGAAAATGTGCTGGTATTTTTATTTCTAACACATCTCTTCTATGCATGGTTCTTTGTTCTGCAGCTTGTTCGTGTCTATCATTAGCAGACATTGGCACAAGAGAGAATTTCTGCAATATTTTGTTGTCATGCAAGCAGTCTAGATCTGTACACCGGGATAAGTTCCCGAAACAATTGCACAGAGCTGTAAATGTTGGAAAGAGGGCTTATCTGGTAAGAGGCCTTTTGAGAAATTTGACTCTGCTTCAGAAAGTACTCTTTTCAGTGGTGCCCAGTGACAGAATCAGGTAATGAGCATAAATTGAAGCCCTGGGAGCTCCATCTGAACACAAGGAACTTTTCTCCTGTGGTGGTGTCTGAACACTGGTCCTGAGCAATTTGCCCTAATACCCTGCTTGAGCAAGGAGGCTGGATCAGACACTCTTGAGAGGCTCCTTTCAACTGCTGAGATAAGTATTGCAGCATTTTCTTAAGAACTGACTACCTGCCTGGCCCAGCCTTATCTCAAAAGGAGCAGCAGGAGTCATGAGTATGTCTTGTTACATCTAGACTGCAAACCACTTCCTAGTGTTTTCCCTTTCCCCAGCTTCACAAGGTGTGTGGTGTGTGTCTCTTGGCTTTTGACCATGTGAAAATTTTCAGCGTGTGGCTTCTGGGGCCAGGAAGTTGGGTCTTCCTTCAAAGGGATTCTTGGTAGTCTACATTGGTTTTAAGTGTCCTCTTTAATCCCTCTTGCAGATGGCAACTTTATCTTTTTCTAAAATGGGACATTTTGACTGGTTATTTCACACTTTCTGTTTCTTCCTCTTTTTTTTTTTTTTTTTTTTTTTTTCCTGACTACCATTTGCTTAGAACTCGTTTATCTGCTTCTGAATGAAAAGTGGGTCATGGCTCACCCAGCCGCTGCCCTGCTCCAAGAGTTGTTTGGTTTGTCTCTTAAAGAAAACCTGCCATCTTAAACAAAATTTGTCAGATCTTTATTGTTAATTTGGAAGTTGTTTGGTTTTAGTTTTAGAGTGTTTGCAAAGAAAAAACTCTCTATCAGTGTGTGAAAGAAGCACTGTTTCTTGAGAAAGACAGACACATAAATTTCCTTCAATGAGGCTGAAGGCAATGTTTTAATTTTTTATCTTCCCTTCAACCTTCCCCTTCCCTCCCCCAATCCCATTTCTTCCATATATTTCATAGATTGTCTTCTACTTGCTGGTAAAAGAATGTGGATTGTAAATTTTGATACCTTTCAGACATGGACAGAATAAAATGTGTTGGTTGGGATTTTAATGTTCTGTTAATGGATAAACATGGATTGAAGCCTTGTAAGATGAGGCTCTGTGGGGTATGTAATACTTGAAAGAACCCTGACCTTTGTCTCATCTAACTCAGGCTTTGAGGACTCCAAGATACTCCAGCTATTCTGCTGAGCTTGTTTCAAAACTCTCAAGTTTCAATCCCGCCAACTTTCGGATCTTAGGAGCTAAAGCAGTTAGTCACCTTAGCAGCCTTGTACAGATCTCCTCCCCACTTGGGAGACCTTGGGAAACTGCAGTGATGAAGGAAGGTGGAACACAGCCAAGCAGGAGAGGATTCAGTACAGAGGGATGTACATACACATCGTTATTCTTTCCTGCACGGGATAAATTCTATTTTCTTTAAGGAGTGCTGAGATGCAGGTGGTGTGGAAAGGGAAAAAGAGGCCTGGACCTTTGAGATGGACTTGTTTAAGGAAATTTTAGCGCTGTGACCCTAGTGGGACTGTGCATCCAAAATGCTGGAGGAGAGCCATAAAAAAAAAAGGCATAAAATAAACTTGCTGTACATGTTTTCATACTTACATCCCGAGCTACTTTTGGTGTGTTTATCAAAACATTGTGGGCTTTTGGGTCTGCCTGATGGTGGGAATGAGAACAAGGAAGTGAGAGAAATATATATATATATTTATATGAACTATATTAAACCTTTGTTTTAGGCCCTCTATCTTTAAATCACCTTACTGAAGGGCTACCTTGGCTAGAAGAAGATAGGAAAGAAGTGTTGCAAAAACCTGTGTTCTCAATGTTCTAATAAAACTAGTGGAAGGGAATTTCTTCTAGCTGAATATTTCTGAGTTGCTTTATTTAGAGGAGACAGAGAGCTTGCACTAGGGTGAAAAATTTTGCTACAATGGCAGTCAATGAAGTTTGAAAGAGGGACAGGAGTCTGAACTAAGGCTGATGCATTATGCAAAGGAAGACTTGCATAGAAGTTGTGTATTTTGCTCTTTTAGAACTGCATTGGGGGTGATGTGTGTTTGGTTTGAAAGCCTGGGTACATTTACTGTGAAGAAATGCTTGTACTGAAAACTGAGGATATGTTACCAAAAGGGTGGAAGAATCTTAGAATTTTGATTTTAATAGCTGAAGTTAAAGTATATGTTCTGCTATCCAATTGTGCTATCTATTTTTAACATGGTTGTTCATGAGTTACTTGTGAGACCTCAACCAACAGTAGAATAGGAGGACATTGTTTTACTATTCACCAGTAGACTGAGAGTGCCTTGGGTTAGGAATGCCTGCGTATTGTTTGTGGATGGCTGATGCTAAACATCTGGTAAGGCTGTTGAGCAGCTCCTGAATGTTAGTGTGCTGGCATTATCTTACTTTCATGAGGTTGTCTCAGAAGTGATAGGCAGCTGAGAACCAAAGCTATAGCTATAGTGAAGACAATCTACAAATAGAAGGAAGAAAATAACATAAAATATTTCTTTGAAGCCAACTAAGAGGCATTCAGAACAGTGACATATCCCAACAACTCTTCCCTTCATGGAGAGGGAGGAAAGTGTGTTTTCTCTTATGTGTCTAGTGTTAGTTATGCCCTCCAGAGCCAGTGCTGCTTATCTACTACAGCTCTGTGATACACTGGAAACCCACATCTAGGTCTTTGCTGTGGTGGTGATGGGAGTGCAGAATGCAGGGAGCTGAAGGTTGTTGCAGAGCAGTCCACGATGCTCAGCTCTGCACTCTGGCACTGGCTGCTGCAAGTGCAGAAACTCTGCTCAGGGCCAACAGAGAAAAGCTTTGACTTTGTGCACATCTCTAGAGCAGCTTCTGCTTAGTGGTGCCAAGAGTGAGAAGTCTGCTCTCAATCTCTTTCTAATTTGGGGCAAGCTGGTTGAGCTGTTACACAGACCATGGAGAAGTACTCCTGGGTAAGGAAAATTTAAGGGAAAAGATGGAAGTACAGCTGAAACATAAAACTTCTACTGACATTGTTTTTCTGAATCTCTAGTCAGGAGACTTTCAGAGTCAGGACTAAAGTTAAAAACTGGCCCCTATTGAAGTTTGTATATGACTTGGAATACATTCCTCAAGAGTCAGGAAATGATGATTTAGATGCTCTGGATGCTTTGGATTGACTTTGCTAAATTCAGCTCAAAAGACCTTTGGAGGAAAAAAAAATATTTTGGGAGGCTAAAAAAAAATAAATCTCAGGTGCTCGTCTGGCACAATTTCACTAAGGGCCGTTTCACCAGAAATTAACTGAGTCTGAGTTCTGCTTGGAAGAGTTGATCTCTTGTTCTACGGGGTTATGTGTTTCCATCAGAATTAATAGGAGTCTGTTACACCCATGAAGGGGAAACGATATAGGGAGTGTATGTTGTTCACTCATCTGAGGAATGAAAGGCTCTTGTGAAGTCTCCATAACCTAATTTGAATAGTATGTTCACCCTTTTTACTGCCTTGATTAGATGAAATTACTGCCTTGATAAGGTGGACAGATTTTTGAGTATGCCTTCCAAAGTCCTTCTGAAGAGAAGGATAAAATGCTTCTCTTTTTTTCTTTTATTTTTCTTTTATCCTTTTCTTTATCTTTCTGCTGACTTTGTCTACATAAATATGATTTTTGGGGGATTCCCTAGCAAAAAAAAGTCTGAAATACTTTGTTTTATGCAATATAAACCCCTTAGTATCTGATAAAAAAAAGAAAGAGATTTCCTCTGGAGTAACCTCAGCCTAAATATTTGAAGAACTAAGTACAAAGACATAAATTTATTTTCTTGACTAAATTGTTGGTCCGTTGACCCACTGGCATTACCTCCACACCAAGGTCCTTCCAGGGCATGCGACTTGCTATAGTACACCCACAGCATCCTTCCAGCTAGAAAGCTGATCTTTCCTCTTGCCTTTTGCTCTATATCCCCTGATAAGTGGTTTCCCCTCTCTTCAGTTATTTAGTAACTCAAGCTCAAATTTTGGTCCTTAGAGACACTCCCTCCAACTTGGAGAAATGCTGTTTTTGGTCTGGAGTGGTCGGTTAGAAGGCCTAGAGAGAGCTCATTTCCAAGATACTCTTGAGTGTTGGTTTCTCTCCATTAAATGAACAAGACAGAACTCCTTCTCTACGTGAATCGAGTCATAGCATTAAATTGGGGGTTTGGGGTTTTGTTTTGTTTTCATTTGGACATCCTCTTTCACACAGAGGTTTCTGAGATGCTATAAATAGCACTCTTTAAAGGGCACTTCTACTGTGAACGGCTTTCAGGGAAATGGATGACTTGGCGGTCACATGCTGGGATCTGATGATTGTGAAGTATTCACCATGTCATCAGAATATTGCAATTTAAGTGGAGGTGAACTCTTAGTGCAGGAGTATTTTGGTAGATACAGGAAATGTGTCCCACAGTATAGATATGAACATGAAATGTGCTGTGGGAATTAAGAAGAGTTAATGCTGCTGTTAGTAGGCCCTGTAGGAGATGAATTGTTTCCTTATCATGCATGACCTCCTAAAAATGTAGAAAATTTTTGCCTGTGTTTGAGATCTCAGCATGAACAGGATAGTGTGAGACCTTGCGGACTCACTCCTGTCTAAAGAAATGTTTTTTTTCTTGCAAACAAAACAATGTTCTTAAAATTACTTCCCACACCAACTCCCCTCTCTAGACATGCATTTCTTAATTTGTTTAATTCTGGGTTATCCCAGTGGAGCTTTTTGTGATTAATAACTGATGACACTGTAAACCCAGCAGTAAGAACATTTCCTGGGCAGTAAGAACATTTCCATGCTTCTTACAGGCTGTGTTTGATGTTAGGGTATGGACAGAACAGGTACTAGGGAGGAGTTCACCCTGAAGAGTATCTCATTGATATGGACTCAGTGTTTGCTTTCTACATCTGCTAGTTTATATTTTCAGAGATTTGGAGATGGATACACTTCTCTGTACAATTTTATCTGTTTTAAGCTTTCACTACTGTAGTGTGATAGACCCTTTGCTTGTAACATGAAAGACTGGAAGAAGGGAAGGAAGTAAAACATGAGGATTCCATGGTATTAGTGCCTTTTTCATCTTGCATTTACTGGTCCAACAGCCAATAGTTAAATTTTAGTGATAGGGTGTCAACTTGTGTGCAAATCATTGGGTTACATATAAAGTTTTTCTTCTTGGATTTGCCACCCAGACTAAATATATAGTTGGTCTTGATGTTTCAGAGCTTTTGACATTTTGAAGTTGCCTCTTCTTTTGCTGGCAAATATTTTATGAAAATTGAGTTTGTTTCCTTGTTCAGATGGGTTTCTGGGCAGGAGAAGGGGCAAGTGCTGCTACTTCTTGTTACTGGAAAGATTTTGGTACTGGTTGGCTGTGGCTCTTGTTCAGTTGGTAGAAAATGGGGTTAACAGCAATTTCAGCCTTTCTTGCAGTGGGACAGGTTATTGCATATGACCAGGGCAGCAGAGTCAAGATTTCAACTTGTACAAGCCAATGTATGACTGCTTACTGTCTTTATTTATATGTATTTCATCCATAAATTTAAGATATAAAATGAACATAAAATACTGATTTAATTAAGTTTTAAATACACCCTTTCCAAAGGGTGAGACAAAACAAACTGCAGCAGGTGATTTGCATAAAACCCTGTACAACCTATCAAATGTGCCAGTGCTGTACAAAATTAGAGACAACAAGCAGAGATATTGGTACATGTTCTGCAAAGACATGCATCACTAGACACAATAATATTTGCAGCCCTCAGGGGATAAACATGTTCCTTCTCCGATAGAGGGTAGATTTCTCTTCTATTTGTATACAATGGTCCTTCATTTTGTATCATGTCTGAGGACTATGAATCCAGATCAAGTGGTGGTTTAGAAGCAGGATTGGTTGTTTTGTTGGATTTTTAGAGGGTTTTTTTCCAGTTGTGTGCAGCTGTGGTGGGGAGCTGAGGAAATTTTATACTGCAGTCTGGTTTTCTGTAGAGAGTGCTCCAAGCTTTGTCAACAAGCTACAAGTAGGTTGGGCTCAGAAGCTGAAAGAACTTGCTGTATTTTCAGGCAGGCTGTTGACTTGGAGACACTTACAAGTCCGGAGATGACTACCCTAACATTTGGTGCAGCTTCTCCACAGTTTTCTTTGGGTATCCGAGCATACATTTAAAAATGACCTATCCTTGGGAAATGACAGTGTGTTAGAGGTCAGGTACAGTTCTAGGAAGACATACTGCAGAACTTAAACTTTTCTTAATTATGAGCCTTAAAGGGCCTTGATGTGGACATGACCTCTTTCCATGAGAATCTGTGAGACTAGAACTAGCTATTGGCAGTTCAAGGATGGCAGGAGAGAGGGCTGACAACTGGCACAGGCACCACCCTTGTGCTCTAGACCACATGGATTGGCATCACTCACATTTGTGCATTTTAGGTGGGGTCTCCCTGTACCTCCTTTTACTGCACTCTTTTTTCCTATGTAACACTTCTGGCCAGAGCACCCACTGACCATGCAAAGAAGGTGTCTGGTTTTAGGTTAGCACTTTCTTTTCAGACCCTAATAACTGATCACTACCTGTGTCACTCAGAGCATCAGCTCAGTAAAATTTGACCAAAATATAGAGGAGGCCTTGTTCACTTTAATGCAGTGAAACACTTGACAGCTCCAAAACCTAAAGGAGTGCGTCACGGCTCTGAAACCAGCCTTCGATGTTGGTGTAAAGTCTCCTCCTGAAAATACTGCAGCAGCCAGAAAATATATTTTAGCTGGATGACACTTAAAAATACACAGAGAAAACAACCCAAAATCTTTGAGCAAAACTCTTTCTAAATATCCATTCTTCATGAAGACACGTTGGGTTAAAAGTTCAGCAGTTTCACCAAACTTCTGGCTTGGAGTTCAAACCTACTTGCGTAATGTTGAGGTTTCAGGGCATTGAACCCAGAGTATCCCTGGTCAGAATGTTGAACAAAAATAAAAATGCTGGAATAAAATGCCACATATGACCTTTTCTTAACTTGATTTTCTACAGGGAATTTACTTTTGGTGCCAAATTGACAACTCTGCAATCTGAGTGCTTTAAAAAATAGATATTTAAAATCAATGACATTTTGATTCTGTCTGTGCCTTGACCGATAGGACCCATTTCCAAGATGGAGTGAACATAAAATCCCTGAGACCTGTTCCCTTTGGGAATGCATCTAGTGGCTGTGTCTTCTATTAGTGAATCACTAAAGAAGGATTTTAACTGTTGTCCACATCAGTGGCTTTTCAGTCTATGGAACTGAACTGAGCACCATCACTGTTTTTTGATGTATGGGTTTGCAGGGACATGTAGAAGCACACTGTGCTTTAGCCGGGGCACTAAGCAGGAAGGTGGCAGCTCTGCAGCCAGGAACCTGGCTTTCCCAGGTGGCATTGATAAGCACTAATTTTGAAGAGATTCAGTGCCATCCACAAAAAACAGGTAAAAGTCCAAATGGTATCTCTGTCAAGTTTTTTCCCAGTTACACCCATTTGCTGTAAAGACAACTGCTTTTTCCAGAGTGTGAAGTTTAGGAAAATTTTACCAGTGCAGGTAATTGATTTACCTGTCAATAGTGAAGACAGCACTTGCACCCCTACATCTGTGGTTAGTTTCCAGTGGTTATAATCAAGGCATATTTCCAGTCAAGTTGAGTTTTAATGTCCCATTGTGGCCCTGATCAGAGTGTTAGATTGGAAATCAATTTTTTTTATGCTATGATAACATCAGACAACAGATGAAATTTTTTTCCTTTAATTGTCTGAATAAAAAACAGCATTTCACAGGGAAATTAGCAGGAGTTTGGGGGGATGTAATTGGACCTTTACCATTTGTTTGTTTTTCTTGGACCGCCCTGGCAGTTCTTACAGAGTATTTCTCTCTCAGTAGAGGCACTCTAATGCCCTCAGCTGCTTATTTTGTCTGGAAAATTCAAGCACCCAGGATAACGATGACAACAACGGTAACATTTTGACTCCCAAATCCCTTGGCAAAATAGTTACATCATGTCTGGAAATAATTGGGCAATGACAGAATGGAAAAATTACAATGACTCAAACAAGACAGGGGCGCTCTTAGTAATAGGGTTTTGTGTGTTCATTCTTCTGAACATGGCAGTTATTAGTGCTACTGGGAAATTCTGGATTGACTTCCTTTGTAACAAAACCCCACTCTTCCCAACAAAAATATTGGAGAGATTTTAACTTCCTAGACCAAGCTTTAGTACTAATCTAAAGTACTAATCTGCTCTACTAGTATTCCTGATGTTATGGCATAGAGGATAGAGTGAGGCACCTTGTTCTACAGATCACTCAATCCTTGGCATCTTTCCTGAGGTGATCAAAAACGTTGCTCTGGGGTATGGATGTTTCATCCTTGGGACCTGGTCTTATGGAAAGAACTGACAGATATTACTCTAATCAGAGTCAGTGTCGTACAATGATTTTAAATATATTTCATACCGTAAGACCTGTAAAAGGCACAGGACTTTATCTTCCTGTAGAGGAAAATAGTCTTCTTCTGCATTGAAGCTGAAGAAGTGACGTGCTGGTTCTGGCTGTCAGTGTGTGTGTCTGCTTAACCAATGTTATCGTGATCTATTTAATATTCAGTCTATGATTTCTTATATTGAATAAAGACTTCATCTTGCACTCCAACTCCCAAGGCACTTTTTCTGTGAAATTGTATCACTTCATTCTACCCATCACCAAAAGAAAGAAGAGAAAATTGAGAGTCTAACTTGAGTTTTGCTTTCTAGATCTGTAGCTTCTAGAAAAGGAAGTTCAGACCCACTCTGTTGAGTAGCACAGACACAAACTAGGACTGTAGCCTTGTCCTGAATTCATGGCCCTAGAATTACAATATAATTTTTTCAAGCCTTAAAAATAATATTTTTAGGATCTGAATTATTTCAGAAGTAAAACCTGGGAATTGCAGGGAGTGTTTGAAAATACTTGCTGCTGCATGGTCTTATCCTTAGTCAGAACTGGGTCTTGGGGTGCCATCTATGGGGTTTGTGAGATTTTTTTCATATTTTTTTAATGCAGTGTATTTCCCATTGGCTCTTACAGCCACAGCAATTTGATGAACAGTGACATTATAAACCAACCCATCTAGTGAAGCTAATGCTGTGGTAGAGGAAATCACTGCATAAATTCCATTATTTTGTAAAGGATAAGTTTATTCATGCTCGATTCATGGACACTGCTAAATGCTGTCTCTACAGCAGCATCATTACTGGGGGGTGAACCTCTTGTATTCTGGCCAGGTTCCTGCCAGGTGATTACCTTTTTGCTGGCCTACTGCTTTTATTTCTGTTTGTTTGTATAGTATCATTGTAAAATGACTGGTTTAAGCAAGTGAGTAAGACCCTACACTGGAGAACATACAACCTCAGTGCCACAGCTAGGACAATAAAGTAAAATACAACAAAAGTAAAACGTACACAAAGTGTAACACAGTCTTTGCAGCTTGTGTCATGCAGTAGATGTCTCTTTAGAAGTATTTTTCTCTTCAATATCTGCTTTAAAAAAAAGTTTTATAGTGTGAGGCACATGAAGTGGTTACAGGAAGACATTTCAATTCTAACAGTTGTCATGAAAAAAAGGGGATGTTGCAATGAAAGAGTGAAAAACTAGAGAATAAAAATAAAAATGGTAGAAAAGAAGGAAAGAGAGAACTAAGACTGCAAAGGAGTCTTTTTTCTTAATAGAAGGGAATGGGTAATGTTTTGTGACGTATATGAATACAACAAATGTGGTTCATGGTGAAGAAGGCAAGATAATTGATCTTGGTCACAGTGACTTTCTGATTGAGAAGGAAAGGGAGGGTATCTGTAAATATTACTGAAACTGCAGTACTGCAACACCAGAGAACTTAGAAGTGATATTGAGGGGGGCAAGGAAAGATGGACAGGACTCCAGACTACTTCACTCAAACCAGAAAGGTTGATTATGTTTAGGCAATATGCTATCCTGTTCATTCCACCACCATGGTGGTTTGAATTGATGGCAAGCATGCCTAAGTGTGGAATTGATAAATTAGGATGCAAATTTGTGGTGCAATCAGATGCTGAGGAGATGAAGAATATACTTACCTTGGATTAACAGTTAGGCTGTGAATTTTACTAGTTTTGTTTGCAGTCTAAGCTGTGGTGGTCACATCTCCATTCAGAAATGTTAAAGATGCATTGATTACTTGTTTATAAATGAGATACAAGGATATAATTAAGACTCAGCATTTGGTCTAGGAGGACGGATTAGTTTTAACTGTTGCCTTTTCTGTGTGAAGTCATAGTCATAGGAAACTAATACATTTGCAAAAATAAAATAACTTCTTAGCAAGTAAATGAGTGAATGGGTTATTTGGTAAGCTCAGTTAAGTATAGAAAATTATTAATCTGTACTTCTTTAAGGGGTGGGAAAAAAAGTATAAAGAAACATTTAACTATTACTTGCCAGATTCATGACCCTGACTTTATCTGCTTTTTTGCTCTCTTCACTTTGGATTTTGAATCTTGTATTTTGTTCTTTTTAAATTTTTTCCCTATGAATACAATTTGGATAGATTAATGATTAGGAGGAACACAAGAAACCCGCAGGCATATTTTTTTCTGTTTTCTTTTGTTGGATTTTTGGTTTTGTTTGTTAATTTTTCTATAGAGTTATTTTTTCCCTCATTCTTAGGTGAAGACAGAGAAAGTATTGCAAATTAGCATTTTAGAAGAGAAGTCTCTTACAGTTCTTTAGCTTTTTATTGTTGTTGTTGTTGAGTGTTCATAAGTTGGTATCAGATGAGATGTAGTGGATTTGTGGGCATTACCAGACTAGCGTTAGTGGTCATTAGTCACCCAGCATATCCTGAGCTTCCTTAAAGTATTAAAGTAAAGAGATTTTTGACAGACACGTTGCAGTAAGTAAGTTCATGGATGTAGTTATGTCTGACAGCCTTCAAATAGTTCTTGTCTTTTCTCGTACCTCAGGACTTATTTCTGAGGCAAATAAATGAATAAAAATTAAATAAATATGTATGTATATATATATAATACTATGTATGTAATAACAGACAATCTTTATGTCTGTGCAATGCTTTGAAATTTTCAACCATCTCAGTTTTAATGGGAAGGTGCCTAAACCAAAACAGACATGACTTCCTGGACTGTCTTGCAAAGTCCTCATAAACACCAAGAGTTCTGCACTAATGTTTTGATGTGTCGTGGAAAGAAAAATCCGTGAACTGGCTTCAAAATGCACAGCATGATTTTACCTGCTCTCTCTCCTCTGACTGAACTGTTAAATGGGGGCCATGGCTTAAATGGGATTTAGTAGCCATTGCTGCACAGGACCCTGCTTGTTTCCAGATCACTTCCAGTGACCTGTTGATCTGTTTTGGGTCCAGTGCTTTCCCATCCAACATAGCAGGCAGGTGTGATCTTCAGGAGAAATTACCTTCCCTGAAAAATAAGGTTTTGACTTTGTGGGTTTTAAATGTTTTTTTGTTGCTGTTCTGTGTGCTGTAGACCAGGAGGCTCCTTAGTAGGGTGACAAATCCAAACCAAAGGAGCTGGGTTACTATTAAATGTGCAAAAAATGGATTGTTTGTCTGCTTCCTTGTCCCATCCCCCATGCTGCAATTGCCACATAGTGCACCTGACATCTGTCACATTACATGTGACATCCATGGAAAATTCCCATGGTAATTGTAACATGCCATGAAGATCCTCATTTCACTGTCTGTGTACTGACAAAGCAAGATGGTCCAGGGAGCTGAGCACAGGATCAGTACAAAACTCTTTCTCTTTATCCAGTGTGTATATTTAGACAGTTTTGAGCATGATGCTTATTTTCTGCATTTCATCATCAATAAGTGATGATGTAGGGAGCTGTTTTAATACCAGGAATTTCTCATAGTTTATTATTTAATAGTTGAATAATATAGAACTTTAACTTGGATTTGGGGTTGTGGGTGAGTTGGTTTATGTTCTAAACCAACCTGAATTCAGATTTCTTTCTACGTTAGTGATCACATATTACATTTATATGTTTTATCCTGCCACAGAGAAAAATAGATAAATTACAGGGAAATGCAAATTATTGACTTTGATTCCTTTCCTGTTAGCATAAGCTAGTGTGGGCAGTGATTGTTCATCACACTTGTAGTCCCATGCTTCCCACTCAGGTGAGAGCTGTAACTACATCCACTGACATTGTGTGTCTGTTGATGATCAGTGAAGATTCAGCTCTGAAACTGTTTACCGTTAATGCTTCCTTATGTTGTGAACTGTTTTTCCATGACTGTGTGTGTTTAGTTAACCCACTGAGTTCTCTTTCTTCCCTTTTTCCCAAGGTGGTGATAAAAAAGTAGTTTTCTCTATTTTAGTTACAGTTATGCTCCTGCTAAGTGTGTTGAAGGACAGAACAGTGAGGTGAGAACTACAGTAATCAGCTCTCTTGCACAGGAGAGCTGCTGGCAGAGCAGTTGCTTCAGGTATCTTACTGTTAGTGGAACATTGCTCATTTAGTGTAAGTTGGCATGAAAATTACAATCTCAGAGATGACAATGACGAGAAGAGTGAGTCTTAACGAAGCAATTTAGAAAGCAATTGAAAGAGGATCCTCATGTGCAGTTAGCATGGATCTGATCCCATGTGGCTAAAACTTCTGATAAGGCTTGGAAAAATTGCATTAGCTAAATTATGTTTGGTCACTGGGCCAAATGGTTTAGAAATGAACACGTACGCCCTGTCAGAGGAAGAGGACGTTGTTATAATTAGACCTTGGGCAAAGTTCCAGGCTGTGACTCCTGACCTGAGCCGAACCACGGATGGGGCTGGGAAGCAGGAGAGGGATTGCTGTGAGGAGTGGGTGTGTGGTTAGCTGTTGAAATGACAGCAACTTGTTTGTGTTGTGCAAAAGGGCAAAACAGTAGAACTGAGAAGAGCTGTGGGAGGGAGTTATGTGTAATAGTGGGATTCTCTCCAGAGAGAGATTTCCTATTGATTCTCACTGGGAGTGTATATATAGAAATACATAGTTGCACATGTTTCATTTTTACTTGCCGGAAGTTGAGAGGCAACAGAGCTTTTATTAGGAGAAAATCTCCCACCTTTTGTTATTTTAATAAATTTTTATGTCAGGTTTGCTATTAACTGCCACTCAGAAAAATGAAAGTTGCTCTTTTCTTCATTTTCTTGTTGGCTTCCATCCTCCTCATTATTTGGAAGCACATTTTTCCCAGATTTGATTTTTGACAAAAGAAAGGCAAAAGAGAGAGAAAGGAAAGAAAAATTTTATTAACTTGGAGGTAATTAGAAATTTTTTTTTTTTTTGATCACCAACAAAAATCAAGAAGTTTAATTAGTTATTAAAGAGCGTAAACCGTGCAACTTACAGGATTCTGAAGGATATTTTAACTGGCAGGCTTAATCTTTAGAGAGACAGTACTCCTACTTAGAAATTTCATTCATTCGTTTGTTCATTCATTCATTCAGTGATTCAATTCTAAAATACCTGTGCTGGATTCCTCTGTAACAGTCCTCAGTTCTTATTTTGAAAGCAACTAGACACCTCACCTACGCACACAATTACAGTGTTGAAGCAATATAGAAGTTTGATTTTATCCATCTATGTAAGTATAAATTTCATGCCTGCTGCCTATGAATGGACCTGGAAAATGCCAGTGTTAAGAGTATGAGTTGTGCAATGAAATGATGCTTTGTGAAAGAGAGCTTACTGTTCATGTGAGCTCTGCATGCTTTTGCAGAGTAGTAAAAACTAAGTAGCCTTGAGTTTCACATATATAGATCACAAGGCACTGCAGATTCTGTTAAAAAAATCACAGTAACAAACATTAGCTTGTTTATTTCTCAGCATTATGGATGAAGAAAGCCTGGAGACCGACAACCTCTTAAATGAACCTGCTTAAGATGAAAGCCGAGTCATGAAATTTCAGTGCAGGACAACCTGTGGTAGCCAGACCAGGGCAGTACTTACCCTGTAGAAAATGCTGAGCTTCACATCCATTCACGTAGTACTCATTTCCTGGTAAGGCGCCTCTTCTGGCAAAGTTTGCCAAAATCTTGATCTGAGCTCATACAGGAAGATGTTATGGTCTCATAACTTCAATGGCTCAGTCAGTTTTTCCAAGGAGGATTCATTGTCCATGCCCTAGAGAATTCTGGTCCTTTGGAGGTTGGTGGGGAAGCCTTTAGACAGTAGGCCAGAGCTTGGTTATGACTGAATTGGTGCAAATGTATTTGTATTGCACATAAATCAGGTTTGCCTCATTGAGCTGAGTTCCTTCCAAAGGAAAGTTTTGTCAAACTAAAAGTTTTGGTTCTAATCTCAGTCGTGACCAGATTACCATAAAGGGCATTGCACTTGGAGTAATAATACTTGAGAAGATGATGTGTAGGGTACAAGTTTAAGTTCCGAGGCTCTCTTGTGAAATCTTTTAGCAATTGGATCTCTTGAGTGTCCACTACTGAGAGGAAACAGAAATTGCCATGCCATTCATTGTGATAGATTTGAGGGCATTTTGGTTTTGCTGACTGAAGCTGTGTCAAAGACCAGTTCAGTTTTAAGCTGACCTTTGGCATCTCCTAGTGAGAAGCCGATGTTTTTATGAATGGGCTTTTGAAGCCAGCAACATCCTGCCCTAGTGAATCCTGCTGGGACATACCACCCCTTGCAGAGCTGGCATGGAGAGCAAAGCAAAGTGGGCATGCCAGAAGACAATACTTTTTACCAGCTTGCTTTCCTTTCAGCTACATGAGAGTTGCAGCTGATGCCTCTCCAGTGCATAAGAGAATATACTAGATAAATTAAGCCCAGCACAGAATAGGGCAGGTGATTCCTGCCAAGCACATGGTGCCATAAGGGTGGAGGTTTGCATGGTCTGGGCATTTTTTTTTTGTTGTTGTTGTTTGTTGCTTAGGTTTTTCTTCTGTGAGAATGCCAATTTTTGCACAAAACTTCTCTGGTGAGCTTCTAGCTGTGCTCTGTATGTTAAGTCCCACTATACAACTGCTGTCCTGAAGGTGCTTTTCCTTGTACAGCTACTCAAGTCTCTATGAAAGCTCAAAGCAGCCTTGTTCTGGCAAGCAAACAGACCAAGGCATTGTGGGGCAGGTTAGGGCAGCAGCTGCTCTGATGACAAAGCTCAGCTGTGCTGCTGCTGATACAGCATTCAGCATCCTGTGGTTTGGTTCACCTGCCACCTCCCTCCTGCTCCCTGCCCTGTGCCCAGGGAGACTGGCTTCACAACAAGCTTTAATAATTTACTGTCTAAGGATATGGCTTATTCTGCAGATTAAGTGAAAAAGTGAAGTCCTTAAAAATATAAAACAAATAAGCCCCTGGGCTGTCAAACAACAAGTCCCTTAAAAGGGCAAAATATGT
Organism: Lanius collurio; assembly: GCA_020086605.1. Classification (NCBI taxonomy): domain Eukaryota; kingdom Metazoa; phylum Chordata; class Aves; order Passeriformes; family Laniidae; genus Lanius; species Lanius collurio. The sequence goes on from JACBWW010000002.1 coordinate 31,168,590, forward strand.
GGCTCTCTGTGCACTGCACAGATCCCTCCTTTCAAACTGCTGGCAGGAGACTTCCTGTTTCGATGGGCCGCTCACAAATGGTGTTGTGTGGCAGTGAAATCAGTCACTTCCCAGCTTCTCCTTCAGGCCTCCTTTTGCCTCCCTTTATACTCCTGATACCAATGTCCCTCAAGCCTGGGTCCTGTAAAGATGGGATCTGGCAGCTGAAAGCATGCATTAGCACTGTGCTGTTTCTTCCCTGAATACAGAAAGCAGCCCAAACTAGTTATGTGTGTTTGAAAATGGGATGGACAAAATGGTCCTACTGTGGTAGTTCTGGCCATGAAGGAAAAAGTGAATGTTTAGTGGTCTGGCTCTTCAGTGGTGGAAAAAGGATGTCTACTTCATTGTTTCTTTTTTTTTTTTTTTTTATTTTGGTCCAACGAGATACCTTTGGAAGATTCTTTCATGTGTTTGGGGTAAATTCTCCCATGCATGCTTTTTTCCTTCTGATAGTTTTCTTTCCTTTATTGTAGTAGTGAGAGAAGGCCAATTCCTTGTAGCATTCCATGGTAACGTTCAGTCTTGGCCACTGAGCACTGCTGATAAATCTACCTGCTGGGAAATTCCTCACTGAGTTTGTAAAACCTTTTCAGAAAAACTGGATGAAGTGATTCTACACTGCCATGGAAGAACATGTTGATACCATACGAAGGCCTAGCTACCTTCTCTAGCTTGAGTGTTTATTTTACTCTTTTGGGTATCAGATCTTTGTGTCCTCTTCCAGCTGTAACTCCAGTGACAGCCATTGTAACTGCACAGATCTGCACAGATTCAAGTCTTATTTATCATCTAATGTCTGTTGGGTTTGTTTTGTTTTTTTCCCCTACAGAACATGATCAGAAGATAGCATCATACACCATGATCATGGCCCCCCGGAAGAGGAATCGTCATGCGCTGGGGTTTCTGTGTTGTTTTGGAGGTAGCGACCTCCCTGAAATCAACCTCAAGGACAATAACCCCCTCCAATTCCTTGAGTTTTCTGTCCCAATCCCACCAGCAGAAGAGCTCAATGCCAGATTTGCCGAACTTGTGGTAAGTTTCTGCTGACAGATTGCTATATTTACAAGGTTGATGAACTCTTCCCTTTGAAGGAGGAGTAAGAGGATTTAAGGGATTTATTACAGAGCTTCTGTTGAAGCTTTTAAAAGAAACCCTTTTCATTCTTGTATGACTGGTTACTTGGTAGGAGAAAGGTGGCAAACAATCACTAGATAGTGGCACCAGGTACAAGTACAAAAACATGCTTCTTTATTCCCATAGCACTATGCAATTCTTCAGGTGTAGGATTGGGCATATTAGAAGGAACCTTTCAAGTTCTCTAGAGAGAGCTGACAGAAAATTTCTGTTTACAACTTTGGCATAAAATCTGCTATATAATATAATACAGTAGAAAACCTTAGGGTTTACAGATATATAAAATAAGGACTATTTGGTTTTGTTGATGAGTATCATTCTGCTGGTGAGGTATAATAATCAGGTGACCATGCTAATTATGTTTCATCACATAGCTGTCTTTGAACCATGAAATGGTGCTGTTGCAGCAACAGCCATAAACAGGAAGAGAAGGAATTATTTCAGATGAGCTTTTGTTTGCTTTTGTGGTAAACGTTGCAGACTCCAGGAGCCAGACACTTGCTTTTCATGCCTGGCATCAAATGACTTCACTGTCTTTGTCTTCTTGTTCAGCCTGAATGCTAAACACAGGCAGAGGTCACAGGGCTGGGTTGTTTTGCAAACTGTGTCGTAAAGATGATGCCCATTTGATGCAGCTGATTAGGTTTCTTATTGCCATTCTGAGATTAGAGTTTATGTAAAGCGAGAGATCTGTAAGCGTATATATGCCTGAGGAGTGCGACTGAGGCGAGGAATAGAACAGAAAATATTGGATCTCAGCGTCAGAGGAATTTGCCAATAGTCTTTGTGAGTTATACTTAACATTAGCTCAATAGATTCTTGTCCATGACAATAGCCTTGAAATGCTATAGCAATGAAAATAACCATATAATTTTCATATTCAGCTGGAGGTTAATATATGGACAACTATAGTATGTCATACCAAATACAGGGACAGCTGTAGTTTGTCAGATTGGTGGTCTGACAACCTAGCCCAGGCTCCACTTTCAAGATGAGGTCCAAAGCAGATGACTAGGGAAAAATATAAGGTGCTGGAGACTGAAAGTTGTGGCCATAGGGTGGTCTTTTCCAGGATACTCTCCAACCCTCTAACAGTGTTCAGCTCAAGGACTTCCTCAGTCAAAAGTTGTGTTCTGTGTACATAGTAAATTGGTATGGATTTCTTTTCCATTAACTGTTTTCACTTCCCCAACACCCATTAGCATTGTCAGTATTCTGTGGCAGGGGCATAGAAGGGAGGCAATAGGATTTGCAGCTGTTTCAGGAAGAATAATGTGTGCAGCAGAAGAGAGTCTACTTGCTTCAAACTAATTTGCAAATGAGGAATCTCCTCTTATGGAAATATTTCACGAAATTTGGGTCTATATTTAGGTCAGTTTGCTTTTTGTGTGAGACTACTTGAGTTCCTCTAAGAAAATGCAGCTGTCTGACTGTGGGGAATTCCATGTGGTGACAAGAGTAAGAGTGTAATCTGTAATCTGCTCTGCTGACAATTTATTTCTGGATGCTGCTTAACTATTGGTTTTCACATGCAAAGCTTGAACTGCTGTATCAAAGTTCATCTCTCTCCAATACCCAGATCCACTGAAGCATTCAAACCAGTCTTCCTGAAGACATCACAAACAGATGTGCTTTGCTCCTGAACTTGGCTTGCTAAACCTTGAACTTGTTTACCTTTGGGTCACAGTGAAAGACCTGCTTGAGTTGCTGCTGGGCTTTTGCTCACTGAGAAGGGTATCAGTTTTATGAGGAGTTTGAGAGTTTGTGGTGGTATTAATGATGCTTTTAACTTCTAGTTTTATGTCTGGCAAATACTGATGTTCCGTGTGCTTGCTTGTGGCAAAACAGCTCACAGCTGCCTTATGGAAGTCTATTAAACAGTATAATTTATAATGTTTCTGGTACAAAATTTAATGACAAGTATATGTGATGATCTGTAAAAATTTTTGGCCCCAGTAGTTTGAGAGTTGTTGGTTTATGCTATAACTTATTAAATGTGCTGACAGCTTGTAACTGGCATATGCATTTCAAACAAATGAAGCCATTGAAATGAAAACAGATCATATTAAGTTCTTATATTTAACGATAGCACCCTACCCATCATTGCATGAGAAGTGAGCTGGGAGAGAAAAGTGCTGTTTTTCAGAAGGTTAATGGTGTACATCACACATTTTTATAAAGCAGCCAGATAGGATGGCAGTGCATGTCCATAGGTGTTCCTGTTGAGACAGGCAGAGCAGTTAAGGGCTTTATGTGCAGGAGAACCTGGGCTGGAAGCTGGGCTGGCAAAATGCAGAATTTGCCTAGAAGGGCTAGTTTGTCCACAGGTCTGGATTAATGCATGTTCTATGAGACACTAAAATAAAACAGGCTACATCTGTATTGACAGCTCAGATGAGATTTTAATTGGATTAGAAAGATTCAGTCTGTAAATGCACCAGTGTAAATCAGCGACCTGGAAGTGCCTGAGAGAGCTCTGTGCTGTGTGCTAGCTCCCTGCTGCTTATCCGTTAGGATCTAGTCTGGGTGCACTTGTACTATATAAAAACCAGATTTGAGTGTAAAGCCTTTTGACCCAAATCCTCAAGTGAAATGATGACACCAACATCATCTGAGATCTGTAGTGAGAAGAGCGTTTGTGTTAGCTCCCTGAAGCAGGCCCAGGGGGTATAGCCTCATCTCGCCATCTGCTCTGCAAAGGGTATAATGAAACATTGGTGTGGTTGAATGACTTTTTAAAAGCCTTGTTTTTTCCCTTGCTGTGGGTAAAATGTGGGGCATTTTCCCATGTAAGAGTTAATGACAAGAAAAGCTAAGCATAGCTGTGCTAGAGAAGTCTCTCTTGTGATGAATTTTCCAATCCAATAAATATTCAGTATGTTTCTACCTCCCTTTCTAAGGAAAATTGGCCTTTTGAGAACCAGGAGCATGTCCTCTCCTCCTGTTCTTGTGCTACTTAAACTAGTACCATGAAAAGCGAATTTGGACATGTCCATTTTCCAAGGGGAATAAATTAGGAACATGTTGGGATTCTTTATTTGTGATGGGCTCACATGACCCATTCCAGGCTTTCAAACTTGCTTGTGTAGTCTCCAGACTGAGGCAGATACACACGTGCAAGCTGCTGTGTTTGGGAGATGCACCCAGACCATACAACTATGTAATGGCAGCTGCCTGACTGGACTCTGACCAAGGCAGTGACTGTGAGTTGATAAGCTGATGCTGATTTCAGCTGAAATGCCTGCTCTTGTTGCCACTCAGCCAGAAAAACAATTCTAGAATGGATCCTTGGCTTTTGTGTTACTTGAAGTTGGATGCTGTGTTTGTGCCTTGTCTGATCAATTAGAAAATTTAGTTACTAATTTAGTTACTAGAAAGAATTACTCCCAATAGGTCCTAAATTAAATCTTGATATATTCCATTGGGAACATGTGCAGGGAGTAGGTCTGAATGAAGACCATGGCTTATAGTGATTTGGAATGGCTTGGTTTGGGCTACGACAGGAAATGATATACCAGCTCTCAGGACATCTACTGGCAGTGACTGCCTTGGGATTAGTGCAGTGGTAACAGTACAGGTAAGTCCTTATCAAAGTCTAGATGCACAAAATACAAAACGAGTAAAAATATTTATGGCCACAGGTTTTGTCCCTCAAAGGCCACTTTAGTGAAAGAGGACAGAACAGCTGGCTTTAGCATCTCCCCTTCAATGAACAGGCAGAGAGAGAAGCTCTAGGAAGCAGCGTGTGTGGGCTGGTCCTGTACCTCACAAATTGTAAACTGGCCCTACTTGACCATCGAGGCTGATGTGAGCAGCATCACTTCTGCTTCCATTCTGCCCTGTAGTGGTAAAGTGCTGCTGCAGATGGTGGTCTCTTGGCGGGCTCCAAAATGGTTTTGGGCCTGCTCGTATCCTCTGAACAGTCTGATAACTTCTGCAACCATGACTAGAATTTTTCAATGCCTTGGGTCACCTGAGGAAGGAGGATATCTACAGCAAGATACCTGTTGCTTTACTGTACCTTTAGCTCTTGCCTTTTTTCTTTGTCCTCTCCACCACATGGATCTCTGTTAGTTTTTCTGCACTTTCTACTGATCCCTTCCTAAGTAAATCAGTGTCTTCCTCTTGTCCTGAAATAAAACTGTGGAAGTAGTGTGATGTTTGCTGCTGTTCTGTATGTTACTGTGCTCTCTTGGTTTCTCAACATCAGGCTAGTATTTGTGAGCATTTCAGTGCCAGAATGCTGAAAGGAGCAGCTCGTGTTCTCTGACTACATGAGCCATCCACATGACTAGTACCTGTGCTAGGGCTCTCAGCACAGAGGCAAAGGAACAGTGGGGTCACCATAGACATATTTCTATTAGCATTGGATGACGTGACCAGTAGCATAAAGTTTGGGAAAATTCTGCTCTTTGCTTAGTCTGTGAAATCTCTCTACATCTGCTCCTTCTCTACCCTAAAAGAGAGTAAAATTCTGTGATTATTGTTTCGTTTCCCAGAGGAGAGAAAGTTGATGTGAAAAGGAAGGAAAATAATTTTATGTTGAAAGAAAGTAAGGTAAAGCATGGAAGTACCCAGGAATTTGTTTATTTATTTCATCAAAGGAAGCAAAACAATTTCTGAGCAAGGCATCAGTTTGGCACACACTGGATAACATACCTTCAACAGCCACAGGGAGATGAGGTCCAAACCTAAATAACTGCAGTAGTGGTTTCCACTCCAAACAGCTGACTTAGAAGTAGCAGCTTCCCTTCATGCCTAGGTCTCCCTTGCAGACCATTTAGTGTAATGGATACAACATAAACCTCAGATGAAAACTAGGCTTCACCACATTGAGCAAGTACTCCCATATATCACCCGTCCCACTCAAGCGTGCCAAGTCCTAGCTGTGGCAGTATTCGTGAGGCCCCTTTTTTTGGCTCTTCAACCTGCAAGAGTATTTATGTGGTAAAAAGTCCAAGAAATGCTTCCATTGTGATCTTTCATGAGAATATAGGCAAAATATGTCAATGTATGTAGGAACAAGAGGGCATCAGCTGTGTTTCTCTGTTTTTGCTGATGAGCTTGAAGAACAAAATTCCCCATTTCTCCTCCAGATCTCCTGTAATATTTTTGGGAAGCAGAGATGCAGAGTTGCCTATTCTGTCTCTGCGCTCTCCATATGGAGCAACACCTTTCCAGAAAGTATCCTCTATGTCTGAAGCTTATTTAAGTCTTATTTTCTCATTGAAAGGTTGTGACTTATAAAGACATGTATGTTAGAGCCTCGCTTCAACCCCCAAACATGTGTCATGTATTGATAACTGTATTTACTCTCATTTAAATTCAGGCATGGTACCAAGATCTGAGTGTTTAGGTTCTTAGTTAGTCTTATTATTAGTCTTTTGAGTCATTCTGTCCCAATGCTGGGTTCATTTGAATACTGGGATTTACTTTTTGTGTCCCTTGCCCTGCATGTAAATCGTAGTTTCAGACTATGCCTCTGACTGGCCTGCAGCTTTGAGTTGTTGCTCAATGCAAATTTCTATGCAACTATGATTTAAAAGTCCCTCTATTCTGTTTTGCCTATAAGAGGAAGTTATTTAATTCTGTGTGCCCATCTCTCATCCCTTCTGTGCTTCTCTGTAGTTAATTAATCTGCCTAATCTGTCAGGAGGTGTAATGCCAAATGCAATCGACAGCTGCCATCCCCACCCCAGTTATTACTTCCTTTCTTGCATTTAATGAGGATGCCCCAGTGGAGGCTGTAAGAAAATGCTGCTGATGAGACCAAGGCAGAATTTTCCTGACAAGAGGCTCATATCCGGGAAGAAGCCTTGGCGTCACCCTCTGAGTAGAAGATGCTGTATCTGAAAGCAGAAAAAAAGCAAAGCTTTGAGGCAGCAAATCACTTTCTTCACTGACGGTGGCCAGGCCACAAAAACTTTCCTTTCTCTGGGGTTAGTTTATAGTTGTCAGATCAATATTTTTCATGCACTCAGATGCACTTGTCTTCTCTTATAATAATGGCAGAAGAACAGGGTGGTTTAAGATTTCTCAAGCAAAGGGTGTTGAGGAATGGGAGGTAAAAGCTCTTCATGTTTTCAAAATCTGTCCAGTTAGGCACGGATTTCCTTTATGTCCAGCATAATCCAAGATTGTAAACACTCAGGATACCTCTTTTCTTTTTTTTAATTTTCCACACAGGAGATACCTTTCTTATTTTTCTTCCTGCTCTACAGAGAGACTTTTTCATAGTGTAGGTCTGCTTTACATGTGTCCCATATGCAATACATGTGTACAAGTCCCTGATTTTAATGCACATACCACTACAAGAAGCTTTTTGTAGCTATTTGAGTCCAAATCCATAAGAGGTATTGCATTTTAGGCTTTGTGGCAGAGACAGCTTCCCCTTTCAGGTGCTCACCTACATATTGATTCCTATGATAGGGACAGGCTTATGGCACCAGCATTTTCTCACTTTAGGCTCCCTTCCAGTAGGTGCAGCTTGTTGGCAGCTCCCAGCTCCCTGACCAGCTGTGTAAGAAGCAGTAGTCACTATACTGCAAATGTGTGAGACACAAATGCTGTGAGAGGAGCATGAGATGGGAGCCAGGTCTCACACTCCATGTCTGGAATCAGTAGGGTTGTGTAAACAAATGTAAATCCAGACCTGGTCTTACGTGCGAGATTTTGGATGTGGAGAGGCTGGGGGTGTTAACCAAAAGTAGCTGTGTAGTTTTAAGGATTTTGTACAGGCATACATTGTGTTTTAGATCTTGTTGCTTTACTATGTACAGATGTACCCAATGTAAACCAGTTCAGTTTCACTGAAGACACTAGTGGAGTTACATCGTTCTCCATTGACTCCGTTGTGGCCTGTGTCTGTGGTGGTTGTTGATGTCTGACTATCCCAAGAAGAACATACTGACTGCCTTTCTGGAAAGTGGAAAGGGTAATAGTCATGGTTGGAATACTTGAAGGGAGTATTTGCATGTGCTGTGAGAATGATTTACTTACAGTAGACATGAAATACCTCAGAAAGACCTCACAGGACTACATATTTTTAACAGGGTAATGCTGTTGTTCCATGGGAACATGCAGGGAAATGCATGTACTGCATCCAGGGCAAGAGAAGTACTGGATTTTGGCAGCACAAAAGATATGTAGCTTGGGATGCAGGAGGAGGGGAATGAACAGAACACTATAGGATGGATGTGTTAAGTTGTCAATCTTATGTCTCTATTGAATGCTTGGGAGCTGTCATGATATCCTAACCCTGAAATCATGGATAAGGTGAATATGCTTGATGTTCAGAAATCTTGTGTCCATGTGTTTCTAACATCTTTATCACCTGATTTGATAATACTGTCATGTTTTGGCATAGCTGCAAGTGTTCAGCAGCATAACATAAAAAGAAAAAAATAACATAAAGCTCTACTCCGGCCTTTTTCCTTAGTACAGCATAATTAATATTTGAATGGTTTTTGTGTTCCACTGTGGCTATAACAAAGAGTCAGCAACTTTCTGGATTGAGCCTGAGGGCTGCTTAAGTGATAAAACACAGATGATAATTGATAGCAGGAGTCATACTTGCTAGCTGGAAGGATCAAATTAACTTATCTTTATTTCAGCTGCCTGGAGCTTTTCCAGCTATACTTGCATGGATACAGAATAAACAATTTTCTACCCTTCTCCTAGAGTTGAACCTCCATTCTCACGTATTTCCTGCCACTTTGCCTCCTGATTTAGAGTGGGCTCTCTTCAATAGAAATAGCATAAACAGAAGCAGTACAGGGATGTCCTATTGCCCCAACATTTTGGAATGGCTTCTCTGAGTATGATTCCTGCCCTTCTGTGGTTTCTATCCTTTAATTATCTTTATTAGTGTCTTGTGATTTTCAGAGTTGTATTTGATAGCTTAGAAATCTATTATTAAGACCTCATCCCTCACCTTCTAGAGAGAATATTTGAATCTAGATTTAGTCTGCTAAGGAAAGGTGAGATATTGTTATAAATCAGATAAGAAAGGTAATAGGGGATGAGAAGGTGCCACCTGGAAATGCATCTGTGAGAAATGACAAGGGGAAAGTTTATGTGTTGCAAAGACCATGTTGGCCAGATTGTAATTGGACAGGAGATTATGATAAGGAGGAACAGTGTCTTCCCAATTGTTGAAGAAAAAGACACTACAAATGAAGTATCTGTGGTGCTGAAGGGAGAGTGGAGATTGATTGCAAAGATGGAGGTGATACAAGATGAATGCTAGGCCAAGATGATTTTTGGCTGTGTTTTTAGAGTGAATGAACATGCATGGTGATGATGGGAGGTTGAATGACAGATGTCTATTTCTTCTGCAGCTCATAAAGGAAGGGCTGGATCTGAAATGTTGTAGGAGGTCTGTTTTGATACTTAACCTAACGTCAGCAAGAAAGGGGAAGCCAGACCAAATGAAGACCTTATAAAATTTTCAAAAATTTTAGTAATTTCTCACCTTAAGCTGGGGAAGCAGTGAAATTTTCCAGTGAAGAGAAAAGGTTGAGAAACAGGATGGGATGTAAGTGTCTTGCTGGATTGTAGTTATCCTTAGGGAGGTAGACAGTAGCTGGGGTTTAAGAGGAACTGTTAACAAAATAAGATAATTCAATGGACAAGAAGATAACAATCATGAAGTATCATCTGTTTAATATGTTGACTAAGATTAGTTTCTGTAGTTGCTCACCTAGTAACAATTTATATCAGATATAATCATTGCTCAGATAGTGTATCATACAGCCTGAAGGAGAGTGGGGGAAAAGGGTTTGTAATTATGTCATGTCTCTGTGGATAGGTGGATTCTATCTCCAAGAGTACTCAAGGTTGTTTATTGTTCAGGGAGCCTCTTAAGATGATTTGGTTTTGCTCTTTCAGTGTTGGGAGGAAATGGCCTCCTCTTGTAATTTGCCTGGTGTGCAGGACTCCAAAGTGGGGAGCACAAGGTGCTACAGGTGAGGTGGATGGAGTAGCACCTTTTTAGGGTACAAGGTTTTCAGGTCAGCAGTTTCCTGGCACCTTCCTCCACACTAGGTAAGGGGAAGCTTTTAGTGTCACTAAATACACTAAATACTTCTGTTCATCCTTCAGCACCAAGTGGGAGCAGCACATGGAAAGCAAGTGTCAGAAGGTGCTTTTTCTGTCACTCATCACACCAGAATGCCTCCACAGCTGCTCTGGTTTGTGTTTTTTATTCTGAGAAAGTACAGATAGATGCCTTCCACCTGGCACTGGAACAGCACTAACCCAGAGCTTTTAACATTAGATACCTTGCTGTCTCTAAGCTTGATAGGAGGAAAACTTTTCAAGGACATTGTATTTTCCTAGCTACCCCTGCAAGTTTACACAACTAAATTCATGCATTTGTGAGTTTGTTTCCCTTGCATGTCACAGGGAATAGTAATGCTTCTTAAGCCAGTTTTGATACAGCATTGTAGCCAGATTAAAAAGGTGCTGAGAAGATGAAGCACGCGTACATTATAGGCAGTACAGGAGTCTTCCAGTGGTAAATGTATTGTGTTTGAAGAACTTGGGAGCAAATCTCTATGCCTCTTGTCATAGACATTGCACTGCTCTTATTTACTTGTTCTTTTCTTAGGGACAATCTGATGCAAGACTCTATTGCCTTCCTGTAGATGCAGTAGTATATGCAAAAAGGCCCTGGTCAACATTTGTGTATTCTATGGACTTTTACATTAAAAACACTTAAGGGCATCTTTTAATTTTGCAGTTTCCCATCATTTGTTGACCACATAAAGGGCAAGACTGCCCACACTAACAGCCTTTGGAAAAGGTTAGCAATGCGCACAACAGTGTTATGCAATGGTTTACTAGGTGGAGGCTTGAATAATAACTTCTCCAAAGGAAATTACAAGGGGAAAGCAGATTGCCGTTTTGCAGTTTGGAAGGTGTCCAGGGAGATCCCTGAGTCATGGAAAATCCATTGGGATTGCTTCAGTGGCTGTGTTTCAGCATTACATCTTGAATAGAGAGGAACAGCTGCATGAGTTTGTTGGTTGGTGTGAAGTTGTTGGCTTATACATTAATGATGTGGGAGAACTTTGGGATTACAAATGCTTGACCAGATAGTAAATGCAATTATGATTTGTTGTTACTAGACAATGCAAGGCACATGCTCATTCTTCTCTTATCCTTTTTGCTGTATCTTGTGAAAATTTCTGATAATTTCTTTAGGAGAAACATTGAGAGAAAAACATCTTAGCTGTTGTTTTCTTAAGCCCAGTGATGTCAGTGCAGTAGTTTCTGTTCTGATTATCAGAATGCTTGAGCAATGAGACAGGACAGGGTGTGAGTGAATAACCAAATATACTGTCATGCCTTCAATTCACTGTTTGACTATGGAAATACTCTGTTTATATGAGGGAAGAGAATTGTGGCATTTTCCTCCACTTCAACCTAGAGGAGATAACAGAAGCCTCACATGTGGATGATATTCTAGCTGGTCTGGACTGATTAGTAGTAAATACAGATAATCTATTAATTGAAGTAGAAGTTAACAAATAGTAAAAAGGAGACTGATAAACAACCCAGTCTATTCTGTGTCTGAAATCTGTGCTGTAGATTGTAGAAAGAGTCACTGTTAGAGGTGGTTAAGCTGAGAGGTTTAGTCTGTTACAATTTAAAAGAGGTTATTTAATTAATATTTTCCACTGCTGTAAGTCTACTCAATTTAATGGAGTTAAGGGCATTCTGATTTCTGGTTTGCACTACCAAATTTGGAATAATAACTCAGAGGGCAAGCGAAGAACTAAAGCTAGCTTCTGGTTTTGCTTTTATCTGTGTAAACCTGAACTTCTGCCAAAAATGATGTTGATTTACTGGAGTTCCTTTGAGTTTACCCTGCATGTAAGCTTGAGCATGTGTTTCTAAGCTGCACAACCAAAGCTCAACAAGATGTTAATTTTGCTCATTAAATTCTTAACTAACGTCTCAGTTCCTCCTGCCCTTTTACGTAATATTTTATCAGAGATTTAAAGGTCAGCCAAGCTCTGACTTACCCTTGTGTTCCTCTATAGGGGCATATGGCAAATAGGATGCACACAAGAGGATAAAGCTGGGAGGGAGGAGTAGGTGGCACTGGCGCCCCTGGAAATTCAGCCTGCCTTTGGCACAGCAGCATCAATCCCCAGCCCACATTTTGAAGGTTGAGCCAGCAGGACTGTGTTTGGGCAGGAAGCGATCAGAGAGGTGTGTGCCTGTGTGCTTTGGCACAGTCTAAACTGTGAATTGCTCCAGCCTAGGAACCTCCTCTGAACTCATTAGTATTAAAACAGAACAGAGAGGACTTTGTAGGGAGGGAGAGGGTTGGGAAGCCGGAAAGGTAGCACTTTAGACGGCAGTTTCCTAATAACCTTTCCCACAACTACCTTCCCATACAGGGTCTCAGCTAGAGGACCTTGGCATGAAAAACAAACCCTGGCACAGGGAGGGGAAGGGAGGGAGGAAATGAGGGGAAGGGAAGGAAAGGAAATAAGGGGTGGAAAATGGGCACTGTGCTGAAACTGCAGATTTTATTTTTATTTAGTGTTATACATGCTGATACTATAAGCTCTGTTTGAGAGAAGTATTTGTACCATGTATATAATCAGAATGTGGAGGTAAATTTGGCACTTGTACTAGAGGACCTCTAACCTGTCACAGTGAAAAAAATTATCAAGAAGTATTACAGCTGGAGTTCTGTTTTTTTTTTCATTTAATTGACTGGATGGTGAAATACAGAGCACATCTATTAGGAAATTATCATCAATGTGATCCAGGAAACTCTGGGATTGCTTATGCCCTGCTGTGTTGTCCCTCCAGCAGATATCAGAGTAGTTGAAGACCCCCAGGAGGTCCAAGGTTTGTGACTGTGAGGCTGCTCCTGTCTGTCTACAGAAGGGCTTCCTGCTCAGACAGCCCACAGCAGACTCTCCTTGTCACTTGTGCCTGTCCTCCCTTTAATCCTGACCCATAAGCTCCTAGGGAGCTCCTCATCCATCCCCAGGTGGAACTCCATGCATTGCTGCTGGTCATTGGCATAGAGGGCACTTCTGCCTCCTCACCTTCTCTACCTGACCTACCTAAAGTACCTGTGTTCTTCCATTCCAACTCACAGGAGCCATCCCACCACACCTCTGTGATGCCAGTGAGATCAAAGCCCTGCAGGCATGTGCACATCTCAAACTCCTCCTGTTTATTCCCCATGTTACGTGAGGCATGGAGGCATTTTAGTAGGGTCTCTCTCTGATGGCTCTGAGTTCCTGGCAGCAGTGCTTGGAATTTCTTTTTGCTGCTCTCCAGGTGCTCTCCTGCTGACATGTGATCCCTGTCAGGTTTCTGGGCACCTCTTGCTAGCACTGACATCAAATTGGTAGGAGAGAATGGATTGAGGATCCCCTTCCCTAGCAACTTTATTTTAAAGCCCTCTTCACCGTCTTGGCAGTGTGATAACTGAAGATGCTCTTCCCCTTCTCTGACAGATGGACCCTGTTGACCCCAGCAGACTAGGTTTCTCAAAATGAATCCCATGATCTAAGTAGCCAACACATGGCTGTGGTGCCAGTCCTGTAGCCATTAGTTTGTTTACCTGATTGAACTGGCCTTTTCAAACCCTTTCACTTGAGAATTGACAAAAAAGCTACCTGTCCTCCAGAGTCCCTTACCACAACTTCCAGAGCCCTGTAGTCCTTCTGGATGCTCCTCAGACTGCTCCTGGTCATATCACTTATGCCCACTTGAAACAACAACAGTGGATAATAGTCAGTAGACTGTATGAGGCTTGGTAGTCTCGCAGTGAAATCCCCAGGATGAGCCCTCAGTAAGCAGCCTATCTCTCTAGAATGTGTCACTAGACACGTATCCATACTGTGGGTATGTTAAAAGATAAGCTTTAAATAAGATGGAAAAATTGTGGGAAAAAATGATGGCATTCAAGGTGGACAGTTAAAACTCTTTTTAATAGCAAGTCTGGCAATTCAGGATGGAAAGCAGCCAGGTACACTTTTTGAGAAAAAAAACTAGGGATTATAGTTGAGCATGAGTGAACATAAGTCATGCAGGTTATGAGGGTTTTTATTAAAAAAAAAAAAAAAAAAAAGTCATTGACTGTATGGAATATGTGGAGTATATAACCAGAAGTGCAGTCCAGAAGAAGCATGAAATAAACTTTGCACTCAGCTTTGGTAAAGTGTCAGCTGGAACACTGTCCCCACTTTTGAACAGCGCAATTCAAGAAAGATGTACTTTGACCGGGTGGAGGCCAGAAGTCAATTAGAAGAGGAACGAGAGATCCAGAGGACATAGCCTCTAAGAAAGACTGAAAGAGTGGGTTTGTTTAGCCTCAAGAAAGGAGACTGATGAGGGACATTACAAGAGTCTTTGACAGCCTCAAAAACTGTTATCAAGAGGAAGGAAAAAAAAAATCTGCTTACCACGTTAGTGGTTGATAGGGCCGGAAGTAATAGGCTTAAATTGCAGCAGCAGGGTTTTAGATTAGACATGAGCCTGACTATTCAGTTTTCATCTCTGTCCCACTCATTGGGCTTATTTAAATTCACTGACATGGACATGCAGCCCACCTTAACAGCAAAAGCAATGATGATAGACAGCTGTTTTACATTACTGTCCTCATATGCCTGTCCGTATCCATGGAATGTCCCTTTTGCTCTACCTGTATTATAGCCCTGCATGTGAGAGTGTATGTCTGAGTCTTGATCTTTTTCTCTCTCTAAACAGCAGTGTGTGTGTCATTGCATGAAGAGGTACTGGTTTTCCTCATTCTTTCTCTTTCTGTTTGGCCCAGCAGATTGTTGTGTCATGCATGTGGTTTGCCTGTGAAGGACAGAAAAATGAACAGCAGATGCTGTTAAAAGTGGCCTGTGAGAGGGGATTGCCACAACTGGCCTTGCTGGTTATGTGTATTTGTGTGCTGTCAAGTCACAGAGAACTTTGAGGAGTAGGAGAGGGACAGGATTTAGCTCTTCTCCAGGGAACAAGGAAGCAATTAACCAATGATTAAGAAGGGAAAAAGAAAGCAGTATAATGAGGGGTGTTCTGGGGGGTGAGAGGAAGGCCTGTCAGTTGACTTTCTGTGTGAAGAATTTCTCTACCAAAAAGCAGTGCCCTTGATGGATGAAAGTCTTACGCTGCTGCTAAGCCTTAAGAATGAGTAACTTCTGTGTTGGCAGGGTAGTGAAGAAACACATCTTTCAGTATGTAAACATCAGGTGCTTTCTATCTTGTACTGTTATGACTGAGAATCAAGAGATTTGAGCCCCTAGTACTGAAGAATTTTTAAAGCTGCAACTTTTTGAAAAAGCAAGGAGGAAAAAAGAGTATAATGGGAATCGCAGCCTTTTGTTTGTCTGCTTCTCTGCTTTACAGTCAGATCCGTGGCAGTAGCTGAAATGTAAACATCGCTTCCTCTGCCAGCAGGCTGTGTTAGCAATTCATGTGTGCACAGTGGTCTCCTAATGCACAAATGCAGTGATACAACATTGTGGGCATGGGCAGATGTTATGTGGTATGCCTTATGTGTATAGTTCTTATGTGTGTAAGGTGTGAGCGGCGTACATATCTGCACATACGCATACTATGTGTGTGCAAATACGTGGAAACTCAATGATATTTTACTTTGATGCACCTAATTCTTATCAATTGTAAAACTGATCAAAATGTTACATGCTTCTCACAGTATGCTGCTTCTGTGTGCTTTACAAAGGCTGCTTTTAATTCAAAGGGTTAGGATGAGATGGAAGAGTTTGAGGGGAGGGACTGGCTTGTTTTGGGTTGCTTTTTCTTCATGGGTTATCTGTGGAGTTAGCACATATATCAGGTGCCCAAGGGGGAGCTTTCAACCAGTGTGTTTCACCTGGAGATGTGCTGGCTGTGTGAGTGGTAATGCTGTTGACTGAATAAAGACTTTTGTACTGTTCACTGCTCCAGTTTGTACTGGAGTATAGGTGGTTTGTGCAGTCAAATGAACCTCATTCACTGGCAGTTTGGACAGGCAATCTTTCGGAATGTCTCACAGACCTCCTCAGCATTGGGAATGAGCATCCTTCCAGCAGCTACCTCTTACATGTCAGCCTGGGGAGCTGGAATGATCAAAGCAGTGGAAGGAAAACTATAGGGGAACAATCCTATACTGTCCCCTGGAGGTAGATGCAGTGATTAAATAGGGAAGGTTTATCTCTTCTATTTGAAGGATTCATAAATTCTTTGCAGAGAGACTGAGATCTGAGTAAATACTGTTTTGGTTCATTACATTATTCATTCACTGCGCTTATCTCAGAAGCAGCTTTTTGGAGAACTGCATCTGGACTTACGACAAGAGCATTTCTGCTACTCCCTTTATTGTGGGCACAACTTGATTGTGAGCCACCAGACTAACCTGCTGGTTATTTGCCCATGGAACCTGGCACAGGCAGCATGAACAGAAACATAAATGTTCCTGGAGCTGCTATTAATGTGAAAACGTAGCTTTCAGTTATGTGTTAGCAATGTGGCCCTACTCAGTCCATTTTTTAAAGTTGTATAAGTTATGCTGGATAGGATTCTCTACTCCAAAAGCTTGTAGTGTGCTTCTGACAACCTTGCCCCAATCTCTTTCCACTGCTTCTCTTTCTTCTAAAGTCCCAGTTCATTTTTTCCCATGTTTGCTTGAGTTGCACTTCAGCATTGATTAGCCCACCATCAGCTATCCCCTCCAAGTGATTGCACATGAACATGAACCTTCTCTGCAGCCTGCCAGTGGATGCTGGAGAGCATCCCATCATGTGTCATAGTCCTTGTTTACTCCGTACAAGATTTAAACAAATTCATTCAGAGCATAAGGCTGTCAGCTGTGCTCAGCCACTTGGGAGCATTGGTGGAACTGGAATGTGGCCTCTTTGGGGACATGATGACAGACATCTATTTAAATGACCTCGGGGAACCTGAAGCAACAGCTATCAATACTATAAAGGGAATTTATACTGGCAGCAGTGCATTATAACTAATTTTATAACTTGGGTGGATTTGATGCTGTTAAGAGACTGAGGGAGATTGATTGATGAGGTGGATGAGGGAGAGTGCATTTGTACTTGACAGGTGAAAAAGGTCAAGGAATGAGAAAAAGATTTGTGAGGGGAAAAAGATAAGGTAGACGTGTACAAGAGAAAGAAAAAAATGGAATAGGAATATGAACAAGAAGCGAGGTAAGAGCAGATCATTAAACTAAAATTCATACAGTGCAAAGTGTAATGTAAGACTGAACGTACCTTTGGAACCTACTTTTTTGAAGTGAGCATTGCAAGCAAGTCATTAAAATAAGTAGTCTTCAAATTGTGAAGCTTGTCATAGAGTGTGTAAAGGCATCCAGATATAATTCCCGCTGTTTCAGTTTGCCCCATTGGATGAGCCACAAAGATGCTGATGTGATGGGGCTAACTGCACAAAAAAATAATGCAAATACCATTGTTATCACCATCTTGAAAGGAATATTAACTCACCTGGATCACAAAATCTGACAGGTTGTCTGAGAAAGGGATTTGGGAAGTGTTTGACCATCTACAGAGCTGTCTCTGTGGCTTTGTATTTTGTGGGGTTTCACATAGCCTTCTGTAAATTTTGGTGCTGGTCACAGGTCAGATAACTGCTGTTCTCATCTGTTCTGGAAGTTCTTGAGTTTCAATTTTGAGTTTAACAAAGGAGAGTAGAGTTTCTGGAGAGCTTTTCCAGTTTGTGTCAACTGAAGATCTAGTTCCCATGTAGCCTGTTAATGCCACGATTTAGCTGTCCTTTTGCTTGAGTACCCATCAAATAAATGAGTACCCATTGGTTAAAGAACCAATCAGTGCAACAGAGCTGTAATCAGACAGTCAAAATAGGCATCTCTGAACAGTGGAACTGTTGAGGCCTATTTGCCTATGTATTATGTCATAGTGTTGGATTCTGTGGTGTAAAATAAAGACTGATTTTATGTCAAAGCTATTCCATTTGAGGATGATAAAACATTTCATGTTTTAATAATGCTTTAATAATTGCCTGAATATGTTTGTTGGCAGAAACAAACTTAAAAATATCAGAATATGCTTTTATATGCCATTAAGATCTCTCAGTCATAAGAATAGCAATTAAAGGTGAAACACAGGCCAGGGGGGATGCTTATAGACAGGATATTCTCCCAAGAGCTCTGTAAGTAAGAGAAACTGTGACCTACAGGTAAAAATTAAAAGTGTAATGCAACTCTCTGTAGCTGAAAGTATAAGAAATTGATAAAACAAGACAGTTATCCAACAGAACATAAGAAAATCAGCAAAACTTGTCTTCCTTCTGGCGAAATATTTGTTATGCCCATATTAATCAAGTTATTGCCTGCAGTAAACATATCATATGAGGATTCTGGGTTTCATAATGCTGGAAATGCTGTGCATGAGTCATTAAACATTCATGAAGACAAAACAAAACATCAACAACAACAAAGCAACCCACCAGACTGCAGAGGTTGTTTGGTTGGTTGTTTTGGTTTGTTGGTTTTTTATTTTACAAAATGAAGCAGCTGTCAGACCTTAAGTGAAACTCCCCAGAGACCAGTAAGTCCAGCAGCCAATGGTCTTGGGACAAGCAGAATGAAATCTCCTCCCATGAGTGTCCAGATATCCCAAGTTTGGGGCTCTTGGCCTCCGTGATCCTGACTTCCAATCAAGGGATGCTGGAGTCCAGAAGCTGTGATTCCCTGTCTACTCACGGCCTTGAGGTTTCTCCTATAGAGAGGCAGGAATTCTGGTAGGTGTTAAGGGTTATCCTTTAACAGAGAGGTGGGTCTCTCTCCAAGTGAGAGACACATTCTTCTACATTACCAAAATCTCACTTTTTCTCTTTATTAATTTCATTTTATGTCACTGAAAAAAAGTACTGCCCTGTCTAGGTGAGAAATGCTTTTCTGGAGCTTTGAGTATCATTGCTGATCTGATGGCTGCCCAGCATCAAATCCAGCTTTCATGCTTTGATGAACGTTCCCGAAAACAAGGGACATAATGTGGTTTTAAATCCTGCAAAATACTGGATTTATGTTTCCTACCCATTCCTCCTTCTTGTTCCGTTTCTTTGTCTCTTATTTGCTTGGGTTGGAGCCATTTTGAATGGAGGCCATCTTCTCTTTTGGCCTGAGAAGTGGACTGGAAGTATTTGAACCTCAAATCCAATTCCAGTTCTTTTTAAATGTTTTATCATTGAAATTCAATCTATGTAAGTAAATAAAATGCGCACACGAAAGTGAAATTAACTGAATTAACTACCACTAAAATAAAATAAGAAATAATTAAAGGAGACAAATGTAAGCAATATTAACTGGGGATACTTTACGTCTTCCTCAGTCCAGCCTAGCAAATATCCTTTTAATCTG
Organism: Lanius collurio; assembly: GCA_020086605.1. Lineage (NCBI taxonomy): Eukaryota > Metazoa > Chordata > Aves > Passeriformes > Laniidae > Lanius > Lanius collurio. Next base: position 31,188,163 of record JACBWW010000002.1, read on the forward strand.
TGTTTCATGCAACTTCAAGTATTTTTAGGAGCCAGGTGGCTGAGCTCCATTGGGCAGGGTCATGCTGACATGAATTGCTGGAACCAAGCTGCCCATCCAAGATGTAGAAGGGGATTTACTATGTTTCTGTTGGGCAACTTGCACAGGTGCTGGAGGAGGGAGTTTTCCTTGCTTTGTTCTGACCGACCCTTTTTTTCTTGCCCTTTATATTTGCTCTCTGGGCATTCAGTCACATTGGCTTCCTTTAGTCTGGCTTCAACCCCAGTCTTGATGACTGCATTAATTTGTAATTTTTCCCCTTTCCTACCAAATTTGGCAATTCCTTTCTTTTTTCAGTAGCCACTTGCCATCACTGAGCTAACTCTACTGTCTGAATTTCTGTATGCTGACAGATCTGCTTCTGTCATTTGGTCAGAATGACAAATTTGGTTCATGAACCAAATTACCCGTCTGAAATTTATTTTTTCTGCTGCTCCTCCTGCTTCCCTCCAAGGCAGCAGGTTTCCTTATGTGCCAGGATCTGTTAGGATCCTGGGTCAGACCAGAAAAGCAGCCTGCCTAATTCAGGGTTTTCTTTCTTAGCTAGGTCCATGGTTTTCCTGTGCAGTCACAGTGATCTTTTGTTCATCTTTTATAGAATGGGAGCAGGAGAGGTAAAATGATTTGTAGAGTTCCAGAAGAAGGTCTCATGCCTCTTGTATTTTGCAGGGATTTCTTGGGATTTTTTTATAGAGTAGCTTTTGATTGATGGTGTAGGTAGATGAGGACATGCAGGCCTCTTCAGTTCTTCAAATTCCTTTCTTCTTCTGAGTGAAGGAGCACACTTGCTGAACACTAACTGCAGGAATGGGAGTTGAGGAGCTTGACTGCTGCTTTGCGTTCTGGAGATGTTTCTTTCTCTGCTGAATATTTGTGTTTGCTACCTGTCTGTCTGATCTGAGGGTTAGAACCTCCTAACAAAGACAAACACTAACTTTCAAAATTAAGGGTAAGCCTATTTCCATGTGCTGTTTTCCAGGCAGGTGTGTTTGAGTCTCTGGTGTCCCCTTATCCTTGGAAACCCTGAATAGTTTCCTTGTTACTACGCTACCTGAGTTAATGTGATGACTCCTAAAGTTTTTTCAGCTTCCTCTAACCTCTTGAGTCACAGTAATGTGGGATGCACTATATTCTCTCTGGATCTTCCATCCTTTCAAGGCCTTTGTCCTGAAAAGCATGTCATGTTACCAGGATGCAAAATTATGTGACTGGAAGTTGCATATTCTTGTTCTCCCATTGAAAAGCAGATTTATCTTTATATCCCTGATACTGCCAGTATCCAGGGCAGTGTCTAGAAGCTGCAATGTCAGAATCCTCTCCTCAGGGTGGTTTTAGTCAATAGGTGGATTCTTTTGATGAAATGGTTGTCTTGAACTGTATTTATTGAGATCTTCATTCAATTTAGTGCACAGCTTCTGTGCAGAGCTTCTGCTGCTTGTCTGATCTCCCAGCAGACTCCAGAAAGAGCACTACAGATTAAAAAACCAAGTTAGCTGCACTGTATTAAAAAAAAAAAAAATCATTTATTTAGCAGGTTGATAAAACAATAATTTTTTTTTCTAAGAATTCAGCTGAACCCAGACAACTCATGTGCATTCTGGCCTCTATGGTGGTTCTTCCAAACCTGGCATTTCTGATTCCCTATCTGCCCCTCCTTTCCCTTCCACATGCTTGACCTCTAACAGCATTCCTTTACTTGTCTTAAGGCCTTACATGTAGTTTCACTCTCCCCCCAAGAATGTGATCCTGGCCTGAATTTTCTAATTGTGTATAGCAAGGATAAAACTCCTTTCCTCGCTTGGCTGCCCCCTTGTTTGGAAACTCACACTAAACATTTCCACATGGTTTGCACTCTTTTTGCACAGCTAATTTTTTTTTTCCTTTAAACTTCTTGTTTAAAATAACCGTCCAATTTCTTCTACCTTGGGCTGCTGGCACTGACCTTGCCTTGTTACTGTTTGCATTTCTTTTGTACCTTTTTGCAGCTTAAATCTCAATGGGATTTTAAATCTGTCAGCAGCCGCTACCAGGCTCAGTGTGCAATTTTGCTCACTGTTTTCACAAGTTTCTCAGCCCTGAACGCTTTCCAAATGAGCCATTGTTGGGCTGAGTTAAAGAGGTATTGTCTCTGCTTGGACAAGGTTAGTGTGGGTGCCAGAATTTGTGTGTGCAGCGTTTTAGTGCCACAATGTCATCTTGATATTGGACCCCTCATACTTCCTTCTCCAAATATTTCAATATACAGGGAAAAAAACCAAACCCCAGCCAAAACTGGTTCACTGAAACATTAATGGAAGATTTTCTTTATATTACTGAAACTCTAATTTAGACATCTTCATCTGCTCCTGCTCATGCAGTCTGTTTGCTCTGAAGACCATTATTTTTTTGTTTAATTCTCTTTATTAGCACCTAAAATTGGCAGCTTTGATTGGAGCCCTGTTCTGGTCAGTACTGAATTTATACAGAGGAAGTAGCAGTCTCTGGTTTGATAGTTTTAGAGACACATATAGGGAAAGAGTCTATTGTTATTCACCTTTTACAGAGGAATAACTGAAGCTGTGGAATTTGGTGGTCAGTTCCAGATCACAGCATTATCCTTCATTTTACTAATGTAAACTTGGCTCAGCTATAAGAGGGTATGTTCTACTGAGCTCACTTAACAGGGACTGAAAGTGCTTTTCTGATCAACCTGATGTGACACTATGGAGTTATGTCCTTTATGTCTGAAATGCTGGGTGTCTTTGATGGGGACTGTGTGGTTTAGAGGACTAACATCTGGAAAAACATTTCAACCTGTAGGTTGCTGATGAGAGACAACTGTCTCACGGCCTTTGCCTGAAAGATAGAGAAATTCAACTATTTCCTTTCTATGGAAGAGCAATTCGGTACTGCCGTCCAGGAAAAAAAGATGTATCAAACTTTTAGCCTTCTCATAAGGAATAAGAAAGTGTAATAAAGAATGTCTGTGTCACATAATCCAGTGCTTTGAGTTTTTCACTTCATCCCTTTCATGTGATCCTTCCCATCCTTGACTGATAATTAGGAATGGAAGTTTGACATGGGAGTTGTTTAGGCTGCCTTTCTTCATAGGTTATGCTCTGACAGGGAGAACTCAACGTAGCAAGGAAATTATCACGAAACCAATAATCTTTGGAGTCTTTGGGAGCCACTAAGTCCTCTTGATTGAAGGCTAGTCAAACATTCCTGGTCCAGAAACCTCTCAAATTATTAGAAGTTACCAATGCATCTGTTGACTGGTTTTTTTTTTTCTGTTTTTCACAATCTCCAGGATGAATTGGATCTCACAGACAAGAACAGAGAGGCTATGTTTGCACTCCCTCCAGAGAAGAAATGGCAGATTTACTGCAGCAAAAAGAAGGTACTACTGTTGTCCTCACCAATAAATTCTGTGTGCATGTTCATAATTGCATCTTGATTTGAGCTTTGTGTTTGCCTACTGTTTATTCAAGAACATGAATAAGTGATGGAAGGATTTTTATCAGCATGGATATGGCACAGTTTTCTGATAGGTAATGTATGCACATGTGATTTCCAAAGAGAAAATTAACACCTTAAAATAGTACACTATCCCATTTTGAATCTTTTATGTGTTTGGGGGTTTTTGTTTTATTGTTGGTTTGAGGCCTGCGAGGGTTTGTGGGGGTTGTTTGTTTGTTCTTTGAGCTGAAAGAACAACTATCATGGAAATGCATTAAAGAATTTTTAAAAACCTTTGTAGGTTGCTTAAAGTAGAAAAAGTATTGCTGAAGTCTTTCAGGATGTCTTCCAATACCAATAACAGTACACAATAGTGATGCCTTAAAACTTGGTGGTTCATTATTTCAGAGTTTGTAGGAAGTCCTCCACATTGCACTGGAAAGTGAGGAACACCTGCTCGTATCTCTTTCCATGCAACACTTCTCCATTCAAGGTCTTCAAATTTCTGACAAACCAGTAAAGGGGCAATAAATCAGAGGCTGATGAATCACACTAATATTTTGTTGCTGGCAGAAGGATGGCCAAGTGAATGGATTAGTTGTATCATTGCTGTGAAACTTCTAAACAAGGAATTTCTGCAGTAATGGTGCAGAAAAGTTGTAAAAGTTTTGCTGCTCTAGGAAACACACAGTTGGAAATTAAGATAACCCCAATAGCATGTATTTGGCCATAAATGCTAGGAGGAAAAAGGTGTGTTTGTTGCTTAGTTTTATTTCTCAAGTGTGCTCTATGAGAGCATCAGTCTTTAAACAGAAGTCTGCATAACAGAAGGTGGAAGAGGAGGTTTAGATTTCAATACTGAACCTGACAGACTAAAATCTTGCTCACGGTCCTTCTGGAGGCTGTGCTTGCTACCTTTTTCCTTCAAAGTGGGAGCAGCGAGCTTTCTCACCGTGTAATTAAAGAAAACCAGTCCAATCAGAGAGTTTCGCCTTCAGGGTTTTTTTTTGTTTGGTTGGTTGGTTGGGTTTTTTTAACTTCATGTGGGAGAGTTAATAGAAATCAATTAATTAGAGTGGCCCAAATAGCTCAAAGCTAGCAATAGTGCACAAGAGCAGTCTAGGCTCCATAGTCTTCAATGCTGTCTCCATTCCTTTTTCCTGCTTGTGCACAGAGCTTGCAAGTGGAAGGTGCAGGCTGCTGTGATTAATGTCTGCTTTACATTTTTGCTGGCCAGCTCAGCTGGGTTTTCCAGCTCTGGTGGGAGAGGATCTTTTTGTAGCTGTCTTAGAGACATCTCGCCTCCCAGACCAATCAGCCTTGGCAGGAAGATTTATACTTTAATGTATTTAATATGTTGGTTGGATTCACTCATTACATTGGGGGTTTTGTTTTTGTTGGGGTTTGTTTGTTTGTTTTCCCCTGTGTTCTACAGCAGTGGATTTGCTATAAGAATCTAAAAGACTTTCAAAGTTAAAGAAGCTGCATGCTGGAAAGTCTTTATAATGCATTTATAGTGCTACCTCAGTTAGCTGAACTCCAGCTATCCAAAATGATGTGCTAACTGGAATGGGATACCATTGCCAGATGTCTATTCATTACACTGTAGATACTTTCAATTACTTGAAACCTTAACTGTCCAGTGTTATTCATTGTTTCCCTCACAGGCAGTCAGATGATTGGTGATGACATCTCTCTCTAGCCCACTACCTAATCCACATATCATCATTTTGCAGCGACAGAGAGTCTTGTTCACGGATTCCTTTTAAAGCAAAGCTCCCTCTTCCCTGAAGAATTTGCAATCTAATTTTAGCCACAAAGGGTCCAATTTCTTACTTGGCAGAACACTTCCAGCTACCCCGGACAAATCCCCCAGAGGGCTCTGTTTTGCTGATGTTGGGTTCTTTGAGTTTCCTGGGAAGCAGGGGCCCTGTGCTTTGAGATACGGGGAAGTGGAAACACTATGAACTAGAAGGTCAAGAAATGCAGACTGAGGCAACTGTTCACAATTGTTTATCACAGGTGCCTTTCCTAGTCTAAAAGTAATGGAAAATCAGAGCTTCCTGATTTGCTCTAAATAGGTGGTGAGATTAGTGGGCTGCCTTAAACAAATAAATGTCACTTGCAAAAATGAAGATTAATCATTGTTGTAGACACACATTTATCTTGGCAGTCAGATGTTAGATGTAATCTTCTATGGTATTTGATTCCAATGTGGTGGCAGAAAGTCACTATTGTATTAAAAAACTCATTCCACCTGTTCCTGACATCAAGCCTTTCTGAAGAAAGGGAGGAAGGCTATAAGGTCTGTACACTGAAAGCTGTATGCCAAGGGCACAGCTTGCCAGTCAAGAATCCACAATAATCAAAGGAGGCTGAATTCTGAACTGAAATTTCATGATTGTGAGTGATACCTACAGAGCAGCATTCAAACAGTATTACACAGCCACGCTTGCTTTGGTCACTTTTGGCTATTCTGTGGTCATATCTGAAATCAATAGTATTAAAAAAAAATCACCAATTATTTGACCTAAAAGAGTAGCTATAGATAGCAGGTCTAGTGGATGCTTTGCTCTCATTTGTGGAATAGCTATTTGCAAGGAATAAAAGCTGCTCTGTTGGAAAATGTAAATGTCTTCTCAGTCTCAGCTGTTCTCTATCTTGCCATTAATCAGTACAGGATGGACAATGAGAAATGCAGTTGTCTTGATTTGCATCAGAAAAATCATTGATTAGTCACCTCTGATGGCACCCTGACCCTCTACCAAACCGCCAGTACATGTTTTGGATTGCCTTCTCCTCTGTAGCAGGAGCTTCCACTGATATTATTAAGTAAAGCCATATGTAGAAAATACAAATTATAACATTCTTACTCAGTTCGGGTACTTTATTCTGGTTTTGTTTAGAATAATCTTCACATCTCATCATAAGCTGAAATTTAGAATTACATAAAATGTCTGTGACTCCTCTCTCTATATTTCCTACCAGATACAGGTTTTTCAGGAATTAGATCAAGAACTAGACCAAGATTTCTGACGTATTTATTTGCAAACTTCCGATGTCAAAGTTCAGAAAAGCAGTGTTCTTCAGTGCTGTTTTACCAGGAGCTGATACTAACATCCATAATCTCATTTAATACCCATCAAATAATTATATGGAAACAAAAAGTTTTAGGCTGAATTGCCTTATCTATAAATGAGCTCATATTGGCATCCCGAAAAAGTAGAAAATGCAAGTGTTGCACTGCTTCAGCACCCGTTGCTTTGGATGCAGCCTGTGTTTCTAAGAACGAGGCCTCATCGTGCAGGCCATCACTTATTGCCTTCTGAACAACCCTACAAGCTGTTAGACTTATTGCTGTTGGAAAGCAAGTCAAGTTGTTTTCTTTTTATGGCCTTTCCTACCTCCAGAGACTAATTTGTAAGCCTTTGGCTGAACAGATTTTAGTAGCAAGCACACACATTTTGCAGAGTTAAACAAGTTATGGGGTTTTTTTCACTTCTGTCTTTCTTTGAGGAAAACCACTGGTAGGAAATTATTTTCCAAAGCAGAGTCAGACTGGACTAACTGTATCATACACCTTCTTTCCAGTCAAACTAAAAACCCAGCAAAAATCTCAATCCTCATAATATGCTGAGGTCTCCTAAATATCTCAGTGTTACCTTGTATTCTTGTGATTTTATTGGTGTCCTAGAATAGTTGCTTTGAGTTGATTGTGCTTTATTTACTCAAGTGAGATTATTTAAACTCAAGTAGTGAGGTAATAAGCAGCACACTGAAACTTTCTGGAACTAGGCATTCACGGCATCTGGAAAGAAGCGCATATTTATAGTCCACAAATTTATCCTACTTTTTCTGTAATGGGAAAGATATTCTCCCCAATAGCAAAATAGGATATAAAAATTCTGAGGAAAATTTACCTGAGCCATAGTCTGTAACTGCCAATATTCAGAAAATTAGAGAATATTCTTCATGACACCATCTTTTGCAATTATTTTTTAAAATATCTATCAATTATGTTTTTCATCTACCTGAAGACTAAAAAAACATATAAACTGAATATTAAAGTAGGAATCAGGAAACTCCTTGGTTCCAAAAGTCTTTGATTTAAATTGTTTTATAATTTCAAAGAACTGTCATTGTTAAATTTGTGCATAAATGTATTTCTCTCTACCTGAATGAAAGAACAGATAGTTAGAAAACTTTTTGGAAATGTTTTGGCCATCCTCTCATACCTTTTCCCTGCACTCCCTGCATTATTTACACATGCCTTGGTTGCATAAAGCATTCCTTTTGTTTTTCTCTTTACCCTTTCCCTTTCCCTTTTCCTTTTATTTTTTTTTTCTGAGATACCTTCTGAAATATCTGAATATATTTTCAGTTCAAGCACTGTTTATTCTCTTTCTTTGCTGCACTTACTGTCTTCTAAGATGTTCTTGTGGTGAAGTTTCTGGGTTTTGGTGAACTTGCTGCAAGGAACAGGAAGGACAGAGTAGAAGGCACTTTTGTGCATTACACAATCATTAAAGAGTCCCTGGACTGAGGTCACAGATCAGTGCTGAACCACTGAGGCTGCAGTCTAGGTGCAGAGTGCCCCAGATGCCCTCCTAGAGAAGATTTACACCTCTCTCACAAAGAAGCAGCATCACTTTGCATTCAGTTCTCCTTTCCTAAGATCAGATCTGCATCCTCATAGGCTTTAAAATACTCTTGAGAATCTTAGACTTAGTTGGACATTTACTTTTAGTGGGTTTACTACTGTCTTTTTATACCATTTGCAGCTCATTTTCAAAAACTCCCTCTTTTGGTCCCATGCTGACTGTCTAACATTAATGAAGATAATGTCTACATGTCTGGTGTGGGTTTTTTCTTTGAGAGTTCCTCTGTGAGCTTTGCCCTTGAGGTTTGGATTGTCAGCAAAATGTCACCATAAAAAGTATAGCTTGATATTGTGCAGCTGGATATAGAGCAAGATACTTTGAAATCTGCTGGTGAGATCTAAGCTGCTTTTGCCACTTATTATATAATTACTATAACTTACCAGGGATGAACGACAAGATGGATGCAAATATAAAACATGGAGTCCTCCTTGCCTTTAGGAAAGGCATTCCGAAGTGAATGAAAATTTCTGTACCTACTGTTCATTCTAGGTCTGCTGTGCATCTTTGGCTGTGCACTGTGAACGGTAGTTTCCGATTGATTAAGATGGAGAGACAGTTACTTCTGTGAAATATTTCTATGCTAAAGTGAACTGTCAGGGCTTTTATTCCAAACCCTGATGTCTTTTCTTTGCATTTAAGGTTTCATATGGAAGTTCTAAAAGCAGGAGGCTGCATTACACTTGATGTATTTAGATAGGAGTTCATTTCTTCGGGTTCCTGCTTTAAAGTAGGAGATACACATGGAGATCACAGAATCACAAAATGGGTAAGAGACTACCAGTGAGATCATCTGTGGCAAGCAGGGTCATTCTAGAGCACAGGATTGCATCTAGATCATTCTTTAATATCTCTGTTGAAGGAAACTCCACAGCCTCTCTGGACAATCTGTTCCAGTGCTTGGCCACCCACACAGTAGTAAAGTTCTGCCTCACATTTAGGTGGAACTTCCTGTGCATCAGTTTCTGCCCATTGCCTCTTGTCCTATTGCTCAGCACAACAAAGAGCCTAGCTCCACTGTCTTGGCATCCTCCACTCAGGTACTGATAGGCATTGGTAAGATTCCCCTCTCTGTTGTCCCTGCTCCAGGCTGAAAAGGCCCAGCTCCCTCAGCCTTTCCTGGTAAGAGAGATGCTCCAGTCCCTTAACCTTCTTTGTTACTGCCCATTGGACCTGCTCCAGCAGCTCCATCTCTCTTGTACTGGGGAGCCCAGAACTGGACACAGCACTCCAGATGTGCCTCACCAGGGCTGAGCAGAGGGGCAGGATCTCCTCCCTCAACCTGCTGGCAATGCTCGTCCCAGTGCCCCTAAGGACACTGCTGGCCTCCCTGGCCCCAGGACATGCTGCTGGCTCATGGACACCTTGTTGCCCATAAGGACCTCCAGGTCCTTCTCCACAGAGCTGCTTTTCAGCAGGTCAGCCCCATCTGTCAGCCCTGTGCTAGTCCATGGGGTTCTTCTTCCCCCGGAGCAGGACCCTGCACTTCCCATTATTAAATTTCAGGAGGTTCCTCTCTGCCCATCTCTCCAGCCTGTTGAGGTCCTTCTGAAGGACTACACAGCCCTCTGGGGTATCAGCCACTGCTCCCAGATTTGAGTAATCAGTGAACTTGCTGAGGAGGCATCTGCCCCTTCATCCAAGTCATTGATGAACATGTTAAACAATACTGGGCCCAGTACTGCATCTTGGGGGACATCGCTAGTGAAAGGCCTCTAACTAGACCCTGGGCTACTAGATCCCTCTGGGATCTTCCATTCAGCCGGTTCTGAGGTATTCAGGGGATGATAGATATTCCCTAAAGAAGAGAGAAAATGGATCTTCATCTGGTATCATTTAGTGATACAATATGCCAGATGAAGATCACACCATTGTGTTGTCTGAATGTGGGTTTTTGGTTTTGTATTGTCTGTTCTGAGCTACGAAAGCCCTTTGGGGTTCATCTTTTCTGTATGAAGACTGCCAAGCACATGGTTGTCCCATAATAAATGAAGTGGGTGGTTTGAAGTTGTATTGTTTTCAGTTCTATCTTCTTGCATTATTTTTTCCTCTTTGAAATACTCTTAAAGTCTGTTATTGATTTGGAATATTAAACTGTTTTGGTTATGGATTTATAGCTTTAAGGAGCATTTAATGTGTCCTTTATAAGTTCCTTTCTTTAGAGTTGTTGTTCCATATGCTGTATCTGGGAGCAGCAGACATGAACACACAAGTGGTTTGCTGCAGTATTTGAGAAGCCATTTGTAAGGAGTCACAGTTTGATGAGTCTTGGATGTGACTTCATGAGAGATTTTCTCTCAGCTCTGCATGAAGTGTTGAAGGGGAGCATGGGTGGATGTGGGGATGGATACTTTTACTGTTCCCTGGGATGTCTGGAAAACACACAGTAACCCACACAGCACGTGTGATAGCCTAACAGCAAAAGCAGTTGGTGTGCAGTAGGAGACTGAAGAAGCTGTGTGGGATTTTGAGTGCTTAGTGTAAGCAATCCTACAATTAGCAGTATCGATGGCTAATTGATGAGGGTGTCTCATGACCACAGGGCAAAGGCCAGCAAAGCCACACTGGATATGAAGAATTAAAATTTATCTGAAATCTTTGGTACATCAGCAAATTGTTTCTCTTCCTACCAATGCTTTGGAAGTTTGTGGCTGAAGTTCAACTTCAGTCAACCTTTTAATTTAACTCAATATTCAAACCTTGACAATGACCTGAGCAATCTGATTTAAATTTGAAATTAGCTCTGAGCAGGTCCCTTCTTCTCAAGGCCCCTTCCATCCTAAATTGATTTGTGATTCTCTAAACTGGTCATAAATCAAACTAGGAAAGCATCTGCACGGCCCTATGAAGAAAGGGAGCAACAGTAAGGCTTCGTGCAACCTCCTGTGTACTGTTCTGTATTACTGCTATGAGGCCAGCTCCTTGAAACAGTCTGGAGCAGATGCTGTTTGGTTTCCTCCCAGTGCCTGGGATCCATGGTTGCTTTTTGTCTGGGAAGACAGCATGACTTCCTTAGCTTAGGAGGCTGCTGGTGAAAGAGTCTGAAATGTGGAATCTCTCAGATTAATTCCCTGAAAATAGACTTGCTTTCAGTTAGCCTAGGGCTCTCTGGAAATCTCATAACACTGGGAAGTAACAGTGGGAGGATGTTGCCCTTTGCAAACCACGGCATTCCTTCAGCTGGATGTTTGGAAAATGCCAGCAATTGTGGAGTTAACTTCCTTTTTTCCCACCAGCATCTGTTCCTTTTTTCTGTTAGCAGAATGACTTCATGTTCAGATGTTTGGAGTGATTTGTTAGCTTGATGCTGACATTGGGTCATTTCAGTATCTTTAGCCTAGGTATGGAAGACAGGCCCATGATTTCAAAAATTAATTTGCTATAAATGCAAGTAGGCTTAAGAAAGTCAAATTCAGAAACTCTGGACATAACAGAAAACAGGAAAATGCTGCAAGAGTGTCACTAATACAGCAAACATGCACATTTCCTGATTAGTGGTGTGCTTGGGTCTTTTCAGGGTGAAAGAGCTGTTTGGTTGATGGTGTGTCATAGGCTGAAGCAGTAACTCCCGAATTTGGGCAGCACCATTAATACAATGTAAAGTAAAGCCTAAAATTGTGTACATCTCCTTCTACATCATTTAATGCAGAGAATGTGTTTTCACTGGAAAAATAAAACTTAAGATTCGTGTAAGATACCATCTCATTTTTTTATAGTTCCATATAATGAATTTAGAAATTTTATCTCACATGATTGTAATATGAATTTGTTGATGTTACCCTATTATTTTTCCATCAGGTCAGCATACTTCAGAAGAATCATTGCCTGTTTTTTATAGTTTATCATGAAGCTCTTGTAATTGTTTATTCATGTTTTTTCCATGTTATTTTGGCTTCTATAGCAAAGACCTCAAAGTGATTACTTGAAGAAACAATATAGTAGGCTTAATGATGTTAGAGACCTCTCTTAACTTTTTTTTTCCTTGAAGCCACTCCTGTAATACTTTCAAGTATAAGTTTAGTATCAAGAAGGCAAAAATGCATGCACAATTGAAATGATACACCATTATTACACCTTGGAATTGTGACACCTAAAAGATCACATTGTAAAAGACATAAGAGGAGATAAGTTTTTCCAAGTTGTTCGCTGTATTTGGTTTGTGTTTTCCATGTTGCAATGCCAACAGTTGCAGACTCATTTATTTATCCTAGCCTAAGAGGTTACCTTGGGTCAGGGTCTTGAAATTATATATTTATTTATGTATAATTGAAAAATATTTTCTTCCCCGCCCCCCCATGGGAACAGCATGGAATATTTTTAGTTTCTTCCTCGCTCCCCTCTCCCTCTTCAATAAAAAAAAATTAGTTGTTGCTTAAAAAATGCCTTCCTTCCTTGTTAGCTCAGACTGCTGAAGACATAAATGCCATAAACTTGCCATGGTATTTGTTATAGACATTCTGAATATGCAGAATTGGTGTGTCCATCTTGCATGTCTGCGTTTTTCAGGTGAGCTATTAGCGCTTCAGCTGAAGTTAGAATTCAACACTAATCAAAAATCAGGCTCCAGATAGTCCTGGGTTAGAAAATTGTCATCATCATCATGCCTAATGCTGTGTTTTGCATTTGACTTGCCTTCTGTGGGAGTTTGAGAGGACTCAGTGGAAGCAGATTTGACCCTAGTGTGAAAAAAAAAAAAAAAAAGGAAAAAAAAAGAAAACATTTATCCAGCTGTCATCCTACTAACATGGTCTAATTTGCTGTACTTAAGAACAAAAATAATGGTGAGTAATCCAATTCTGCTGCATGGGAAGTACATGTAAATGCTGATGCCACTGGATTATGTTCTGTCCTCGTCTGTTCTCTTGCAAAAGTTCTGCTTCTTCACAATCTGAATATGAGCCAGTCCTACTGATGGCATATAATAATAACAGCAACACCAATATATACTCTGTACAATGCAGTCCTCACCATTCAGATTAGTCTTTGGTGAATAAGCAAGGGCAAAGAATATGTAAATAACATATTTCTCTGGTGTTTGAGAAGCAAATTTGGCAGAGATCAGGGCTTACTATGAATTTCACAAAATGTTCACCAGCCTTAAAGAAGCTAATGAATTCCTACCTTTTCCGTGAGAAGTTTAGAAACAGGCACAGTAAGGAGTTGTTGTCAGAGTATAGTGACAGCCATGAAGAGAAAGAAAGAAATTTCCTTCTATTTTCTGGAGAGTTATTTAGTTTCATTGCAGTCAGATGTGACAGTTTCAGCTACACACCTTAATTGAGGCGAAAATCACATTATCTTCTGCCATAATTCAGTCATCTGTTGAAAGGCACTTGGCATCCCAAACACTTTATAGATGTGCTAAGTGAGAGAAATGATGGTTGGGAGAAACAGTTTTACCTGAGTTTACAGAAAGGGCAAATAAGGGGCTAGCAGCTTAAAAGCCATGGGCCTCTCAGACTGTATTTATTTCCTTTGTTCACCTGCATAATAACTCCTAACTTTTTTTTTTTTTGAGTAGTGAAGGGTTAAATGATGGAGAAAAGGAAAATACATTGGCTGTTCTGCTTATCTTACTGTCATCATGCTTATTAAAGGGCCCAGAGCAGAAGTGAACTAAAGCAAGCAGTAGTGTCACTGGAAAAACAGACTGTGAACGTGTTGAAAACAATGAAGAGAAACTTTTTAGAATTTGGTATTAAAAAAATCTGTGTGCTTCCAGAAGGACTTGTCCTAAGTATCTCTGCTGGCTCTAACTAGGTGTGTCCTAGGTAGTTCCATGTGTGTTTGATCACAGTAAGTGACATTTCATTTCCATCATCAAGCAGCATGCAGAGTGTTTGCTGTGAATGGTAGGTGACTTCATTTTATTTACAAAAGATTTTAAGTGATTGCTTGTTGGAGATAAACAGTAGGACAGAAAGATAAACTTGGAGGTTCAGTTACACAGTCTGGGCCCTTCTGTGGCTTTTCACATGGACTAAAGAATGCCAGGAGGAGGAGGAGGAAAGGAAGTGAGGAAGGAGACAGTCCAAGTGACAACATTCTAATGTGGTAGAATACAATTGAAAACAGTGCTGTTGGAAAGGAGACAAGGTAAGCTGGTGGGGTAAGGAAAAAGTCCTTTTCCATATCCATGGAATGTTGACTGTAAGCTGAACGGGGTTAATGGAAATGTACACACAGTACCTGTACAAACACAGAGTAAACAGTAGTAGGGACAATGCAGAGGTTGGTTATTAATGAAACAATAGAATATGTCCTGCTACTGCTGCTTAGGGTTTGTTGGGACAGTGGCAGATTGCTGGCTTCACCTGCCCCAGATTGCACACATTACTGCAGAACCTTGGCCCTGACTTCAGGCTTGCTGCAGGGTTGTGGGAACGGAGCTGTGCTTCAGGAGTACAGCCTAATTCCCAGCCATACACACGCTGAACAGGCCATGTCCATGAGAAATATTTTGTATTCTGAAGACCCTCTGGGTAGGATGATCACAAATCAATCTTCTAACTGGTATGATCCTTGCTAGTGGACATTTCCCTTCACTTCCAAAAGAAATGGATGGGCTGAGGAAAGGTAGGCTTCTGAATAGTTGTTCATGGAAAGTGCAGGGAATTCATGGATGACATTATTTGGAAGCTCATTATTTAGATTATACACTTATCAACACCAAAATAGCAGTTGATTGATTTGTTACTTTTGGAATGTAGAGCAAATAAAAGGTATTGAACATGGCTATGGACTTCAGGTAATAGCACAGAAGGGTCTTTATGCAGCAAAAGAGTCAGGAGAATTAACTCAACAAGACTCAAGAAGACACCATCTACCATGGCAGAGGCTAAAGATTCAACAGAGGAACAATGTTTCATATTGGTACACTTCAGTTTGGCAAGAAAGCTTTGTCCTGAGGGCAGAAATTGATGGATAATTCAGTGAGACCCCAGACTTCAGTACAATTAAGTAGTTCTGTAAATATAGGGGCAAGTTATCTTCCTAGTCACTTCACACACTAAAACCCTAAATTAATGCATGGTGATGCATTCCCATCCTGTAGCAGGGCTGAATATGTTTGAAGAGAGACAAGCGGGCTTGTATGATCTGTAAGTGATAAGAAGAGGCTGCTGAAGTCAGTGCTGGCAGCAAGTTCACATCTGTCTGTATTGAGGAGAATGATAAAAAGCCAAAAGAAGAGTAAAGAGAAGAGAAGACAGGTTCTTAAAACTGGAAGTATACTATGCAATC
Source organism: Lanius collurio (assembly GCA_020086605.1). Taxonomy (NCBI): domain Eukaryota; kingdom Metazoa; phylum Chordata; class Aves; order Passeriformes; family Laniidae; genus Lanius; species Lanius collurio. The sequence goes on from JACBWW010000002.1 coordinate 31,203,540, forward strand.
CTACTAAAATACAAAGTTACTTAAAATGGGACTTTCTCCATCAGTAATCTATTTTAAGTCCTATGCCAGATATGTTTATTGTAAATGTAAGCTTGGTTTAAACACCATAGTTATATGTTAAAATCAATGGTTGAGGCTTCTGAAGTTTCAGACAACACTTATTCTTTGGCTCAAAACAATGCACCAGCCACCTTTCTGCCTGCCAGTTATGCCATTCTTGTCTATTTTCTGTGAGCAACTCTCCCTGTCTGTATATGCAGTGGATCTCCTGTGTTTTCTGGAGGACAAGAAATAAAAGCATGGCCTTTATCACCCTTAGACTGATACCAATTAGGAATAATTAATTTGAAGTGTCTTTGAGTTTTAGAGGAGGTTGGAAATGACACAACATGTGTATATAAGGTACAACTTCTGGACGTTCTGTATCTTTGTACTTGAGAAGTAAAAAAAAAGTGAGAGATGGCATAATCAGTTAAAAAAAAAATCTTTGACTTGACTGGAAGAGCCAACCATCTTTCAAAAATGGCTGATAACCCATTCTGGTGAATTTCAGCCACACTGAAGCTTCTCTCAATATTAGGAAATGCTTTCTAAGCAGGAATCCTCATTGTTCATAAATGTATCCCTTTGGCTCTTCTATACTTTATTATATTTTTGACAGTGAGTTCCACAGCTTGACAGTATTAGGTATTTTGTAATATAAATAATAATCTGAAGCCTTTGATTCTTCCTTTGAAAGACTGGTTAGTAAGCAGCATCAGAGGTCATAATTAGGTTTGTTGAGTTACTGGTAACAGGGCAGAGCTCAGGCTAAATGAAGCAAAAAAAAAAAGAAAAAAAAAAAAAAGAAAAAATCCACCCTGTGATCCATTAGGGAAAATACCCATGTCATAATGCAGTGAACTGTAAGTATGTATGGATATACCTGACCTTTGTGAGAGGCAATTAGAACTCCTCAATTACATGCTCCAGCTGGTGATTAATGAATATTCTCTTTTAATAAGTTATACACTAGACTGCTTTTGTGGCAGAAGGATTATTATCTGCACATCAATAGCTTAATTCCAGGGAGAGAAGTAATGTTTGTTTTTCTCAATCTGGGTAAATTGTTCTTAAAAGGCTTGGATATAGCTTCCTTCCCGAAACTCTGAAACTATTTGTGTAAATGCTAGTCATGAAGTCTGAGAAATGGAGTGGTGACCACATCTGTCTAGTGAATGGCTCAGTCCTATGGTCTGTGCTGTTTCAAAATTAGCATCTCTTGGGACACGGTTGGCTTTTTGGAGGCATAAACTGTCTGAAAAGCTTAGATGTATTTTAGCTCCACTTGTGAATTAGCATTTTGTCCCACAGCAGATCAAACACATTTTGTGTCTTTCAATGAAAGCACTTTTTATTTGTGAAACTTTGGCTGCTCTGAACTGAGACACAGCCAATAGAATGGGCAATGTGTTAATAAACAAGTAAATGTTTCTTTGAAAGCTGAACTTCTTAAAGCGAAGAAAAGTCAGTAGGTCAGACATGAAAAAAGGGAGAACGGTGATTTGAATGGGAGTGCAGTACACTATGCAGTACACTTATGTGGATTGATTCTTGGCTGCACTGCAGATTTCCTTTGTAACTGGTACTGTGTGATTGTCTGCATCCCATTTTTCCTGTTTCTGCTGATCTCACTGATAGAGACACAGGAAAACCCAATACATTAATTTCTTGAAGGGCCTTTGTCAGTGTGCAGTGTGAGGTGTTACAAGATTGGACTGTATTTGGCATTAATAGCAGATGCTGTGACGAGTTGAGTCTTCACATCCCTGAAGGGAAAACAATGGAGAATCAGTAATAACCATCTTCCACCCTTCAAGCAAACAAAAACCCCACCTTGCTTTTAGTGGCCAGAATATTTATGTGTAGAGCAAGGGTCACGCACTTCACATTGAAACAGAACACGGACACAAGTCTGAATCCTGCACGTCTCAGATGAAGATTTTACCAGCTAAGCTGTTACTGTGAAGAATGTGGGAGGGCTTCAACAAGAACCAGAGGATCTTTATCCAGCAAAGCTTTCATCTTAATTGATGTAAATCATGTTAAAATTTCAGTCAGCTGTCATTAAAGAAAAATCCGAACACCTCCCAAAAAAATGGCCAGGTATTTGTAATCAGGATTCCAATTCCCATTGCTTTTCAATGCAAAATTTGAAAAAAATAGCTACAGGGGATATGATAAATAATATATTTCACTTTTTCTTAAATGATATAAGTTTCTTGTAATGACTTGAACTCCATGATTTATATTTTCTGAGCTCTATGTAATGAAGCTGACCTTCCAGACCAGGTAAAATAAATCATCTTTCAGCTCTGTGATGTACTTGAATGATGTGTGAAGGCGGTTGAGAGGAGGAACTACACAAACCTTAATGTGGCTTTTGCAAGGAAATGCACTTCTTTGTGACCCAAGTATAAACCTGAGCATGCAGTGTCTGGACATGATGCAGGGAGCAAGTTTGGACAGGAATTTATATTACAGTAGCCTCATTTTATATTCTTTATCTGTGTTTGCACATTGAGACCAGCTCAGTGAACAGTATCATGGCTTCCTGTCCAAGAAAGATTTTAAATCAGGTGTGTGGCTTGTTCCCATCCTGTTCTCAACTGTGCAAAACAGTAAGGTCAGCTTTCTGCCCTACTGAAGACACAGGTTTGAGGAGGAAGTCATGTGATATCAATGAATAGAGGTCATCCCAAGAGTACCCATGTTTGTCCTGTGACATTTGGAACACATGATGCATTTCTTGATGCATCTGTTTAAGTAGGAGGTTTTATTTTATAGTTTGCCTGTTAGAAAGACTTCTTGAGTCATCAGCAATTTATCGCAGGGGTGTGTGTGGGCAGGTAGTGGCAAAGTCCATGTAATGGTTGGATAGCCAGGGATGATAAGCACCTCCTGACCCCAAGGAGTTAATATTTGTTGACATTGCATAAAAACAACCTGGTATAAATGATAATGGAAGTAAGGGAGTGCTGGATTTGGTGTCAGAGTGTCAGTCTGTTCCTAGTTTTGATAATGGGTTTTAATTGTCATGTCAGAATATGTATCTCTCTGTCTCTGTAGGAAAGAAGCCTTCTATAGCTGCTAATTTTGTGGCTGTATTTATTAATGCTTTGACATGCTCATATTTTCAGGACATGCTCTAAAAAACTGCTCGATATTTTGGAGATGGCTTGGTGCAGAGTAAAATAGCAATGTGTCATCACTGGAAACTGAAACAAAGTGCTTGCCCCAAAGGAGCTTCAATGCAGTCATTGCATTAATGTTAATGTAAAGGCTTTCCTTGTGCTGTTTCTTTCAAGACTGACATCATCTTGAAAGAAACACCATGTGAACAGTGTCTTTCATTTTCATGATCTACTCAGCAGTGAATGTCTGCATTTCCACATGATCTTTGTAACACTACTGTTTAGCACTTCGTTTTAGAAAGTTTTGCAACAAAGGCAGTAGTCTACAATGCCTGCTTGAGTCTAGTATGGCAGACTTTGTATTGCAAATGCTTATCCCACTGACATGGCATCCTATAAAGTCTCTGGTCTCTAGAGAACAGCTTGCCCAATGGATCAGGTCTCCCAGGATTTGCAAAAAAGGCTTTTGGGATCAGCTGAGCTGTGCACACAATTCTTTGCTTTATTTTCTTTCATTTTGATTGGTTCAGATGGTCCAAATATTTGCAGAACTCCATTAAGTCCTATTTGGGATGAAGTCATAAGTTCCACTTTCCACCAAGTCATGGAGCCTGTCCAAATTAGTGTCAAAGCCTATATAATACCTTGGCTATATTGCAGGCTTGTATAGTATCAAGATCCTGTTTTCACAGCAGTTACATAGTTGTTACTTCAGTGAAGAATGATACGGCCCCTTATAAAGTCCACAAGCTGACGCCTGTTTTTTAATGTAATATTTACACTATTCAAGGAGCTAAAAGAAGGCTTTGCTTTAATAGATTCCTTCAGCTAATGTTTTTCCTTATACAGATGGGTTATTGTTTCCAGCTTTTGATACCTATGCGGCTTTATATTTTAAAGCCTCATTTTTTTTCTGTTGGTTGGATTTTTTTTCCCTTCTCTGTGTCTCCTGGAGCAAGGGAAAGATTTTGCCATTATCATCAAGTTGCCTTACAGTTTTCTGTGAAAATATTAAAAACAAAACACAAAAACCTCCATCACCCCGTTGTTGCACCCCACTCCACAGACTTGATTGCTTTTTATTTTCAACTTGTGTTCCCCTTTTTGAGAGAAAGCGTGGTACAGCAATCTCTTAGCATGAGCAGAGCGCTACATAATTTAGGCAGTTAAATGTTTGGAGTTTTTTTCCAAATTTCTCTGATGCTACAGGTGTGAACGTGACACTTTTAGAAAAGCGTCACGTAGCTGATAGCTGTAAATAAGTCTGTGCCGCCTAATGATTTCGTGGGGCTGGATAAAAATCCACTTACTCATCCTGAGTATAAATAGCTTTCTGGGACTTCATATTGAAATAGAGTGCCAGGTTTTAACTCCATTATCATTTGTTCTAGCGAAGTAAAACACGCATTGACAGCCATAAAATTCTGGCATGAGCAGGGAGTGTGGGAGAACACTGAAATTGAATGGACTGGACTCTTTTGCTGAATATGCCTCTAGACCAAAGCAACTTCAGAAAGCAAGGTTTGCTTAGTGGGGTATCTGCTAAAACTTTTTTAACCTCAGCAATGTAATCTTCTGTCTGGGCTTTAATTCAGGAGAAAATCTTACATTCTGTGTTCCACTGGAACAAATTTTTTCCTGGTTTTAATTCAATCAATAAGACTTACAGACTGAGAGTTCAAGCTAATTTGTAATGGATGGGGGATGGTCAAAAGCAGGATATACCAAGGACCTTGCTTATTGTCAAACTAATCATATATACAGATATACTTTAGGATATCAGTGTCTTTTTTTCATTGGTTCCGATTGTGAGATTTCTAGCAGTTTGGGTTCAGGTAGGAAATTGTTCAGAATTCTGATTTTTTTTTAGTTTATCTATCCTGATGGGTTTTGGCCTGCATGTTTAACAAAGACATCTAGAAATGTTAGTTGTAGCATTCAAGCATTTATACTTACTTTTCACCCTAAAGAATCTTAAGGACAAAAAATATTTTAGCTTATTTTGGAATGTAAGTGATGAGTTCAGGCATTCCTTAATTTAAGTGAATTTATTTCTTTAGTTGGAATTCAGAGCGGAGGCAGGAGAAGTGTAGGTAATACATTTATTGCCTGTTCTAAGAGTGTTCTTGTCAGCTGTACTCTGCAAGCAATTACAGTTGTCACTGGGACTTGTATAATTCTCTGCAGAAAAAAAAGTCAGAAGGGCACATGAGCACTCGTTGCACTTCAGATGGGTGACTCAGCCTGGTTCCCTGCAGAATGACCTTACTTCTTGATTAGCTCCCTATTTCTGTTGTTCTCTTTGAGGATGATAAGATTATCATATAAAAATAATGCTGTATTTATCTATTGTATTTTTAATTTTTTTTCCCATCGTCAAGGTCATATATTGATTTTTGCGTGGAAAGCTAAGGTCTGCCAAGTGTGAAACTCTTGTCAGGGTTGTGGTTACCACTAGGTATTCTACACAGTAAAGGGCAGCAAAAGCCGTCTACCAAAAACTGTGCTGTGGCCATTCTAACTGGCTGTTGGTAGGGAGCTGCGTACGTCTGTAATGTTCCATTTGACAGAGATATGGGTCTGTCAGATCCCTGCTTATTGTGGCCAGGAAAAGGAAGTAAGAAAAATCAGCAGAACTTCCCAATTAATTTGAGAAACATCACCTTGTTCTTAATTGCACTGTCTATTATCATGAGGTGGTGGTACGTGGTGTGTGCATAGCAATTGTGGATGTAGTTGGCATCTCTTACCACTTTGCCAGCCTTTCATACTTTTAATACAGTGATCTTCTTCTGTATGATGCTTTGTTGAAATCTTCTGCTGTTCTTAGTTGTTTGGTTGGCTGCAAGGGGTTAATAAAGGCTTATGACCTGTACTGTGCAACCTGACACTGCCCTGACGTGTCTGTACTGTCGTCCTTCTCTAGATAAGGATGAAGCTCTTTTTTCAGTATCATGAATGGAGATGCTTCTTTAGTTTGCATGTTGAAAATCCAGTGGAAGAAAGAGAGGGATGAATCCAAATCTCAGTCATGACTTTGTTTCTAATTCAAAATAGGAAGATCTTGAGTTGTGCAGAATTGTCATGTGTTGGTATGTACCCTGGCAAGAAATTGTCAGGTAGCAAGGTGTTTTCTAAATGTGGCTCAACAGGAGGCACGTAGAGCTGTGTACTAGTTTTAAAGCAAACTAGTGAGGGACTTCAAGTCAGAAATACAATTTAATAAGAAAGAAATAAAATAAATGTAATAGTACAAAAAAAAACCACAACCCACTGACAGAGTCAGAGTACACAAACCTGACCCCCTGACAGTCAGGGGGTTAGCAGCAGTGCAATTTAAATGGTGGCTGCAGTCCTCCTGAAGTGATGGTTCCGTTGAAGCAGTGGCTCTGTAGAGAAGGTCTCGTCTTCCTCTGAAGGTCCAGTGGCGATGTAGAAGGGTCTGGTCTTCCTCTGAGAATCCAGTGGAAAGGCTGCCTGTGGTGTTCAAAATCTCCCCTTATATCCAGGCTGGAAGGCTTGGTTCCTCCCTCTGGGCGGAGCATCTCACAATGGATGATACAGTCTTATCAGTCATGCGGTGATGGCCCATTAGCAGGAGATAGTATAGGAGAGATAAAGGACTCTGCCCCACCTGGTGTCAACAGCTGTCCCATTAACAGAAGATAGCCTCATGAGCTTATCAGGGATGAGTCATGAGGGAGGTGGGGAACACTGTCCCACCAGTTTTAACAGTTTATGAAGATGGTGACAGAATACAGACTTTTGGGTACATTTTACATTGCAACCCAGGACAAGCTGTTTCTCATTTCTTAACCAAATAGTGGTGGAATAGCTGAGGTACTCTGGTAGACTTGCACTTTTAACTTTGTTATATTTATCTTCCAGGGTAGCTTTTCTAGTATGAGTAAGCTTTTGTGCACAGACAGCATTGGCAAAATCCACATAGTCTCCTTTGGTCATTGTTAGGATGAGTGGTTCAATCTCTTACCATATGCTAGAAGTGTTAATGTTAGTTATCTGTAGTTTATAATGGGAGATGAGGATCCAGGAAGGCAATCCTCATGTTACTAGAGACTCTTACACCTATCTAGAAATAAATAGATTCATTAGAAGGAAATCTAATTTCCTTTAAGCAGTCAAGGAACAAAAAATAATTGGTTCCTGAGTCAGTGTAGGTCTTCTTTTAGAAGGTTGATTGAGATTAGCCTACTGAAAATTATTTCAGGTGGATTACATGGGAGGTAAGGAGATAAGGATTACTACTGCTTCTACTGTAATTGAGGGGATGCTGTTGTGCTCCTTTGGATGTTGAGAGTTTGCTTGATTTTACAGGATATGATAGGATTAGGACAGGATAGACTAGAATATCTCAGTTGGAGGGACCTATAACATTCACCTAGTACAGCTGCCTGACCAATTCAGGACTGATCAAATTAAAGCTGGTTGTTAAGGGCATTGTCCAAATGACTCTTAAATAATCACAGTCTTGGGGCATCAGCCACCTCTCTAGGGTGCCTTTTCCAGTGTCAGACTAACCTCTTGGTAAAAGAATGCTTCCTGATGTCCAATCTGGACCTATTTTGGTTAATCACATCAAAATGATGCTGTCTTTAGCTTCTTTTCAGGTTGCTGTTGTTTTTTTCACCATAGCAGATGTTAACCCCCTTGTTGGTGAATTCCTCCATCACCATAACAGTAGAGAGACCAAATAATTTATAAGATCTGTCAGTATAAAGATACAAAATGTAAACCTGCTATCCGTAAATGGGCGATGCTTCTACTTCAAACATAATATGTTTAAGGCACTGAGTTTTACTGCTTAGATGCCAAAGATAACTGTATCTCCATCAAACTTTATTATTCTGTGTTTAATAATCTGAGCTGAAGGGGATTCTTTTTATCTGACACACCATAGTGACAGTGCTGACTTTACACTTTCAGAAATGTTTGTAATAAATGCCACACATCTATGTGCATTGTACAAGGATATGGGGGAGAGAACTCAATAAAGAGCAGAGCAGTGAAGAATCCCAGGTGGCTCTTGGGTGACTTTCATCCTGTAAAGTCATCTAGTGTAACCTTTCCTAACTTTCTGTTTCAGGAACAAGAAGATCCTAATAAGCTTGCTACCAGCTGGCCAGACTACTACATTGACCGCATCAATTCCATGGCAGCAGTAAGTTACCTCTCGTGCTACACAGGGAAGATTTCCTACCATAGGGATGTGTTTCTTTAGGCCAGAGTCCTCAAAGGAGAAGACTGTTAGCCCATAGGCATACCTGATTTAAAATAGGACTTACAAAAGAAGAGTATGGGGATTAAAAAAGAGCCCTGCTCTAGAAGAATAGTAGATTAGAAAGCACTGAAAGTATTTCCAGTTTTTATTTCTATAATACTGAGCTATGAAGGCAATCAAATTGAGTCTGGAATGAAAATTCAAGAGAATATTTGATGAATCAGAAAAGCAGCTACTTAAAAATTAGATAAAATTTTATTTTGTTGTATGATTTCAAATTGAATTGTAACCAATCTACAAAATAGCACTTGGGTTCTTGGTTTAGTAGAAGAGTTAAAGAAAATGTGGTTGTTTATATCAGTTAATATCTGCTTATATAAGAGCATATAAATAAAAGAGCATAAGGCTGTAACATTTTAGACATAAGATACAAGCCAAGAAGTTATTTGAGGAAAACTTTTTAAAATTGTCCTTGTTCAATAGCTGCAAAATGTGTCTCTTCCTCCAAAACATCCAGTAGAGCTGGTCACCAGCAGAATCAGAATGTCTGCATGTAGTGTTCACTGATATCCTTTGATATGGTAGATTTTACATTTTGAAATTTGATTCTTTTACTGAATTTGTAGTCAAATTTTTCCTCCAGTTACTCACGTGCAGTGTCTGCTCAGCTTTAGTTGATGGTTGTGTGAAAATGATGTTAGAATTCTATCCCTAGCATCTTAGGTAGCACACCTTGCTTTTTTACTTATGCTTTTATTCTATATTCTAAAAGCATCTCTGCACCTTTTGTATTGCGGTTATGAGCTATAAAATAATTTCATAAAAATAATGTCTTAATGGATGATAAATGTGGCAGTAATGATGTATTTCTCCTGGTGAATATGTCTGGCCGAGTAAAACAACCTAAGATTTACAAGCTATAATAATTCACTTAAGAAGATAAAAGAAAAGCTGCTTTCTACTGAGAGCCATGAATAAACAAAACTATCACCTTCTCTCATGCCATATTTTCATGGCAGAGTAAGGGAATAGAAAGAATATGGACTTATTTTTAGAAAAGACTGAGTTTTAGTGACTGGCATGACACTGTGCTTTGATTTCCTGACTGAGCAAATTTACTCTATAAGGGCCATTAAGGAAAAAAAATTATTATGAAACCTTACAGGGTTACTGATCCAAATACTTCTGGTAGGATTTGATGCAAGGCCTTTTGAATCTGCTGAAGTTTTCCCATTGATTTCTGTGACTTTTGGGTTAGTCTTTAAATGATCTTGATGTGAACTTGGAGTGAGTATGTATACAGTACTGTTGTAAATCTGGAACAGCTCCATGGAATGAGATTATATTTTGGCCTATGTTTCTAATTTTAAACATGTTTTAAGAGCACCAATAAACACCAGCCCTGGTAATGTTGTTTGCATGCCTGAATGCCAATGCCTGAATGATTGATAACCTCTTATTTGGCTTCAAGACTTATGATTCAATCTTACGCTTGAGGTGTTGACAAGACACGCTGGGGTTAAAAACCCTGTGTCTGATTTACCATTTGGTTGCTTCACTTTTCAGCAGGTGAAATTGAGTTGACTCGGTTTTGCAGAAATTGTATCAGTGGAAAACAGGAGTAATTCAGCTAAGAACCAGCTTCAACACACTTTGAAAGACATGTTCTGTTCATTATTACTTAGACCTCTGAGATTTCTAACTTTCAAACAGTTATTTTTTGGGTCCCATATCATTTCAGTTCTAAATTTAGTGGTAGGATTTTTGAATTCGGGGTTTTTTTTAAACTGCATTCAAGAAGAGTTGACTTCGAAATCATGAAAGAAAAACATGTTTCATATTGCTTCCTGACACTGTCTGGTCTTTTTCACTTTGTATCACTTGGGCACTGTCAGGTGTTGCAATAATCACCGAAGTGTTAGTTTAAAATGCCTTAAATCCTGCTTTTAATAAAATTTAATCTTTGCATCGCCTGTGAATTCATCACTGATGAATCTTTTCACATTTGTATTTCACATCCTTTTTTATGTCCTGCTGTATAATTATGAAGTTCTTTTCTTATATATATTAGCTTGGCAGATATGTCCCTCCTACACCGATTGAGTGGAAATGGCACCTTTTTCGTGCTGATATCATTAGGTATCTTTCTGTGGATTTCAGCAGTCCAAGGCTCCTGTGCTCAAGGATCACTTTCTCAGAAGCCCCGCTGCAGTGTTACCCGCTGTATCTGCCCTTCACAGATTATGTTTGAGAGCAATGTGGTGATTCCTGACATGTTTGACATTCCCTACTTGTAACCTTAGACCACTATGTTAGGAAGCACTTTAGGTCACAGATTCCTGATCCAGTTCAAAAAACCATGCATTTTATGCACAGTTCTCTTCCCACAATTGTTTCTGTTGCTGTGACTTCTCAGATTTTTATAGATTTTAAACCAAATTCTCACAAGAGTGAATGTCTAAAACTGTATCTCTTTACTAGTGTGCAGTTCACAGCATGTGGAGGCACTGTCCCAGACTCTAGGTAGCCTGACTGGGAAGAAGGCACCGAGTAGAACATTTGTACACTGTCTTCTGGACCAGTCTTTGAGACAAAGGGACAGCTGCTAATCATGTTTAATTTAGAAAGCAAAGCCTCCAAATTTGTCCAGTCCTCTGATGTCAACATCTATAAATGATACTGGGCATGTGGACAGGGTGCATGCCCACAGTAGAGGACTGTTTCCATTATCAATATCATTGTCATCTGTTGATTCAGCAAAACACAGAAGGTTTTATTCGTAAAAATAGAGCAGCTGCCGTGTTAATATCAATTATGAAGAAATGTCACTGTGCTCCCCCTGCCCTCCTTGCCCCATGACACTGCTTGGCAGTGTAAGTAAACACAGCTCGCACTTTCCTGGGGAGGAAAAGTTCTGACAGCATTGTGTTGCTTTTATGATCTTGACTGTGTATGCATTTCCACAGAGAGACTTTTAGGTGAGCAATAGTTGAAGATCCAGCTTTTCTGGAGAGGTGGCTCAGTCAAGAGTGTGAGATGGGTCAAGATTAATAAATACAACTTTAACCAGGCCCCTTTCCTTGACTCAGAAAGCATTTGTTCAAGGCAGAGCAGCTTCATAAGACGTTAAATCTATCTATCTATCTATCTATCTGTCCGTCCATCCATCTATCTATCTATCTATCTATCTATCTATCTATCTATCTATCTATCTTTCAGTAGAATTCAACAGGTGGATGATAACTCTGTCCTCCAAGTTAGATGACATCTAGGTTACTTTAAACTTACTTGCATAAAAGTTTTAGTTTTTTTCTTTTTTTAATTACATCTATTCATAGTTTATGATTGATAATTTATTTTAGTAATAATTTATTCTATTAGTTCAGCCTTAATGTAGTTAGAGATGTGGTGCACCTTGAATTTCAGCTGTCCACTATGAGAAGTCAGAACACCCAAGTTGCTTTTTCACTATTGATTCTTTTTGTTTCTTACCTTTTTCATTTCACATGTGTGAGGCTATTAAGTAAAATTAGGTCTGTCATACAGTGTATTGTTGATGCTGGTTTATGCCCTTTTTTTCTTTTTTTTCTCTCTCTCTTTTCCCTGCACACTGTCTTCATGGTCCTTGTATTTTTCCTCCCAGCAGTTTTGGGGAATGATTAGCCATTAGGATAAGGTGTGGGAATAAATCTCTGCTTTTAAAAAACTAGAATATTTCATTTTAAGTGGAGCCAAAATTTCAAAATAATTTCATACACTACCTGAAGTTTTACATATAAAATTCCACATGAATGATTGTTTTTACAAATTCTTGATTTTTTTTTAACTGGCAAATCAAGTAACTAGATGCTGTACTTTCCAGGTGATATTCTTGATCTGGAAAACTTCAAATATACAAAATGTGCTTATAAAAAGAACCCTATATATACACCACCTTTTAGGGACCACAAAAGGACCTGGCACTATTTTGCTTCCCCTTCCTAGTATTTTGGTTAACTGATGGTAACTGTCTGCCTCCTGAGCCCAGCAGACATTAGTCCTCAAGTGCAGTTTGTACTTCAGGAAAGCAATTCATCAGTCAGCCATGTGAATGAAATCCAGCCTTCAAATAATGACAGTTCCCTCCCCTCTGTCTCCCAGGGACAGTTATGTTTTTTAAAACTCTTGCCGAGAAAGCCATTTCTCAATGCAAACCCAGTCTGTCTTTAGCGAGGGCATGAGGATTTGAATTCCTGGCCATACACAGGGGTGAGAAATGAAGGGCTCTTGGCTGCCTGCAGCTTTAGAAAAGGGGTTTTCCATAATCACCCTCTGTTGTAAAGGCAGGATTATTTGTATTTGTTTCATTTGGAAATGGGCCTTTTTCACTCTGAATGAAATACTGTTGAGCACCTTCCTACCATCCATTTGCTTTCCCCCCACAATGGCTCAGAGGAAAAGTTAAGCCATTGGAGGAATGGGAGCTTTTCAAAGGAGCATTTATGAGCCAAAGGAAAGATGACCAGATGGGCTGTCACCCAAAAAAATACAAATCAAGCCCCAAATCACACCCGAGGATTTTACCATCCATAATGCCTGTTCAGGATTTCTGTTTATTTTTCGAAGAGGGGGATCATATATGGCTTGGCTTAAGCATTTCAATTTACGTTTCTGGCTGTCGGGGGATGCTGGCAAAAGATAAAACATCATCAGCTCATTTTCCATCAGTAGCGCTCTGTCATTGCATTAGGGCAGGAAATAGCTTGCTCTGTTACTGAGTGAATTTGACTTTAGCATGGATCAGAGGGAGCACCCCTAGAGTTAAACACGTCTGCCTGTGCCAGCTGTTCAGCATAAGACAGCAACGGTGTGCAGCCAAGTGACCACCCTCAGGGTCTGACATGTGCTGGCATCACATGACTTGCAAAAGCAAGCAGCGGGAGTCCTTCCAAGGGAAGTGAGGTGTTGGGCTGGTGGCGAGGATGGAGAAGGTTAAAGGAGGTTCCAGTGAGAGAAAGGTTTTCCTTGGTGCTTGCTAAACAGTAAAATAAAGACTGAAATATTTTGCTGTAATGAGCCATAATTGTAGCTACTCAGATTCCACCACAGAGAGGTACAATATCAGATCCCTGAGAGATGATACTAGTTTAATTGGGTTATGCATTTGAGAAGGGGTTCAGAGCTGCTTTCCAGATACCACTGAGTGATATCCACAAGAAGTCCTGCCAAAAAGAGAGTCATTTATCCTCTCATTTTACAGTTTAAGTGACTAAGAAGACATAGCTATAGGCTAAGAATTTCCAGCATTAAGTCTTGACTTTTTCAAAAGACACACATGGGACTTGTGAGCCTGAATGATATATGCAAAGGGCACTGAAGAATCCTGCTTCACATGACAGGGTTGCAGTGGTGCTGAGTGTAGATCTGGAACCCTAATTTTCTAATGAACCACTTTTTTAATGGCTTTGTCTGACTTTGAGAACTATAATTTTTCGTGTGTCTTCCACTCATTTTCTCTCACCTTGATTTACAGTGACCCACAGCAACTTCAGTTCCAGTTGAATGCAAGCTCTAGTAACTGCAAGCTGCATATGAGGGGGCAGGGGTAGAAATCTAGGCTTTGTGTGCTTCAGTTTACTTTAATAAAAAGAGACAGGGATTTTATTATACTCCAGCTTTTTGCAGTAAATGTTCCTAATTAGTGAGGGCAAAGTATTTAGGGAACACCAGTATCCTAAAACAGGTGATATACTTTGCATAGGGAAGAAAAGTCAAACTTGTATGTACAGAAAATGTAATTGAGGGTACTTGCAGGCTTTCTAGTGACTTGAAGAAGATTTTATGCTTTGAAACCTGACACATAAGTCTGGTTTGGTTTTCTTTTCCCCCTCCTCCCCAAATCCCTCCACTCATGTCACTCTAATAAAAGATATTGCCTCTCCCTACAAACTTTGCCTCACATACCCGTAGATCACCACAGCCAGTCACTGTTCCAAATTAGGTACAGTTTTCTGTGGGCATACTGGCAACTGTGATTTTTGGGGGGTAATCTGAGAACCTGAGTTTAGCCAATGTGGCAAAGTGATAGTCTGCTGCCAGTCCACATGAGCAGCCTCATCTGGATTCAGTTTTGTAGCTGAGGCACTGCTTTCCTAGTGAGAGGTCAGCAGGCACCTCTGCATGTGTTGATGGGATAGTTGTTTTTCATAATTCCTGGCCTGTCTCTTAGCTTCCACACAGGTCAGGCTTTCCTAATTGCCACCTTTGTTTCTGACCAGATGCAGACTCTGTATGCTTTCGATGAAGAAGAAACAGAAATGAAAAACAAAATAGTTGAAGACTTGAAGACAGCTCTGCGGACTCAGCCCATGAGGTAATGTTGTTTGCCTTTCATCACAACTCACTGCCTCCCTATGGTCAGATGTGACACTGCTAAGAGTGGCAAGGACAGAAACCTCATTGTCTCACCTCACATGAGCCTCTGTGATATTTCAGACTATCGTCAGAGAGCCCTACAGTCCCTGGTCTGAACCTGTCTAGTTGGGAGGGCATACTAATGCTCAAAAATGTAGATTCATGAAAATAAAATACAAAGTCTACTGTGAAAAATCTGTGGCAGATATTTGCAAACACATGTAATGACTATGAAGATCAGATTTTAGTCTTCACAGTCCCTGAACATCCCATGTAATTTGATTCACTTTGGGCAAAGTCTCAGCATCTACTCTGAACTTTGAATTTAAGCTTCCCCTTATCTTTAGTAATGTGAACTGTTTAGTACAAAGCAGCTAATCCATCTGACATCACCTGATTTGGCATTCTTCCCATTCTATGTTGTAACTGTGGCATAGAAAAATGTAAAGAGACTTTATTGTGTACTGTCTTTGAAGGTAAGGTCATCTTTCTTTTTCTGGGAAACAAGCTCTGAACAATAGCAGAACTAACTAGCGTAGAAACCTTTTCAATTTAACACTTAAAAGAGCAGTGTGGAGAAACAATAACTTTAGTTGA
Source organism: Lanius collurio (assembly GCA_020086605.1). NCBI lineage: Eukaryota > Metazoa > Chordata > Aves > Passeriformes > Laniidae > Lanius > Lanius collurio. Next base: position 31,218,942 of record JACBWW010000002.1, read on the forward strand.
TATGATTTCAGGAAACAATCAAAAAATTCTGGATGTCTTTTATATTGGCCAAACACTTTTGCACCCACTCTATGCTGAAGTTATAGTTTCAGAGAGTTTCAGTAATGCCTAAGCAAATAGAATTCTTTTTTGTGGAGGGGGGGAAGATCCTAACCAAACCAAACAAATGAAACAAATAAAAACAATCCAGAAAATTCCCTCAAATAATTTGCACTGCAGTTATTTGACTTGAAGTGAAGGTATTTCTGGGACTTCTTGCAGAGCTAAGGGCTGATTATGCTTCTTCCTTTCATAATCTTTATGATTAAGCTGCATGCTCTGTTTTTTACCTCCTGTTTATTTCCCATTGTGATGAGCTTTAAGAAAACACAAAATCATATTCTGGTGCTCCTCAGGCATAAAGATTTATCAGGCTTTGATAATTTTATGTGTGGGTAGAGTGAGTGTTTTTAATGTGGAACATAGAAGTTGTAGCCTATACTGTGACCTAACTCAAGAGGCAAGTGACTGATGCTGTCTGTCCCTGCCCTAAAGCAGAGGACACAGTAAAGTGCAGCTTCACTCTATGTTAAAATGGAATCTAAGGCAACTGTCAAGCTCCCAGCTCTCATCAGGCTTTTAAACCGAAGTCCTGTGCTGTTGAGACTTGGTACAGCAAAACTATTACATTAATGTGGAGCTGGTTTGATGGTTACTCTGTGAAGGTGACACCTTTCACCGAGTGTAGCAACAGCAGCGAGGCCTCTTTGCTTTGTCCAGCTGAAACACTTCAGTGGCCACTACTGGTTGTTCTGCTCTGTCCTTCTGAATAGACAGCTCAAACTCCTTGTTGAGGACAAAGCAATAGAGAAAAGTGCAGTGAACATTGGTGCAAATTCTTTTGCTCAAAGCCCTGCAAGGTTTTTCTTCTCCAACCTGTATTGCATCTGCTGGATCCCCTTGACAGCAGCCTGTTGCTTCATCTGTTTGTAATAACCCTGACGAGCACAAGCATCTATGGGCTGCCCTATAAAGTCTTCTCTTCTAAATCGCTGGCGATGGTTGTGGGGCTTTTTAAAAAAACAGTTAAGCCAAGCCAAATTTTGAGTTAAGTCCTGTGTCTCAACTAATTTCCAGCGACTCAATTCGTTAGCTGCCAAATGGGCTGCATGCCAGTGCCTGATCAACAAGCCAACTTCTTCTTGATGGAAAGGTTGCAGTAGAGAGGCCCTCAGCTCCATCAAATCCCTCTCATAAGCAGTATGGTACCTAAGCCTTCAAAATACTAGTCTTTCTAGTTTAATTTGGATATCAAATCCTATTTTCTTTGCCACTTCTGTTCATCAGGCCTCTGAAGAAAATAGAGACCTAAATTCACAGCAGATGAACTGTCTGGAATCTCTTTGTGATAGTAGGGTACACGGGGGCTCTGACAGCTTTTCAGTAGGCTCCTCTGCTTGAATTCTCTGATCCAGAGGAATCAAAAGAAGAAAAATACATGCATTTGGCTCTCTGTTTGTTTTACTGTAAACTGTGTCTCTTCTAGTAGATAAAGCAGAGTAATTACTAATCTCTGTCTCCATTCCAACCCACCAGTTCTATCTAACAATAAAAAGTAAAGCAGCCCTACCCAAACTTGAGTTCATCTCCTTTTTATAGAAAATGGGATAGGAGCATCCCTGGGGAAGTTCATGGTCCCCTTTGAGCAAGTGCACTTTATTTGGTATTTAGGAGCTGCCTTGAAATAGTAAAGCCAGGTTATGTCCTAGCACAGCGGAACAATCCCAGCCACAGAGAACAAAAATGCCACATCTGCATGTTGTAAAGAAACACATTTTCTCTCAGGTTTGTAAAAACTTAGAAGTATAAACAAGTGAGATGACAAACTATTGGACAGAAGCGGTGAGAGAAGAGCTTTTCATTTGGTATTTTAGTGCCCCAGAAATGGAGGTTCAGAAGTCCAGCAAAAGCAAAACCTTAGAAGGGACCGGGAAAAAAATAGCTTTTTGGAGCCCTTGAAAAATACCTCCTGTAGTCTGAATCATCACTAACTCCCTTTACTGTGTGTGTTTTTCCTTTTGTTTTGTTCAGAGTTACTGCCTGCTGTTTTTTGTTTGATTTAACAATGTTGCATCCAGGTGCATACTGAAGAGGATCATTTATGCAACCAGCAAGCAAAATCCATGATGCCGAACTTTTCAGCTGTTCGGTAGTTATTAGGATTATGTGTGCCCCCAGTTCAAAAACTAGTGCTGCAGGGAAGTGTAGCCCTGCCTGTTAACAGGGTGGGAACATCCTGCTCTCTGCACACCCATAGCATATGACCTTTCTGTCTTTCCTGAGCTGGATCAACTCTTACAGGGAGGCTGTACCCCAGTACTTGGAATCCATCAGTGGGTCAGTACCTCTTAGGCCATCACATCTGTATTTGGATGAAAGGTTTATTATTAGAGCTAGCTAACTCATTCTGATCAGCACTCTCTAAAACTTGAAAGGCAAAGAGGTGCCCTGCCTTTTAAAGTGTGCTAAACTGGTCAAGTGAGAGTCTGAGGTGAGGTTAGGCTTTAATTTGCTTGTTTAGCACCTATTAAAACACACTCTGCTTTATTTACATTTGAGTATTTGAATGTGTTAGCCAGAATGCATTGGCAAATATGTTTAACTTTACACCTCCCAGTCTAGAACAAGACCTTACTTTGCAGCACAGAGGCTGTGTAGGACGGGAGTCAGTTGCACATGTGTTGTGTGCTGTGTGCAAGAAGGGTTCTTTACTTGCATAAGTTGACTTTGCTTTTGCACATACACACACAGACATCTGCTTAGAGGCAGACAGATGCACAAACACCAAACAGTGTGAGGATTGTGGCTCTTGGGCTGTCAGCTAAACTCCCACTTCTTTTTCTAGCTCCTACAGACGTTTCCTCACACACCTCCACACACTGAGCAAATCCTCATACCGAGAGTATCTGTTGGGCCAGAAACTGCATTTGCTTTTTACATCCCCCAGCATGGTTTCTGGCTTTTCTAGAGAATAAGGAACTTAGAAAAAGGAAGATGAAAATCATAATTTGATTCCTGCTTCTGATTGCAGCTGAAATAGAAAGGTATTTGGCTTTGCTTGCTATTGAGTAACACAGCTCACTGTTTGCTCTCTGAGCTAGGAATAGTGCAGGAAAGTCCCAACATTGTTTTAAATTATGTCATTAATCAAGTTTTGTGACACACACCACTTTCCAGCGCATGCCTCCTTTATGGAATGACCTCATCCTAACAGTCCTAGAAAAATTGCTCTGCCAGTGAATTTAGTGAGAGTTTGTATTTAATTGGGACAATGTGACTTTTGTGCATTTACCATTTTTTTTCACGTGGTCATCAGAGCAGGCTAAAGTACATGAAGGTTGTAGTGCCTTGTTTGTCTTGTCATACAATTGTGTATTCTATCCAAAAGTGCATTGAGGGGACCCTTTGCTCTACTGCTTCTTAGGATGTTTCCATTAGTATTGCTCTATAACTTCAGAAACACACTCAGCTTAAGTCTTCCCTCAGCCCTGAAAGTTAAAAGAACAGGGAAAAAAAATTGTCTCTTTCCTCCAGCCCCAAAAAAGACAGAGGGAATAGATAAAGTACAGAATGGAACTTTGAAGGTAAGGAGGAGAAGGACAATTTAAAATAGCCCCTCCATAGTGGAGGCAACAGCAACTCCCCCCTTTAGGCCCAGGGAATTGACCAGAATTCATTGGCATAATTGTTTAGTTACATGCGGAGTTTGAGCTTATTTTGTTTCCGAATAAATCCCTTGCAGCAACTCTTTTAGCTATGAATGCACTTGTTTAAGTCTTCTTTGTTAAGCTAGCAGCTAAATGCATTGCAAAATCTTAACTAAGTCTGAATCTTTCTGTAATCAGTTGGAGTAACAAACTTCTTGGGGTGACTTACCAAATTCATGATGCACAATGTCAATGCTGCTCTTGGGCCAGGAGAAAGAGAGGCTTTTGCTCCTGTGATTTGTTAGGGTAGACAAAATGATGCATCCAAAGAATGTGCAATCAGACCTGTGTGAAACTTGGCAGATTGTCTTAGCAAGGTTCAGTTAAACCATGTTTTCATTTTTGGTGTGCACGTGCTCCTGTGTGTACCCTTACTCTGATAGTCACTTTGAAATTCAATTTTGAACAAAACCCAAACCTCAGACCGAAACTTTGTTGAATGCACCAGGCTCTTCCATATTTTTGGTCAAATTGCTGGCCCACATAAGCTGAAAGTTGGCAAACCTATCAGCATAATGAATGTAACTTTCAGGTAGACTCTGAAAATTCCTGTGTGGTGTGGAGTGTTACCACCAAAAGACCATACATATGTCAAATCCGTATTATCCAGAAAAATATGAGTATGGCTTGGATTTGTCTTGCTGGAACAGGGACATGAATAGAGACCAGAGAAATTTGGTCTTTCAGTATGGTGCTTCCATTATTACTGATTGTCAGTAACAGCATCTCATGGACAGAAAAAGAAAGATGATATGTTAGGGAAGAAGAGGGGCTGGGTAAAAGCACAGTGACACAGAATTTTGGTATTTTTAATTTGTTGCACGGGTGACAATTGTTAGCAACATTTTCAATTGCTTGAAGTGTCTTTCTATGTTACGCTGTTCAAAGTGTGGCTGTGGACAAATCATTGCTGGTGTACATTTTTACAGGCTGAAAATTCAAGTGTGTTGTACATGGTTTTGCATTCAGACATTCCAAAAAAAGTGTACCTACCTAAGCAACATGCTAGAGGAGCCAGGAAGTGAACAATGTTATCTAGAGAAATTGTTTACAGCCCTTTTCATGTCTTTGAATCCCCATTTTTAATCCTGGGAACTTCAAACGAAACATTGCAAGAATGACTGGTTTGAACTGACTTGCCTAATTCCATCCTTTTCTACTGATTTGTCTAGAGGGCTGTTTGCATGGTCTAAATTGACTCATCTGGATTTTTTAACCCCGGTTTTCAACAAAAGCAGAGGGGCTTCACTATTCACAGAAGAACATGTTCCTTTTAAATATGACATGTTGCTATACATAAGTCATCGGATTGGAGTGTGAAGGCAGCATGGCTGACGGAGAGAATGGGAATGCATTTGCCTCTGTCAGTGTGCCCAAATCCTGGGGGTGGAACCTACAAACAGTATTGGCTGAAAGTTAGAGCTCAGCCTAAAGATGGTTTTCATGATAATCTGAACTCATAACTGAAAGTGTGGTGAGAAGTCTGTGTGTTGGGTGTGTTAGCATGTGTGTAAGATGGAACAGTTAGGAAGAATCCCTTCAGCCTTGAAAATGCAGCAGCTGCTGGGGTGAACCACAGCAGTGTTTGGTGGTAAATGCAACAAAGAACACAGAGACCAAAGAGGAGTGCAAGGTGATAGCACATAATTACCCTGAAACTATGTAGCATACCATTATTAGCTGGAAGGTTTTCCCTCTTTGTTTATTTGCTTTGTTTTTCTTAAAAACCTGGGAATTGTTCTGTGAATTTAGGCTAAAAACTAGCCAGCTTTTAAAGACCTAGCTTTGAATAATATGATATCTTTTGAATAAACTGCCTTTGCTCTGCTTTCCTTGTTTATCCTACCTGTTTTTCTGTTTTTTCTCTTTTCAGGTTTGTGACCAGGTTTATTGAGCTGGATGGCCTGAGCTGTTTGCTGAACTTCCTGAAGAGCATGGACTATGAGACCTCAGAGAGCCGCATCCACACATCCGTTATAGGGTGTATCAAGGCACTGATGAACAACTCCCAAGGACGGGCTCACGTCCTGGCCCATCCAGAAAGTATCAACATCATATCCCAGAGCTTACGGACTGAGAACATTAAGACCAAGATTGCTGTTCTGGAGATCCTAGGGGCTGTCTGCTTGGTACCAGATGGTCACAAAAAAGTCTTGCAAGCCATGCTTCACTACCAAGTCTATGCTGCAGAAAGGACAAGATTCCAGGTAAAAGGAGGATACTTTGACAGAAATACCCAGAATGAGGAATCTCTGCCAGGAGTGATTTTTACAGTGCATATATTGCAGACTTGCTAAGTAGTAAAAAGGCAATACTTATCATTTTGTTTTAGGAAGGGAAATTCCTCAAATAGATTATCACTATATATATTTGTTTATCTATTTTTTTTGTTTGTTTATTTATTTATTTGTATTTCAAGACCTATTGCTTATCATTAATGCCAGCTTAAAATCCTGTATATTTTGCCTGAAAGTGTAGGTTTGCTGGGCTAAATGAAAGCTGATAACCTGCCCATACTCTGACTTAATGGCATTTTTTAGGTGGTAATGATTTGTTCTATCCTAGAAGCTGAAGCCACAGAATTCAAGGTTCCTCTGTCCTGATTTTAAATCCTTAATTTGGTAATAAAATGATTGTGGGTTAAATAATGGAGACAATGAATTAAATTATGTATAGTGGAGGCACTTCACTTGCCACTTGGCAGTCAACTTGTGAATCGTCATCACTTAGCAATTGTTGGCTCAAATAACTCCCATTCAGACAATAGAAGGGAAATTCATTCTCAGAGACCTTGAAGTAGATCAGTGACAGGCTTTTATTGTGGATACTACTGGGTGTTTCTATAGTGTTCCTCTTCCCAGTGAACTGAGCACCTTTACCAAAACATATTACAGAATCTGTTGTTCTGTGTGAAGCTATGGCTCCTTGACTTCGGGATAACCTCACCTATTTACTATTCTTTCACAGGTGAAATGATTAGAGTGGTGTTAAACCAACAGGCACTGGATCCCAATGCCTAAGAGTCATTATCTCCTACCTCCTTCTCAGCTAATGGATTTTAGGCTGCAATGAGCTTACTACTGTTAAAGTGAATGGGGAACTGTGCCGACCAAGCTGCCAATGCTTGTGTTAGAACCAAATGCACTATGGGATTTACTGATGTGACTCAGACCTGGGACAAGGATGCAGGAGATCTTGCTTTGGTATTTACCTGTATTTGCCATTGCCAAGACTCTCCCTCTGTGTACACTGCCCCATTTGCACTGCTTGTCTGTTCAGGCTTGATGCATGTATTCGATATGCAGGTGTGACACATATGATGTATGGCTCCAGAAGTGTGGGCCTTTCTGCCTCAGCTGCAAGCTCTTGATCCTATTTCAATAGAGATAATCATAATTTCAGTAAGACTTGGTAGGTGAAGAGATTACAGCTGTATTTGTAAGAATATGTGGCCATTCTTTAGCACCAGAGCAGGATAGGAATGAGCAGTGCAGATGAAGGAAGTAAGCCATGTACATGAGCTATGATGTGGAGGTTAATGGGTACTGCCTGTGGAGAAGAAGAAAAAAAAATAAAGTCAGCTTGTTCTCTAGTAATTAGCTGAAATAAAGAATCCTTCCTGAATTAATATGACATTCTTTTATACCTGGGAGACATGTGGGGATAACTTGAGCTGCTTAGCAAAAAGCAGTGGTAACTCACAAGCCTGACTACACTTGTGGTCCCATGTTAGCTTGCCATTACTGGACCAATTGACTCTGCTTAATAAGCCCACAAGGGAGATAGATGCTGAGTTTACCCTAGTTGGATGTTCTCCCTCCCTCTCTCTCTCTCTGTTTCTGTGTTGATTAAAACTAACTGAATAACTGAAGTAAGTCATTGCAGGGTAAAATGTGGTAGCTTTTGAGGAATCTGGTGGAATGATTTGTGGGTGCTTACCGGTGTCTTACATTCATGAAAACTACTTTGCATAAATTCTGCTCTTGTCAAAATAATTTTCCATTGAGTTTAAAAAATGGAAGACAAATGCATACTCTCTTGCTTTTATTTCTTTAGTGAAAAAAAAAAAAAAGCCCCACCCAATCCCTGAAATGATTTAGCAGAAGGAATGTATTCTTCTTGTGTTTAGAGACTGAAATGGGATTTTCTGCTATACTCAGCAATAGCTTGAGTTTAATTTTGAGGAGGTAAGGGTTCATCCAAAGACATCTCTCATCCATCCCCAGTTATTCTTCTAACAGAGAGACTGGGAATTTTTTAAGTCCTGAAGAAACAAATGGGGTCATGATCTTTCTTACCATTTAGAGGAAATTTCTATGATCCTCTAGCACTTAAGAGTGTTACATCTCTTTGCCTCTTGCCCTCCCACACCTCTGTCTCAGAATGGTCCTGCAATTTATTGTAAAGAGAAGCATCCACTGTAACTTGAATATGGGAAGCCATTTTAAAAAAAGGGTGAGCTAACTGCTTGTTCTGTACCTTTCCTTTAAGCTTCAAAATATGTGCTGTACAATGAAAGCCTTTTTTTATCCTTTTTAATCCTAGTCTTGAATGTAATCTTTGTAACCCAGAGCTTGCAAGTATCTGAAGAGATCCTTTAGGTGTGAAACTGAACCCTTTGGGGGCTGTGTTTCCTGCAGCTCGAGCAGCTTGCAACATCATTCAGTGCATTGAAGTGTCCAAAAGGCTTGGAGCTTGCAGCAAACTTTTTACACTTTGCAGCTTGACTTTGACCAGCCACACCTGAACACTGCTTTGTTGAAAACTATCCACCACAAGTGGGGAATCTGGCAGAACCAAGAAATGAGAATTCTTTCTGTGAAAGTAATAAAACTGTTAACTAAACTGTAGGAACAAGAGAAACTATGCAGAGTAGAAATGTATTCCTTTGCCTCTATGGTCCATCATTGCAGACTGATTCTAGTTGGTGGGGGGAAGGACATCTGGGAACTGTAAAGGCTCTGCTCAGTCTTTATATCTAGCTTTGCAAGACAATGGCTAAATTAGAGATACAATAAAAAAAAAATACCTAAAGAGGAAGATCTCAAATTTTGGAAATCAACTCAATTCTAGTGAAGTAAAAGCGCAAGACTTTCTGGAAATTGTCCTGAGCTGACTTATATTGGAATGTCCAACAATAACTTACAGGTGATGCTGACCTCATACAATATCAGTGCCAGTGTTGCTTTTCCTTAAGTTGCCTTCTAGACAACAGTGGTTGAAAATATTTGCCATCCCATTCAGCCATCTTGCAGTCAGTTTATTCCTCCTCATCTGTAAAAGCTGGCACTTTGTATACTATCTGTTTGGATTTATTTCAGCTCTTGCAGGTAGCAGTAAACCTAAGTGGCCCACTCTCCCCCATGTCATTTGTAGTGACCAGCACTATGTCCACTGGGGAATCAGGAGGTAAATATAACAAGCATTAATCCAGATCTACGTTTCCTCAAAACCATTTTTTTTCCCTTTTGAAGAGGAATATCATTGTGATGAATAATAATTTGAGGTACATGGTTCTGCTTCCACTCCTTTTTGTAAGAAGAAGGAGAATGATTTACTGACAGCTATCTAAAATTTGAGCTCCTGAATAACTTGGTGATGACAACTGTAGATTGGAACACTGATTATTTCCAGTTTGCACAAGTGTGGCGGAGTGTAGAGATCATGTATTTAGCACAGCAACATAAAACATGGCATGTTTTGTTGAATATAAGAAATTATTATTGGTCAATGTTCTAAACACAACTCCTGCTACCTGGAACAACTGCCAGAAGTTGTCAGAGGACTCAGCAACTGAGTAATTAGTGAAAAAAAGCTGTGACTTAACATATGGTTCTTACTGAACTTGCATTTACTCTGTCCTGCAACAGCTCCTATTACTTGAATAGAAAACTTGCAGTTTTTCACTAGTGTATCTGAAGTCAAAATTCAAATTACAGTGAGATTCCTGAGCATTATAAATACTTGTAGTACCAATTAACGTAACTAAGTTGCACCAAGTAGTACCAACTTAAGACCATTAATCAAACTCTGCTGAAATACTTTGAAAAGGGTGTCTTTGCTTCTTGAGGTGTTCTTTCATTTTTTCAAATTTTTTTTGATGAAGGTAATGGAAGATATAGATAGAACTTACATGAATATGAAGAACTATTTCCTTAACAAAAAAAAAATCATGTTTTACTCTGAATTGAAACTGATGTAAAATATTATTTGTTTCTAAATTGACAGCATTTCATCTACTGACTACAATTGTCTGTCCCTAACTTCAGTTGGGATTCACTTTAAAGCCCTGGGGGGATTCTCCAGAACTTACTCTTTTTTATTGAGGCTCCAGTCTTCACCCAATTGCCTTTTTGTACTGCAACTTTCCCCCTGTCTTTGGTATTCAGTGTGTTTATAGGTCTATCAGGATCATCTTTGTCTTGGCATTTCCAAGAAGATTCTATACTTTATGTCTCAATTTATATAGTCACTATTCCTATTTTCTCACATTTTCCACATCTTCTTACCTGAGCTTATCTCTTTGCTTGCTTTAATTGTCAATCCTTCTTTTATTATTCCATTCTGCCTGGAATGATTCTCACTTTTATGTCCAACAGGGCAGTCTGGGGTTCATCTTAAGATATTCCTTGAAAATTGTCCTCTTCAGAGTAATACTCTTTCTTTACTCAAATACCACAATAGTATAATGCCATGCCTTCAATCTCCTCCCTGAGGCAATCTGGAGAACTGTGTCTTCATCCAATTGTTTGAAACATGCTACTTTGCCTACAAATCCTACTCTGTCCCTTAAAGAAGAGAGATGAAAGAAAACACTTGAAATCCAAACAATAAATCCTCAGAGCAGAAATGTAGAATTAGGAAGATGAGGCCTTGTTATCCTTGCTGGGATTTTTTTCCATGTGATGTATTCAGAATCAGTACTAGTGTAATTCTGTCACTGGCTCACTGTGTGATCATAAAAATATTACTTTATCTTGTTGTTTTTTTTTTTTTCTTATGAAGATGGAGTTTTATAAAATGCTATGAAAACTGAGAAAGAAGAGTCTCTGATTTTAAAGTTGTTCATGTCTGAACTATCCTATTTAGGACTGGTTTCCCTTGTGAAAGGGGCACGATATGTCTCTTCCCTAAGATGCTGCCTTTCTGATTATTATGCTTGCCACTTCCCCTCCTTTTTTCTGTGTCATGACATTGTAGCACATTATACTTTTTGACATACCATATTTTGAGACAAACTAATATTGCAAATTCATAATGGTCTATTGTCCAAAAAGTTTATCAGGATGTTTCAGTACTCCTCCAGCATAGCTTTCTATTTAAAATACTCATCTCACTGTGGATCCCTGTGAGGAGAAAGAATTTCTCTTTTAGTCTTGAGAGAACTTAGGTTAAATACTGAAAGAAACTGATTTCACTTGCCAATGGAAATACTAGCTGGGCTGCTTTAGGCAGAAAACTCTTGTTTTCCTCATTAATGCTGCTAGAAATTTTGAAGCTTGAGGTGAATGAATAAAGAAAGTTTGATATTGTCAGTTAAAAAGGTGGAGGTCAGGAGCATTTCTTCCAGAGCCCCCCTTGCCTGATTTATGTTAAACACTGTCGGTACAGACCATAATTTGTAAGGAGAAATCTGATCAATTTGGAACTGTAGTAGAGGATCTAACAAGGAACAAATTAAAAGGCTGTATTCCCCCTTGGTTTCCTTCTTCCCTTGAGGGCTCAGCCAAAGCCTTTTGAGGTTTGCTGCAGATTGAATGAAACCCTACTGGTTGTCAGTGAGGAGGAATAATGGGATTAAGTGAGGAAAGTTTTGCTTATATAGTAGGAAAAACCTTTATAACCATAAGATCAATTAGGCCACAGAGCTGGCTGCCAAGAGGTGTGGTGAAACCTTTTTTCACAGGAAATGTTCAAGTGAGGATTTGAACCTCAGTCATTTGCAGAGTTGGAGATATTGGAGTTTGGCCACAGTATGTGGGTGTAGACTCTGACGTTTAGGAATTGCAAGAACTTACAATGTTTCCTTCTTAAGCTGAACAATTACATGAAGATGTGCTGCTCTTCAGTTAGGTCAGTACAACACAGAGTTTTCAGTTTTCTTGCCCGGAATTTGGGTTGCCTCCCATTTCATTCTGCTCATAGTTCAGTGTACTAAAATGGGGGATAAAAAACTTTTGTTAGCATCCTTCAGCCCGTCTGGATGTTGTACCTGATATGCTGTTTCATAAATTCTATCATGTTCCTAAAAGTCTGTGAGAAAATATGATAGGGATGAAGCCTCTGAAGAAAACCAGCAAAACCATCATTGGTTTTGATGCCTCTGTAGTAATGGCTAATTCAATTTTTCCAAGAAAGCACATGTGCTTTGGATTTCAGTGTCAAAGCTGGCAGAAACAGAATAAAATTCTCTCATTTATTTCACTTCTGCCTGTTTGTCAAGTTGAACAGTTGGTTTTGTTGGTGAATTTAAAGACTTCTCAAATAGTTTCTGGTTGTCACTGTTGGAGATAGGATGCTGGATTGAGCTGACCACCAGCCTGGCTCAGTAGGGCATTTCTTGTGCTTTTAGGCAAGGCTCATTCCCATTTCCAGCAAAATATTATTTGTTCGTAGCACAGTTACTGGGATGTTGGATGGCATCGAAGCTCAAATGCCTGGAATAGGGAAATTTGAAAATTACAGTTGGGAAATGTAGAAGTAGCAAGAGAAAGGAATTTATGATATCAGGCTTGTTTGATAATGAAAGTACTATGCTCATATGTAAATACAGCTGTCAGTAGCAGTGTATGATAGGTCAAAATATTTTTGCACAAAAACAAGCATGAAGCCAGGAGGTTATTCTTTCCCCTAAAGAATGTGCAGGAGGATACTCCTCCTGTTTCTTGAGACATATCTCCCTGGCTTTCTACAGAAGACAAGATAGACCTGTGAAACTGATGACCAGCAGAGGAAGGATTTTGCTATGAATTAACACTTTCAGTAACAAGGGTCAAAAGACTGACTAGAGGAAAATGATCTTCCTTATTCAGCACCATAGCTTCAAAATGTTATTTAGATGGTCTGCTGAGCTGAACACTAAAAAGTTATTTTTGTCTTTGTTATCCCTTTATGGTCAAAACTTCTTGGGGAGACTAAATAGAATTATTTCTTTTTTAGTGTGACAGCAAAACAAATATATGACTGTGAGGCATTTATTATTAATGCTGGAGTGAAACTCATACAGTTGAACTGGCAGATGTCAAGAGGAATTTGTTACTCTTTCAGTAAGGAAAATCATCCTTGGAATTATGAACTGATCAGAGAAAATCCTGAAGAGAAGATTAATTATGATCAGTACAAAGCTAAAAGTAGAGTTGATTTCATGGCTAATCAGTTTCTGCATGTAACTTCTTTGGTAAATGTTCAAGTGGAATTAATCCTAAATAAGGCAAAGCCTACCACTGTTATTTGTCTAGTCTTTTTCTCCTTTGCCTCCTGATGTTCACAAGATTGTGGTAAAATACCAGTATGTATGCAGAAATCAGACCAAAAACATTCCTGTGCTGAGCACCCGCTGGATGCTGAATACCGCTGTTAGTCGGTTAAGGGGGGCACGTGCAGCCCCCGGGGAGAGCTTCCAGCAGCCTTTCAATGCATAAACAGAGCTTATAAGAAAGATGGGAAAGGCATTTTGCCAGGGCCTGTAGTGGCAGGACAAGGGCTAAAGGGTTTAAATTGTAACAGGCTAGACATAGATTGGATAAATGGAAGAGGTTTTTTTGTGATGAGGGTGGAGATGCCTCATCCATGGAAGTGTTCAAGGCCAGGCTGGATGGGGCTTTGAGAAACTTGGTTTGGTGGAAAGATGTCCCTGCCCATGGCAGGGAGGTCAGGACTAGATGATCTTTTAGGTCATTTTTAACCCAAACCAGTCTATGAGTCTGTAACATGGAAACTGGAACTTAACTGCCTTCCAGTGGAGATGTGTAATTCAACTTTGAGCTTTTGGAGCTGTATGCACAGGGGATATTCCTGTGATTTGAAAATCCGTAAAAGGGAGCTTACCAAGAGGGAATAATTGTCTGCTTCATGGTAAATGGAGGTAAGTGAAGGAACAAGGAGAAATCTTTCAAGGTTCAGGCATAGGATTTATTAGTCAAAAGGCAACTTCTCTTTACAATTATCTCCCCCCTGTATACAGAAGTGCAATGTATCCTGCAAAAAACTGGATTATGTCCTCTAACCCAGTTTGCTGTTCTGTTTCAGTCATTGTTAAATGAGCTCGACCGAAGCATGGGGCGATACCGAGATGAAGTAAACCTCAAAACAGCCATCATGTCGTTTATCAACGCTGTTCTGAATGCAGGCGCTGGTGAGGTGAGTCACTGCCCTGCAAATTCCTTCTAAAAGGTTACATTTAAATTAGTTTACCTTGGAAATAGCTAGTAGATTAAGTCACAAATCTTGTGGTAGTGAGTGGATATAGTTTGTGGAAAATAATGCTTAATTGTTGAGATCAGTCTTACAATGTCTTCCATATTATTTCATTTCAAGCTTCTTCAATATAACATAGACTACTTACACTGAAGTGCTTATTTTGGGTTGTTGGCTGGTTGGTTTTTTGCTGTTTTGGTTGTGGACTTTTGTTTGTTTGTTTTAAGAACTGCAGAGCATTTACCTTTTTACTTCAGCCTCTTTGGAAAATATTTTGGTTTACCTTCAGAAATGTTTTGAAATGTTAAGTTGTTTTGAGTCAAAGCCAAACTCAAAACATTATGATTTTAAAATATCAAAGGGAGACATTTCAGAAAAAAGCCCCGTTGTTTTACTCTTATTATCAAGGCTTTCTTTTGAGTCTGGAGGATAGTTGAAATTGATTTATTTCCTAAAAAGTGTTACTTCTGTGACATGGGCTTTTTTGTCTTTTTTGGTTAAACCACAACAGACAAGCTCCTGAGAGCTCTCAGACAATGTATTTGTCTCTGTCTCTGGGAATCCTGTAACATACCAGTGAATAGATGTCAGAAGCTTTGTCAGAGTATGTGATTTTATGTATATGATTTTATGACAAATAAACAGAAAAACTAGGAGGAAGACTGCAATACTGTTCATCTGTAACCAGGAGGGGAACCTTCAATGGACTAGCAGAAAAAAAGCTATTAACTTCTGTTCCTTATGGAACGACATGGACTGTGCTGTTCTTATGACTGCAAATGCAAAACTCTTAGTACATAAATGTACTTTTAGGTGAAATGGAGGCAAAGGCATTAATTTCTTTTTCACTAAGTTTACTGGAATTAATCATCATGTGAATTTGGTGCCAGGATAGAGAATATTAAAAAAAAGAGAAGTTTAAATAATATTTTTTAATGTGATTGACAGCTTTTGAAAACAAATAACTTGGTTTTCCCCCATTTTTTAAGGATAATTTGGAGTTCCGACTGCACCTCCGATATGAGTTTCTAATGCTGGGAATTCAACCTGTCATTGACAAGCTCAGAGGACATGAGAATGCCACACTGGACAGGTAAGACCTATTTTTGGAGAGCAGCTACTGATGAACAGAAAGTCTTCTTAGAAACTCTTCTCTATTTGAGACAGCTGTCTCTGTCTCTTCCTAAAACTGACTCCCTAAAAAAAAAAAAACACAAAAAAAAAATTTTCCTTCAAATTAACAGCAGCAGGTGAGGTAGGAAATATACATACTAAGCTGGCAGAGGCTTTGGCAAAAGAGTTCCTAAATTGCTATTCTAATTGTTTTCTCTTGAGGCAAAACTGGAACAAAAGTGTGTCCTGGTTGGAGGGAGAGAAGCCTCCATTAAATTCATTGAGCCTGAGTATGCGTGGTCTAAGTGCTGAGTTTCCAAGTTGTATGTCTACAGTTTGCTGCAGAGCTGGAACCAGCAATGTTACTTTTGATCTGGAAAATTATAAGCAAGAATAAGAGAATCTGTCCCATGGATAATCTGTATTCCTTTGGACAGCAACCAGGAGTGTTTAGGAGGGGATTAGGGCACTTTGGATTTTACAAGTTAGTGAAGAGAATAACAAAGATTTGCGAGGATCTCAGATGCCTGGATTACACAGACTCTTGTGTCAGATCCATGCAGGGGAATGTGCCACAGTCTTTCTCCACATCCTCTGCTGTGCTCCAGTCTCTGTGTAAGCCAAGTCCAGATGTTCAAACGTGTCACTCACCAGGTCACCCAGATCCAAACATTGTCATGCTGCTGTGCTTGTCAATAGGAATATCTAGAGACTGTTGTGAACTGGTCCACTGAATGCATCTCTGCTCCACTCTTAAAAAGAAACAACTTGTTAATGATCTAATAGATGGCTAGCAAGTTTGGTGTGGACTTTTCAGAAATGTATGATCACTGCAGGCATTGCATTAATCAAAAACATGTCCCTTTCCTATTTTATGGGGTTTTTTGCATCTTACCTCAGCACAGTGACTTGGCACAGTTACACAGCATGTACACCTCAGCCAGCCTTTTCCTTTGGCCTGTCACTGACCCCCTTGCCTTGCATACCTGTGGCAGCACTTCACATAGGAAAGGCTTGCCAAATTCCACGTGTTGTAGCTGACCTGAGCTATTGCTGCTTCTCTAGTGACACACTTAGTTTCTAAGTCTGAATCATGCAATGAATATTGGCAGATGTTTTGTTTTTCTGTTTCCTTGTAGACATTTAGATTTCTTTGAAATGGTCAGAAATGAAGATGACCTGGAGCTTGCCAAGCGGTTTGACCTGGTAAGTTTTTCTTTGGAGTACCTGAACTTGACAAAGCTGAACTTGCATCCACTTGGGATGCTCGGGGCAACTTTCCTTTGTGCTCCCTAAAACTAACATTTGACTTTGATGCTGAGAGTGGCCAATGCTCTTGTTTTCACTGTTTCTCATTTAGCAAGTGGGAGATTGGTGGTGTGTGAACAATGAAAACAGTGATCACACAAAGGGTTTCTGAGTATCTTTGATAAAAATTTCTTTCTTTTGTTTGCCTGAATGTTCAGGAGTGAAGGAGATTCTCAACTCTTCTCTCACCTTATCAGTCCTGATGATCTGGATGCCTTCTAGTTTCAGACATCCCCTTTACAGGACTATGGGTGAAGTTTGGGCTATTTTCCCAATCTCTTCTCAAGATTACATGAAACTCTGATGAAGACTGTTGCCTTGGAGCTTGTGGAGAGGATCAGTATTTTAGAATATATGGATTTTGAAGACAAACATAAAACAAAGACAACCCCTGGCATCAATAAAAAGCTGTGGGGTCACAGATGGTTTAGTTTTCTCTTTCTTCATGAACACCTCTTGCTGCACACAGATACAGAACAACTGTCCCTTTCTTGCTTAGCTTCTACTATTTGTACCACCAGTTCCTAGGACCCAAATGTTTCGCTTGTTCCAGAACAGCTTCTTGGTTGCTTTGCATGCCTCCTGCCTTTCTAGCCTTTTACTTTGGGGATCTTTTCCATACTGGATAGGGATGACAATGGTGGTGACAAAGACCAGTGTGTCTGTGGCTGGAACCTGCAGCCAGACATGGCAGGAGACTTTTCAGAGGTCCAATTGCTGAAAACTTTCCTGTCTTTGTATTGACTGGATCTTTCACAGTTCAACAAGTTTTCACTGGGGATGGTTTTTCCTCTTCTCTCACTTCAGATCCACATTGATACAAAAAGTGCCTCTCAGATGTTTGAGTTGATCAAGAAGAGATTGAAGCACACAGACGCCTATCCCTATTTGTTATCCATCCTCCAGCACTGCTTGCAGATGCCATGTGAGTACATTTACAGATTGCCAGAGCAAGGGGCACTGGAGAGCTGGGTGAAGTTTTGGTGTATGTACAAGTTCACAGATGGCAGGGCACACACTGCCCTTGTCTCCCATTCAGAACTTGGCTGTGGCTGATGAACTTGGTATCTTAACACTGACTTTTCCATCCAGCAAAATTTCTGTTGCAATACTTAGGGCGGCAGTTTGACCTCTCTGCACTTGCAAATAAAATTAAGTGGCTGAGACATTCCAGTTAGTCACTGACAAAGCTTTTAATGATTTTAAATTTGAAGTTTTAAATAAGAGTCCTTGTGCTGTATATCAGGGAGTTCCCAGAAATAGATAGCATTTTGAATATTAAAAGAAGACACTGAGGATTTTTTTCTGTTGAAACAATACAGTACTGATAGCTGTTCTGCCACTGGGAAATTCCACAGTAAGTCTTCAGGCTGCTATCTCATGGCAGTGCATCAGTGGAGAGCTACTAAACTCGAAGTGAAAAATAATATTGGCATTTGTTTCCAAAGGAAGTGATAAGAATCTTCTTGTTAACTGCAATAGAATAATTCAGTTATGCATCCAGAGTGTAACAGCAAGATCACTAAAGAACTGCCTGCCTTGCTCCTGTTATGTGTGAGGTGCTGGTCTTCCATTACTTTCATCCATATTTGAGTAGTCAGATTGAGAAGGGAACAGGAGGGAGAGGTACTGTGGTGTGCTTTTCAGAAAGTGATATGTTCTCAAGCTCTCATTAGATTCAAGTACCGCTGTGCACAAATTCAAGCAATAATTTGTCTCAGTGGCCTCTTTGATATTACTCTTTAGGATAGCACTTGAGCTTTACATATTGACTGGGATTTTTTTGTGGCAGAAGGACTAAATCCTATTAGGCCAGGACAGGATTGTACTGGAGCGGTGCTAAAGAATCTAAAGATATAGGTTATGTAACTTATAGAGCTGTGGTGAACTTTATATTCCTCTGGCTCTTCTGTTTTGATATCCATGGGATCAGTTCCTTTGGTTTGGTTAAATTTCTTTTCTTTATCTCCACACTTTTTGGTCATGTTGTATGAATTTTTCATGCCACTTGAGTTTCACTGACCTGCAGAAAACCAAACATGCAGATAGAACATCTCATTGTTTTTACAGTGCCTTCAACATCAAGCCCCAGAAAACACTGAGTATTAGTTATCACAAAGGAATCCCTTTTATAGACATTTAAAGTGCAAATTATAGCTAACCTATCAAAAGAGTTGCATAGCCTGAATGTGCAAATCAGGCACAAAGTTGCCCATGCCTGTTCTGTGCTGTTACAGTGTGCCAGGTGTTTGTCAATAATCTGCTAACAACTGTTCAGAATTAGTGTTTGTATTCTGTAATTCATTGCATACAGGACTGAGATGAAAGGTGGGAAGGAAAGAATACCGGTTTGTTGGCAAGTCTGTGCACTTCAGTGTGGAATTGGAAGTTCTCATGGTTGGTCTTTTTTCCATACAGATAAGAGGAATGGAGGAAACTTCCAGCAGTGGCAGCTGTTGGACAGAATACTCCAACAAATTGTCCTTCAGGATGAACGAGGAGATGATCCAGATATCGCTCCATTGGAAAATTTCAATGTCAAAAATATCATTAAAATGTAAGCTGCATTATTATTTTTTATTTCTGTTATGCAGGTATAAAGATATGATCAGTATGCAGGTGTTTAGGAGAAAAAATATCATATGTGAGGACTTTCTTATTTCAACTTATAGCTTCTCATTGTCTTGTTAAGTAGTTAAGTCTTATAAGTAGTTTCCTTCCAATGGCATCTTAGCTTGGCAGTATCTTCTAGCAAAGTCATTGTCTTTGACTTCTAGTAAATGTTAATCTGGTTAGAAGAGCAGAAAAAATGCTCAGATTTTATAACAAGGCTTCCTCATTTGCCTTTTTTTTCATGATGTTCATGAAAGCTTTCCTTGATACTAAAAAAAATAAAAATGATGTCATCATCTCTATGTGGACTCCATTCCTCACTAATGAACACGTGGTTTAAAAAGATTGCAAATAGGGGAAAGCAGTCCCCACTTGACACACAAAACCTCTTACCTCTTCATAAAATGTCTGTTTGCTCTCACCCACAGACTTGGTTGAGGGCATTACCATTATTTTTTCCCATAGGATGCATCATTTGAGAAGTCTAGCTACATGAGCTGGCTCTCATCTCAACTTCCCTGTTCTCAGTCCTTTTTTAGCCAAACTTTTGGATTCTTCATTTCATCCAACTACCTCTGCAGGTAATTCATGGCCCATTACCCTTCCGACTTATCCACTGAAAAGAACATTTATAGAACATAAGTCCTATATGAAACCAAATTCTCCTGTACTAAAAGTTTTACAGTTCCTCTTGTTACAGGCGTGAGCCAAAATCTAAACTGATTTCTTGTCATGGAAAAATACAGTGCTGTTGGATACCAGACTTCATTGTAGATTTCATGCCCGATCTTCCCTTTCTACTTTCATAGCTACTCCTCATTCTGCATATCTAATCAATCCCCAGCATGCCCTGCATATTTTCTGTCAGTAATAGGAAATAGCTGTGCCAGCATGAGATATGGGAATTGCCTTGTTACTGATATATTACCCAATAGAGAAGTGTTCTTCCTCTTTGTAAGAAAAAAAACCCCAGAACCTCAGAGGGTAGGAAAAACGATGGCAATCTGGTCTTATATTAAGGTTGGGGTAGTTTGTAACCCATAGCAGCTGGGATTATTTTAGTGATGACTTCTCTCTTTCAAAATAAGTAGACTTGGCACTTTGAGGGCATTACCTGGAGACAGGAATGTGTCGGGTCTTTCTTCCCCAGCCATTTCTTTATGCCTTTTTATGACATTGAGTAACAAGGCGTCATATTTATATTAGCTGTAGGCTAGGGAGCAGAATCTGGATCCAGAAGGACCACTGGCATAATGCTGTATAAACTTGTACAACTCACCAGGTTGCCTTTTGCTGATCACTACACATAATGGCCATTTGCCTTTCAACCTGGGTAGCTCAGAAAAAGTTTAAATTACCTAATTTCATCTTTCAGGCTGGTGAATGAAAATGAAGTCAAGCAGTGGAGGGATCAGGCAGAGAAGTTCCGGAAAGGTGAGTGCATCCTCTGCTTGGGTGGGCAGAAACAGAGGCAAGACTGATTCCAATTCATTCACAGAGCAGCAAGCAGCACAGCTGGGCACAACTTCTTTTGCATACATTTTGGTCATGGTGAACAGTTTATGTGTTTCACAGGATGGGGGTTCCCTCAGTCCTCACATGAAGTGATTTTACAGTCTAACTGAGACTTGAGCATTGCTGTCTTGATCGCTGAAGGTCATTGTCAAGATAGTCAGAGCCTATTTTCTTTCTCTTGCTCTCATTATACATCCCTGCTTGAGCTGACAGATTTGTCAGCTTTGTTTCAGCATAACCTACATCTCCTCAGGGAACGTTCATGAGCTTTATTTATTTCATCGGTCCCACTTGCGTGTTCCCCCTAGACCACGCTGAGCTGATGAGCAGGCTAGAGAAGAAGGAGCGGGAATGCGAAACAAAGACCCAGGAGAAGGATGAAATGATGAAGACACTGAACAAAATGAAGGACAAGCTGCAGAAGGAATCCTTGGAGCTGCGCCAGACCCGAGACCAGATGAATGATCTGGTGGCTCAACTTAATGAGTTCTCGGTATGAGACTGGGAGTCTTCCCCATCATTGTTTAAAGGCTGCTAACTAGTGAATGATGAACTAAAGCTTATTTTGAATGAAGCACATCTGTGGTCATAATAGAGAATATTTAGAAGCTGCTCAGCTTTTAGATGAGACCAAAATCCCTGAGTTGGTATAGAATGGTTGATGCATGGGCTGCTCCATTCCTTCTCCTCAGCCTCCTTCCTTGCAGGAGCTGCTGAGGCACACGTGTCCTCTCCAGCCATAATTTTCACTGCTGAGTGGGGTAACCCTGGTTGTTATTTCAGTGGAATAGAGAGAAACCTCCCTGATACAAAAGTATATTTAGGGAAGAAACAGGATTCCTATTATGCTGCAAGGGCATCTGAACTGCCTTGGAGTTCTGCAAAAGTGACATTTGCAGATGCTCCCTCCTGTTTGGTGCTCCTTCTATCCCAGCAGTGTGCCTGAGCCACAACTCACCAGAACACAGCCCTGAGAAGTTAGACACTGCAGAAAGCAGATTCATTCCCTCCTCTCCTCTCCCAGTTTGCATTAGTGGGGCCTAATGACAGGTATTCAGCATTTCAAACCCTTAGCTTTTAAACCCAGGAGTTCAAAAGTTCATAAGACTGAACTTTTCTCTTTTTTCATACATAAGGAGAAAATAATACATTTTGGCTTCTTTTACCAGCTTTCTGTTTTTCTGAGCCATTTATGGTTCTTTTTTTCAAGCTCTTCTCCACAACTCCAAGGGCTTGAAACTTTCTCTTAAATGAAAGCCGAGATTCCTCCCTTTATTGCATGGCTTTGAGTGCAGGAGGCTTTAAAGAAAACATCAAATATTTTGAGAGTTGTAATAAAATCACATCAGCTGGCAACATGGAGTTATTGTGCCTTTTAAAGTGTTTGCTTTCTTTTTCTCTGTGTTTTTTATTTTCCAGCAAGGGGGCAGCATTTCCTTCCCACCCCCACCACCACCTCCTCCAGGTGGCCCCTTAGCTTTGTCCACTTCTCACATGTCTGAGAATTTGCCACCACTGCCACCTCCTCTGCCTTTCTCCAACTGTCCCCCTCCTCCTGCTCCACCACCTCCTCCAGGAGGACCTCCTCCTCCACCAGGAGCACCACCTTTCTTCAGCATGGGGGTGCCACCCCCTTCAACAACAACCTTCAGCACCGGTGGCCCCAGTCTGAAGAAGAAATCTATCCCACAGCCTTCACATCCACTGAAATCCTTCAACTGGGCTAAGCTGAGTGAGGTAAGAAACTGCATTACTCAATTAATTTACTTTCTGAGTATTCCCCAGTGTTGATTAATGCCATGAAATGCAAAGGGATAGAAGCAAGTGGCTTTCTGTGGGCTGTGGTCAGTAGGAGTCATTAATTGTCATGAAGGAGTCTCCCCAGTTCTCCAGCAGTGCAGCACATCCCCTGTGATGAGCAAGGTGCTGGATAGCTTGAGCTGCGTAGATCTGGGCATGCAAATGATCTGCTTAAGCAAAGCTGTAGTGGGGCTGAACATGTATGTCAGAGCTGGACATCTCCAGGACTGGTGTGCCAGAGCTGCCCTCACTTGTGACCCAGGGAAAAGGATGAGCAGAGCCAGTGTGGGCAAAACATGGTGAGAACCATCTGGAAAATCAGCCACCTCCACCGTGTCAGGAGCCATCACCAAGAAGAGAAAGGTGTCCTAATTCTCCTCACTGTTTGTTCATGGCCATGAGGGAAGCTGCCTCTCTCTTCGAATGGTTGGATCTCTCTTTGTTGGTGATAAAACTCCAGGTTGGCAAAAAAAAACCCCAGAGGTCTTGGATTCTTCCTGTTGCACTCACTTTCTTCTACCTTGGTTGTGACTCCCTCCACTTCACTTCTCTCTCTTCCCTCTCTCTTTTTTCTCTTCTTCTTTTCTCTCCTCTTCAGGTCTTAACTTTTTTACATGATTTAGAAAGAAAAAAAGTGTCTGTGTTGAGTTTGGATTGCTGCCTAGAAACCCAGGTTCTCTTTTAGACTGAAACTCACCCAGGGCCCAACTCCGGCATTTGGAATGGGTGTCCAGGGACCTCTGGAATGCCACAAGAATTCTTTCTCCCCCTCTCCCCTTTTCTTTAAAATAAAGTGAAGTGAAATATTTGCTGCACCGTCTGTGCTTGTCTGTCAAGGCCACGTGGGGGGTGTGGGAGAGAATGTAAGGATGAGGATTTATTTTCCTTTGCAGAACATGGGACTTAGTGCTCTGAAGAAAAGAAATAATAACTACTATATGTATATATATGAATTTATATGAAAAAGAGAGAGTCACAGGTGTTTCTGTTTAGTGTACAGTAACTGTAGGCTTACCCTTCCCTCTGGATAAGAGTGAAGGCAGCTGTGCTAATAAAATTGAAGACCTGGGTGGTGAGATGGCTAAAAGACACTATTTTGAGGAAGGCAAAATAGTTGGAAAAAGGGGCATAAAGAAGGTAGGGCCTTTGTTTTGGGGTGTCTGCCTGTGTTAGTGTTTTGAACCTGGTATGGTCTCTGCAAAATGGCAGAGGTTGTGGTGTCAATACAGGTGTCTCACATTGTTACTTGGGTTGCCCTTGGCTGTGTAATCATTTAATTTCACTGACTTCTGGTGAAGCAGATATGTTTTGGTCATCTTCCTCAGTTGTCCTAGATTTCCTGCTTCAGTATATTTCTATTCACATGGATGTGAATTGTCTGAGCACAAAGTCATGAGTAGTAGATTGGATGGGCATCATCATGCCTTGTGTGACCTTTGCTGTACTTCTTTGATGTTCTCCTGAACTGAGCTGTCAGAATAGCCAGACTTGAATGAATGGACTCACAAGCACCCTGTCTGGGAGCAGCACATCTCAAGTTTTTGAGCCTGGGAAACTGAGGCTTGGAAGTGTGCATAGTATTTTTGTGGCTTGTGGTAGGGTTCAACTTCCAGTTCATGTGACTCCAATTTTTCCCCACAAAAACATATTGAGGAACAATACATGAAACACAGCAAGGTGAGAAAAGGCAGTGCTGGCAACAGCTGTACATAAAGTTAGGGCTGCAAGAAGGTCAGCTATTCAGCTCTTAGTTGTCTCTGCATACTGTTTAGACTACCCTTCTCTAAGCAATTAGTACAGAATCTCTCTCAGGAGGTTTTTCAAGTATGAAGATGCTGCCAGGACTGAGGCAGCCCATGTGAGAGCAAACTCCTCTCTGTCCATGCA
Source organism: Lanius collurio (assembly GCA_020086605.1). Lineage (NCBI taxonomy): Eukaryota > Metazoa > Chordata > Aves > Passeriformes > Laniidae > Lanius > Lanius collurio. The sequence goes on from JACBWW010000002.1 coordinate 31,243,340, forward strand.
GCCTGCCTTGAGGGAGTGAGGGAAAACCAACAGAGGCCAAGAAGAGTATGGACAGGGCCAGCTGAGAGGGATTTGTCTGCAGTATACTTTCTCAGTAGTGGAATCAAGGCTGTTCTCCATGGCAATTCATATGACACCTTGTTTTCCAATGCTGATTTTGTCTTTGGAAGGAAAGAACCGAGCTGTTGGGTGTTAGGAGAAATATCAAATATAGTCAAGCTCTTAGCAGTTGACAATAACAGATTGTCCACAGTTCCCATGGGCACCGCAATAAAAGGTTTGACTGGAAAGAATCTGTGTTTCTAACAAGGAAACTCCAACAGCCCTCTAATTTCCATTGAGAATTAGGGTCTTTGTGCTAGCTTTGATGTGAGCTAATGATCACTGGCAAAGACATTTAGATACATGGATAGGCTGAGTTCTGATGAAGCCCTTCCACACCACAGCTCCATTCATACAGCACTGTATCACTGTCTGTGAACTCCATTCATACAGCACTACAGTAGTGCTGGTGCCAAGGATCTCTGTTTTTAAGAAAAAGATATTGCAATATAACCACTGTAATATCCTGGAAAGATTCCTTTCTTTGTTTCTGGGCAGTAATGCTCTCTCACTCTGAGTTTTACATAACACCAAAGGTCAATCAGGGACCAAACATTTATGGTTAATTCAAGCAATGGACTGGTTTCAAGAATATTGGAAGTATGGATTAATAATTACCTATTTAATAAATATAAATGTATTTATTTGAAGTTCTCAGAGTAAATCAAGTCAACTTTTGACTGCTCTGCTTGTTATCTTCCCATCAAGTGTCCCAGTAATAACTCTCATCAGTGATGTCAGGGAGGCTTTTTTAGCCAGCCCCAAATAGATGTGACTGAAATAGCTTCATAAGAAAGGTATTTGTATATAAGAATTTTTTTTAAAACCCAAAACACACACACATAAAAACAAACCAAGACCACCAAAGCCCCAAAAAAGCCAGTCTCATAAACAGAAAATGTTCATTTTTACACTAATTTTTTTAAAAATGGTTCTATAATGTTATCAATGATTCCTGAAATTTCCTTCCTAAAAGCAGCCTGAGGTTTATGGCATAAAATGATGAAGGACTGCTGCTAGAGATTCAAAGTTAATAGAAAGAGTTCTCCAAAGTCTCATTGTGAAGCTGGTCATAACAGCTGTGGTGGTGCCTAGGCCTACAATGAGATAAAACAGATGTCTTGATTAAAAAATGGGACAAAATACAGCTTTTGCCTGAAGTGGATTTTTTCTCACACTGAAGAAAGCATCTAATATCAAGAGAAAAATTTGGAAAATGTGCTTTGTTCATGTCACTTTTCAGATTCATAAGGGAATTCTGAATTGAAATTTTAAGTTGCTTCCACCTTTCTGGTTAATATTCTACAAATATTAACCCTCTAATAAGCAAGATTGCCTGCTCTAGTATTTACAGAAGACTCATTATCTTCATGGTTTCTCTGGATCTGCAGGTCAAACGAAAGTACTGTAAGTTTGCACTCATGCTGTGCAGCTACTGAGGCATGATGGACTTCAATGCCTTCCAGAATATCATTATTTGTCTATCAGGGTAAATAAAATCATCCTTTTGATGTGGCAGAGGACAGCTTGATATGATTTGTAGTGCCATGGAACGCTGTCATTTTCCAGTGTCTGTAGGTCTGTCAGCAAACTCAGATTCACTGTAAAGGTGGAATGATGCAACTGCTACAGCAAGTGAATTGTTAAATGCAGCATACCAAAAACTCAGCTTGACAGGGAAAATGCCTTGTCAATACTTGTTCTCATAATAAGATGTTTCTTGACCTGGTATCTGTCACCATTTTGTTAGAGGATGCTGGGAAGTTCGCAGGATTTGCTTCTCAAAGTGGGCCAAGACTTCTCAAAGCAGAGGAACCACAGATCCTGGAAGAATTCATTGTAAAGTGAATAAATGAATGAATAAGTAAATAAGAAAATAAAGATGGAGACAAAATCATTACAGAAAAAAAAATGACTGATCTTTTCTTTCTATTTTCTTTTTTTTCTTTTTAAGGACAGAGGAAAAAAAAAAAGAAAAGAAGGAATAAAGAATTTATTTTTAAATTGTTATTTAGGAACCATAAATATTTTTATGCTGCTGAGGGAATAATTTATCATAGCAACCACATTATGCAAGTCTGTTTCTCTTAAAATGCTTTGTCTTCTCTGGCTGATGACAAGGAACTATCAGCCAGTTAATCCATAACTGTGTAAACTGCGTATCAAGAGTTCAGTCTAGGAAATTATCTGGCAGCAACATGAAAATTTTCAAGGACAGAACTTATAGTAGAAATAGAAGGGACAGGCCCGTTGCAAGTGTTATGTGTAACAAAGATTGTTTATACCTCTGCCTGCCTTGATTTTTCGTTGCCTGCATTAGCATTAAAATTGGATTGTCTTTGCTCAAAGTTCTGTTTGTGCACACCATTGCAATGGGTGCTGCTTTGGAATTTGTCTTTCTGCTACAAGTAGCATATCAGCCATCCTGTTCAGGACCAGATTCAACCTGGCTCTTACAATGAATCTGAGTTGAAGTTAGGATAATTTTCACTGAGTTATTTTCCTGGAAAAGTAGGGGAAGAACTACTCATTGCAGTCCCTTTCTGAGTCTCAGAACTTCCTGTTCTGGCACCTTTGCAGTTCATTCAGACCAGACTTTTCTGTAGGACGTTTTTGCTGTTCTTGCCATTAGCGAGGAATCCTCACTCCCGTGAGATTTTTGCAGCTGGACAGGTAGATGGGCAAGACTTATGAGTAGCTGCTTCTTGAGTCACATCCAGCCTCTGCCAAACACAGCATACAGCTTTTTGGCATCCTCAGGGCTCTATCCCAGTGATGACTCTAAGGACTCCTGTCAAGAAATATTCTACCATTTCAGTGTTTAATTGGAGAGTCTGAAACAGTGAGGCACTCAGAGAACTGCTCTGCTGCTCAAATACATCCCTCAGGATTTATAATTCATGGTTTACAAAGCCAACCTGGAAATTGAATGAGAATGATCACTCTGCCTGGATGCTTCTGGCTAAGATTGGCAGCAAAGTTCAGGGCTAGGATAAAATGAAAATTAATTTTGTCTCCTATTGCTTTGGCTGAGATGAGCCTCCCAGACTTGTTTGCCATGTTACAGTCACATGTTCTTCCTGCTATGGAAAGAGGAGCCACACTGATTGCAAGGGATGATACAACGATATTGGTGAGCCTGCTCAGGGGTGGGTGCTGCTCCCGTCTAGGATATGCTCTCACTGTAAATAGCACTGCAGACAGCCCTCCTTACCCTCAGGCACTCGCAGGCAGCCTCTGGAGAAAGGGTGTTGGTTTTCCTCCACAGCGTCTGCCCTGCCAGGAATTTCCTCCAGAACACTTCACACTTTTATTTCCCCCTCATTTTGTCCTAGTCAGGTTTTTTCCTTGCTCCTTGAGCCTTGTGGCTTAGCACATTTCCCTCATTCCTTTTGATGACTCTGAATGGGAAGTAGAGCCTGTTCCTAATTAGTTCTGATAATGAAGTGTTAACACACTTAGCTGTGTAGGTACAAGTCAGATACTTCAGAGCTGGAACCTGCGTGAGGGTTTCATTGCTATTGCTTGTGGTTCCTGGCTTTTTCTGCATCAGTGTTCTGCTGGGTCTTCATGTCCTGGGATTTCCTTAGGTCTTTTTAACAATTCCTTTTGTCCATTTCTTTTTTCTTTTAATCAGCATTTTCGTTATTTTTGCAGTTGCTAAAGTACAATAAATATACACTTCATAAACTAAATTAACTGAAGAATAGTGGTGTCAGGTGTGAAGAGCACCCAAATCTTGTCCCACAAAACATGCATCTTAAGCATCAGTGGGAAGGAGAAGGTAGTTCAATCTTTGTGTCCTCTGCCAGAAAGGACATCTGTCCTGAGAATGTCAGCAGGAGGCCCAAGACCTTCACTTAGTTTAGGATGACTGCTGATTAGTTAATTCATGTACTACAGGAGCCTATTTGTTGTGGGGTTGGTGGACAGAAAGTAGGAGGGGAAATCTGTGCCTGTCTCCCTCCATGCTAATCATCTTCCAAACAGCTCGGATTCCCTGCATTCAGGATAATGTATCATCACAAGGATTGTGAACATTTCCTTACTGTGAATGATGCTTTTTCAGGGACCTGGGTATAGTTTGTGTCTATCTGACATGACTAAGCCTTCTCGTAGACAAGGGAGTACATGAAATAGGAAACAATTAGACTTCAAAGAGTCAAAGGCTTAAAAGTAAAATAAAATTTTAAACTACTTTCACAGGCAGACAGAATGAAAACCACACACCCTTCAGGCTTTATAAAAGAACCTGGCAAAATTTGCAAAAGGGAAGATGTGTCTGGGGTTTGTCATGCATCAGTGCTTTTCCTAAGCTTTTTCTTCCTGATGGTAACACTCCTTTCAGTATGACCACTCTTGAAAGGAAATATGCTGTGGAATCACAGATAATGCCCGAGATGTGGTCTGTTAGTCTTGGAATGTGCCTTTTCATTAGAGGCTAGCTGTGATGAAAAATACAAAATAGTATGTTTAAAAACAAAACCAAAAAAATGCCACTGTTTTTTCTCCTATGACTCTTGAAACAAAATGTGTCCTCTAAAATGACAGCAGAAGTGCATAGGAATGTGACCAATGAGGGGAACAGAATGATCTATCCAAATGGGATGGGTGTTCTTAGCTAAATACTTTTGCTATCTTGTTAAAATTTGTCCTTTTGTTTTAGGAGAGGATCCATGGCACAATCTGGAATGAGATTGATGATTTAAAGGCATTCAAGGTGCTGGATCTAGAAGATTTTGAAAAGATGTTCTCCGCGTATCAGAGGCACCAGGTAGGGATGAACTCTTCCATAGCTTTTCTGTCTTGAATTTCTGGAGGAGAAAAGAGCACATGACAGTGATCTTAGTCCTTGCCCACCTGCAGGGTGGCAAGGCTGCACCATTTGCTGCTCTGCCACTGTTCAAAAAGTCTGAAGACCAAAAGAAGTTGGGACAGGCACATAGGGTGGGGTCTAATCTTCTGTTATGGACATACTTCATACTAATGGGCAGCTCTCAGAGACAGGTAATTACTGACAGGGAATTACCAACAGCTCATGCTTTAGTTAATGTCAGTGGCCACTGACTTCCAAAAGCTCTGGATACATGCATATCAATCTTTCTGTTTCTCCCGTTCATCCAGAACAAAAAGGCTGTAGTTCCCTGAGTATTGAGCAAGGTGACTGTATTAGCTGTCTTTCATTTTGCCTGTTGTTTCTTAAACAGCCAACTGCCTGAACTGGCTAGGTGATAGAACCTGTCTGAATTACAGATTATGGACCAAACAGCATACTTTACAAGTGACCATTATTAGAAAGTATTTTTCCCTCCTCTTTTTCTTGGAAAGCAAGTCACTTTCAATCTGTCTATCTCCGCTGAATTAGATAGCAGCAGATGGATTATACTTTCACTCCTTGAGCTCCCCCAGCTTTCCTTTGCGTTTGGAATATTTTCCTTGTTTTGTATGCTGGAGAACTGGATCATGACTCTGAAGTCTTAGGAAAAGACACAGACCCAACTGCCATAAATAACCTTTATGATTACTCCTTACAGTGATGATAACGACTGTATTAATTTACTCAGTACCTTAAAATTAACAATCCAACCCCTTGTCTTTGGATTTTCCATCTGCTCCCTTCTCTCTTTTATTTTTCTATCTAATCCAATACACATAATGAATAAATCTTCTTTTTCACTAGTTCACAGCCACATGGATAAGCTGTGAAGAATGCAACGTTAACTGTTGCATGATGGGATTTCATTTCTCATTCTGTGTCTGCAAATAGCTGTTGCTGTTTCAGTGGGTCCCCCTCTCTCTTTCTGTACATCCCATTCCTTGAAACAAAATCTTCGTTCACAGAGGGGAAGAAAGGCACACGAATCTTCAGTGCTGTTACAAGATTGGATTTAGACCCTGTCCCAAGAGCTTCCATTCCAATGTTTCGGGTGCAAACATTGCAGATTCCTCACTAGAAATTACCTTGCAAAGCCTTTATTCCTTTTGTCCCCAAAATCCAAAGCCAAAGCTGTTCTGGTCTCAGTTAGAATAATGTATATGGCTATGTTACCAATCACTGGAAAGCAGCCTGAGCTATTCAGCCATAAACTAACCTGACCTTTACCCTTGTCTCCGTGGGTCTCTGAACAGTACTCTTCCATCCTCATTAAACATGCTTTATTACAGTGGCTCCAGACAGTACAGTAACACTTATGTAAGCTACTTGTATTTTTGTGCAGTTAGACATCTTGCTGCCCCTCCAGCGTTTATTGAGGTTTTTACATTTTTGGGGGGTTCTTTTTCTCCTTAAATATTTTGTTGTTATTATTATGTGATACTTTCTTTTTCATCCATACTTGCTCCAGTTGGAACTGAATTTCAACCAACAAGTCCTCACCAATTTTCTTTTTTTTTTTTTTAAAGACGGGACAACCAAAATTGCTTTTGAATTAAAAATTTATGAGAATTTTTTCAGTTTACTTTTAGTCTATTCTCCTCTTTTACTTTTGGAAATATTCCACTCTGACCAAGTATGTGTTTACTCTGAGTTTGTGACTTTTAAACTTCATCCAAATGTCTGTAAAGAAAAAATTCAATGCAAAGCCCTGCCCTTTTGCATCTGAAATGTTGAATGAGTAAAGACATTTCTTTCTTTGCTGTTATTAACATGATCTTCATGTTTTTTCTAGTTTCATTTACATTAAACATATTTTCTATTTTTCTAATTTTGTTAATGACAGAAGGTCTCTTCTCCTCTCTCAAGCCCAATGTGTCCTTTTTGGTGGCTATGATAGAACGCAAAATTGTTCAGTGTACAGAATGCTGGACCAAGTATTCTAACACTTGTCTTTTGACTTTGCTCCAATCTTACTGTGTAATATTGACCTTTTAATTCAGTATAGCTGGTGTTTTCCTGTACTGAATATGTCAAGGAATAGTTGGAGTCTGTCATCCAGAAGTGCTGTAAGGCCTTTTTGGCAGTTACTGAGCACTTTCAAAATACTTGGCTACAAGTTGTTGAAGGGTATAACGTGCCATTGAAACAAGTTGTTGCTTGTTACGCTTGTTAATACCCACAAACTGTGCCTGTGCATCATGAGAGGAGAACTGACCCTCAAGTTATAACCTTGGCAGTTCTTTCAGTAAGGCTCTGGACTGGATTTGTAAAGGTATTTAAGCATTATCCTAGTTAATATTTAAAGACCTATGAGATTTATGCTTTGGAGATCAAATTTATTATTTTCAGAAAAGACCTAGGTCTCTTAGCTCCCTGACATCGGCTGATTTAAAATATGCAAAGAAATGCTGAAATACCTTTGAACCATGTGGGCCAGTATTACTTGCTAAGCATTTTATGCTCTTAGAAAACAGTGTGTGTCTAAATTCAGCTGCCTTGTTAAACTTGGTATCTTTCTCTGTGCTAATTTTTGGCATGTTTCCTTCTTTGTTATTTGCGACTGCTGCCTGCATAGGACCTGCTAACTAACCCCTCCTCCTGTAAGCAGGTGAGTATCATTGTCTGCTTCCTGATCCTCTTTCCATGTGTTTAAGGTGAAATCCTGGACCATGCTATTATGGGGTCACTTCTCATGCTACCCTTTCATATGCCCTTGCATGCTGCTTTCTTGATGGGGAAGGTGGTACAAAGAATTTTTTACCAAAGAATTTTTTCTACCTATTTTGTGATAGGAAGTAGTTCTTGTTCTTTCACTTGCTTATATCTCACTGCTGGTATCTGTAGTCCCTTTTTTATGATCCTGAGGAAAAAAAGACCAGGGACAAAGAAGAATATCAGTGTGACCTCTTCCTTAACCAAAGTCATAGTCTCTCCAGGGGAGAACAAAAGGGGCTCTCAGGGAGCCTTCGTTCCCCCTGTTCCCATCTGTGGTCCATCTGCTTTGGACGATGCTGAAGTCTTCGAATGCACTTACTAGTCACAGACTTTTTGATAAAGGAAATATGTCTTTGTGTAGAATTGGACACTTTGGCAGAGGGATTTGTGCCATCTGAGGAGCAGAAGAGTTCGAATAGACAACTGAAACCCTCGGAAAGTTCAGCAAAAGATTAAAATGGTGTTAGGATAGAGATCTTGGATCATGCACATGTCTTTAAACTGGCTACCTCTCTATTTATTTATCTATCATCTTTAGCAAAATTCTTGGCAACAATTTTGGTAAGAGCAATGCTATTAGGAGAGGGTTCTTCGGATATGGTCATAGGTGTCTCTGGTGGCTTCAGGACAAAGTAGTTCTCACCATGAGTGCTCAGGGAACTGTATTTGGAAAGTCTAGTCAGGACTTTTGGCACATGGGAGAGAGTGACATGGGAGAGTGCCAAAACAAGTCAATATGGTAGAAACAGTTCTCTGAAGTATTAATAATTGCCGGAAGGGAGGGTGCTGCCATGATATAAGTCTTCAGCTAACCAAAATCAAATTGTATTTGAAACAAGGCACCAATATGATGAACACATTCCACATGTATAGTCATTTCAGCACTGAAATTTTAGGTAAGTTTTGAATTTGCAACTAAAATATAAAATCTGAAATACTCTTTGAAGGACATAACATAGTGTTATCTCAGATGAGAAGCTGGTACAGAATGATTGCATAAAACTTAGTCATCTTAGTCATCTTGTCTGTCATGTTGACACCAGCTTCAACTGTTCTTGCTTTCTGGGCTTGGTCTCTCTCACAAAAGCTGGTCACCACTGCCCCCCTGCTCCTCCTTTTCTATGTCTGAGAAAATGTGGATAGTCCATATGCAGTCTGTTTTCCTTCAGCTAAGCTTGGAATCTGGCTTCAGTAAAACCTGGGGCTTCATCTGCTTTTGCTTACACGTAACTCCAAGTAGCTATAAATACCTCTCTCCTCAATATGAGTTGAAGAGGAAGTATTTTTAGACAAGTCTAGCCCTTATGACCAAGGAGTGGGCCATGTCTGAATAGTTCAGGTTATTCATCTGTGTTGAACCCTGTGGGTTGGGAAATTCAAAATGGCATGGAGGCTATTATATCAATTCCTGCTGAATGGCTCTAAGGAAAGCTGACTAAACCCCACCTCACATACACAGCCAAATGCCAAAAATTCTTTTCCCTTGGGATGGGTGCTGGTTGTCACTATCCAGGTGTCCTTGTCTGAAAATATTAGCTAGTGAGGAACACTGAAGCTTTTAAACCAAGAGCACAGAGCAGCAAGTATCTTTCTTCCCTTCCCTTCAATAGCTGCCCATCTCCTCATTCCCCTGTCATCCTCCCCACAAACTGAGAAAACTCAGGAAAACTTTGAAGTCTCTACATGCCAGATTATACTGGGGGCACTCCTCTTTTTGTTATCGTTAGTTATCCTATCAGAAATAACAAATTTAATGACAACTTTGCCTTTTTTTGGGAACACTGTTTGATATATTGAGTAACATTGTAATTTTCTTTCTGCCATGCTAGATGCTTTGGCAGATCTAGCAGAACTTACTGAGTTCACATCTTCAGCTGGTTCATTGTACCTGCTTAAAAATGCCACTTGCTATTGGTGGTGGCTCACTGCAGCACTTCTGGACATGGCTGCATGAGTCCTTTATATATCCAGGACCAGCACAGGTCTGTGGTAGCTGACTGTAACAATAACTGAAATGACAACTAGCAGGACAAACCTACGATTTACATTGAAATCTCAAATGCTTGTGTGTCAAAATCTCTAAAGAGATTAGTCATGCTGATATAAGTCAGCCTTGAGTTTCAGAACCTTGAGTCCTGAGGGTGAATTCTGGGAAGCACCCATTCTGTATGCTTGCCATGATGTGACATGTTTCCCTGTGTCTCTGCTATTGACCACTCCCAGGGACAGGATGCTGGGGTAGATGGACCTTTTGATCTGACTCAGCATGCTCACTGTTATATGCTAAAAAAGAAGTCATGTTGCTTATTTGATGAGTGCATTCAAAGCTATATTATACTGGTAAATCCCAAAATCTCAAGGCTTGACAATATGGATATCAGCATTTTTTAAGTGGTTTCAGCAGCAGTTAGCTGGGAAAATAAAAACTGGATGGTCAGATTGAGTTTGCAAATTTTTTATCTCTGTGTGCTGTGACAAATGCTCTGGACTGGATTTTCTAGGGTTTTTCAGGTGATGAATATGGCAATGGGGATATACAGACAACTTCGGAAAAGAGTGATTTCTGTATGATTAAATGTATTAATTAGTTTTTAAAAGAGAAGATAGTTTAGATGTAGATTTTTACCATTTAGTAGGATATATTTAGTGAGATAAATGCCATGGTGCCCTACTGTTTGCATCTCTCATATAATATGGATTGGTCAGGTCCAATGGCAGCCTTAAGATATAACAGAAGGGTTTTTATTGTTTGGCTGCAGCCTTTCAAGAATGCTGTGTAACCCCTGGAGGAAGCATCTGCTGAAGGATATGCTGTGACACCAGTGGGCTTCATCATAATATGCCTGATTCTCTTACCATGCCAGTTTTTCTCATTAACATAATGTAATTGTTGGTACAGTGATTCCAGTAGGTCAGAATCAGGTCTGGTATTTGGGATCAAAGTTGATGTTACAGGTGTTAATGAATGATTTCTGTTTGTCTAATAACACAGGATCTACCTACATGCTTTCTGCCTTTGCCTCCTTTTCTTATCATGTGGGTGGATTTTTCTAGGTTGGGATAGGTTTGTTCATTACACTGGGCTAAGTCTATCAGTCTTGGGTGAGAAACATAATACTGATTGTTTTCCCTGCCTTTTGAAATACATGCAGAAAGAGATGGGCTCAACAGAAGACCTTTACCTCTCCACACGAAAGGTGAAAGAGCTCTCTGTGATTGATGGACGGAGGGCCCAGAATTGTGTCATTCTCCTTTCCAAGTAAGTGTGCTAAGCCTTAGCTCACAGGGTGTGCCATGAGCAGTGCAGAAGCAAGAGGGGATGAAATTAAACAAATGGATGTGTTTCTTTTCCCAGTTAGACCTGCTGTTTAATACCTGCAGAGCCTCAGATAAACATCTCTTATAGTGTCATAAAAGCACATCTCTCATACGTGTGATCTCACTTAATAAAAATATCCACACACACACATTTTGTGTGTCAAACAGGTGGGCACCACCTTGTATCTGAAGACTCATCACCAGGAAGAGATCACTACTCATTGGTAGATGAAAGCAGCTTTTTGGCTTGCACTTCACTCTAAGTGATGTCCCCCCCATGTTTTGTATCTGTCATTTGTCTTTGTTCTGTCTCTTTCTAAATATTGCTCTGACCATCTCCCTGGAATACAGCAGAGCTGAGTGTGATGTTCATTTTTGACTTGTGGTGAGAGCAGTGGTAAACACAAGCATTCCTGTTCAAGACCCTGCAATGAGCTCAACTGGTTAGAGCATGGTGCTAATAACATCAAGGTTGTGGTTTAAATTCCTGTGTGGGCCATTTACTGCAGAGTTGGGCTCCATGATCCTTGTGGGTCCCTTCCAACTCAGAATATTCTGTGAAGAATTAAGTCTTCTATTTGTAAATTAGGTTTTTGAAGCCAAAAGTTGCCTCTGTGTATTCCTGCAATGACTAATGCATTCAAATGCAGTGACATCAGGGCCCTCTATATTTTTTCATGTCTGTCTACCAACATGAGTATTGGGTTTGAGGTCTGTCACTGTCAGATTTGTGCAGATACTGATCAAACTGAGAAAGTTGCCTTTCCTACCAGAAAAGGAGCAGCAAAGCTGGAGACAGAACCTGGCAAAGCTGTGGCAGTACTGAGCAGCAAAACTGTTTCATTGGGCAGTAGAAAATACGGGTTCATATGGATGTGATGCTTGTCTGGCCTAGCAGGCAAACAGTTAAAAGCAAGGTTACAGCCAGACCACCAGGGCTGGAGTGAGTTCTTTCCCTGGCTTGGTGAAACCCACGGAGGCTCTCATAAGGCTGCTTATGTGGCATTAGCCTGCATGTCAGCAGGACCCCCACCATCCAAACCTTCAGTGAGGGAAAGCTTACATTTCTCTCTCTGCAGCAGTTTCAACACGTGTCTTTGCTGGTGTTGGCAGCTGACTGAGGCTGGGGCAGGGGAATGGGAAGGCATAAGGGCAACAGGATTTTCATGCTGTTTGATGGACCTACTAAATTGTGTCTGGGCTTCCGATTAACTCTGCTAGCAGGTGGAACATTTCCTAGAAGTGGTAACATTGTGTTGCAGTCCGCTGGGCTGAGGAGGATCCAGGAAGGTGGTCCATGACTTGGTATGGCCCTAGATACTTATTTGTAAAAATCTTCTTTCTCCAAAACAAAAGCAATATGGACAGCAGTAATGCATGTTTTCCAACATTCACCTCCTCTGTTGTGCAACTCTGGGCAATCTTACCTGAGAAGAATCCTCTCTATACAGCAAGAGAGAAAGGATAATTTCTGTGCTTTGCCTTTCTTTTTGCTGCCTCCAACAGCAGGGTCATTGAAGTGTGAACCTTGCACTTCAAGATACATGGCACGTGTTCATGCTGGGTGTGCCATGAAGTTAGTGCACCTTGAACTGCTAGTCTGGACTCAAACCAGAGGTGAAAAGCTGTGTTTTGTGATTGTCAGCTTCTTCACTAGGAAATACCCTGCTCTTGTTGTTAGCAGGTCTAATATGGATGATGGAGATTTGGAGACTGGGATGTCCCTACAGAGCCTGCAGGTTTGCATTGTGCCCAGTTAATTTTGCTGCTGTGCTATTGGAAACAACAACTGCCAGGGCTATCCCACTGGTTTAGATAGTTTAATGTTTGTAACAGATAGTGTTACACCCAGAATATCAGAAGTTTCCTGCAGGTTGGCCCAGGATTGGTATCCCTCCCCAAAGTTTCCTTTCAAACCAGAAAAGCAAAAATCTTTGGGAACTGAAATAGCACCTTTAAATTCTTGCCTCTTTTTTTGCTGTTTGTCGTTACATGGTTCTAATATTAAAGACAAGAATTGGGAGGAATGTCTGCAGACAATGACTGAAAGGGCTTTATGACCCCTTGACAGGTTTTTTCATTACCCCACTTCTTCGTTCTTGAGGTTGGATCCTGAAGGAGAGACACTCCCAGCCAAATCATCCCTGCTTGCTGCCATGCACTTGCTGCTCCTGCAAGCACACCTCACACACGTGCATGGGGGTGTGCACACACATGCAGTGAGAGGGGCTTTAAAACTGGTGACAGACAAAAGGAATTTGTGCAGCCCGGAGCTGCAGCCCCAGATTTCAGGTTGCCACAGTATCTGCCAACAGCTGTTTCCAATTGACTCTTACTGTGCATATATCCCTGTAGTTTATTCCCCCTTTGTTTACACTAAACTGTCGTGTCCTTTAAAGTAAAATAGCTGCATGGGTTGGGTTTTCTTTCCCTCCCCTACTCAAATGTTTTTGTTTTACTAACACTGTGTTAGAAGGGGTCAGGCAGAGCTCATATTTCATATGGTCCAACAAGCCAAAACCTAGCAAGAATGAGAAATAGATGTCTCTTGCTTTCTTTTGGAGAGAGACTGCAGCATGGTAGGCTGAAAAGAGATGAAAATTGAATTGCTAGTTGATTTTTGCTGAAATTTAACAGATTCATAAAATTTCCTGCCCAACCTCATCTCTATTTCCATTAAAAAAAAATAAAAAATCATTCTACTACTTGATAGTAGCATGTTTTAGTTTTCCTGCAGAGGAAGGATTAAATTTTCCTTGTTTAAGACAGCCTAATGGATCTAAAACAAAGCTCTGTTCCATAGGCCATCTTCAAAGGGTTGAAAAAGCATAAGATGAGTTTATCTCTCAGTACTTCCAGTAGGCCATAGTTCAACCAGGACACGGAACCATCTGTTTGTGGTGAGTTCAGGCACCCACCAGCTTCTAATTTAGCTTTCTTAATGGTGTTTCAAACATACAGTTATTTGTCACACTGAAAATCTGCTATCTCTCATGAAATTTCCTTATGTCTTCAGTTTTCACCAGGCTAGAGTTTTATTGTCAGACTTGTGTGGTCTGGAAGAGTCATCCCAGATCCCCATGTTTCCCTGCTTTCACCTGTGAGCTAGAAAGCTCTCACCATGTTGGCTTCTCCCTGCCCCCATTACTAATGGATAATGTTTTCACTCCTCTGTTTTTGTAGGGCCGTTTCTTTAAATGTTCTTGCAGAACATGCCCAATGTATGTATTGATTACTGTCTTGCTCTGTGAAATGCTCTGGAGAGATTCAGTTCTATGAGACATGTTGCTTGGAAGAAGGCTGAATGTATACTTATGGAACTTCTTTTGAACATTATTTTCCATGAATTCCAACAAAATAATTATGTCAGTGCTCGTCTGACATAATGTGATGTGTTTGTTATTGGCCCAGTGAGTCAGCAGTAACCTTCTCAAGAGGCTGGAAACAGTAGGAGTGCTAGGAAAATGTCATAAAACCAGTAGTAACAGAAGGCAGAATCTGACTACACAGATTAAATAGTTTTAAATGTGAATGTGACAATAGACAGGTACTAGCAGGCAGCTTTACCAAATGTTTGTGACTTTGTCAATTCAAACAACAGTAAGGGAGAAGAAAAAAGTCTTGAGCAGAATTTCCAATGAGAATACAAATGAGATCCAAGTATTTTTTTCACATCACTGTACCACCTCAGTGCTTTTAAACTCTTTCTGTTGAGATATTAAGGGGACAAGCTACTCACTCAATGTTAGTCTCCATGTACTGGCTTTGCATGCCCTCAGTCCCTGTGTGCCTTTCTGCCATGTGGCAATTCAGTGTTCACCCTTGTTTTAAGGTAAGTTTGAAGCAGTATGATGTTCTGGGGTACAGATCTATCTTGACACAGAAACAGCTGATTGGACTCAGCAGTTCTGTTCCTCAGTGTGGTGTATTGAAAAACACCAGGCAATAACCGGTGCCTGGTGTGTTCCTGGAGAGGTGTTCTGGGTTTAAATAAAGGTCCACAATAAATGGCTTTACTTTCTATGCTGAGAATGATACTCTAAGGCAAAATGAACGTGTTAGTCAATGCCATCCTGTCTTGAGATCACAACTAGGAACCAGAAGGTAGGGTTGCAATAAAAGATGATCACTGCCTCATCAATATCTCACTGTATCTTGGGGATTCCCAAATTTGGTCCTGCTTTGCTTCTCTTGGCTCAGAAAGATAGTCATTCTCAGATCCTTCCTGGAAGATAATTGAGAGTATTTGAATGCAAAGTTGCTTGGTTATGCATGAGCTTTTGCTGAAGGAGTACAAGAAAAGAAAAGCCTGTTTCTTTCTGCATTTGCCAGAATACTTCCACAGTGCAGTGCTGAAAAGGCACTGGTAGATTTTTTTTCCCAACATATTGATAATAGTGTAAGATGTACCTGGTAAAATATCCCAGCTGTTGTCCCACAAACATTAGAATGCTATTATCTTCACTGATGAGATGAGTTGGCAACTGAGAAAAGAGGATGTGGAAAGTGTTTTCCTTCTGTCTTCTGGATGAATATGCCGTTAGACCAGCCTGGGTCCTGAATGCTGCTTCTGAGAGGAAGCCTTTATGTGGGGCAATGACAGTGAGGATTTCCACAATGTAGATACTGAACAGCCTGCAGCCTGGGAGTCGCACAGAACCTTCAGAGAGCTCAGGAGTTAGAGAAGGTATGTCTCAGTCACAAAGTTTGGAAACGAACTAAGTAGTAGCCAGTGTGAAATGGCTTGTGGAGATGGAGAATTCTGCAGTTAATAAAAGCTAAGATTTGTGTGAGCTGTACAAACTGGCCATGTGACTAAGCTAAGTATCAATCAGTGCCTCTGACTGTCACAGCTACTACTGTTGGCATCTGTTGGAAGCACTGTAGTTCCATAGGAGGCATAAAATATCCTTGATACCTGATAATCAGTCCTCTTCTACAAGGTAAAAGGAACAGTGGGTTTGTGATCACTATGGTACAGGAACTTAACAAAACTCCACTTCTCTGTTAGTGGAAAAGCATGCTTCCTTCTCAAAAGCTAAGAAAGATCCAAGGAACAAGCCCATGAAGTAACTCACTTTTTCCTTGGAGGGGGAGATGGTGAATGAGTGACAAGCATTTTGCTTTGATTCATGGGAGGGAGAAATGCAGGGGGGAGGTTGCTGTGAGTTAAATCAATGGGTATATTTAAGGAGAATAAATGAAGGAGCACTGGATGTCTGTAAGGGAAGTTGATGTAAAACTGCAACATGTCTCCCAGGCATGTTCCGAGTCAGGCTGCTGGCGTTCTCCAAGAGGACGAAACAATAAACCACTTGATGTCTGCAAGTGAAGCTGGTGTTAAATCAGTCGAGGTGTCCTGGGGAGATTAGTGATGAATTACTCTGCAGAGTCAATAGAGATTATTTATGAAGCCAGAGGGGATAGAGGGAGGCAGGCTAAGTACCATATCAGAAGTTATTTGGTACTTGTTGAGCTTTAACATTGCTTGAAGATGACTCAAGCAGTTGGACTTCCATATGCTGCCACCAGATGTACGTGTGAGGGAAGAAGGAGGGAGTATTCTCGGTAAAGATCCTTTTCCTTCCTCATTTGACCAGTGTCAGGCTCCTGTTGAACAAAAACAGGCAGTATCTGTGCTGTGAATGAATGTGCTGCAGCTGAGGAAAGGGGCACTGTATTTTCTTCTGGTCACATTTATTTCCTGTGTCATGATCCCAGGATATGTGATTTAGAGAAGTGCAAGGCAGAGAGAATACAGCTTGAATTGTATGCTGTTCCAAATTGAGTTACCTCCAGCAGCTGGAGGAAGAGTGCTTGGATCTGCAAAACTTGTAAGAAAGTCACTGCAGCTTTCCAATAGATATCAAAATGTAATTTCTGTAGTGTAAATTTTTGGACCATAATTCCACTTTAATTTTGCTGTCTCTCTCATATGAGTTTTAGGCTCTGAGGGATGCCTCTTTTCAGTTTTAAATGGAAAGATTTTATGCATCTGCTTTAGGTTCTTCTTTAATCAGTTCACCTGTTTCTGTTTAAAAGCAGCACATCTGTTTCATATTACTGCTGGCCATCTTTAAGATCTTCTGCATGGCTGGGCATGAGTTTCAAAAATACAAGAAGAATCACTCGATTAACAATTCTTTGGCCAGATATTCAGACAGTTTTAAGTGGTAAGATCTGTGTTTTGTGTCATTGTTGCTTTCAAAATGCATCCTGTCCCAGAAGAAGAGCAAGCCCATTTTGGAAGAGTAAGATTGTTCTGCTGTAAATCCTTCCATACTAGTAATTAGATTGGTAATAATTGAGGATGCACACCTGCAGGCACCATGACCCTGTTGCAGTCCTGTAAGTGACCAAGTTAAACTGCTTCTCAGCAGGGGACTGGCAAGCTTTCTGCTTTTCTCTACCGTGGGCTAAACCATTCAAACCAGATGTTTTTCTGCTGATGGCTGGCGGGGCACAGAATCATCCAAGAAATCAAAGAGTTTGTATAACTCTCTGTCCTTGGGGCTCTCAATTATTTTTGAACAGAAGATGTTTTCATGTGTATTTATTGCTGATGCTTGGGCTTCTGAACAGAACAGCAAGATCAGTAGCAATATATGCAACACTGTTGTGTTGATGTACCTCAAACCTGTTTATTTGATCCTGTTTACTGCATCCCCAAATACACACAGAGGTGCTTGCACTGTGTAATGGGCGGAAGTGAGTAATTGCTCGAGTTATTTGCATGGGAAACACATGAAACTCACCCTTATTCTTTTTAACCTCTGTAAAAGCAGCAACAAACCCTCTCCACCCTGGTGTTAATGGGTTGCTTTATTTCATTCCCTCTCGCAGACTGTGTCCCTGTGTTACAAGATAAGTCTAATCTGCAGACTCCAGATTCTGGAAAACGCAAAGGTGCTCTCTAAAGGAAAAATAATGAACAAAATGTAGTACTTTAAAAACGTCAGGCATGGAATTGTTTGGGCATGTGTACATGTGTCTCCTAGGGACCAGGCCCACAGCCACCAATTTCAGCTCTTATCTGGTCACAGTGTTTGATCAGTTCAGGGTCACATAGCCATGAAATTTACAATTCACTATTTAAGCCAAAAGTAGCTCTTCCATTTTCTGATTGAGGCTGTAGAGGTTTTTGCAGAACCTCATGTACGGAAGTTTGGTTTTTGATCCACAGTCAAACTAATGACCTGAAGTAAAAAGTTTCCAACCTTTTCATTGTAAAATATTTAATCCTTATATCTTATTTGAGCATGGCCCAATTATGAAGCTTTTCTGGAAATTCGGTACTTTATATTGCTTAGCAGGTGCCCTCTTTGTGGAAAGACAACATGATGACCAACTTGGAACACAATAAGAGCAATTAGTTCAGAGATGTAATACTTATAAGATTTCAAATGTCTGTTGAGCCATATTTTAGTTTTCAGATGTTGGTTATATTGGGCAATATTAAAATATTTTAAGTTTCTTAGATTTAGTAATATTTCCTGTCTCTAAAAATAAAGCTTTTTCTTTTGCTTTAACCTAGTTCCAAAAATATGGTTCTATCCAAATGCTAATGGCAATGTGAAATTTCAACATGGAACTTCTTAGCACTGAAGACAAAAACATTTTGCCTCATGCATCAGCCTGTCTCTTATTTATATTTCCATTTTCTCTTTCTGCTGTTAATTAATTATATTGATTGTAGAAACTCCATGGAGACTGTTGACTTCACTCCTCAAATATTTCTTCTTACACTCTACTTTTCCTGTCCCAAAACTGAGATTTTCTTGTGGATAGCCTTTCCTTTGTGGTTCACTTCAGTCTTCCCTACTCTCCTGAAATGACTGAGGGTCATGGGTTGGGGTTGGTGGGGTAGAATTTTGCATTTGTGCATTAACTTGTTGTCATCTACTCTGAGAACCACAAGGTTCATTTCAAGTATCCTTGATACTTGGATAATCAACAAGCAATATTGTGATAATTACAAATTTTGACTCCTCCTAATCTGCCCTGGATTTCACGTGGAGACCTCGGGACTTCTTTTCTTTATTGATTCTATGTTCAGTTGCAGCTGCTGACCCCTACTCATTGCACACAAATGGACAGGAGTAGGTGATAAGGAGAGTGTAAACTTAGTACCTCAGATAACATTAAAAAGCTCTTATTTTCAGAGTTTGTTTCACATTGGATATGAAACATGGATACGCAGATGCTCTCTGTTCTTTTGTCATCTGTCACTGCTGACAGAGTGAATTTACCTAGCACAAGCAGCTTTCTTTCAAGAAAACCCATTCTCAATAAGGGAGTTTTCAGTCCCATTATTTTTTTATTCATGCTTTAATATTCACAAGTCAGGGTGTTACATAAGCTCAGGGTCATAAGTCACATAGAGATAAAGGGGTTTACTAAAGCAAAAGAACTTAATGAGAGAGGTATTTGGTGTGGGGGAACTTGGAAACACGTTTGATCTATGAGGACCCGATTGTTGTTAATCACCATCGGATATTTGATGTGTGTTTGTTTAGCTGAAGAGGATAAAAATATATTATCTATAAAACCCCTGTCTTTAGAACTGATTTGTTCTTCTTACTGAATATTCTAGAATAGAAACTTCACAGTAGAGCTTGTCATGCTTGTTTATTGCAGTGTTTCAGGCCTCCTGCTTTCTCAGTTGTCAGAGTCACTTAAACTTTGCACTGATGATACAATTTTGATATTTTGAAAGGCTGAAGCTTTCTAATGAAGAAATCAGACAAGCAATCTTGAAGATGGATGAACAAGAAGACCTAGCGAAAGATATGCTTGAGCAGGTGAGAAAGATTAAAGTCAGATGCAACTTATTTTTAGGTCCTTCACTGCCTTTTCTCAAGTGGATGTACATACTGGCACTGCTGGTTTGTCTGGAGATCAGAACTTGGCCCTGTCATGCCAGTGGAGCTGCACATGGGAGCATGAGAAAAGTATTTTTCCCAATGTTGTCGGGTATACCTCTGTTACATAACTGTATTTGTATCAGGTTGATTTCCTAACTTTTCTCTTCTTGGTGCAAAATTTGCATGATTACAGGTGGTATGAGGTTTCTTTTCATGTCCTCTTTATTTCCATAATTTTTCTCATCTCTACTTTTTCCTGCTGATTATTTGTTGCTGTTGTTTTCCTTTTCTCTTTTTTTTATTTTCCTTTTTCTTCCTCTCCTTTCTCTGCCTGTAGCTTTTCTATCGGAAAGTGCCAGGCACCAGGCCATGTAGGTCACTGGTTAGAGCCAGGACTAGAAGAGATCTCCCAGGAACACCAGAAGGGAGTCAAGGACTTCCATCCTCAGCACTTGGTTGACTGTATAACTTGTGAGGAAAAAACCCCACAGTTAAACCACCATTGCCCAATTTCCACTTATAGAAGGTAGCAGATTATGCTTTCACTAAAGAGAGATGTGATAAAGTTCCTTAGGAGTGTGCAAAACATTATAATTATGAACTGTCTAATAAACATGATTCCTTCTTTCCATGCAGTCACAGTGTTTAATCATGCACAAAAAGCTTTTCCATTTTGGAAATTTATAGCCTACTTGTCGTGTTATCTGAATGGCCACAGCTGCTCCAGAAGTCACTGCAAGCTTCTGATGCTCCACACCTTTGAATATCACATATTTGTGGAGTGCAATGAAGTATTAACAAGCAGTGAAAGGCAAAGTGCTTGATACGCCTTATGAGCAGTTCTTGTGGGTGTGATCTAAGGCTGCGTGCAGGGCAGTATTTATAACCATACTAAAGCACAACTACCACCAGATATGTCAAAAATCTGTCAAAGTATGAGCTTTTAAGGTCAGCATATGAATAGCAGCCAGTGTCAGACGCATATCCATTATTGTTTATTGTTTCAGCAGTGTAGGGCATACCCGAGAGAGATAGATGAAGCTTTGTGTGTACTCTACGATAGGCACGATGGGTACTTCACACTGTTTGGGACACATCCTGCTCTTGTTTGCACCAATCTAAACTCCAAGTAGGGCTGTGGGAATCAAGTTCTCTCTGTACTTCCCCTTGGGTAAGTCGCAGAAGCACTTGGCCTTTAGGATTTTGAAATGGGAAATTCCCCATAGAATTAAAAATTAATCTTAATGGGGTCAGTGAAGGATAAAGACGGAACAGCAAGCAAAGGTTTAGAAAAGGTCAGTTTTGTAGACACAGCTGCACTTTTCTGGAGTTATGGTCACACGGCTGAGTCAATGTAATGCTTCCCAGTAGTAGCAGAGAAATCTGAAGGCTCTCTCTCTCCGCCTGGATTTATTTGTGCCCCTCTGTCCCCCTCTCATTTTCCTTGGGTCTCACATGTCAGTGTTTGGTTTGTGTCTCCCACTCTAGCTACTGAAGTTCGTTCCTGAAAAGAGCGATACTGACCTGTTGGAGGAGCACAAACACGAAATCGAGCGCATGGCCCGGGCGGATCGTTTCCTCTTTGAAATGAGCAGGTCTGTTTGATACATTATGGGAGAGTGCATGCAGGACTTCTTGGAAGCAGCTGTGATTGTTACTGAAAATGGATCATCTGGCACTGGGGGGAAATGTGCAAGATTGTGGGCCAGCATTATACCCTGTGTTTGCCAGAAGTCCATGAATGTTACAAATATTTCCGTTCATGACACAAACTTTACTGACAAGAAGCACTCTCTGTGCATAAGGGCCTGTCCCCTGCTGACAAGCAGAAATCTGCCTGCTCTGACTAAATTTGTTCACAAAAAGAAATGCAGATCCAAGTATCAGATGTAGCATAGCCAAGGGTCAGGATTTTATATATATCCCTTTTTCTGTGTAGCTCTCTCATCTCCTCATCCTCTGAACCTCTTTCTTGTTATATCTTTGCTACATCCCTGGTGAGGATTAACATCTTTTTCTGCTGATTGAGATGTAGCTGGCATCTCCCTTGACTATCATATTTTGAAAGTAGTGGGAATTCTTCCAGCTCCTTTTCAATTGAGATCAAAACATGACTTAAGGTCCACCCTTTTCATAACAAGGTTGATTACTGTAGTGTTATATGTTTGAACTATGTCCATGATTCCTTGGATTCATGGGATTGAACATGCCACCATCAGATTTTGTGGGGAGCATACTAGCCCTGGACTTCAAGAGTTCCAGTTCAGTGTTGGCTTTCCTCTGCCCTTCATGCAGGATTGACCACTACCAGCAGCGGCTGCAAGCATTATTCTTTAAGAAGAAGTTTCCAGAGAGACTGGCAGAAGCAAAACCAAAAGTGGAAGGTATGGTTAATAAAGCTTTCACTGATAGTTGGGCAGAGGGACAGGAAAGGTCAAGAGAGGCTTGTCTTCAAAAGAGATGCTGTTACATGCATGCTATGTTTGTAGAGCCATTGAGCCCAAGACATGTCATATCCCAAGAAGTTAATTCTATCTCACACTCGTTTTTCACCCATTGACTTAATAAAGTCAGTTTTGTGATTGTTACAGTGTAAATATGACCCAACATATATGACAGCATGTTATTAGGCTGTGCTGAGCTGCCAGAAACTTTCACGGCCTTTCTGTGCAGGTCAGCCTTCCCTTTTCACCCTCAAGTCCTTGCACCTTCCCTCTTCAAAGGGCACTTAGAATAGATACCTGAGGACAGTGATACACTGGGAATGTGTAACCTAGAAGCAGGGCATGTGTATGGCTTCTGTACCACATCCATGGTTATTGCTGAGAAGAGGTGAGTGTATTCTACTCTGCGTTTTCTGATGAGCTCAAGCCTTGCCTCTGTTCTTGCTGGCTGTGCTTTTAGAGTGTGAGGTCCAGAACAGCCTTGGTCCTGTGTTCAGAGGAGCTTCCTGCAAGCTAGATGTAGTGCATTTTCCTGCCAGTTATCCTGATTGTGGGGGTGTGTGGGTGCAGGAAGGACAGTACACAGGCAGTGTTGCAACATTTGTTGTGCAAGAGTTGGATGAGTATTTCAGGGTATTTCAAATTATGGGCACAAGCATGTTAAAAACAGTCACTGTACAATAACCTGTTCTTCTTTTTTCTCTCTTTTCAAGCCATTCTTCTGGCATCCAAAGAACTCATCCGAAGCCAGCGTTTGAGGCAGCTCCTGGAGGTAGTTCTCGCCTTTGGGAATTACATGAACAAGGGCCAAAGGGGAAGTGCTTATGGCTTCAAAGTCTCCAGCCTGAACAAAATTGCAGACACCAAATCCAGCATAGACAGGTAGGGTAAAAGGCCATAAATGCATTGGTCACTGTGCTGCTGCATCTCTTATCATAGTAATAAAATTGAGTTTCTGTTCAGTTTTAGCTCTGTAGACAGTTGAAAAGAATGTCTTATTTGGCACTTAAGTAATGCTTTTCACTCTAAAAAATTCTGCAGCAATTAAGACCAGCTATTAACACAGCAACCAAATTCTGCTGTTTCTCTGGATAATGCACATCTGATGTTGGATTGTGTTTCTGCAACCCTATGCAAAGACGACACAATGTAGTATTTCACAAATAACGGAAATAAGTTTGGGGAGAAGGAGGATTTCTATGGAATTTGCCCTTTATACCAAAGTTTTATGGCCATGGTTTTGCAAAAAAGAAAACACAAAAAATCTGAGCACAATTTTATGTCTTCTGTGAAAAATGGCATATGTTTCTGATGCAGAACTGTCATAAACTTTCTCTGTACAGACACCACTAATGAAGCCACAAGGCATAGCTCAGAGAGACTGATCCTGGTTGTATCTGTGGCCGATAAGAAAAACAGCTGGTTTGGGAATGTAGAGCTTACTGTTAATTGACGTGGACTGCAGGTCTTATAGTGTCACCCTATGTTTTGCCCCATATCCCCATACTGATTCTGGAAATTAATCCACCTGGGACTGAGACTGAGCAGAGAATATGACTTTTGGACTCAGCAGCACTAAGGTTGTCCTTGGAGATCTGTTACGCTGGTTCTTACTAACTTGCACCTTCCTTGAATTTTAAGACCTGCTGAGACCATAGTTGTGGTGAAATTACTTCAGGCTGTGACAGAATGAATGATGGCAGTAAAAAATCATAGGAAATTCATCCTTACCTAATAGAGTTTGAACTAACAGAGTACTGTTTTGACTACCAAAATGTCCTTTCCGTATTCCAAGGCTAACACTTTTATAGCTAATGTTGAACTTTTTTTTGCCTTACTGTAGCTTGGCTTGATTTTTCCATAAATTAAATATTCTCTGCAGATTCTGTTCTCTCACCAGTTCCCAGCTCCCAGATTCCAGTTTGTGTGAAGCAGTGGCCATCTGCTATCTTCCCTGTCAGTTAACCACATAACACCCACCTAAAGTAGCTGTTATGGCTGTCTGTCCTCTTTAAATGCAGAATCCCTTGTTTAAAAATTTCCTTAAAGCTTCTCCTGCATCCCTCAGCCATCTCAATTCTATCTCCTCCTACTTGGTCTGCAATTGGTTTGTGTTAGTGAGCCTGACGACTACTCATAAGTCATTTCATTGCTGCAGTAGTTTTCTTTGCAGCTTCTCTAGTCTCCAGGAACCTTTTTCTCTTTTTAGTTAACTCTCAGATTTTGTTCCCACATTGCTTCTGAGGACAGCTTGCTTCTCCCTTACAAGTTAATGACTCTTTAGTACTAGCAGTTGTTTATTCTCTGAAGTATCTGGTGACAAATATTATACTGTGTTATGCAATTTTCTTTTCTGTTACACCCTCTACACAGATGGATGGAAGCATGCTGGTATTTCCAGAATAAATTAAGATATAGTATTTTGCTTGGGGTTTTAGGAAGGATGGTTCATAAAGGACTAATCCATTTTAGTTCCTTATACTTTTCTTTCAGTAGCAGAGCTGCTAACTGCTGATACATTGTTTAT
This sequence comes from Lanius collurio, assembly GCA_020086605.1. Lineage (NCBI taxonomy): Eukaryota > Metazoa > Chordata > Aves > Passeriformes > Laniidae > Lanius > Lanius collurio. Next base: position 31,268,186 of record JACBWW010000002.1, read on the forward strand.
TTTGTTCAATCAAGTACATTTCCTGAATATTTTTCTCTAATTTGTCACAATCCTTTCACCATCCTTTCCTTCTCATTTCTACCTTCTGTTTTTATTTTGTTTTCTTTAGGAACATTACACTCTTGCACTACTTAATTATGATCTTCGAAAAGAATTATCCAGATATCCTAGACATCCAGTCTGAGTTGCAGCATCTTCCAGAAGCAGCAAAAGTCAAGTAAGTCCAGTGCTATTGCTTCTCAGAGCTGGAGTTCCCAGAGATTTTTGTTAACTTGATTATCATATTTTTTTTCATTTCTGTCTTCTAAACCCATGGCCAGCCTTACAGTTGTAATGCCTTTTCTGTAGATAACTAAATTGATAGCTTTACTCAGCTATGCCTATATCTACTTTATTTCTGAATCAGACATTGTAACTAGGCTGGCTGTTGTTTGTAATTCACTCGCCATATTCTAAGGTTGTTCATCTCAGTGTGCTATTTTGTCTGGGTAATTGCAGGTTTGTTTCTAAGATGTAGACAATTAGGCACAGAGGCTACAGTAAATCTTTTTCAGGAAGATTTTTCAAACATTTGCACAAGTCAGTCTTGCACAGAAATGTGGAAATCATCATACTTTCTGCAAAAAGTTCAGTGGTCTGCTTCTGGAAGTGTTTGTGAAAAATGAATGGAAGCTATCCCCTAAAATACTCACTATTTTTTTTTTTCTTTCCAAAACACTACTCAAAAAAAATTACGCATATTATTTACCTACATATGATTCTTTGTATAAGGAACTAGTCCTACTAATGAAAGAGAAGTGAAAAATAAATGTATTTTCACACTTGAAAGGCATTTATTAAAGTTTTAGTGGTGTTTTTGAGATATAAGCTACTACTCCCCAAATATTTGGAGGGGATGCCTGCTGATTCACAAATAAGTATTCACTAGTTATCTGGAAATTAAAGACTTGTTTTGCTGACAAGTCCTAGAAAAAAAGAAACTCCTGTTTGTATCCGATGAGCAGAAACTCAGTGTAACATTTGTGTCCAGGGAAGCATGTATGAACATCAACAGCATGTTTCTGTGCTCAGTTACAGTGTAAGCTGTCTGGGACTGCCGTATGGCAGAAGTGCAGGTGGAAAAAACAAAGTTAGGACTGTAAGGGAGAAAAAAAGTCACATGTAAATGTACTGCTAATGGGACTTAGTAGTTACATGGTGTAAGAATCATATGTAGAGATAATCTGAGACTCCAGTGATGTGATGCTAGAGCTGTGCTCCTTGCTTGTGTGTCAGCAGATGACTGCAAGCTGGCTGTGTGGCACATGCTCCGTGTTGAAGGGTCAGGCTCAGCTCACAGGGCAGATGTTCTGAGGGCAACCCCCCCTTTTCTTCCCAGGAAAATCCCAGTCTTCAGTGTGACCACAGGCAAGCAGGATCTGCCTCATCTTACATCTCATTCAAGAAGTAGCACAGAGCATTAACAGATCCCCTTCCCCTCATTCCGAGTCATCTGGTGTGGCTGGTGCCAGAGGCCGGATACCAGACTTGATGGGCCAGTGGTCTGTGCTGCTGCACAGTTCCTGCACCCCTGTGTAACACTGCTCTTTTTGTTTTATCTGCTCTGTGTCTGTCTCCTGTGCAGCCTGGTAGAGCTGGAGAAGGAAGTCAACAACATAAAGACTGGATTGAAAGCTGTTGAAACTGTAAGTATCTGAAGGTTTCCAAAGTGCCATACTTAAAATATCTCTCTCAAAATCAGGGGCACTATATATTTTATGATAAGATAAAGTAGGCTTTCTTTTTTCATTCCTTTCCATTCTGTTCCAGAATGCGTTAACCAAGAAAAAACAAACAAAAAAAAAGTTTCTCATGTGATGCTCCTACTGATGATCTTAGCAGAGTTAAGGCTAATGGAAAGCTTGTTTGATCTCAACCTGGAAAGTAAAAGGACAGTTTGACAAATGGCATGGACTGAAATAAGAAATAAAATTCTTGCTCTTTCTTACTGAGGGATGGATAGCTGCTAGGCAAGTGTTTCACATGGCTCTTTGAGTAGTAGTAAGCAGGTAGTGCTCTGTTTTATGCAACCCTAACCTCTATCCTAAGCACTCCTTGGGAAGGCAGAGGGAAGGATAGAAACTAGTTAAAGATGAAGCAGCTGAGCTGGCAAGCAAAGCAACAGTGGTGGGTTTTTTCCTGCTGCTAATGTAAGCCAGTTGTTGGGAATTGCATTGGGTGGTTTCTGTGCAGGGATTACCTGTTTACAAGCAACTAACACAGGACCCTCCAGTCCTCATTCACCATGAGACAGACAGTGATGAGTTCATTTTTCTTTCACATAACCTGAATTTGCTTTTGCCTCTGGGAGTAGAGGAAGGGGTCTTTGTCCTGTCAGGAGCCCCCAGGCTGTCTGGCTGTTGCCAGCAGTTCATCGTGTAATTAACCAGTCATTGTCCTGTAAAAGAAACCCCAACTTTCCCAATCTTATTTGTGGATGGTTGGGGTAAGGGAGAATGCAGCAATGAGAAGAAATACTGCTCCACACATGGAGTACAGTGTTTGGGAATTAAAAGCACCTGTAAAGGGAAGGCTGACATGGAGTTCAGGACATGAAGAGAGGCCCAGTTTTTGTCTGGGACAGACAATTCCCCCCCTTTGAAATGTGAGTAGCTAATTCTGTTTTGCTTTCTTTCATCATATTATTTGTCCTTTTGCCTTTACAGCTGATTTTTCTTCTCTTTTCTGTGCATGGGTTCCATGGGCAACCTCTCCTTCCCATACAATCACCATCTTCCTGCCTCAGTCCCTCTGTACCCTGCCATGGTATTTTTATTCTGAGGCTGCCAGCACCTCCCAGTCTGCTTGCTCAGTTTGTGGTTTTCTGGCGTGTAAAAAGCAGCACTATAGCAACAATAGAAGATCACTGTCAGGTGGAAAGGGGAGGAGGGGAAGGTGTGATTCTTGATTCTATTCCAGTGTGTTCTCACCACAGCCTTGGCTCCAGTGACTGGTGTTTCTTCAAGGCCCCTTAAGAATAGAAAGCTAAAAATAGTTTCACAGTCAGATGTTCTTAAAGGTACTACAGACCATTTGCCTTCCTGTACTTGCGGCTTACTTCTTTGTGAAAATAAGATACGTTCCTTTTCAAGACATTCGTGCAGCTGTTGGCTTTGTGCAGGACAGTCCCAGAAGGACAGATAAGTAGTGGAAGGGAATTCTGTCAGCAGAGCCCTTCTCTCACACAGCAAGGAGATCATCACCACCGCTTGAGAAATGACTACCTTGGCTGAATCACTTCATCCCTCTAGAGAACCAACAGCCCAGCCCACCAGGGCCAGTTCCAGCCTCTGTTGTGCTACTATGATTAGTAGAGACCATTTCTAGAAGATACAGAGGAATTTGTTATTTTACAGTGTCGCTCTCTGGCTGATTACATAGTCATTCTGGTTACTTGTGTGGGTTTTAAGTTTTTTTGCATTTTGGGATAATTATTCTGCAGGGAAGAACTGAATTTGAAGAGCAGACCACCTAATCTTAATTTTACTTTGTAAAACAGTGCTCTCCAGTAACAGTCCCAAACACCATAGCTCTCAACAGTGAGTAAGATGACAGAATTGTTATACTCACCTGCCAGAGGAATGGGGAAGGAGAGTGGAGCAACTTTCAGCTAAAATAAGCTTAAAAATTAGAATGGAAGAGAGTGGCTGAAAAAAAAATGCATAGTTCTTAGAAACATGTGAAGTGACATTTCTTGTATTTGTAAGGTCCATTTCAAAGTGATTGTACCATAGAAACAGTTCACTGCAAAGTGATGGACTCAGCAGTGCTCCCAGGACTGTCTGTTGTGATGTGTTAGGAAAACCAGTGGAGAAGAGGATGTAATATAAAGCAGGGGAAGTAGCACTTCTTTAATGTGGGCTTTCTCTGGCCACCTCCTCATTTCTTTTCCTGCCCCTTTTCTGCTTTGTGGTCTTTCCTTGTGGTGGTTACATTCTCTTTCCAACTCACAGCAGACCAAAAGATATATATCATGTTGGATTGTAGATGGTTGATGGCCAATGTAATTCTTGGCATACAGCAGCACCACGTGGAGCAATTGCCAAGAAGTTTCTCAGCGTAGATGCTTACAAATCTACCCATAGATGCTTATAAACCTACCCATTTGGCTGTGTGAACTACTATTTTGACAACCAGTAACAGAGAGCACCCAACATGCATGAAGCTAGAGTTGCAGCCAGCACAAAGATATTTTTTTCCAAAGGGAACAGAGGGTCAGATTGTAACTTGACCTGCTGGTTCATGCTGCTTTCCCTACAGAGAAAATCAGGCTTTATCATTCCCACTGATTATTCAGCTGAGAATAAAGATGAGGCCCAGATTACAGTTTCATTGTCCTCATGAGACTGTCAACAGCACACAAGCCAAGCACAGGCATGGGAGATTTCCAGTCTCACTGTGAATTAGTCCATTTGAGGAGCTCTGTAGCTCTCTCTGTGTTTCAACCATGATGATTAAAGGCAAGAGATAGCTGTGGGTAACCTTGGCTTAAAACTAAAAAACTTGAGCCAAAAGGAAAGAATCTTAAAATCAATTTTTTTTCTTTTTGTAGGTAGCAGACAAATAGGTCTTTGTTTCCTGTGGTTTTATGTATTCTTTTTTTCTTTTACCATAATTCTTAACACCATAGCCCCAGTTTAATGGGGACCAAGACATCTGATTATCCTGTTCACTTTTATGACATCCAAGCTAATGCTTAGCAGGATGCTAACAAATGTTGCACCTGGCATCTGTCTCCTTGTCCATCAGTGGGAGAACCAATTTTGATGTCTTTTTGCTATTCACCTGGTGCTTTTCAGAGAAATAAAGAGATGTAGAGCACATTTCCCCAAGTATACATCATTTTATTTCACCACAGGAAGACAGGATGGAGCAAAATTCACTGTTAAAAATCCTAAAGTCACTTGCTACGCAAAACTCCTTAACATTTGTCATTTTGGAAAAATGGAAAAAAAATGCAGCACTTCATGTAGTTGATGCTTAAATGATAAAGTTGCTTTAGAAACTTTAGCATGTTGATGGCTTTCTTGGGAGTGGTTGTTGTGTGAGGATAAATGAAAATGTAACCAGAACCTTCCTTCCTCCTTCCTTGACCTCCCTTCTGTCGCCTAAAAGCTTCTGACTTAGTTAGAAAGTGGTTTCTAAGTTAGAGCTCTGGATGAATGTGGGAGCAGAGCATGCTCTGCAGTGAGTGAAACAGATGGACTTTCCTACTCCCTTCCTCATCACTGAAGAATTTTTGACACTTGCCCGTCTCTGTCTCTTACTTCTCTTTCAGGAACTGGATTATCAGAAGAGACGCATGCGAGAATCAGGGGACAGGTTTGTTCCTGTCATGAGTGATTTCATCACTGTGGCCAGTTTCAGCTTCTCAGAGTTAGAAGATCTTCTCAATGAGGCTAGAGACAAGGTAAGAATTGCTTTTGAAGTGTTTAGAGTTTCATCAGCTCAGTCAAAAACCTGAATTAAAATAGAAACAGCAATTTAAGGTGCTGGGACTGCAGCGAAAACTAAGTTTCTTACTTTTTCTCATGTTGTTGATATCCATTTAGAACATATTTTATGATTAAAAGAAGGATCAGTTCTCTTACCCACTTCTTTCTAATCATCCTTAACATTATTCTTGTGCAGCACAGAATTGCAGTGGCAGTATCCATAACAGGATACCACACCTTGCCATGGTGTGGAAGGGAATGCCTTTTAAGCCATTGCTGGAAAAGGGGTCCTTTGTTAGTGATGGTGACTTCATATCTTTTTACCTGCTGCTTCTGACTGCATTCCACTCTGCTGATTCAGCTGGGGACATCTGTGCTTTCTCTCTTTCCTTTAAAAATGCATCTCTGCGTAGTTTGGTGTCCTGGCTTTGGCTGGAATAGAGGTAATTTTCTTCTCAGTGGCTGGTACCGTGCTACACCAGCTATGCTTGATCTTTTCCACTTCCCTGTTACTGGGTGTATTTCAGTACAAAGATAGAAATCCCAAACATGTGTGGTTTGTCTGAAGTTCTTGGATTCTCCTTACACACCCAGAACCACGTGCATGTTATTCTTCAGGTGCTGCTGCAATCATTTTGTCCTTTCACTGTCTGCATCTCCATTAGCAGATTGGTACACCTAAGCAGGTGCTTGTTCTTTCCTGATGGCTCGAGTCTGGCACTAAACCCTCTGTCTCTCAGCTGAATGAGGAAGAATTTATATGAAAAGATCATAAGCATATGAAAATGTTTAGAGAAGAGCAAGTTTTGAAGTAAATGATATGTAATGGCAAATCTGCCCTTGTTGGCTGGCACGTTAAAAGCGCTTGGCTGTATGAAGCAAATGTGTTATTTCTTTTGGATCGAATTGTTTCCACTCTGGTGTCAGTCCCTTTAGTGTTAAAGGATCTATTGCGTTACTAATGAAAGCTGTGCTGTTGGATCAGTGGGCCTTAGATTTTGAAAATATAGGCTGAGGACCTAGACAGTAAGACTTCTCACTCATCCAGTTCCTCTGCAATAGTGTTATTTTGTGATTCAGAAACATTTCCTTGCTGTGGAGATGAACTGGGTAATTGTGACTCGCATCTGCAAACACAGGAGCCGCTGGCTCTCAGTGGGGGCTGCCCTGGAGAGCGCCAGTGGGGCAGGAGCTATTGCAGCACTCAGAAGGCAAAGCTGGGCGCTCCAACACCACTGAGGTGGTAAAAACATTCTGGGGAGAATAGCATGACTAATTTTTTCATAGAATCATAGAATGGTTTGGATTGGAAGGGGCCTTAAAGATCATCTAGTTCCAACCTTCTTCCCCCCAGCCATGGGCAGGGACACCTCTGCCCAGAGCCCCATCCAGCCTGGCCCTGAACGCTTCCATTTTTCATTGTTGTCATGTTCCTCAAGAGGATTCAAACTACTTCCAGTATAAAAATGTTCACACCATACTGGCTTTCTAAGCACAAAGAAAAATTTTACATTCTGTAAGCCCATTAAATTTACTGAGAAAAATGTGGTTTTTCTATGGTTTGGGGGCTTCTGTATAATGAATGGGTAAATTTTTCAACTTCATTGTAGTTAGGCACCCATTTCTGGAAAGGTATTCATTCTATCCATGGCTTAGACTGCAGACTTTTGGTTTGGTGTTAAAGATGGTGGTGCTCCTTTCTTTTTTGGCACACCAGGACAAAAAGCCAATGCAGATTCTTTTTAAGTTCAGTTGGGGGTTAAAAACCAGCAAGTGGTACATGTCCAGCACAGTAATGCAACGTTTCTTGATCAGGCACTTGCAGGAAAAATGCCATTCTTTTGCTTTAAAAATAACCAGAGAAACTCCCTGCAGACGGACCAGTATGTCTGGAAGTTGTTGCATGCTTTTTTAAACATAGCCAACATAAAGCACTCAACATAAAGAGATGTTTTATTTTAATGACTATAACATGCTTAGGAAACATTACTCTACCTTCTCCTCACACACCCTTGCTATGTTTGAACACTCACCATTCCAACTTTTGCTCAACCTATGGCTTTGGTTCTTCCACTGGCAAAAAGCTGCTTTTGGACTCCTGCAAGGGAACTGTCTGTCCTTACCAGTGTTGAGCTATTTCTCATGTTTGCTTCATATTATTTTGGCCCTCTCTTCTTCCTCTTTTTCCTTTTTTTTTTTTTTCCTTAAAAAAAGTAAAAAAAAGGGGGGGGGGAAAGAAAGCTGGAAATTTTCAACAAACCAGATGTGCTTTGCAAAGCTTCTAACATCTCCCAACCTCAATGGGCTCTCTGTGCTTGTTGAATCACAAGCTTTTTTTAAATCACAAGCTAATGGAACAAGCCAATTAAAGGAAGAGAGGGACCAAGACATCTGATTATCCTGTTCTTTTTCTATTTCTCAAAGCAAAGCAAATTGAGCAAAAAAGGTAGTGGAGCAGGGAGGACTTTGAAAAATATCTGAATAAGCCTAGGAAGAACTGGCCTGACTCACAGATTTATTAATAATAATGAAGCCCTAGTTTTAACAGCTGGAGTTGGATATCCTAAATATAGATGTGGCTAATTGATTAGCATGAGTTAATCATAGCCATGTTTCCTCAGCTGGGATTTAAAACAATATAACTTATCTTTTCAAACTGGGGAAGGTTTTGTGGGTTGTTTTGGGTTTTTTTTTAACTTTTTCAGTATTAGCAAAAGTAATTTATTTAGTTATGGAAGCAATCCATTACCAAGGTGTGGTGCTGACCTTCTCAGCAGACAATATTTTTCACAATCCCATGCAGTAATTTTTTGGTGTTTTTTGCTTAAACAGAGCCATTCGAAGCCAGTGGCCATGGGGAGGAAGTGATATCTTAAATTTAAAGGGCCAGGTTGCCAGATGCAGGCATCCATGTTTGCAGAGGAAGCCTTGCAACTCTACTTATCTCCATGCAGTAAACAGATGGCTTGGTTAAGAATTAATTGAAAACTTAGACCAACTCTCTAAACAGGCTTTCCAGCACAGCTGGTTCTTGTTCTTTTTGTGTTTTTCTCACTTTCAATACCACTTTATAAGGGAGTATATAGATTAGATCAAGGGATAATGTTTTCTGCCATTTCCCATAAACTGGGAGGTGGAGGCAGGAGAAAGTGAAACTCTGCCCTGGAATCCTTCATCCATTTTTATGTGTTTGAACAGATGAAAAATTGATTTTTTTTTACATAAGAAAGCAGAGGTTGAATTTTATTCATGAAAATTTTTCTCTATGTTTCCTGTGGGGAAGCAATGAAAATGCCCAAGCAGAGGAAGAGTAACCTCCTTTGGTATGAATTTTATCTTTTTTCTTGAAAAGGGTTACATTTGCCCTTGATGAAGCATTATTATGTACTTAAATATTGACAGGTATGAACTTAGATCACTAGGCTTCCTCAGAACTGTTCTGCTTTGTGCTTGGTTTATAGCAAACCTGGTTTTGAGACACTTTGCATCTTGTTAGGAGTACAAAGTCTGCTTGGTCAGATATTGCCATTCCTCTGCTGAATGTCAAACTTAAGCCTCTCTACAGAGACTGCAGAGACTACGGCCTGGGCAAGCTGGGTAGGAAAAGTGTCCATTCCCAGTCTTTTTGATGACAGTTCCTCTCAAGCAATGTATTTCTCATGATGGGGAAAGGAGTTCAGAGTCTGCACGCACATTTAATAAGCTTAGCACCTACAGTAACTGTTTTGAAGAACAGCAAGGCAGTGAAAGCCTGCTGAGTGAAATCCATTTAAGAAAATAGTCATTAATGGCAGAATGCTATGAAGCACAAAGAAATACTATAGTCAAGTGCCAGTTACAGGCTGTGCACTTCAGTTGTGCATTTTGGGGACTGGTATTTTCTGTCAGCCACTGGGGGAAATGAATAGGGAATGTATCAGGACAGAGACTGAGGAAGTCAAGATGAGGTATCCTACAAAAGGCACCACTAGCCACTTGGTAAATAAATCACATAGCTGTTTTACAGTAACTTAGAACTTCACATGCTGCAGTGCAAGTTGGCATCTAACATATGAGAAATATTTAGAGCACCTGTAACTCAATTTTGGGGCTGCCAGCATCACTGTTAAACACCTGAGAAAATCCCTTAAGAGCATTTAGGCACAAGAAGAGCTGGGCCCAGCCTTGCCTGAAATTGTGAGGGCTCTTTCCATTAACTGATCTGAATTTGTCCCATAGAGAGAAAAGACATTTATTTGACTTGCCTCAGTACTGAATTGGTGTCTTCATAAGAGCAAACTCAAGATCACTTGTCTGGGGAATACAGTTCATGTTCCATGGCTACATGGTATAATTCATTTGTGTATTGGCTCCTCCCACAACAGCAGACAGCAGGAAATTTTTATCATGGCTGTTTTTCCTCCTCCTCACAGAGCCTCATTCCTGCAGTTTCCAGAGGTCTTCTGCCACTGTTTAACATTTCATTGGCAAGCATAGCAGAGTTTGTGTGTGCTGCTGTCCCGCTTTCCCTCTCCTTGCTAAAATGGCTTTTTAAAATAAACAACTGTCTAAACGATTTGCTTTGGCAAGAGGATAAATTCAGTGGAAAGTTTGGCAGAGGAAGCAGAACTGGCACTGAGCTTGTGGACCTGTTATATCATGGAGCTTGGGGGCCCTTATGGTGTGGAAATGAATTTTTTAATGAAAAAAAGATATACCATTCTGTGTTACAGTGGAAAACCTGCTGAAACACAGTTTTCCATTTTGCTTTTGCCCATGTCATCTGTCCCCAAATGACTTCAGGAATAAGCAAGTTTTCAGCCCTTGTTCCACAATGTTACAGCACATCACAAACTTCAGCGAAGCATTTTGTGTGCATGAGGACTTAGCTACAGATTTCACAACTGTGCACAAGAGCTGGTGTTGTTTGGCAGGAAATCTGCCCATGGAGCAGTCAAGTGATTTGTACAGGGTGACACAAGTCCTGTGACAGAGAACAGAAGAGAGGGCTGGGATCCAGAGCACCTTGGTCTGTGCCATGCTGCCTCTTAACGCCCTGAGGGAGGCAGGCAGTGTGATTTTAGCCACTGTGGGCAGGTAGAAGCCTGGGCTTCGTGACAGCATTGGGGAGGCTGTCTGCAGCAGCTCACTGCCCCTCATGCCAGCAGCGATGCTTTGGAAAAGCACACGTGGTCTCAGAATTACAGAGAAGTAGAGCAGTAGTAAAGCCAGAGGGGTCTGTTGCAGTTTAAACATTGAAAAGACAGCATGTCTCTCTTTACAATAGTGCATTACATTGATGCAGTGCCCTGCAGATATGTGATTTTTTGCCATTTGCTATATCAGATTATAACAGATTACCTTTCTGCTCTGTAACAAATGGAGAACACAAGGCTCAGAAAGGAAGCATGAGCTCCCAAGCCACATCATGGGCAGAGCTGGCAGCAGGAGCTGGATCTCCTGACTTGCCTTCCTCCTCTCAGTCAGCTGGTTTTCCAGAGGGTGTAGAGAAAGAAGGAGAATGCTTATTTCAGTGAACTCCAAATTTTTCCTTTTGTAGTTATTTTAGGTCATCCATCTCACAGATTTTTTGCTTTTCCTCTTTCACTGCTTTACAGTAAGTGATTGTGAGCTCCTAAGCCCTGTGTTACAGGGCACCAAAGACAGGCTGCTCTCAGACTCCTTGCTGCTGCTTAGAGACCGCAACACCTTAGACTCATGAGTGTCTCTGGAAGGCTCCCAGGCTGCTGGATCTTTCCAGCATAGCAACACCGTTCCTTCTCTGAGTGGCAGTGGGGAGGCAGCAGCAAAAGCCCCTCTTGCCAGTGTGAAGTGAACTAGCTGGTGCTAGCTGGTGACAGGCCTTGTGCAGAACATTTTCAGGCAACACCACCCTCTAAAGGAGACTTCCATGTATGTAGGATCCAAGAGCCCCATGCAAGGAACCCCTGACTTTTCATCCTCCAGCTTCCTTAAGTGATTAGGAAACCCCCGTGGGCATTCATGGCATCAACCAGCTCATTTCTGTGTGCCCACTCACTCACCTTTGCTGAGCACTGGAGGAACATGGGATGGAGGCAGTGCATTGCAAGGTGCAAAAGCCATCTCCTGTGGGCTGGCCCTCCCCTTCAGGCTTCACAGCAGCTGGACAAGCCTTCCTTCTAGCTGGCAGCTCTAATCACTGCTCTTAATTTGTGCCTAAATTTTAATTTTCACAAGAGTTAATGACAAATTAAGTGGGAAGAGATTCCAGGTGATGCCTTTTCCTGGTCTTAAAATCAAGAATCAAACACGGTTAGAAGGGAAAAAGGGGTTTTACCTCAGCATTTATTTTAAGGATCCTTAGGTGCACCACGTCCAAGTGTAATGCACTGAAATGCACACTGCAATGCACACCCACAATCGATTGAGTATAATATTATAAGTCTTACTAATTATCATATCTATCAAAAATTCCCCAATGAGAGTCTTGAGTGAGCTCCCCTCCCCAAGGAGCCTTCCCCTGGATAGTTCTATCTCAGTTTACAGAATGTGTTCTGGAGTGGACCTTGAGGTCTGGGGCTTTATGATCCCTAACTACGAGGCTTCTAAGATGTTTAGTCTCCTATCTTGACAAACAAGTCTAAGAACGTAGGCTAAAAACCACTAAGAATACAAAAGGTATAAAAAAGTCTATAAAGGGGTATAAAAGAAAAGGCAAAAATCATCATAGCATCACAGGTAGCACATCCCCTGTGAGCAGTGAGCTTCAGGTGCTCTGAGTGTTCAAGCAGTGGTGGCAATGCCTGTGCTGAAGTCTTTCTCTGACACTTCCCTGCCTCCCTGACTGATTGTCACACTGGAGCAAGCAAGACACAAAAATAGAGCATATGGAGATATTTTATCTCCCTCTGTGGGATTTACAGCCTGTATTCTCTCTGCCAAAGAGCTGGTGCTGGTTCAGTGTGGGTTACTATGGACTGCTGTACTTCCCTAATATTCAAAGAGCTTATGTGTACATTATATACAGATAAAATTACAGAGAGGGGTGGGGACAGGGTGTAGGTGTGTATACTTGTATGTATGTCTTCAGAGGCTCCAGAGCAAAGGAGTCAGAGAAACAGAGAGGTAATCTATTGCTGTTTCTATGTGTTTCCTTCAACTCCTGCCATGTTTGGTAGCTCAAAGCAACTTGCATTTCTTCCAGCACTTTTTTTCTAAGATTCTTTGGGTTTCTTTGTTTGTTTCTGGCTGAGAACACAGCCTTTTTAAAGAAAAAAGAATCCATTGCTTCAAACTGCTTTGTGGGCCTGGCAGGGATAGCAGAGAAGAGATGCTGAATCTCTCAGGCTGTGCCAGAAGGAAGTTGCTTTCCTCAGAGATTTCTTCCCCCTGCAGTTGACTGGGAGACATTGTTTATGCTTTACCTGGTACAGGGCCAGAGGGGTTTATAAGACCTGCTTCCAAACTCATTTGTGCTGGGATCAGAGCCTGAACTGTTCTTACTGTCTTTTCCGTTCTGCAAGAGCACCCACATAAGGAAGGAAAGGGAAACTGGGGTGTGTTAGTATGAGCTGAATGCATGCCTGGGAGAACTTGAAGATGGTCCATAGCCTGGTTTAGTAAACCTTGAGGTCTGTAACGATGCTCTGCTGCTCTGTGGTTGTGTGCTAAAGTGCAGCCAGGGAATTCTAGGGAAGCTGTTCATCAGGGCACAAGCACTGTCAGGAGCGTGTCTCTGGGGCTGCCTGTTGCACCACAGAGGTGTGTGAGTGAGGGCGGCTGGCAGTGGGTGTGTGTCCTTACACAGCACTTACTGCAGGTGTTGCTGTTGACAGACTGTATGTGCTTGCACTTGAGTGCATTTTGGGGAGCATGCTTGGGAGTGTGAGAGTGCAAAGGAGAGAGTGCAACTACTGCAGCACTGATGTCCAAGAGCCAGGAGTTGCTGTGAATTTACCATATCCCCATCAGGACTGCCCTGTGACTGAAGTCCTGCCAGTTGGCTGCCTCCATATGTGTCCTGCAGCCTCAACATTTGCCTTTTAAAATAAAAACCACTTGTGATGTATTCACTCTCTTTTAAGTCTGCCCGGGAGCCCTGGCTGTTTTCCTTGCCCCTCTCTCATGACTTGTCTGTCTATAGTCTCCTCTCTCCCAGGCAACACCCTGACTCAGAGGACTCCAGAGAGATGGATGACATGGCACAAGGTTTCTGAGAGGACAGACTGTAGCTTTATTGCAAAAAACCTTTTACCTCCAGGCATTTTAAAAGTGGATTTGAAGGGAAGATGGAAGGGGAAAATATGGACTAAAGCTACTTGTTTCCCCATCTAGCTCACTGTCTTCCCTGCCCCGGCTGTCCTGCAGCTGCAGCTGCGATGTGGCCACAGCGTCATCCTCTGAAATTACTCCATTGCCCTCAGGAACTAAACATGTTTTTTTGTATCAGTGGACAGTTAGTACTCTCCACCACTATTGCTGCATGTTGCCCAAAGGATAGCCAGGAGAGCAGACTCCTCAGGGATAGAGGCACCTGACTTAAGGAGAAGCACTTCTGTTCCTGGGGGTAGTTTCTGCTCTTGCTGCATGAATGCTCAGAGGGTATTGAATTACATGGTGTGGTTACTCATGAGCTATCCCTGCTGTCTTCACCAAACTGCCTGCCTAATTATGGCTCTTGTGTTTTCTGCCCCCTTGACAGTATGCCAAGGCACTGAAGCATTTTGGAGAGACCGAGGGCAAGATGCAGCCAGATGAATTTTTTGGCATCTTCGACACTTTCTTACAGTCATTTGCAGAGGCCAAGCAAGATCTGGAGAATATGAGGAAGAAAAAGGAAGAGGAGGAGCGCAGGGCACGCATGGAGGCCATGGTGAGGATCTGGGCACAGGAAGATGTTTCCTTCCCTCACCTTTTCGTGTCTTGAGAGAAATTCCAATGATAATGTCCTGTCACTGTTTTACGTTCTTCTCCCTGACACCTCTCTTTGGCATCGTTCTCTTCTCAAATGAGGACATTTTTCCTGCTGTCTGTCTTGTCATCTCTCAAAGATGTATTATTTGGTACCCAAATTACTCTCTTAGGGATTCAGATACCAAATGTAGCCCAAGCATTTTTGCCCTGGCACTTTGCAGGTTGGGGTTGCCACCACCCCATGCTAGACTTTCCTGCTTTTAGGCTGCAAACAAAGAAGCGAGACTTCCCTCAGTCCTACCAAGCTGGTCAGCTTGCAGTCAGACTCCATCATCATCTGCTGCATGCCTGTCATCTGACAGCACACAGTGACACAGCAAATGCCCTGGCACCTGCTGCAGCCCACACCGGCAGTATTTCTCTGTGGCCAGCCTTAATGCCTGGATTACTGGGGCTGTGTCTGGCCTTGACGTGGCAGGAGACCTTTCTGTGGATTTTGCTGCTGGGAGAAAGACGTGTGTGTCCCCGAGGGTTCATGTGAACCAGCTTTCCCCTGTAACCTCAGAGAACTCAGCAGTCCCCTGCCTCCTTCCCCCCTCCCGGCCCCATGTAGCCCTGGCTGCTGCTATGGCCCCAGGCCACGCTGCAGGGAGTTGCTGATTTTAATGTTTGCTGAGCCAAAAGCACTAGTTTGTGCCTTTCAGAAGAGGAGAGAGGTAAAACACCAGGATGACAGCATCCTTTCTGCTAGACACAAGGATAAAATGCCAGGACATAGGCTCAAGTTTCTTCTCAGCCAGCCAGAAAAGTTAAAAGGAGCCCACTGTAGGATGGTTTCAAAGGCTCAATATGCCATGAGGGAGGCCTTATGGAAAGAGTCTTCCTGCAATGTGGAGCTAGCATTTGCAGAGTGACCAACCTGCTTCCCTGAGAACCACTACCATCCCTTGCCAGTTCTACTAATTCTGGAGCTGAGCAGTGGAAAGAGATAGCCAAGCTCCTTGGACCTACTTTAGGGAGACCAAGGGCATCACATTGACAGGTGGACCTATCCAATGATTTGTAAAATCAGCAGTTTTGTTTCATTGCTCTTTGTGTTTATAACCAGTTTCTCTTTCCATAGTCAAGGCAATGTGTCTTCATCCTCCCAGCACTGCAACAGTCTCCGTGCAAACATGAGCTGTTTTGTGCATAGGGATTCTACTGATGTTTTGATGTCTTGCACAATTTTTGTGCTTCAGTATGTTGTGGCTTTCTGGATTTTTCCTTTCTTCTTTTTCTCATTCTACTTCAGGACTTCAGCCTTTCTGCATGTAAATTTAGCTAGCTATGCCCCAAGTGCAAAGTTGTTTGTGACTGTACTAGTGACTGTGGTTTGCACCAACACATCCAAACTCACTAAGCAGGATGCAGTCAGCATGGTAGGTGCTGCTGCACTAAGGTCACTGCAAGCCAGCTCCCAGAAGCTGGGGAATGACCTGTGCCAGCACCACTGGTAAACTGGCATTTGGCACCATCCTGCTGTAAAATTGGTGCAAAACAGCAGCAGCATGGACAGATTCCGTGTGTCCTCTTGCTGCAGGCTGATGGCGCTCTGTGAGGCAGACATTCACTGCTACTCATTCCTCATTTCTTCTGCTCGCCTGTGTCGAAGAGAAGCCCAGCAGGGGCTCTTGTTGCTCTTGGCGCAGGTGATGGCCTTGTGGATAAGTTCCTATTCTTTTTTTTCCCTAATCTGTGCTGATGCATTTTAGCTGCTTCTTGGCAGTGTACTAGTGATCTGGCATCTAAATTAGCTAATCCTAAAACTCTGTGTCCTTCTCCACAGCTAAAAGAACAGAGGGAAAAAGAGAGGCGACAAAAGAAGGCAAAAGCTGGAAGCATCTCTGAAGAGAGTGGGGAGTTTGATGACCTGGTGTCAGCATTAAGGTCGGGTGAAGTCTTTGACAAAGACTTATCCAAGCTCAAGCGTAACCGCAAGCGTTCGGGGAACCAAGGCTTAGAGACAAGCCGTGAGCGGGTGGTGACAAAGCTAAATTATTAATTGCAAGAGGAAGAAAAATAATCAACCAAAAGAAGGTGATGAAAAAGTGCAAAACAAGGAAGATGAATGTGTGTGATGGCGCTTGGCTGACAGCTGCCCCAAAGGATTTCTTTGGTCTGTAGCTAGAGACGTTACCTTTCCATGATCAGCTTTCCTCTCATCCCTCTTCTGTGCTCCTAATTTGAACCATTATAAAAGTGCCTCTGTGGATCCAGCAGGGCCTGTGACTGGGCCATGCAGAGCTGACAGATTTGCTTCTGGGAGTTTGTTGTGTCATCAAAGGCCTCATGGTGATGACAGAAAGTGCTTGGGCCTTGCAGACGGCCTCACAGCTGGAACAAGATAATTTTCTGTGTGCCAAAGTAAAAACTAGTCATTATCTCCATCTTGCTGATAACAAGGAAGACTAATTTCAGAGCAACTCTGTAAACAACTGTCATTTCTTCCGGATCTAGACTGGCCTTCAGGGGTTTGTTGAGATGTGGTTCTCAAGTTTCCAATTCCCTCCTAGAATTGGATTTTATAAACCATTGACTAGCACCTGAAAAATGCATTTAAGCTCATGTCCTGTATAGTATTTTTGTGTGGCCTACACTGTCCAAAGCAAGTGAAGCTTAGAAAGAAGTCTTCAGTTTCTGTAACAAAATGAAATTCAAGAATCAGGATCAACATAGAATAATTAGAAAAAGTCTTTTGGATTCTGCTTTGCTAGAAGGAGTTTCCTGGAATTTCTTGGTGGTTGAGTCTCAAAGCTATGAAATGCATCTTCTTGGAAAGAAATTCTGGCTTTCCTTTGGAAAACTAAGCCCCTGCCAGGCTGGGATTACTAGTAGATGACTGTAGAGCCTGCTGCCATTGCTGGAGGCTGGGAGGGAATCAGTGGAAAATTTCTTATCTGTTTGTGCAAGACTGGGAGCTCCCTAGTATCATCCACAGGTCTCCAGTAGCAAAGAGCAAACATGTTCACTGCCTGCCAGATGTGAGATCTCTTTTCCACTTGATGCTAGCCGTGACTGCTGTTGGCATGGACTGGTCTTTCTAACAGCCTGACCTGCACTGCACACACCCCACTCCTGCCAAGGGGAACCACCTCACTCAGTAGGATATGAATGGTGTCAAAGGAGAGCCTTGGAGCACGCAGACTTTTTCATTCTGAAGAAATTACTTGGGATGAACCAAGGGAGAGCCCCACGTAATTAAAACTGAAAGTTTTCAAGGAGGACACAGAACTGTGCGAACCAAGCAGGCTTTGGAGTTGGGTTAATTCAGAAGAAACAAATAAATTTGTAGTTAAGTTAGATGAATGAAATATATAAGCAGAAAAGCAAGCAACCCAAGAAGAGGCTTGAATTCTGTGTCTTCATGGTTCTAGGAAAAGGATTGGATTGTGTGAGCTGTCATGGCTTTTTTTTTTACCTTTTTTTTCAAACTTGTCTTCTTTTTTTATTGTCTTCCCTGGAGAAGGAAAAGAGGAAAAGAAAGAATACTGATGGATTCTTCCTCCTAGACAGGAAGAGAGAACATTTGAGAAGAGAGACCCACCATCTACAAATTGCTGCATTAGTCAACAGCACAAAATGTCAAGGAATCCCAGGGAAGTGAAAAAAAAAAAAAGCTCTATTTGTCACTTTAATAATTGGGTTTGATTTTTCTCTGAATGTCATTTAACCTCAGGCTCTGCACTGAGTCTGCAGAACAGAACTTCCTCTGCAATGCATGCTGCCTGATCAGTATTACACACTACAATATTGGAGAAGCAAACTGTGGTGGTTTTCTGAACACTTTGAGAGTTAAATAATTATGTAATCTATGAAGAGAAGCAAAAAAGTCAGAACTGTTAAACTCTGATATTTCATTGTTTACTGAATTTTGAGTCTCCCACCCCAGAATTTCCCTATTTAGGACATTCCAGACTGCCGCGCCTCTGTATAATACTCATCGTAAAGAGCTGGTATCTTACAAGAGCTGGGTGCATTCTCCTCCCTTACTATCCTGCTCCCCTTCTGGGATTAGCTATTAATACCAATGCCTGTTGCAGTGGACACAAGCACCTTGTAGAAGAAAGACTATTTCATAAAGGTTTTTGAAAGTTTAAGAAAAAAATCTCACTTTTTTTAAGCATTTTTATTTTAAATTACAAATGGATTTTTAGAAATGTGTCTTGTAAATTATATTAACAAGCTCCTTGCTGCTCCCTGAAGTAGACTTGTTATATATCCCAGCCCTTTTGTTTGTCTTGTTTTAAAGCATGCCATGTAACCTATGTAAGCCATATGAGAGGTGGTAATATGTGCCAAATTGGTATACAGTTGAGTTTAGATTTGAGTAATCCCTGAATTCCAAAGATTATGCTTTTAGGGATTAGAACATTGTAGGGTTTTTTCCCTCCCTCTTTGTTCTCCCTGGGTTTAGGACTCACCCAGAACTTCAGGTGTAGTGCCAAGGTCAGTCCTGGTGCAAGATGATGTGCAAGTACTGCTTGCTTGCTCCCCAGGTACTTGTTTGATAAGGCAGGCTGTCAGCATGGCAGCTGTCAGAGAAGAAACACCTCAGGGCAAACCCTTTGAATATAAATACAGCATTTCCCCTGCCCCGGTATTTGGAAAACCAGGTTTGTGCTGTGCTTTCTGAAACTGAAGTCACTTTGCCAGGCCACAAATGTAGCAAAAGCAGAGAGAGTGGTAAGTCCTCTGTCCCTCTGTAGACACAGTTCAGCTCTGGTTTAAAGAGAACCTGTATGATGGTACGCGACAACTCTCCAGCCACACTGAGAGTCAAAGAAAGCTGCTATAGTTTTGCCACCTCTTTGACTCATACATTAATAATGAGAGATTGTGCAACTCCTGTAAATCAGCTGTGGGATCCTTAAGGGGATGGACAGAAAGCTCAGAGTCATGACCCTGATTCAATGCAGCTTGACTTTCTCAGCATTCCAGTACCCCAGGCTCCTCCTGTTTCGAATCAGTGATGATGGCCAAAAGCTTCATTCAGCGTGCTGGACAGTCCCCCTGGCTCTTGACTATGTGGTGAAAGTTCATAAAGAAAGTTTTGGAAAAGCTCAGTTTCACACTGAGGCAAGCAGTGTTCTCATACAAGTGGTGACAAGCAGAGAGGCCCATTAACTTATCTCCTGAATGAGATGAGGTTACCCACAGAAGATAAGGAAAAAGTTGGCTCTGCTGTAGGGCCTGGCATCAGATTCTTGCTGAAGCCAAGTTTGTCCATGTTTCTCATCTCTTGGGTACTATGAGTGCATCTAATACTCTCTTCTTCTTCAGCAGTTCTGGTTGAGTTGCCAGATGCTGAAGGAGAAAGGAAAATCTTATTCCTGAATAGGTTTAGGAAGCAGTGTGAGGTCTAATGTCACTGGAGAAGCTGGAGACGAGTTAGGGTCTGCTGTTGTCCTTGCACCTGTGCAGTCACTGTCTTTGGAAATAAGTGGAGAAGGAGATGTGAGAAAGAAGGGCATAATTGAAAGAGGGCATGTTCTACTTCCTGCAGAAATATAGTAACTGCTAACTTCAGATGAAGGTCCTCACACCTAGAAGAGGTACTTTCTAACTCTCCAGAATTTGTCCTTAGAGGTCTAGTGCTCACTCACCTCTGTGTCTCTGCATTGTTGCTACATAGGTTGCATTAGGATGGTCCCAGAAAAGACTGAAGAAGACTCCCTCCTCCTTCCACTTGCTTTGAACTCAGTCACACTTCTCAGTTGATCATGTCTCTAGAAATGCTACAAGGTAAAGTGACTTCGGGGCAGCATGACCCTTCCATGCTCTGTAGCACAGCCATTGTCAAGGCACCAGTTCCCTACAAGAGCAGAATTTGTGTTCAGGGCTGAGAGACTTCCTCACTATGGAAACAGCCTGGATGTCCTTCAGAAGCATTTGTGTAATGTGTTCACAATGTCTGAGGAAGGGAAAGGAATTGCAAAGGATCCTGGTGGGAGACTGTGGGGCAGGTGTTTTCATAATGATCAGCCCCACTGGCTAAATCTTTCCGTTTCTTCAGGAAAGATCACACTTTGAGCTGGGTTGCACGGGAGAAGCTTGTGTCAGGAGTTTCCGAGAGGGGAAAGGAGATCCATTGTACAGTAGATGATGTACATGATATATGCAGTTTTGTTTCTAGGTTGGTTGTTTTGGGTTTTGTTTGTCTGTTTGTTTGGGGGTTAAATGATTTTTAAAAAAAAGGTTTTAGGAATCTCTGAGGGTAACCTGTAAATCTGACACCTCTATTTATTTTGCCTTATTTTAGTTTGCTATGTTTGTATGTATACACTGCATTACAGCAAAGACTATTGAGACCGTGCCAGGGCATTACACCGGCTGGACAGCTGGCTTGGCTCCTGTGCCAGCTGAGCCAGGCCAGGGGATGCAGGTGAGCAGTCTTGGTGTGGGAAGGGAGGGAAGAAAAAAACCCTTTTGCTTTTGTCATAATTACTCTGCTTCTGGTGATCCTGATTCTGGGAAAGCATGCATTTTAAAGCTTGTGGTGAACTGATGGAGGTTGTTATTTTAGAACACTTTCTACAAAAGGTGTTTGTTTTTCATCAAGAGTCACAGTGAGGAGTTTGAGAAGAGTTAAGGTGCACAGTTGCTCACTAAAACTTCATCCTTCCACACAAATTCTGTCCATAATGCCAGAGAAGCTTGGCTAGATGGCCAAAAGTGATTCATGCTCTGTAACTTCTCACCAGAGTTAACACACTAGTGAGATAAACTGGGACAGTTCTCCCTCCTCAGAGCTAACATTCCTTCCTATCTCCATGGCCAAAGAAAGATTTCATCTACTTTCCCTCTTTCCTCCTCCACCCCACCTCCCCTAGATTACCCCAGGTAAGCAAAATCTTTCCACTGGTCAGTTTGTTACCCATGGAGTCTCTGGCAATCACCAGGTGTTAGGCCATGGCTCCTTGGCTTCTCTAGTTGATACAGGAGATTTCTGATTGCCTACCATCCAAATGGGTAGTCACCATTGGCCACCCTAGTTTCTCTTATAAAGGTGGAAGGGGCCAATATGGATAATACAATTTGGCCAACTGAAAATATAGAATTTATATATTTATTTACATAATGTATTAAAAAAACCTATCTACTAATCTAAGTAGTAGTTCTGATGAGCAGCATTCCCCGAAGTTGGCCAGATTTCCTCACTGTGCCTACTGAGAAGGGTACCATGAGTATGGTGTTTTGGCACTTCATTTCATGAAAGAGTCTGGATGGTTCCAAACCAGAGTCTTCTATTATGGGTAGTAATGTAGAATTGATCCACAGTAACCAGTTCAAGTTGCTCTGGTTTTACATCAGCATAATTCAAAGTAGGATCTGGATTAAAACTTCCCTTTCGATAGGTTTGTCTATTTATAAGATGTTTTACACAGCTCATGTAGGGCTTGGTCATTTCAGCCTCCCCCACTAGGAGCTCTGAGCCAAGTGATCTAGAAAAGCCTCTCTGACAAGCCACTTGCCCTCTTCCTGCTCACCTTCAAACAGGCTCTTTGAAGCTCTTTGCAGTTTTTAGAATTGCGAGGGAATTTTTGGTACTTGAGCTGCTCTGTGCTCAATGCCTCCCTTCCAAGCCATCCCCACCTGCAGTCATTCTGCTCCCCTGCAGGCCTGCTCAGCTTGAAACTCGCAGGTCACTTTGGGAGGTGGCCCTGCCTGCCAAGCTGGAAAGTACAGTGCTGCTTACTGAAGTGGGAGGTTGTGTGCAGCTGCTGTAATGCCTTGGCCTATCCTCATTTCTTAGTCAGTTTAAGACTATAAGTGAATTTAATGTACAAATCCTGTAGTGTCCTTTTTATCTACATCTTTTTATAAGAATATACTGTAATACTAAAAAACAAAAGCCAAAAAAATTAAAGATATATTGCCCCCACTGCGTCTCCGTACATTTCTTTGTGGTTTCGTTTTCTGTGCATTTTGCTGTAAAGGTGAGTCAGGGTCCAGATGCAGTTTTTTGTTAAGATCTGGGTTTTTGATCAAGAGCATGCAGCTCTTTAGGTGACACAGTCACTGCAGAGCTGGTGAGAAACTCCACAGGTTGTTTTGGGGGAACAAGCAACACTGTGGAACACAAGCACATCCTCCCCATGCCATGCAATGGTGAAGAGCTGATCATGGAGCCACCAGGTCACCATATCCAAGGCTCCTCTTAAAAAGCTCTCTCTTGTTCCTCTTTCAGAATAACATCCAAGGGTACACAGAAGTTCATTTAAAAAAAATAAAGGAAAAAGTAAGATGGCCCAGATTTCTAGGAGTTCATAATACCTGGCTGGACATGACTATTCCAAGCGAGGAAGGGAGTGCAGGGCAGCAGTGCTGGCTTTAAATTCACTTACGTAACTGAGCAATATCCCAACAGCAGGAGTGTCAACTCAGAGGAGGGGTGGGCACGAGAGCATTGCTGCCAAGGAATCCAGAGTTAAATAAGGCCAGCTGAAAAGGAACCAAGGAAGCAAGCATCAGGAGTGAAAACTTCAGAAAAGCAGGGTGGGGACACAGATCAGTGGGGTGAGCAAGATGCATGCAAGGGCTAGGGGGCTGATTTGTAGCTGAATTGAAGGATGAGCTGAGGAATTCCTTGGAGCTCATGGCAGAGCCTAGTCCTCACCATAGGTACAATGTATACAGCTGTTTCACTCACACACAGACCTCCTCCTTTCTGTTGATGGAAGGAGCCCTCTGACAAAATTATCCTTAAACCACAACATTCCATGCTCATCTTCAACTCATCAAAGGGCAGTGCTTTAACCTTGAGCTCCTGAGAAGTTCAAGCCTAGCTTCCAGTGGGAGCCTTGCTGGCTGTGCAACACATTCCTGCAACGCTGAACTTCCCAGGGACCCCAGACAAGCCCCAGCTGTTGTCTCTGGCTCTCAGGTGGGAAGAACTGTGGAAATGAGTGAAAGTAATCAGGGTGTAATTGTTTGCACAGGATGAGAATCAACAGGCAGCAAATGGGAGTCTGAGTGCTCTGTGGGAAGGTTCTTGGCTTTTAGTTGTTAGAAAGGCTCTCTGTTTCTCTGTTTGGATCTATTTGGTTCACACTTTGCTAAAATTCTGACTTTTATGTTCTTGCTGTACAGATGCAAGGGCAGAGGTAAAGGGATGTTTCTGAAACATCTGCATTGTGTGAGTGGTAGAGGCAGGATGAAAATGTAGGAACCTCCCTCAATTTCTTCCCTGGCAGCTGGGGTTTGGTAGAGAGAGTCAAACCACTGTTTTTCCTCTTGTTAGAGGTGAAACCCAGTGGCATTTGAATTATCTGCTTTGAAGAAGACAGACATCCTGCCTGGATTCAAAGACTTTTCTTTAATACTTTCTTTGGGATTGGAGCACACAGTGAGGAGCTGGTGTTCTGCTCTGCAGCGTGGGTCCATCACAGAAGACTCCTTCCATCTTCCTGGTTGTCACCTTTCCCACGATGACAGACCTCCCTGTCCTTGTCATCGCTGCACAGAAGCAAGGTAAGTGCCTCATGGCTTTTTCTGAGCAAAGCTAGGGTTGGGGTTCAGCTGCCCTGAATGACTAGGAGTGAAGAGGAGTGTAAGGGAAGCTCTCTGCTCTTGCTGGGGAGGGCTGATTCTCTATAATTTATTGGTTTTCTCTTTGTTTAACTTTTGGCTTCTGCTTAAACAAAGGTGACTTTTATCTCTGCCATAGTGGACATGGAGCTTTCTGGAAGAAATCTGCTTGGTCCTAGATTTTTACCACTAGGAAATAAAATAATTAAAGTTTGGAGTTTTTTCCTCCCTCTCAAAGCCCAAAACTTTTGGTTTTCAACATTGTTGTGATAGATTTTGTTTGTTTGATGTTCCTGTAGTTAATGGGCTTCTTGCTGTTTTCTCTGAGGCATAGTTGCTATTTATCTCTACTTTGCTTAGACTCAGCAGGAGGTAAGGTCCTTTTTTCCCTTTTTGTCTTTTCCCTCCTTTTGCTGTTTTTTTCATCCCTTTTGCCTTTTTTTTCCCTTCCTTTTGCCATTTTCCCCCTAATTGTCCCCACTCCAGACTCAGCAGGGTTTGCAGTGAGATGGAGGCTTGCCTTGGGTGAGCTGCTGCATGTTTCCTACCATGTGACAGCATTGAACTGCAGCGGTCCAGAAGGGTTTGAAATGCTCCGAATAGTGTAATGTGGGAATCCAGGAATTTTCTTTGCCCACCTTGTTTTAGATATGGGGCACAGTTGTGCTGAGTCAATTTCTTGCAGTGCTCACAGAAGGAGAACACATTTCTAATTACATTAACTAAAAAAAAAAATCAGAAAATGGGAAGGGGGGGAAGATTAGCTCAGTTGGTCCAAGCAGGGTGCTGATAACACCAAGATTGTGAGTTCAATGCCTGTATAGGCCATTCACTTTAGAATTGGATTTGATGATCCTTGTGTGTCCCTTCCAACTCAGAATATTCTGTGATCTGGGAAAAGGCTTTCATAATTTATTGCTGTGAGACATAGAAAAAGGCTTTTGTTTGCTGGAAGTGTCTGTGACCAGTAGTGGTTGGGTCCGTTGTGTCATAGGAAGACCTTTGTCACACTCTGCCTTCCTGCAAGGGCTATTCAGAGCAGTTCCAGCAGGGACTGAGGCAGCAGATAGCCAAGGGAAGCACGGCAGACATGCAGAGCCTGCAGGGACCTGGGGATCAGGGCTGACAGGCAGGAAGGTAGGTGTGCTGGGCACTGTGTGATGTTGCTGCCTGCCCCTGTGGAGAGGAGGGAGGGCGGGTACCTGTCTCTCCGTGTTCCTTGTGAAGGTTTTAAAAGACTGGTGGGGGTGAGAACTATGATTGTCTCAAGAAATCTGACAAATACTTGTTACTAGTCTGTTTGTCAGTAAAGACTCTCCTTCACCAGTAGGTCTGCAGGGGCAAAGCTTGAGTTTTATCATCCCCTAAAATACCATGAGTGTTGTAAGAATTGGCCTGGATACCCCATGAGAACTTGGCTGTGGTGAATCCGTGGCTCATACTGATTGTCAAAGTCTGCCACTGTGTTGCCAGTGGTGGTTCCTGGAAAGCCAGTGGTCTGTGAAGGTGTCAAAGGGTGCTCTGTGCACAGTGGCTGAGGAATGAAAAAAAAAGATCAAAAGCTTGTGCATGCTCCATTGCCCACAGAAGGAAACAAATAAAATAGGAGGAAAATTAATGTCAATCTACTTTAGGCTTAAGATATTTTTCATTTGGTTATGGCACTTGTAGCAGTACTGTAAAAGAACAAAGATGGATTCCCCACATCCCCCAAGAAGGTTAGATGGTCCCTAGATGTGAGAGATAAGAAATGGTGTTCTGAAGCATCCATAGCATAATCTTGTGATCAGGCTGTGCGTGGCTGAGTGCTGTCTGGGTGTGATGGCCTTTGGGGTGATGGCAACTGTCATCTTAGCCCCTGCATAGTCACAAGGTGTTTTCAGGGTCAGAAGTACGAATCAGCCCAGTGCTTGCTTACCCTTGGGTTCACAGTGAGGTGTTACGAGTGGGCAAGAGTTTCCTTGGGTAACACAGACTGTGTTTGTGCCCCTGAACCAGTCTGGATCTGCTCTTAATTTGTAGAAGAAGCTGGTTGAGCCCAAAGTGCAGATTTTTCCCAGGGTTGTCCAGTCCAGTGTTTTCTTTCCTTTTGGTCTCCCAAACTGTAAAATAACTCTTCAGAGCAATGCCCCATTCTGATGTAAAGAATCCTATGCTTCTGTTCCTGATTTCCTTCAACATCCGAGCACGATTTACCTCCCTCTTGAGCCCTTACAAGTCCTTTCTGTTGCTGTGACCCTCTGCTTGCCCACCTTGGGACGATCTGCTGCCCTTTCTCTGTGGTGGTAACAGCTGCAGGAGCTTGAGCACCTCAGGCTCCAGGTGAAGCCCTGGGCAGAGGACTGACCCTGGCACAAATGCTGTTGCTCTGCACTCAGCTTGGCTTCACATGGGGCAGGAGTTGCCAGGCAGATCGGATGGTGTGTCCTACCCTCCCATTGTCTTCCTTGTGGTGCAGCTATTGTTCATCCAGGGTCCAAATGTTAAAGATGTTGTGTTGCCCTTTTGGAATGGCAGTAACATCTTCCCTTGCTCTGGTGCCTGAAATGAGAGCTTCTCTGTAAGTGGAGGGGAGGCCCTTTCCACAGCTGGAGAGCTGGAGCTGCCTCTGGAGTCACGGGGATGGGCAGCCTTTCACCACAGAAGCATCTCCAGCATTGAAGCAATGTGACATTGGGACCAGAGCTTGTTGTGGCCTTGGGGGTGCTGATCTTGTGCCAACTCCTGGGGTGTCAGTGCTGGGATGTATCAGCAAGCATGTCTTGGACTTGTACCAAGGTCAAAGCAAGAGATTCCAAATTGCAGCTTGTCCCATAGCCGCGATCTTGTCCTTGTCAGGAAGCTGCCAGCTCTCTGTCTGTTCCTGATTAATCCTCTCCCTGGGGGATGCTGACCAGCACATCCCAAATCAAGATGGAAGGAAGAAAGGGAATAAATCAGATACTGAGGCAATCTTACTCTCTAATTTTTAACCCTAATACAAACAGGAAGGCAGCAGGAGTTTGGACAGGGATCAGTGGACCTGACTTAGTGCTGTGCAGAGCAGAACCAGTATAATTATGGGAAAATGGGCATAGCCACAGAAATAGCTGAGCTTTGAGAGAGGCAGGCTCTTTTCTGAGATCTTCTCTGGTGGCTAGCTCCCTTCTCTTCTTATTCCTCCTCATCCTTTCCCTCAGCTCTGCATTGACCCCTGAAAGTCTGCACCTCTCACTCTCATTAGAACAGGGTCTGGGCTGTCACCAACACATGAGGAGGTTTTTCCTTGGGAGGCAGCAAGTAGAAATCTTTCTCCAATATTCAGAAGAAACCAAGGGACAAAAGCCCATCTGCTAAAAATAGACTTGTCAATCTGGTAGCAATTTTCTCCAGTTGCACATCAGGCATGAGGAGCACTCAGGCTTGGAAATCTGTCTTCAGGTGCTCACTGTGGAGTGCACAGAGCAATGGGAATGCCAGGTTAGTGTCCACATCTGCAAACAATAATTTGAATGACTTACCATGCATGACATGTTGGTCTGGCCCACATCCCTGTGGTCAGGTTCTCTTGGATCACAGTCCAGGCCCGTAGTGGTGGGACCGTCCTTTCTGCCCTGCTTGAAACAAGCTTCATGTGATACTGGGGGCTGTCTCTGTGCTCACAGGTGAAGGAGCAGCAGCTCCTGCCTGTGCTCAGGACAGGACACGGTCCTGAGGCCCTGGGAGAGCTGGTGCATGAGCCTGGAGGCAGCAGCTGCACGGGCACCCTGACCTCATCACTGTTTTCACCATTTTCCCTGTTGCTCAGCCATTCCCATCAGCCATCATCCTTGTTTCTTTTCCTGTTCATTCTGGGTCTGGCTCAGACTTCTTTGCCAGCATTTCTTGTCCCACATTTGTGTGAGCCTTCTGGCACAGAAGAAGGTCTGGGGCTTTACCTCACTTTCCTTCACATGGTCCTTGCAGAGCCACCTCTGCTGTTGCTGGAGCTTTGCTTCCCAAGAGCCTCCAAGGCACTCCCAGCCCTGATGGGTGCAGGGGGCTCCACCAGTGCCCAACCTGTCCTTTGGAGAGCTTCAGCTGCGTGTGTGAGGAGACGTTTTGTCTGAGGGATGAGGCTAAATGCAGGCCATGGTAAAGCCCCTGAGCAGCAGCTCTAGCACAGCTGCTCTGATGAGCTGATGTGCTCATTTCAGAGCAGAGCCGCTTGTGGATGTAGAGGCGGCCCCGTGCTCATGTGGACAGGGGAACAGGTGCTGAGAGTGTGTCTGGGAGGGATTTCTTGCTGGTGCCATACGAGGTTGGAGGAATATGTGGGTTTTCCCCTACCCTTCTATAAACAGCTTTTGTGAGAACAGGTTTCTTAACTTAGGTTACAACAACAAGGACTAATTGAGCTTTACTGGGAGTAGGATGCTATCAGTAATACATAAACTAGCTGAAAATGTTGGCTAGGTTAGGTAGGAGATGAGCCTCAGGAAAGCAGCCTTCCTCACAAATTCTGTTAAAGCACTTCTGGCCACACTCAAGCCTGTGTCAGGCACATGGTGAGGTGTCTGCTGTCCTGCAGCAGGGTGGGGGCTTTTGCAGAGCTGCTGGGGCAGGAAGGGCCATCGCTGCTCTTAAACCCTGATCCTCTGCCATGTGAAGCAGTGGCACTCCTGCTGTTGAGTAAGTCACTTGGTCTGACTTCCCAGAGAGCTGCCTCCCTCATGGCTGAGGACACAGGGGGCATTTTGCCAGGGTGTCCTGCTGCTCAGTGGAGGTGGGGGAGTCTGGGACATGGGGAACCCTGCTCCCGCTGCTGGTGGGAGCACGGGAGTGCTCAGTTGCTTGCTCCCCGCTCCATCCAGCTGGGTTTAATTTTAGAAACACAGTGCTATCTTGGGGCATCTTTTTCCATGGAATGCAAGTCTTTAAGTAAATAAATAGCAGCTTTGTGGAGGCGGAACGACAGCCTGTAACCGCACTGCAAAACACGCACCGAGTGAGTTGAGCCCCGTTTTGTTTGCATGTGGAAATACTTTGCACAGAAACAGTGGCTGCACCACCTCCCTCTCCTCATTCAGCCCCCTCCGGAGCTGGCCATGTGCATTGATTAAAAAGAAATAAAAACACCTTGAAATACCAGCCTTGGAGAAGTGGAAATGAAAACACCTCCAGCTGCTGGGGTTCAGCTGGAGTTCTCTGGCACAGGTTTGCAAAAGCTATGGTTTACTGGTGATGGGCTGTTACTGACCCTGCCTCTGCTGCATCTGGGACATCCCAGAGGGATGTGCTCTGAGGCATCCTCAGCAGCCCAGGAGAGAAACAGCAGGCATGAAGGCAAGAAACTTGTGTTTAAATACCCCTCCCAGTCTGGCTGGCCAAGAGCCTTCTGCATGCAGTCGTGTTGCTGATGGCTGAATGTCCTGGGTGTGTCCCTCAAAGCATGTTTGCTGGCTGGAAAATCCCGTCAAAGCCATTTTACCAGAGCAAGAGCCCATTGTCATTGCTCAGGTCCAGCAGCTCTGACATGGCATCTGCTGCCTAAGCTGCTGGTGACTCTGTTCCCCTGAGACAGCAAAGGAAGCTCTTCTAAAGAAAGCTCCCAGTCTGAGCAAGACTGGCCACGGTGGCCTTCTTCTGATGTAGGGACTTGGAGATGCACCTAAATATGCAAGGTGCAACAAATGGTGTAAAAATAACCCAGGCTGATGGCTACTTGCTCTGCTCTGCTCTGCTCTGCTCCTGCTGCACATTGGTGCTGCTGGGACAAGACAGTGCTGAGATGACAGGACTCTGTGCATGTAAAGAAATCGGGTCAGGAGCACCCATCTTGGGTGCATTTGGAGTTGGCAGTGTTGATTTTGGTTGCCTCCACAAAGCCAAAGGGGTGGCTAGACTGTGCTTAATCACAGAGGTATGAGTAAGCTCTGCCAGGGTCTTTGAAGCAAGTGGGCTTGAAGTCAGCAGCTGTGGCTTGGAAAAAGCATCATGTAGTATCCTGGTGCCACGTGTAGATGGGATGCCTGAAGAGGTTTTGCTCTAGTCTTTCTCTTCTAAGATGAAGAACTTACCTGGTCCTTCTTCCTGTAGCTCTTGGCAAAAGCAGTTCTGGGCATGACTGTGACAGTTTTGTGTATTGGTTCAGAGATGGTTTCAGTATTTGAACTCACTGCAGGGCCTGGGGATTACTAGCTGTACCTCAGCCTTTGCTGGTGGCTTCCCTTCCCAGCAGGCTACATGGACAGGAGGATTTTCCATGTGGTGTGGATTGACCTGCTCCTCCTCTGCAAACTCCATGGCTAAGCCATGTCCTCTCCTTGGCCTCAGCCTGCTGCTTCCACTGATACTCTGGAGGGAATTTTATTTTTTGTAAACCCTAGTGAAGGCCTTCTCTTGTGGGGCCGGGCAAGCTCTGCCCATGTTCTCTATGAGCCCAGGATCAGGGCGGCCCTGGCAGCAGCTTGTCTTTTCCACTGATCCCAATTAAGAATCAGTCTTGGCAGGATGGAGCCTTTTGAGCTGCCAGCTGCAATAGGAGAGATGAGGCTTCAGGGGCAGCAGAAATTATTCCCTTCCCTCAGCTCAGCTCATTTCTTGGATCTAGGCTGAGGATGGCCCCAAGGGTTGATCTGCAGAAGCCAAATGAGCCACACAGAGCTAAAACATTTCCATTCATCGTCAGGCCCAGGGTGGGGAAATGCAGCTCTCTGAAGCACAGAGACTGTGGGTGGCAGCTGGGGAGGGGATGGAGGGAGAGAGGCATGGACGGGTGGTGTAACTCCAGGCACTGTCTCACACAACAGCAATTCCAGCCTTGCTCCAACTGCGCACATGGGGAACCTTGAGTGCCGAAATTACCCCGATAACGAAGCCTAAGTTCATTAAGGCTGCAGTAGTGGCAGGTCAGAACTGCACAGCTGAACCCCTCTCTCCCAGCTCCCAGCAGCAGATGCTGCCTGGTGTGACACTGTACAGCTCTGCTGGTGTTGACAGAGTTTGCCACAACCTGCACCAGCAGGTAACTGGCCTAGGGCACTACCTGTGGAGCAGCCACGTATCTGATAGCCTGTGTTATCTTCCAAGTGTAATATTAACACAACTTTACCGCTGCCTGGCCCTCCTGCTACCTCCTCCTCTTCCTCTCCTACCTCCTGTCCCACTGCAGCCAAGCTGCCCTTGACTTTGCAAACACAAACTCTGCTTTTGCTGGCCTTGCATCCTTTCAGGTGCACACTCTGAAAGTTATCATGGGTATAGAAGAAAGTGTTTCTGTTGAACTTAATTTTAAGGCCAGATTCATGCAGGAAGTGCTTAGTAGTACTGAGTTTCTGGTTGTGAGCGGGCTGTACAGAATTTGAGATTATGCCCTCTCGATGGAGTCATTGATAAAGCAATTGTGTCTGCTGCTAATTTGGGGTTCTGGAAGCAAACCTGAAGCAATCATGAAGTGTGAATCTTTGTTCCTTGGAGCAAGTGTTGTGTGGATGGCAGCTTGCCTGTTGGCCACAGCCGTGCCACTGCAGTGGGGTTGTGCACACACAGCTGAGCAATGCCTCATTTGTTGTGCTTCTCTGCTTGGAGGAAAGCT
The DNA here is from genome assembly GCA_020086605.1 of Lanius collurio. Classification (NCBI taxonomy): domain Eukaryota; kingdom Metazoa; phylum Chordata; class Aves; order Passeriformes; family Laniidae; genus Lanius; species Lanius collurio. The sequence goes on from JACBWW010000002.1 coordinate 31,299,659, forward strand.
CAGAAATGTCTCAGGGCATCTGTCCCATCCTGTCCCATGAACTTGCACTCAGCTGCACTTTACTGCTACTATTTTGGGTACCCTTTACTCCCCAAAGGAGCAAACAGGGTTAAGTACAAAGATAGATAGGCTAAACTGGAAGCTTTCTAAACATGGCACTGCCAGCATGGAGGGACAGGGGAAGGTAGAGGGAGCTGGATTTGTGTCTCAGCCACCCACTGTTTAACACTGCTGTGCCCAAAATGAGAATCTGCTCTCATGACAGAGTGCACTGAGTTCACCCAAAGCCTTTCAGGCCTAGCCTGTGACAAAGAATTCAGCTTTTTATCCTGTGCCTTTCTGGCACCATGCCAGGCATGTCAGGGTGTTGCCTGCCATGGTCATGACTTCGAAGTGTTCCTCACATCCACTGGTTTTGAGACCTAAGTTGAGGCTTTTACCTGACACCTCAAAAACCTGAAAACCTGGTCAGCCCACTGCAACCAGCAATTCCTCTGATTTTAGATGCCCTGAAATGCTGAGCTGCTCTTGGAGCAAGGCTCTGGTGCGTGGAGGGAAGTGAACTAACTGTGTTTCCACTTAACCAATTAGCAGCTCTGTCTTGGCCAAAGCACACACGATGCACCAGCCATTTTTCAGCTGTTCCAAGCCTGCCTGACTCTGCTGAGGGAGTGAAGAGCCAGCAAAGCGCCAAGGAAGGGGCAGGACCAAGGGCCAGATTCTGTTCAGTCAAATCCCATGTAAAGCTGAGTAACAGGGAATTTATAGGGAATCACTGCAGGTAACCAGGGGCTGAGAACAGCTAAAAAAATTCATTGCTCTCTTTTACTGCTCAGCTGTTGTTGCTTTTAGAATCTGGTTTTGAGCAGTTCCCATTCAAAAAAAGAGGTCTCTCTCTGAGGTATTTCAAGTGGTGTCTTCCCCCCACAGGCCACTCTCCTTCCCCCAGCACTTCCTGGAAGCACTACTCTTTTGACAGATTTAATCTCTTTAAGAATTCATAATGACCAGCTTCTGCCAACTTCTCCTTTATATGCTGCATGCAGTTTTTAACAGGACAGTGTGAGGGTGGAGTAACTAGTGTCAAGATGTGGGCACAAGGGAAATCCAGGCCAAGATGCCCCAAAGGATTCAGCCTGGATTAGCAGTGTTACACACAAATGGGCCAAAGCTCTACTGTGCATGCATTGTGAGGGTTGCCATAATCTGTAGTACCTGTGTTTGTGTTTGACATGCACAGAAATGCAACTTGTACTCTTATGGCACCCTTCAAGAGGAGGTGGTGGGCTTGGTGCTTTTCTGTTTCTGCTCCTAAGAAAAATGATGTGAAACTTTGTGCTTATTTTGGGATTGACAGCATTTGGCATCTTAGAATCATTCAGCTTGGAAAAGACCTCTAAGATCATTGATGCCTTCTTGGTTGCAGGAGACTAGCGAGCTTTCCTGGAAGCTCAGATGGATCAGAAGGGGAATTTCCCTTAATGCTTATTCATGATACAGGAGAGCTGGACTTTTATACAGGCACTTCCCCAAGCACTGGTTTCAGTTGTGGTTACTGAGACTCGGAGGACGAGCGCTGGAGGCCCCAGTTCTGCAACAAAATGCAGTGATGTTATATACAGCCACTGGCTCAGAACAGTCATGTGGGAGAAGCTGGGATAATGACAAGAGATGAAAAATTATGTTAAACCCAAAGGATTACACAGTTTAGGAACAGCCAGATTAAAATGAGTTTCACTCAACAACAGCAAAAAAAAAAAAAAGATTCTTTATAGCAATAAGTTATTATGACTGATCCCTTGATAATTACTGACTAATCATGCAACTTGCAAAGACTGTCTTGTTGCTTGTCCCGAGGTAACTTATTTGTAGAAGCTTTTGGGTTAAAACATAGATAAATAAAAGAGATATTCAAAGTAATGCAAACCACACTCCATTGCAACTAGTATTTATTAAAAATACAGTGGACAAAAAAAGCAAGCCTCCAAAAAGTAGTCAGTTCATTAGCATATCTACACCATGGCCCACCCAGCACCACAGAAGCAGAGTGCTCTCAACCCATTTCTCTCACAAAACGTTGACTCACGTTTGGTTCACTACCTATAAATGTGCATAGTTTAAAGACCTGATAATGTAGCATGAGCATAAAATGGCACCAAAGTCAGTCTGCCCTGCACTTCCAGCCACTCTCAAACCAAGGAAGTAGTGAAATGTGCGTACGTAGCGGGATGTGCGTGGTGGTCATGTGTGTGCTCAGTAGTCCCTGGTGCGGCCCTGAGTCCTTTGTGTGAGCTTTACAGCACGACAGCAAACTTCTCAGCAGCTAAAGAATCATATGCCCAGAGCACTATTTTATTACTACTGAGTTCCTTGAGTTTCCTTTCCATTTTCAAATTTAGCTAGAGTGTGGGAGCAGGCCAGGAGGGCACGGTGTGCTGTGCGTGGTGAGAGGAGGCAAGTGCTTGTGTCAGTCAGTCGCCTTAGCAGGTTACATGTGTGCTTCCTTTTCCTGGCACAGTTTCCATTCTGAGCTAAGGAAACTTCTGCACAGTTCCACAGATGCACACGGTCTCTTGTATTTTCAGGATTGGGTGGGATTGTTGGTGCTCAGTCTGGCAGTGCTAGCTACACTCCTGGGAATGATAGGGAATCAAGACTCTAACAATGAATGTAGGTTGTCCTGGTTCTGGCCAGGACAGGGGTAGTTTTTGCAGGAACTGGGACAGGGCATAGCTAACAGCATGGGGGGTTATTACAGGGACAAGGTAAGGGGTCTCTTTGAGTAAGGGAGCGGTCACGCAGTGCCTGTTCCCTCTGTTGCTGAAGCTGTTACTGCTTATTTTCTTATTCCACTGCTGTTCACAGTAAATTGTTCCTATCTGAACCCATGATCTTTACCTACTGTGCCTGCAATTCTCATCTCCAGCCCGCCACAGGAAGGGAGGAGTGAGTAAGTGGTGGAACACTGAAGTGGGGAATACCATTCCTAAACCACACCATCGATGTACAAATGCTTATGGAGACTGGGCACCAAGATTTCCAGACTTCTTTCCCTTTCAGCTATAGCTGCTCAGTCTGTCACTGTATGTACCTTATCTCACCGTGACAACAAGTGAAGAATCAAATCAAGTGACCTGCAATGGAAAGAGTGCCTTTTGTTGCAGCTGGTGTACGAGATTTGTGAAGGATCTGTAGTAAAACCTATTGCCTCTTCCTCTGAGACCTGTGCTTACTTGAAGTGAGCAGGATGTGCGTGGCAGTGTGGTGTGCTCACAGTAACCTCTTAGGCTTAAGATGATTTTTTGTAGCATCTTTGACCTTGTTAGAGTTGTCTTCGACCCTGTGCATGTGGAGGTAGCACCCTGAATCATGTGCAGCTTCACATTAGCCATAAACACCCTGTTTAGAGCACTTAAATTAACATTTGAAAAGCAGCCATCAACATTAACAATAATGTTGAGTAATTTCTTATCTAGGACAGTTAATTACCAAAAAAAGCTAATTAATGCTACATAACTGTGGCCACTGCTACATTTATGGGGACACTTAAGTGCTCCAAGGTCAGATGATCTCATGAAAAGCAAATTAGGGAAACATGCAGGAAAATGCTCTGGCAGAGGCAATAGTAACTACCTTAATTTTCCAAGTGGCCACTAGTATTAAAGTTTGTTTGATCTGTCAGGACTATGCAGGTTGCTGGTTACTAGGAGCTGCACTGTAGCATAAAAAATTTGGAGTCTTCTAGAGCTTGGTGTGACATCTCTCTCTAAAGTCAGGGAGAGCTTAAACACTTACTTCCATGCTTGGCAAAATTATTCCCTTAAGCATGCAGACAGGGCATCCATGGATTTCAGTGCTAAGGTCAAAATGCTGGAACATGCTTCTAACATTGTAAAACCTATCTTTCAGATCAGAAAAATAATTCTTCCAAACCCAGAAATCCCATTTCTGCATGATGTTTTACAGAGCACTCAAGGCAGAAAACTGGGCAGCTGCCATTTCTTTTTCTTCTGAAACTGATATGTGGATTATTTCCCACTTGCAGGTGTCTCTCTTATGAGGAACGGCTGAGGGAGCTGGGCCTGTTCAACATCCAAAAGAGATGATTGGTGTTGCCATATGTCAGTGTCTAAGAGAGAGATGCCAAGAATATGGAGCCAGCCTCTTCTTGGTGGTGCTGAGCAATAGGACAAGAGGCAATGGGCAGAAACTGATGGACAGAAGTTCCACCTGAATTTCTTCACTCTCCAGGTTACTGAGCACTGGAACAGATTGCCCAGAGAAGTTGTGGAGGCTCCGTCACAGGAGATACTCCAGTCTGGACACAATCCCGTGCGATGTGCTCTGGGAGCCTTAGCAGGGAGGTTGGACCAGATGACCCACTGTTGTCCTTTCCAACCTTACCCATTCTGGGATTCTTTGATTCTGTGAAGGGAAGCAGTAGCACTGCAAAGGGATGGGAGTTGCCCCTTGACGTTGACTGTTCAATGTTTATTATCTCTGCTGTATAGTGAGGTTCCCCAGCTGTGGTCTTCTCATTGCCACCCTCTAAATTCAACGGAAGAGGTCAGGGGAAAGATGGACAGACACAATTCTGAAATCTTAATCCTTGACTTAAAAATTGTTGCCAAATAATAGCACTTTCAGCAGTTGCTTCAATTCCAGAGCTCACAGTTGCAAGGTATGATGACAGCAGGTGTATTTCACAGCACAAAGGCAAAAAAAACCAAAAACCGCTGTAGTATAAGCAGGAATCTTTTCTCAATCTCATCATGATGACACTGAAATGGAGGTATTGGCAGAGTGGAGAAGTCTGTCCTCAAGAAAACACACACGGTTTTCAACAAGGGGAAGTGGCTCTACTGTCACCCAGCAGTGAGCTGACAGAGTAAGGCAATGCTGGAGGCATGGGGTTGCTCTACTGTATACACCTGCTGAGGTCTCCAAGCCCACCAGCTGAGCAAAAGGACTTCTGTAGGAGGCTGAACAGGAGCAGTGGTCACTTGGAGGGCTGGAGGTACGTGGATATTATCTAGACCCTTGAGAAGTCTCCCCTCTGCCCACCTGTCTTACTAAGCAACTTGAGCTCTTGGATGACAATGTCATGAGTGACTGCTTTGCACATGTCGTACACGGTCAGCGCAGCCAGGCTGGCAGCTGTGAGAGCCTCCATCTCCACACCTGTCCTTCCCCATGTGTGACAGGAGGTGCGAATCACCACTGCATGTCTGGCCTCATCCAGGCTTAGAGACACCTCAACATGGTGCAGGGGGATGTTGTGACACAATGGGATCAACTGGCTGGTCAGCTTGGCTCCCTGAATTCCTGCAATTTGGGCTACTGCCAGCACATCCCCTTTCTTCACCTGGTTTTGCCTCACCATCCTGAATGCCTTCTCACCCAGGAGAACCACGGCACCAGCAACAGCAGTTCTTCTGGAATCTGGCTTCCCTCCAACATCAACCATTGTGGCCCGTCCTTCCTCATCAGTGTGAGTCAAGCTGTCAGAGGCACGAGGTACCTTGGTGCAAGATTCCAAATCCCTGCTATGGAATTCAGATCCTGAACATGCCTCTTTGAATTGACGGTCGACAGAAACTTGGCCCACAGAAGCATCAAGGCACTTTGTATCAAATGTGGAGCTTGGGTCCTTCTGGAAGACACAATAGCCTCGGAGCTGGGTTTGTAGAATTCCTGTTGCTATATGACACTGTTTCTCTGGGTGAGATCTTGGGAGGAAAAGTTGTCCTGTATTTTTCATTGATGCTTTTCCCTTTTGTTTGTGTAAACGTGCTCTCAAAGTCAGCCAATGGCTAAATGGGTGGCCCCACTGCTCTGAATTTGGGGAATTCTGTAGGGCATCCTGGCATAGTGGGAATGACATCAATGCAGGCTCTGGGGAAAAAAACAAAAAGTAACATGAGAAGAACATCTTACTAACTGGAAAGCTAAGCTGCCTGTAGCAACTGAGAACCCAGTTAGAGCACTGCTTGGGACTTCCTGTGTTGCAAAAGCCTCAATAAACTTGCAAATACCCACGTTTTTCCTCAAGCTCTTCTCTCTTATCAATTCCTTGCATTTCCTTGTTTGCTATTACAAACCTCAAGACTCAGAACACTCATTACAAAGTCCCTGACAAAAAGAAACAACTTACTTTCTAAAAGCATCAACACCTCTTGAGAAACGGCAGCCAAGAAAGCTTATAGGAACATCACTTCTGAAGAAAAGTGAGTCACAGCATCTCAGCATCCATTTGGGACCATCCCAGCACCAGCCTTCTTTCAAAAGCTTGGCAGGGTTAATAGGAAATTCTTACACTCAGATTCTCAACTCTGCCTTTCCAAACACCTCCCTCCCAGCACAGGCGGCTGCACTTCCTCCTTTCATCTCCTAATGCAGGAAAGGGTTATGCCAGCACTTGAGGACAGCAGGGACCAGAAGCACTGCAACTGCACTGTCTACAAGCTCAGAGGGTGATGGGATCCTCTTGTCTTATTGCCAGCTCTTAACACGTTAATGACAGCTGATGTTTAAGCCCTGGAAAAACCACAGTCCCCTCACTGACAGATAGATTTTAAATCGACTCAGAAGCATGTTCCAAGTCTAGCTGGCAGAGCTCCCAGCTGGCAGAGAGGTAGTAGGCTCTCCTGCCCCTTTTCACCATTTAATCCTTTGGTTTTGGCATTTGTACTGGGCTAAATGCCAAGTGTGAAGACAGGAGGAGTCTCTTTCACATAAAAGCGAATAAAATATTTTGTAAGTAAAGAAAGCGGTATAAAGGTAAGCAGCTAAGCCCTGGTTTAACAGCACCATTGATAAGCATGTTTTCCTTTTTCTGATGCTCCTCCTCTTTCTGCTCTGAGAAAGGTGGAATTAGGTTGTGCTCAATAACCTGCCTTAGGTAGCTCTGGTATTAAAGGACTCCCTTTTCAGCCTATCCACGGGTGCATCAAAGCAGCTTCCTGCCCCGCATTGCTGAGCTACCTCTGCTGCCCAGGGACGGTCCACATGACAATAACAGACACAGTGTGGACAAAAGTCTTGTTGTGGCTCCTCCCTCTTTTTTTATAAACAAACCCACCAAACTCTTCCTTGTTAGTCCCAGCCTCTGCTAAAACAAGACTGATGCACTTAGCACCATTTTCATCCAGAGTACCCTTCAAACATGGGTCTAAAAGTACCCATTCCTGAAGATTAAATCAAACGCAGATTTGATGATGTTAATCACTGCAATAACCTAAATTCAGGCAAATGCCTTTTTTCATCTACAGCTGATGGTCTATCCACTAAAATTAAGATTCCTGAAAATTTGAAGGCATGTGTTTACCTCAGAGGAATGCAAATGTACTGAATGCAGCACTGCTGTGCTTTAGAACAGCACAGAAAATTACTTTTCTTATTCCTCTTCTCTTGCTCTTTCTTTTTATAGTGGGTCCAACCCTGAATATTCCTTTTAAAATCCAGGAACTCAAAGCATTCTGTTCTTTTGGATTCCTTGATTAGCATTAGAGCTGAAGCTAAACCCCTGTAAAAGTGTCTTGTATTCAGGAGAAGCCAGACTGCAAAGGCAGACAAGTACTTCCTTCCACAGGGTAAACACTCGTGGGTGGGAGATGGGAGAGAAATTTGCTGAAGCAGAGTGGGAAGTAAACAGACAGCAAGAGACAGTCATGACTGCAAAGCACCTTTGCTTTTCTGAACAACCTACACTTCTTGAAGCTGTACCTAGTCATCTCTATTTGCACCTAAATTGCTCATATACCTACAACAAGATAATGGTTTTCTACTGCACCATATATTGAAACCATCTGACAAATTCCATCTCCTTATATCCTATTACTGCACCTCAAGTTTAATTGCGTCAGATTCCAAGTAGCACAATATCAGGGGGAGAAAAGAAGGCAGGAGATACTTAAATTAATGAGGAAATTCCCATAACTGAAGTCAACCCAGGAGAAGAAGAACCTGCCAAAAGGAATATTTTGATTAAGGGAAATAAGATACAAACCTTATAGCAAAGGATTGGACAACAGCAGTGCAGGGAAGACACCAGGTTTGGCTTACTGGGTCTAGCAAAACCAATTAGTGATTTCCACAGCATTAATTAAATTTCATTAAATTAATTCCATACACACACTCCCCCACTGACTGCTTGCACGCCAGCATTATTTGAAGTTTGCAAATAATTCAAAACACAATTAGGAAATCTCCTAATGATTCCCCATGTGTCACAGTGGGATACTCTCCCCTCATCTCCAGTCTCTCTATTGATGCGGTGACTGCCAGGAGTCAGTCTCAAAGGGAGATGGAACAGCTGAGGGAGGAAGAGCTGGACAGGCTGCCTCTTTCACTGCCATGTCAGACAATGTTAAAGCACTTTTCAAAAGGAAACTGGATTGATGTGATCTGTAGACATACAAACATTGCTATGAATGCTAACTTTGGAGTGTGGGAATTCTTTCAAAAGCAACTTGAAAAATTTTGTACGTCCCAGAAGCTGTCAAGAGTTTACTATAGAATTTTTCATCTTACAAAAAAAAAAAAAAAAAAAAAAAACACCCTAAAAAAACCCCAACCCAACAAAATTTTTTCCTCATGCAGCAAGTCAAATACACACTTCTTTAAACAAAGGATCCTCTTCACCCTTTTTCTGGAACCCAATGTAGCATGGCCAAATACAAGAGAGCAAAAACAAACTCAAAAAGACAATTGAGTGCCAATTAACATGGAAAATGATGGCCCTTTAAAGTGAGGCACCAAGTGAAAAACATTCCCAGTGAAGACCTATGTTAAAGACCTCTGTGGATCCTATTTCCTAATAAAGGCAACAAAAGTACAAGCCCTGGAGGCATGTTTTAAAAAATAGAGTAGTTGTTATTGTATCACCTATTGCAAAGGCCTGCAAATTAATGCATGTTCCCCTCCCCAAGGGTACCTGTTTTAAAACCTGTGTTTTAAGCTTCCCAGCAGCTAATCTGCTCCAAAACATCAGTGGGAGGATGAGGATGAGAGTTGGGATTTGAAACATGTTCATGTCTTTCATCCTTGTTTTGTTGGTTTTTTTTTTCCCACACCTTGTTGATAAGGAACAACAAAACATCTCACAATTTATCTCACAAAGGTAACTCTTGTAGCCATTTTTTAAGGTCTTTGGAAAGATAGCTATCTTACAGAAGAGGAAGACACAGGTATGGAAGGAGGTAAAATCACACTGAAGGAGATGTTAAAAATCAGTAAGAGAACCCCAGCAGTGCTGCATCTCTCACGAACTGAGCTTCAGGAAGAACAGAGAGTCAGCAAACAGCTTCAACAGACACCAGAAGGAAAGGCTCTTGGTTTATAGGGCTTTCATGGTTATGTTCTGAGACTTTACAGCAGTGAGTGGCAATTTCAAAAGAATGAAGCCCCACATCTCAGATTCTGAAGTAGTAGTGAGGTAGGAACACTTGCATCTCTTTCAGCTTGCTGGCTCTAGATATATTATAAACAAAGCGGAATTTCTTAATACATGGATAAAACTCCATTCTGCATACTTTATATTTATATGGCAATATGGTCAAAATTCACCCCAAACTGTCTTATAAATAACTATATTGTTTTTCTTAAGCTGATAGAAAATAAGGTAGGAAAGCTGATTATCCTTTTGGAAAATGGGGTAAGGCTTGGTAGTGACATTAAACTTTTCCTCCTCTTCCACTTCAGCGTGTTAAATATAACTGGTTAATTAAAAGCCCATTTCTTTGCCTAAACCTAAGGCAGAACCAAAAGCTAGACTCAGAAGCCCAGTCTACTCTGCTCCCCCAAAGACAGAAACCAAACAAAATCATTGTATGTTTTTTACGTACTGATTTGTCACCCACCAATCAGGACCATTGGCCGGTTTTTCATCTGGGAAATGTTAAACATGCCTAGAAATAAAATAAGGAACACATAAAAATCCCGGCTTTTTAGGCTTTAAGTCATGCATCTGGTTTACATATTTAGTTTTCAGTTCTTCACAGTACAACCTGTATGCTAGGAAAAACAAAGCTCAGTAAAGACCAAGGGAACTGGAGGAGGGGGAATCCAGAGTGGTATTATTTAAAACTGTAGCTGCCTGAGTCTCCAGGCACCTAGCTGCTATGGGTCTATCACACTGCAGAACCCTTTCCCAGAAAGCTTGCCATAACGTGAATTACAGTCTACCTGCTACAGAATTCAATCAATTTGAGACTATCTTGTCTCTAACAATGGTATTTGACTGTCCCAGTTCTGTAGATAAGCTGTGAATAAGTGTTCCAGTTCAAAGAAGCTAAATCACAGAAAGCCCCAAGGACAATACTGAGATTAACACAAACTGGGAAAAGACAGACAATGTCAGGTAAATGCTGCTAGTGGCAAAATGCCTTTAGTAGACTCCTCCTCATCTACCCCCTGCTTTCCTAAACCAGAATTCATAAATAAATGGTCTACAAAAAAAGGAACCAATCCCTCCACCCCTTCCCTTTGGTTTATAAGGCACTATTTTATCTGCATCAGACCCATGTATTTTGCAAATTAGTCTACACTTAGATTTAAAAGCTACCTTTAAATTTGTTTCACACATTAGGAAAAAAAGGGAAAACCTTCTGTTATTAATCTGTCAGAATCTGCAAGAAAACAAAAGGGCCAAAGCGTACTTTTAGTGTATAGGGGACTAATCCAGGACCATAAAGCCAGTTCATGTACAAGAATTCAGCATTCCCAGCTGGAGCCAGATTACAAAAATACAGTTAGATTCAGATATAAATGTTTATATCAATATAAATTCAGGGAAAGATGAATACAGCCCAAGGATGTGAGTGCATCGTCATGGACCTTGTGTCATGACCTTGTGCACAGCACTAGATGAGCATCCACAAATTCCTGCATAGAGAAGAAGAGAATTGTCACTTCTAGAAACATGTTAATGCAGTTGGACTGACAGCTCCATTTATTCTTAGTACTTCTTTTACAGCAAACTAATTTTTAAAAAAAAGGGATCCAGTGCAACTACTTAGCTTTACACTTTGCTGTTGGAGTCCTGAGCAGTGGTATTTGCATCTATTTGAGTACAAAAGTCAGTCTGAAAGTCTTTCAGACAGTCTGGATTCTAACTCTCATGGAAGGTTACAGGTACTAGGACATTGTTTTCCCTATCACTGCTGTTATTTCTCAAGTACAATGAACATACCAGCATGCTGTTTCTTTTTTCTGCCCACTGCTGCTCCAATGATTTGAATCAACTGTTCCTCTGAGGCACCCGACCGTAGGTGATCCCTCAAGGACACTTCTGAATTCCCAAAAAGGCACACCTGCAGCCAACCCAGGGAAGCAGAGGAGGAGAAATGAAAAAGAATAAAATAAATTACTTTTACAAATATTTTGTACTAACCACAGAGAGAAGAGCTTTGAAGAGGCCTACCCTATTGAAGGGAAGATTTATGGAGATTTTCTTTATCTCTCCTCATGTACGCAGACAGCCTGGGATGTTTAAGCAGCCTAAGCTCATTGGGCCTTCAGGCTGCCTTGGTCATCTGACACTAGGCAGCAGCACAGCTGTTGTCAATATCAGGTGACAATGCATAAGTGCCAATTTTTAATTGAAAACTTTAATTTTCCCCCAGAAACTGCCAGTTTCAACGTGGCAGGAAATGGCTATCCCTCCCTGTTCTACAGTCATTGAGCAAATGTACAGGCTGCTCTTGAAGGAGAAGAGCTACAAGTTGTTTGGGAAACAAGACAGAATCCTTGTGGAATGCAAAAGCCAAGCCCTCACAGCTGCTTGGGCCCTTTATTTAATGGGAAATCATCTGCTTGTCACATGTTTAAGATGATTTTGAATCAAAGATTAGAATAAATATTTATATTTACTGGCCTTGCAACCATGTTTTACAACTGAAGTTAACTATGGTAACGGAAAAAAAGGTGATGTAACATCTCCCTAACAGCCTGACAAGATGGAAAAATAATACATACAGGATAAACAGGAGTTAGCTGGTAATAATTATGCATCTTTACATCCCAGCTACTTTTAAGGGATGAATTTCAACAGTATTTCCACTGCATGAAATCGAAGAGAATCTTGTTTCACGACCAACCTTTAGGTTCCCATCTGCTGTTATCCTCAGCCGATTGCAGGATCCACAGAAGTGCTCTGACATGGAGGTGATAAAGCTGATTTGTCCCTGGAAATGTGGCACCTTGTAACTCTAAAGAAATGCAGAGGAGAAAAAAAAATCAGATACAGACTCCTAACTTTTATAGTTCCACTTCCCTAAAGAGCAGAAAATCTATTTTAACATAGATTTTCTTCAGCCCTAAAATCATATTAAAGAAAAAAAAAAAAGCAAAATCAGTTTTGTCAAGTGTTCCAGTTTATTCTGCCCTGTTTCTGGAAATTTCCAAACTTGTTAAATGCTTGCTCTTGTACTTATCTTGTAACTAACAGGTGATACCTGTAGGGAGCATGAGCTAGAAATTCCCCATTTGACACTGTACACTCTAAAGCAATAGCTTTTTCAGTGAAAAACTGTTCCATCAGGATTGTTAATGTGCAGCCACAGAATGAGAAAAGTTTCAAAAACTGTAAATACAGGCCTGGCATTCTTTATACCTGACTGAAAATACATCTAGAAAACACATTGTATTTATAAAGGTAAAGACTATGACTAGCACTTAATAAGCATCAAGTCTCATGCAGGCAGCTTGAGCAAAACCCAAGAGTATTTATTACTTTGGTAGTCAAATATCAATGCTGAACTTGTGAACATTTGGGGCAGGGAAGGAATGGGGACATGTCACATGCTCTCTGTCCAACTCCACCTTGGCTGTGCTGGAAGTCTCACAGGGTAATTTCTCCAATTCCGGCCATCGCTGTTTAATTGTATCAAGCATTTCTTTGTAGCTCACCATCTTCTTGAAGTTCCATTTATTGCCTAGAATTAACAAAACCAGCCTAACTTTAGACTGTGAATTTTATTTTCTTAATTGGCAGAGAACTCCCTTCACATTCTCCACATCTCATTTTAGTTGTAGGTGTCCCAGCCCTAACTAGTCCTTCTACAGCTTATCGAGGGAAGAAGATAAGCTGCAAAAGACACAACATAAAACTTCAGGCAGTTCCTAATTCCCTAAAAGAGCTTATCAAAACCTCCAGACACAAGTCTTCTGTCCAAGAAGAATCTCAAAGCAGCAGTACTTACCATCAAAGGGCATGTATTCTATGAACCGCACATCAAGGGGCAGATCTTTTGTGAAATCCACAAAGTCCAGCACTTCATCCTCGTTGAAGCCTCGCATCACCACACAGTTCACCTGCAGGTAAAGTAGACACCTGAAATTAGTGAGCAGAGTATGACATTCTTTCCACTTACACAAGGTTTCACAGTCCTTGCAAAAGGCAACATAGTTAGAAATAACTTCTTTTTTTGAAAGAAAAAACGATGAGAGAAGTTGGTGTGATTGCAGTTGTATGGATGATCATTTTTGTCTAACTCAACCAAGTTTTTACATCCAACCTAACTAAAGTTGTTCAAATTGTCTTGCTACATGGAAAACTAATACAAAAGCCAGGTAACACAAATATCATCTTACCCATCAAAAGTATGGCTGCTTTTACTGTTTAAAATGACAACTCCACTCCCCAGTTCTACACTGTGCGGCTTCTGTAAAAGTACTGGCAAGTTACCTTCCCCAGCACTCTCTACAGCAGATCACAGGCAAATTCCCTGGACCTGGAAGTGTTCACAGCACACTCCATAACCATAGGCTACTGGATAACTAGCCCTGCCTTCCTCCAAAAGAGAGGTTAACACTGAGCTTTCCACACACTCCTCATAAACAATATTTACATTGGAGCCTTAGGTCCTCTGTGCTGTATCTGAAGAACAGCTGAGAGCCATGGACTTGCTACAATACTTCAGTTAGCAAGGCAGCCTTGTATGTCCAAACATCACCTATCAGTTCTTAAGAGCTCTCAGGAAAGCCTAAAACCTAGTTTAATTTCAAGTGTTTTTCACAGCTATTTAGCCTGATCCACTTATACATAATAGAACTTCCAAAGCACTGGTGAAACTGAAGAGAACCACGGCTGCAGAACTGCAAACAGCTGAGTTAGGGTGAAGTTTCATGTTGCAGTGAAGCTGGTCTATCTGCACCCTCAAACTTGCTTTCCCTCTCACACTGGCACTCAAAATAGTCTGCTAAAAGAAGCTAAAGGAGAAAAAACAGGAGAAAATGAATGTCTTTTTGCAGGGTAGTTCCTGCCAGTTAACTAACTGCCTTGGCCAGATTCAGAGCTGAGTGACACAAATGCCAATTCAAGAGAGAGGACAGGAGGAGGCAAGTACAGAGCAGGGCCATCCTGTGGTGACAGCTGCTCAAGGAGGAGGAATGAATTCTCCTTGTTACTTCCTGATGTGATCTTCAAGTTTTTCTCCAGTTTCATTTAAAGTTATTCATGGAGTGAGGTGGGAGATGAGATGGAATATAATAAATTCCTTATCAGATGAACTGTACCTATGGTAAAACACAACATTTTCAGAGTAAATAAACACTGTATTTACCTTAACAGGATGGTAGCCAAGTTCAGTGGCTTTGTGGATTCCTTCCAATACCTTGTGAAAGCCTAATATACAAAAAGAGTGCAAAATAATTTTTATTGTTTCACAGCAGAATGCAAAACGTGGTTATTAAGTACAATACAAATAAAAACCAACCTGATTCAGCAGGCACAGCTGCAAGTAAAAAGAGATGCAAATAAAGAGACTATAATTATACTCCCCTTAACAATCCTCAAAGACTACCAGTGTTACTGTGCTCAAGTAATTGATACCAATATTTAACTGGTATATGAGTAATCAACAATACTGGTATGGTTTGTTACGTCTTTGGATATCCATATATTATTAGCATATGATTCTCCCTGTAAGTCAGCTTTCCTTGTGTTACATTCTTTTTAAAGGGAATGGAAAGAATTTATGAACTGCCTCCAGATGTAATGAAGAAAGAATAGTAAATTAATGTTTAGTTTATAGTAATGGCTTGTGTCTTTTCTACAATAGCAGAATGTCACTGTTTGGAATCAGACAGCAATGTTGCTGAGTGAATTTTAAAAGGATTTTTCTGAAATACATTTCGGGTGGAGTGGGTTTAGGAACAAACAAAGGCCCCTTGATTCCCTGTTCAACCCTAGCTACAGATGTAATTGGCTTCTCAAAGCTACTGGCTATGCATTAGTCAGAAGATCAGAGGCAGCATTTTTCAGGATCATCATTTTTATAACTAAACATGAGAAATCAGCGAACAAAATGTGGCAGGGATTAGAGCATTTAGAAAAGAAATTCAGTTGGCCTTAGACCCTTAAAAACAAATGAAAGATGTCAAAAACTACTTCAAGGAATGAAGTGGCCAGTTTCATTCTACCATTTAGTGTGGCCTACACCTGCCAGCTGCTCTCAAACACAAAGATGCAGTTAATTTAGGGCAAGTACCTTTGTCCTTACACATACCTCTTAAAGCTGGAAGCAAAAAAAAAAGCAACAATGCAGTTTTAGAATTCCAAAGTCATTTAGGAAAGCCTCTTAATGATCTCATCCAAACCACATCTTCTGTCAACTTTGTTTAAAGTTAAGACCTTTCATCAAGACATCAATTTAATACTTTGCATATCATTCCCTCCCTGCCACGCTCAGCAGCTGGCAGAGAACAGAGGTGAGCAAGAATGAGACAGCAAACTCCTAAGCTCTGGGCACACATTTTCTAGTGAGTGCTCAACTGCTCACCCCGTGTTTGTGAATGCCTCTTCTACCCTGGCAGGTCCATTGCCCTCCTTTCCCTAACTATGACCTACTGGAAACTCAGATTTTCTAGTGAACTGATCATACCTTCACTACTCTGTAGGTGCTTAAGCAGAAAAAAGCAGTAACTCAAATAGTATTCTGTGCATACTTAATATTGGATGCATTCAAAATCAGAAAAAAAGAAAAGGAAAGAGACAAAAATTTCACTTCACTGCTCTCTAACTAGTAAAGGCATCATAAAGCATGGACACAGGAAAGCAGAAGATACAATTATTTAATAAGCTAGTTCTAATGCTAATCCTGGCTGCAAAAAGAGTGGTGAAGAGCAAAGTTATTTCTGACAGTGAAATAACTCTTGCAAGCGTTTGAAGCTATGGCTTGTCACCCCTTCTCAATCACTACCTACTTTTGCATGTGCCTAGGAAGTTTCCAGCACCTGTGGTAGATCTCATTCCAATTAAGCAAGATTGCAGGCAGATTGTGGAAACAGAGATAATGACACTGCTGTAAGCACAACCCAGAGCCATGAATGGGATCAAAAAAATCTCTGTAACTGCTCAGAAAATCTTATGTGTGACCTCAGGATTACAGAAAGGAGGAACTCAATGTAACTCTAAAGGCCAGGAAGCAACCACTTCTCTTTCACCCAATGAAAAATTTCAGTATTTTCATCATATTTGATCTCTTCTGAAGCTGGAACTTCAGCCAGCTTTATAGTACAGAGAATCTTAGAGCCATCCTGAAAAATCCTATGTTGAACAAAACCTCCCAGCATTTAATTCTTACAGGAAAAAAGTCTTCAGGCCTACATTTAATGATACAATTTCAGTACATCATTACCTCATTTTTCCTTGTATGAAACACACACACAAAAAAAAAGGGACAGGCCTTGAAACAGGTTAGACTGGCTATGTGCATGAAAGCCTTTTTCATTTGTTCATCCCTTAGAATGTGGGAGATTGGAAGAAGTAGAAATATTACGGTACTCTAAAGTGCTTTCACACATCAGGATCTCACAGTCAGTTTTGTCTATCCCAACCATTTTCAAGTAGGAGCAGATGTGACGCAGGGCACCTGCACCAGATACACATTTTCTGCGTCTTCTTAAAACCCTAGATTGGATTTCCAGCAAAACAGAGAAATTATTCCAAGTTTCTCAAGTTCCTGGTAAGCTCCATAAACATATGCCACCTTTATTTTCCAGAGAAAGTATCATCCTGGAGGAGTCCAAGACCAGGAATCCCTCTCACCTTAACAGAGCTATGTCTTGTTGCCTCTGGAACTGCCACAGGAGACAGGGTAGCTCAGTAGGGCAGGCACTCTATTCTCTGCTCATTCCATACTTGGAAATCTCCTATTAAATAAAAACCCTCAAAAAAAAAAAAAAAAAAAAAAAAAGGTATTTGACATAATTTGAGTCTTTAACCTTAACAAAATAATAAAAAAAGAAAAAAATCCAAACCAACAGGACTCTATGTTACTATTTTTAAGTGATCTCTGCTTAGAAAAAAAAATCTAGGATTTGGAGACGTTTTTCTCCTCTTTAAAAATATGGAGTAATAGAAATTTCCCTGTTCATTGTCTATGCTGTTCAGTTGAGCAATTTCTCTTTTTGTTGGCAAAAGATCTTTTTTCTTTAGAGGGGGAAGAGAACATTTATATAAATAAAAATTACCCTCATCCCCTAATAACTTTCAATTTACCTTATAAGCAGCACATTCCTAACAGCTTCTAATCACATATGAAGATCTCTGGTCTTACAATTCAGGAAGCTGGAGGCTCACATTTGCCCCTTCAGTGGAAAAAGAAGTGCTTGTTCCTAATGTATGTCACAAACCAGGTAATACTCAAACAAAGAGAGCAGAAGGAAAGAGCACAGTCAAAACCTGTTTGTGATTAGATACTCCCAGATACCACTCTGGGAGCCAACTAAGCCATGACACAACCACATTAATGCAATAGCCTACCCTGAAAGGACAAGGCTCCAGTCATATTTATGACAGGAACTGATTTCTGCAACATGACACAGAAACCTGAAGTAGTGCTCCCATAGAGACTGTTGACAAGGACACCTTTCTGCACCTGCCAGCAGAACTTTGGTTTGATAGCAGTGATTCAAATGCTGACATTACTTCTCACAGCATTCCAGACTTGTACAAGCCTCTCCCTACATCTATCTGAGGCTGTTGCACCATCTGGTGGCTACTCAGAGGTTTTGCCAGAATTAGATGTTCACAGACTGCTGAAGTCACACTGCTGGATAGAAGGAGAATGATACAACATCAAACCAGTTTTAGTTTGGAAGGAAGCCCAACCATGAAGCTGAGCTCTATGACCAGCTTTAGGATTTATTTAAACATGAATCTGTAACACTGGGCATATCCAAGCATTTTTGAAATTTTATTTGGAATTACTTGCTCAGTAAGAGAGGTTACAGAGTCAACTGCCCTCCTCAAATTACCTCAGGCAAATTACAGCCCTACTCAAATTACCTCCTATTAAAAAGTAGTGGATACAGAACATCACTAATCACAAGTGAGGCCACTGCTAGCACACCCCAAATATAACTTCCAGAAACTGCCATTATTCATGACAAGAAGTTAAGTTCTTGCAGCATCTTTGACCCCAGATGGTACAGCAGAAACATCTGGCTTTTTTGAACAGTATTAAAGAAGAGCAGCACACAAGACCAATACAAGATTTGGAGAGTGCTCTTGATATTTATGACTAGCCAGTTATAGATTGTATGACTAACCAAATGACTGAGGTGAGCTGAGCATCTTCTTCACCAGCTCCAATGAAAAGGGCTCTACCTGCCTAAGTATTACAGGAAGAAGGAAAAAGAGCCACTATTGAATAAGCTAGTATAGATGACTTTTCCTAGTCCCAGAGGATAGCAATCCACTTCTCTACCAAAGTAACTGACTGTGAAAGACACAGTAAGCAACTCACTACAAGTGAGTTCCTGCAAGTACTAACACAATTGGAATGTCACTAACACAGTTGGAATAATACACTCCCACAGTTATATACACTCCCACAAGTTTGTACCTTTCCTTCGGACAATGAACTCAAATTTAGCTGGCACCAAAGTATCCAGGCTAATGTTAATGGCATTCAGTCCTGCCTCCTTCAGCCGGGGCAGCAGTCTGGTTAAGTTGATCCCATTGGTTGTGACAGCAATGGTTTTCAGCCCTTCTAGTTTGTACAGCTGACCTAGAAAATAAAAAGTAAAAAGAACACTTTGAAGAAGTAGTTAAACTATAAGTTACACAGAAAACTCAAAATATTTGTGAAACAAAGGAAAAAGTATCACTGAAGGTGTGAAGAAAATGTGGACACTTCAGCGCTTTGGCCTTCTCCCAGCTGTATTGGTTTAAGAGACCAATTTTAGCACACATACATTTCAAAAGGTATGAGAGACAGCAGTTTATTGCAAGTGAAATTGGTGATACAATTCTGTTTTATTAAAATGCACACTACTTTTGTTCTTCATTTCTTAGAGTAAATATCTACTTTATTGTTGGAAGGCAGCCCCTGATTTTGTGTACTTTCTTTTCCTCATCCACCTTTGCAAACTGAATTTTATGTTCTGCAATAATAATAAGCAGCAAGCCATCCCTTTCACAACTGACACCTGACCTAACTGTTTATTTATCAACACTTATCCTACAATGCTTTACCAAAAATCAGTTCTAACCCAGAGGTAGATGCCAGCAGTAGTGACTTTAAACTTCTGAAAAAAATACCACATGCAGTCCCAACTAAACAGGGAAAGGTCATCATACGAGACTGTTACAGAGAATCCAAGGCAACAACATCCAAAGGGACAAAACATTTGCACTTGACAACTGAAATATTTCCATTACCAGCGGAAGCCTGGCCAACTGGAGAGTGCTTACGCAAGACACTAAAAAACGGCTAACAAAAGAAAACAGCGTAAGAAACAGTTAATATGAGACTAAGATTTAGAAAAGAGCTGCCTCCTCATGAGCCAAACGCAGAAATCCTTAGCATACCAGATCTCCAGAGATCAAGCTTTCAAACCTCCAGTTATCAGTACAATAACAAATAAGAAAAAAACCCTCATAAACAACTTGAAGAAGCAGAGCCACAGCAAAGTAATTTACTTTGCTTTTTCCTCCCTCCCTCACAGCCTCCACCCTACCTCCACCCTAATTATTTAAGAAATATTTGAAGAACCCATACACTCGAGGCAGCTGTAATTACAGCACAAGTATTTCATAGTCCCTTCTTCCCTTGCTATTTTACCTCTATTTGTTCATGTTGATAAAGGGTTTATTTCTGCTTTATCTCATTTCCCAGCTTTTTTCAAAATATTCACCCTAAACTGAGCCCAGAAGGCTGGAATGGGTCAAGCTAGGTCACAGCAAAGATGCTGAAGTTTATACCAGCAGCATTTTGGAACATGATTAAAAGCTCCATAAAGACATGAGGTTGTAGGGAAAGAGCAATCTTTACTAAGAGAGGTTTTTTTTCCTGGCCTTCACCTCTGAAAATCCTCCTAAATGACCAAGAAAAACCTCTTCCTAGAGGATAAGTGCTACTGGCTCAATTTTGCCAAAGATTATTTAACACTATCACTAGCAGTCTAATTTTCATAAGAGTAAAGGATACACACTGCAGCCAGAGGATTCTTTAGGAACATCACTACTTTTATTTACAGCCTCAGAACACACAAAATGCTCAACACTGCAGAACAACTGAGAAAAAAAAGTCTAGGTGCCATACAGGTATTGACTAAAACTAATGTCAATCTATGGCCCAAAATGGAAAAATTTTTAAAAAGTAGCACCAGCTGATTAGGTCAGTACAGGTAGCAGATGATGTCCAGGCATCTTCTTCCTCATCAGACAGGGCAAGATACCGGATGAGGCACTGGAAATATACTAATACATGGAATCACCTGTAGTAACAAATTGGACAGTAGGCAACTGAGAAATTAGAGACGGAGGCTTAACACTAATGAGCTAAAAAGGACCAGTCAGAATACTCTACCAAGTGTAACCTTCACAGTGTCTTGGTTTCTTGGCTTGTTGACCTCTAAATCAAAAGGGATTAAAGAGACTTCGTAACTTTGTAATTCTCCTTATACCTGTATTAAATCTGTTTGCTTTAGCAACACCAATCAGCACAAGCAAAGGCAACTGACAAAAACTATCAAGTAGAAAAGGAAACACAAGAGATGCTGTAAGCCCATAGCATGAAGCTAAAACTTGTATGTCAAGCTTGAGCCATGAAGTAAACCATTTCCCATGTACTTTTTCCTTTAGGATCAGGAGCATCTTCTTAAATAGACAATTTTCTTACATATTCTCCTCCAATCACTTCCTTAACTGTATTTCTCCCGACTGAGTCCAGAAAAGGTGTGTATATTTCCTAACAAATTAACTAACAAGTCTACCTTTCACCACTTCACTCTTGAAATGGGCATGTTGCTACAAAAAGTCATCCAATAGTCCATCCTCCACCCCTTGGGCAATGATTTTGTCAGTGCAGATGTGTACTCCTCAGACTACTTATAATAAACAGCTATCACAGAGTTTATACCCAGTGCTTATTTAAACTTTAAGTATCTCAAAGGAGATAGATTCTACATTCCACTATCAGCTGCTTCAGAAAAGTTTCAAACATATGATTTCAGCAGTACCCAGGACATAATTTAGCTTTCAGCAAGTGTTAGACGCTGACTCATAGTTTATGTATGTACATCCGTTAAAATATTTAAAATAATCTAAAGAACTGCAGAAGGTCTCTGAATAGCATGGTCTCCTACAGTAGCTGCAAATCATGTTTGTTCATTGAAACAACTAAAAAACTTGAATTTGAGTATTAAAAAAATTTGGTAACAGAAATCTAGCATTAACATTTTTGAGCTTTACTGGTATTTCACAGATCATTTATTGTTTGGAGAAAGGCTTGCTAAAAATAAACCTAGCTTAAATCTCAACCCAATTCAGCGCCTGAGATATTGTAGCCAGCTTCCCTAAAACCATTTAGAAAACCAGACTAACTCTACCCCAGACCAAACCAGCACATTATGCTAAGGCAGCTTCAATAAAGGTGCTTTACTTAAATTCTGCAGAAGACATTTTTGGGCTTGATTTTCCTTCAATGAGGTTTCCCATACCTATAATATGGAGCTATTTAGTTTTGAGTCTCTTATCTTGATCCCAGACTGGGGCACCATAGAGTAACACCGAAGTCTGAGAGAACAGGAAGTGTTTGTAGACCTAATTCAGCAATTTTCAACAGGCCTTAAAAAAACTCAGACAGACTAACACAAATCCACAACAGAATAAACTAATACAACAGGATAAACATCTAAACATCCCTTACCTTCAAGATCACTATTGTTATCCATTAAAATGATCACTATGAATCTGTCAAAGTTCACTGTGAACAGGAACATTGGCAGAATAATGAAAACCCAGTGATTCAAAAAGATCCATTTCTCTCTTTCAGGCACAAAAATAAACCTTTGAGAATTCTATCACTGGAGCAAAGCAAAACAGAAAGATGTCCATCCTTCCAGTACCAATACTTCTGGATTGCAGCAAAACAATAATGATTTTGCCGTCACCTGACTACTGCACTTAAGACTATCAATATCAGAACAGCTGTGTTGAGTATAAGCCATCAGCTACTACTGATAAGTAAAAAAGGTGCCTACAATACTCAAGGAAACAAAGTTCTGCACTGAACTGATGGTTGATTTCGACTCATTTTCATGCCAATACTATATGCTGAACAGCAAAGCTTTATTGTATTTTAAATTGCAACCTGATTTATAAATCTAGTTCCCTTCTACTGGAGCCTATTACCGTTGGAAATAATGTAATACTTTGAAAGAAACATGTCTCTTGAAAGGTGTATCACTCCCTCAATACTAAAACAACCCCAAACCCATCATGCATGGGCAAAATGTCCCAGACAATGATATTTCAGGGTACCAAAATGTTAGTGCAATTTCAGAACTCCTCACAATCAAAGTCTGAGGTGACACACCCCACCTCAGTCCAGTCACAACTTTTCCAACTATAAACAGGTCAGCTCTACAAACTACAACAGCTCTTCTGCTTCCTTTGGAAGATTGCCTACCAATGCAGTGAGCTTTGGTGCAGAAAAGAGTTGGTCTCTGCCTCTGCTCTGTTTTTTTCAGGATTTGGAAGATCTTTTCCAAAGAAGACAATCTCCCTTCTTTCAAGACCTTCATCTTCCACATAAACCCTTTATCTTCAGTACTTAGAAGAGTGTTATGTCCAGAAAGACAATTGTCTACAATACACCAAAGTGCACCCCCCTACACAGCCTTAATCTAATACATTGCACACAGATCTACTGCAATTTTCTTAACATGAGACTGTGAACAGAGGAAAAAAGCACCTGACTCAAGAGAAAAGACCCAGGCAGAGTCATTTAACACAATACCAATCAAAGCAGATAGACTTCTAAAATTTACCCAGTAATTTACCTTCCATTGAAGTAATAGTCTTCATCAATAACTGTAAAAACATAGGTTTTTTCACCATTCCTTATTAAACACAAGCAAGTGCCATTGGTTATCAGGGTAACAAAACAAAACCACAAAAAAACCCTACAATCCTAAAAAATCAAAGAGAAACCCTGTTTTGTTTGTAAGTACGTATCACTTATTCCTCCCCAGTGAGGACCTGGTCATGTAAGTTCTTAATTTTTCACCCTGGGGCTGCATTGTTGCAAGTTACTGTAGTAGATGTTGAATATGAAAACAATGCTAAGTTCAGCTGGTATAATACAAAGACATGTAAGTTCCATCTAAGCAACAGAGCAGAACTGCAAATTTTCTGAAATGTATCTTGCATTTCACAATGTTGGGAAAAAACACTACAGTTAAATGTGTAATTATTCTTCTGACTGCCAGTAGTGGGTTGAATCTGAGTTGATGGACAGATTTTTAGACCAATAACTCTTCTCCCAATTTACACATTTAAACCGCACAGAAAGGCAGGAGTTCCTCTTGTTCCAGCTTGCCTGCAGGAAGGTAGGGGGGGCCTCAGAGCCTCTGGGGCCCGCTGGGCTGGGCCGAAGCCCCGGCCCCCTTTCCCTCTCCCTGATGCCACGGCACGGACCTGGGGTCGCTGGGGAGGGAACCATCCCAGAGCCCATGCAGCTAAACCCAGCCATGGACTGCCACACAGCTAAAATCTATCTGAAGCGGCTTCTTGGGACCGGCAGGTTCCCCCCCCGTTCTCCACATGGAGCCGGTGG
This sequence comes from Lanius collurio, assembly GCA_020086605.1. Classification (NCBI taxonomy): domain Eukaryota; kingdom Metazoa; phylum Chordata; class Aves; order Passeriformes; family Laniidae; genus Lanius; species Lanius collurio. The sequence continues at coordinate 31,323,730 of JACBWW010000002.1, forward strand.
GAGCCTCCTGTCTGCAGCCAGCACACTTTGGGCTAAACTGAAGAAAACACCATGCAGCCAGCAGCACAAAAACAGCGAGGCTTTCTTCACCATAAAGCCCGAACAAGAACATTCTTCAACATAGAGGCTTCAGAGTCAGGGAGAGAGTGAGCCATGTGAGACTGGATCTGGAAATGGCGATGGAGAAAAGGGGCGGTGCCGCGTTCCTCGCGCGGAGCTTAAAAATACTTCTGGCATGTGGTGGTAAGAAACTGTAATATCTCAAACTGTTTGTCTCTTTAATCCATTTGAAGGGCATGGGGGGATGGAAGACTTACATGTGGCCCATGAAAATTGTGAAGAGAGAGTGCCTATGTCAGGAAATAGAAGCAGTGAGAGGCTTTTAAGGATTTGTAGCAGAAAAAGCCTTTGTGTTCAGGCCAAAAATGACCCATCCTTAAAAAGATTGATAACCACATGCGATGGCCCAGGTGTGGCAGTGTGGAAAAACTGGTATTTTTCCATAGAAGAGATGCATTACACCACAGCAGATTGTTTCTTTCCGGGTGGGTCTGTTGTTGGGGGCAGTTTGAGAAACCAAGTGAAGCAAAAAGAAACCCTTATTTCCTTAAGCATAAGAAAGAGACTTTTCAAGAACTGTAACACTGACTAGAATCCTATGTTGTGTTATCTTTTGTGCTAGTTAAGAAAAGGAGTAACGTGCTGGGAAGAAGGGGGGGGTGTTTGTTTTAATTTCTTGTTATAGCTTTTAACTTTTAATGCTGTTAGTAATAAAACTTTCTCCTTGTACTGCAACCATTTAAGTTTGAAACTGTTTTGCCTCGCAGCTGTCTAGTTTTCCTCAATATTTGCTTATTTTGTTTTCCTTATAAAATAACTGATTTTTCGTGCGCTTGACGCTTAGTTGTGTCAAACCACAACACTGCCAGACTGTGTCAGTAGATAGCTTTAAGTGCAGCTCTTGGATGCACATGTACTAAGACATTCTGAAACACTCTGTACAGATTTGGAACTCACCCACAATATCCACCACATCAGGACGGATAAGAGGCTCTCCACCTGTCAGTCGGATCTTCTCCACACCTTCTTTTACAAACAGTCTGGCTAAGGTGATTATCTCCTGGGTAGTTAGTAGCTCTGATTTCGGAGTCAGCTGAACACCTTCCTCAGGCATACAATACTGACCTGAAACAAAGATTACATAAATACATAGGGCAAAAAATAACAAGCAGCAATTAATCTAATATTGATGGGCAAAATGCATCAAGGGCAGCTGTCTTTAATGAATGTCAAATGAGAAACAATCTCCCAACAATTTCCTGTTTCCTTCAGAGGAAAGCCCAAGACTAATTTGAAGTGCCTCAAAATCACCATGGATCCACTTTGAAGAAAAAGAGGATCTTATTTCTATCTAACCTGCATTCAAACAGAGACACCAAGTTCAACTGGCAAGCACTGGGACATCACCACAGACTTTGCAGGCATATTGTGGGAATGCCCAGGTGTGAGCTCTCCTGCTTACAGAGAATTTGGGCACATAGGCATCATTATCCAAACCACACCAAGTCTGATAAAAGATCTGTCACTTCCACCTGTCTCTGGCAGATCCCTAGGCTTGCTCTTGGTTCCCCATCCCATCAGTATCTCACTGCTTAATCTCTTAGTCTCTATCTGTCCTTCATTGTTACTTTGTGAAGAGAAGAAACAGCACAGTGCCAGCACAGCAGCAATACCCTAACCCAAACCTTGGCCTTTGCACAGTATGTGCAGAGGAGTCTTGTGCAAGGAACCAGCAGACACTTACACCTAAGGTTGCATTTCTCAGTCAATGAAATTCGCAAGTAATTGTGTTGCCGCCCAAAGCTGTCTGTCAAAAAAGCAGAGAATGGAGCAGCATGTTCCAGTACAAAGCGTCCTCTTCCTGAGCTTTGTAATTCCTGTAACAAAAACAAGCAAGTGTTAAATATTTGAATAGTTACCCTGTCAACTTGCTGTATAAATATCAACTTTGAACTCAACTGATAATTATTATTCCATTCCTCCCCACACAGACAGCTACCCAATGAAAACCATCATCAAAACTCGCCATTTATTGATTAAGTTTCACACCCTACGCAACTCCATTTCTACAATTTTCCCTGTGCATTTTAAGATACCTGTCTTTGTGACACATGCTTCAGGCTTTTTGTGCAGAATAGGTGTTTTTGCTCAACTGTCTGTCTCTTCCCAGAATCAATGATCCAGGATCCACCTATGCTTACTACAGCCCATGAGTAAATGAAATTACAAAGAAGGGGCCCTTCCTGCACTTCAGCACAAAGAAAAACAGAGGCTGATAAAACACTGCATCTCTGCTTGTGTTCCTACCATATTCCATGTGCAATATTAACATCTTCTTAATAGCAAAACTGAATTATTGCTATATACAATTATGTTTCACGATGTCTGTTTCAAAAAGATTTCTAACAAAGTCTTCCTGCCTAAACCCATACAACAGAATACTTCCAAAAGGCTTATCTCAGTTAAAAGATGACAAATAATGTAGGGTGGAACGGGAAGAGAAATGTGTGATTCTGAACACCTATTCAAACTGAATAAAAGATCAGAATTCTAAAAATTTCTTTATTAACTTTCATGAAGTGAATATTACAAGTGATTTCTACTTACAATTTTGGTTTCTTTTTTTTTTTTTTTTAAGCACAATGTAATATATTGTAGAGCAATACAATTTTTAGGAAGTATGAGTATTTGCACTCTAGAATGAGGGCTATAAGAAGGATGAAGACCTGCTGGAGCAAGACCAGATGAGGCCACAAAGCTGCTCAGATGGCTGGAGCACCACTCCTAAGAAAACAAGCTGAGAGAATTGGATTGGTTCAGCCTGGGGAGGAGATGGCTTTGGGGAGACATTATAACACTTTCTAGTACCTAAATGGGACTACAGGAGAGCTGGAGAGGGACTTCTTACAAGGACCTGTAGTGATAGGACAAAGGGGAATGTTTTTAAACTGAAAAAGAGTAGATTTAGATATTAGGAAGAAATTCTTTATGGTGAGAGTGGTGAGGCACTGGAACAGGCTTCCCAGAGAAGCTGTAGATGCCCCATCCTTGGAAGTGCTGGATGGGCTTTGAGCAAGCTGGTCTAGTGCAAGGTGTCCCTGCCCATGGCAGGGGGTTGGAACTAGATGATATTTAAAGCCCCTTCCAACCCAAAACCTTCTAGGCTTCTATGATCACATTACGTATCAAAACAAATACCCCAAATAGTAGCTGCAAACAAATACAGTATAAGTTTATACCAAGTAACTTAAAAATATCAGTACCATCAGTGCCAGCACTGTTGATTATAGCAAGGTCTAAACACAAGGATTCCCACTGTCTTTAGCCCATGACTTTCAAATTACAATGTTATAGGTCTATTTTTTTTACACCTGTAAAGCACAGCTGAAACCACTCTGCTGCTTTTGGAAAATATTTTGATATCTCAAGTGAAACTTACAGTAACTGAATCAACTCTTATCACAGTACCACAGAAAAGCAAGAGTTTACCAAAATACTTTCATCAGCTGGTGGATACTTGGTTCAGTTACTACGTACAAACATCCACAAACAACATAATTCAAATTCTGTTAAGTAGTTTCATCTATAATATCAAATTTAAATTAATGTTTTACAGGAGGTCAATTTGGTAACTCATGAATGAGGCCACCTGCCTAGCATCACAAAATAAACCAGAGAAAACAATAATTAAGGGAACCACCTTCACTGGGTCCTTGTTAGTTAACCACATACAGATATTTAACAGCCAAGGAAACCAGGAGAAAACTAGGATTCCTGGACAAACAGTGAATTTTGTATCTAGTGAAAAGTAAAACCATTTCTGTATGCATGGTGTTCACAAAGTTCAAGTGTGTGTGTGTGTGAATCAGCTGCAGAATTGTGGCTCAAGTTGAAACTGTGCTGACTAGTCCTGCTAGGCTACAGCAGGCAAAGGATAAAATAAGTTTTGACATAAATTTAAGATGTAGAATGAGGAGCCAGACAAAATGACACATTAGTGGGTATTTACACTGCTTAACTAAGCAAAAGTCATGACTCACATATAGTGAAAAACAGATCTGTGAAATCTCTGGACATAGCAAAATCAGCATGTATGGAACGATGCCAAGGGACTGGACAGGAACACACGTAGCCATGGCCATCAGCTCCCTGGATCTGGTCATCACTAGTAACCAAAAGAGCTAATCCTGCACAGGATTTCCACACGGCCCCTGCAAGAAATCTAGAAACGGTCAGCTAGTGTGTTGAACCACCCAGGTATGCTTCCTCAAAACATTTTATTCTGAAAACACTTGTAAGAAACATTTGTGGGTGGGTGGGAGCCACAGAGGACCCTCAGTCATCAAATCAGCCAGACAGCAAAGGTCATCTGGGGAGAGACACAACTTCAGCCACCAGCAGCCACAGCAATTTTGTTCCCAGCTGTGCTAACACTATGCTGCTGCTAAACATGAAAGCAGGAGCAGACTTTCTTGGCAGCACAATCTTTTCACTAACCTTTAAACAATCCACTACACTTGATCCAAACAGCTTTGTGGTAAGATAACATCTCTTAAGAACATCCATAGCAGTGAGGAGCTAGAGAAGGTAAAGGAGATACTAAGTGGCTGTTTCAAAGCCCAGAAAACATCTGTTTACCCCTGATAAAAGGGCAGTAGTAGTTATCACGGAATTGTTTTTCTGCCTGAAGAAAGCAAACCCTGTCAGTTTCAGGGGCCACAACAGCAGAGGCATACAGGGTGCAAGGCCAGCCCTCCCAAGACCGGGCCTTTCCTTCCAAAAGAGTCACTGGCAACCACTCTGCAGCCACACCCGCTGCTCACACACTGTTCTTTCACCTCCACTTTCTCCAGCACGCAGAACAAGTCATCTGGTTTTTAAACACCCCGGGAAAATGCTCCAGCCTAGGGCTGTGCGGGTTACTGTTGATCTCTGCACAGATTTAGTTTCCCAAAAAAATCTCAAGTTGGGAATTCCTTGCTTTGATAGAAATGCTGGCTCTGTTCCACTTATTTTAAGTGTTTCTCCAAATACAAGCCAGCTTAACTCAAAGAGCCCAGGTAAATATCTAGACTTCATTTCTGCTTCTTCCCTAGTTAGAAAACTCATCCCTGAACAGACTAAATTCTAAGGATATTTTCAATCTGTCAAACTCAGAAAAAACACAACACAAAAGTGTTTTTTCTTGAAAACTATGCTGCCTTCTGACCTGGTTGGATATCTAATTTTCTCCTTTCTATTATTTTGGAAAGGTGTTCACATTTGAGAAGGAAAGCACTCCCAGGTTCATTAAAATTATCTGAGTCTCTCTTGTGGGAGCCCTCCTCTCCTGTTTCTTTCTCAGTAACTCTTTTTTTGCATCTTTTTCAGGATCAGTCTTCCTTACCACTCCACTTAGAAACAGAACAGTACAAACCTCCTGCCTCCCGGTTTTAGAGTGTGCATTACAGGGAAAGAAAGAAGGGAAAAGCTGTTTTCCCTGAAAGAAAGGTGGGGCCAAGTAAGGGAGACTTTAATGCTTTTATGCAATGCAAGACCAAACTGCATACTTTCAAAGACAATAATATGCTTACAATAATTTCCTGTTTTCAGGAAGGAGACACCACTGGAGTGGGACACAGGAGACCAGTTCTGTTGCTGGTCTGTCATCCATCTGCACAGCTGGTACAGGTAAGGTTGCTAAAGTAAGGGGAATAACACTGCCCTTCATTAATTACTCTTAAGTGGACTGTCAAGAAGCAGCATTAAAAGAACAGGCACTCAGCAAGAAATTGGTGTCAATTAACTTTAAAGTTTCTACTGGAAGCAACTAATTCTTGCTGCTAAGTAGTGGGTTTTAGAATAGGGAAAAGAAAAATGTTTCACACAGCTACTAGAACTTCTCTCCATCATTTTCTTGTGTACAGAAATGGGTTTTTCTGGGAGGGAAGAATGACAGGAGATGGAATTTTTAAGCTAGTCAGTTTCTGACCAATTAAGATTTCAGCACAGAGGAATTAGGAAATACCCATCAGTACCATCAGCTTGAACTCCAGCAGAAGGGGATCCTGTACTACCAAAACTTCCACTGTACCCAGAACTGACTCATATTTTTATCAATACCACAGGAAAGGCCAATTATCAGAGATGAAAACTCAGCTGCCTTCCTGGTAACTCAGGGCAAGGATGAAGCATTCTCTCAGACTGTTGTGTAAGAAGGATTTTCTCAAGGGGAAGAACAGGTTGAGGTTGAACCACATTAGTTTGTGAGAACTATTGGAATAGAAATAAAGCAAAAGCCTGCTATAGTTCCCAGGCTACAGGGAAAGGGTTATTAGCTCCCTGAAGTAGGAAAAGGTGGATGGTTGCTAGTATTTTAACATATCAATGCCCAATCACATAACTTTTTCACTCAAAAGGGATGGCTACAACTCACAAGTCACCACTCCCCGTAGTCGACAGGAGACACTTCTGTACATTGGAGGAGTATGCCCTGTCACACAGTGTGCTTTATCTGATCCATGAAAAAAAATAG
>JACBWW010000002.1:31345286-31405932 GCA_020086605.1 Lanius collurio
TTCCATGACCTTTTGCCATCTGATTTGAAGGAGATAATTGTACATGTAAGGCTGTCAGTACAGAGTAAGTCAGTTCAAGGTGCTCAAGAACAAATGGACAATAAGGGCTATGTTATTTTGTTTATTCTTGGAAAAAGAGAAGAAAGAAAAAAGAAGAAAAAAACTTCAGGGAAGTCTGCTGGCAATGTGTCCTGTAAATAACATTCCTTGCTTCTCTAAGTATGATATTAGATTAATTTTGACATGTCTTAATGGACCTGGCCAAATGCATTGAGCCATTTCAGCATAAAAGTAGACATTTTCCCTACTGTAGTGCAAATGTCTGGGATATCTGTAAGTGTTAGTAAGCCTTCAGAGCCAACTTGCAGATACCTAACAGTACATACACTGTTGCTATAAATAATAATCCAGAGACTGGTAGGAAATACATCACTTAAATAAATCAAAAGGGGTCCATATATCAGAATGACAGATACTGTTTTCTCTAGCATTAAAACTTCAAGGCATGACAAACATAACTTGCCTCACTCTATCCAGTATTTGGGAGTATCACACTGCACAGCATAAGCAGAATTCAGACTCAAGAGTTCCTTTGTATCACATCTTGCCCACAACACAGAAGTGTCTGTCAAGATGCCCAAGGCACTTTTATGAAAAGGTAAACTAACTGAAGGCAGAACTCCACAGCCTGTAGCCTAGGCTGCAGGAATACAGGCGTTGCACATGATGTCATGAACCTCTTGTGTCCTCCTTGGACCACAAGGACAAATATTTGAAGTCAGCAGTAATGGAGTCATTGAAAGACTTTCAGGGAATAACTGTTAAGAAGGTAGAATCAATTTCACATCTCTAGTTCTTTAGAAGACCAACAAAACTCTGACAAGGCAGTTCTTGCTTGAAGGAGAGTATACAAACTTGCAAAAACAAACCAGGAAAAGTACCCCAAAGAAGCAGATATGGAAAAACTAACCGTTGCTTACATGATAGGACTCATAAAGAAAGTGACAACTGTTTAATTTGTACAGAGAGGCAGTTTTCTGCCTTCTCTAAAATATTTCTGGAGCAGCAGCAAATGTTATTTTGCCTTTCTGGCACACCTATTGAGTGGCTATGAAGTTATTTCTTTTAAAAAATCTTTGGTATTTTCCCTCCTACTAAAGCTCTGCATTTCCAATGGACTGTGCAAAAACTTCAGGGAATTTTAAACATACATTTTATAAATGCATTCAGAAGTTCCCTCCATATATATTTTATTAATTTTGACTTTCTGTCTGCTACCTCAGTGCAAGAATTTTCTCTACCATCATGTGAGAGTCAAAAATTGTTTTTTCTTTCCACTTTGTCAGGTAAAAAAAAATTCTCCTAATTTCCTTTTCTTCCTTGCTTTAACTTCTGCATCCTTCTACCCATTTTAAATTCTATAAAGTGCTTGAAATCACATTTACAGCACATACACTCTACAGGGTATCTCTGTATTGTGTTCATGTTCTGTTCATTCATCAAATATTCGCCCACTCCATTTGGAACATACACTATTGAGTTTCTCCTTCTTTTCAAAATATTAGGAGTTAAAGAAAGAGAACCTCCTTTTTTAAGTCCAAATGTTTGTGTGTTTTCAGCAAGACACTTCACATTACTTGAATGGTTTCTTCTGCTTATGAGAAAGGTTTGCATCAACTGGAAATGAAAAGAAAATCATGCTCCAATGTATTGAGATGGTGATAACAATTGAAAGAGATACAGAAGCTTTTCTAAGACAGTAATAAATGGACTCTTCTACATCTATAATTTGAATGATTCTATGTTGGGGTTTTGGGAGTTCCCTTTCTTTTGAAGAATCCTTGAGGAATTTTCTCCCATATATGTTACTGAGGTAACAAATTGCTGAGTACTTGGGAGAAACAAAAGAACTGGCCACGGAGAGGAGGAGCCCATTTGGGCTACTGTCTTCACCTGGGTGTGCCCGGGACTCTGGGCTCAGTATGGAGACAGGGAGAGAGGCAGCCATTCTCTTCAGCACTGCAGGCTTCCTGCTGTTTTTCCTCCCTGCTGGAGTAACCCCGGGATCCCAAACCTGTCCTTCCCTGCCTCGCTGGGAGCTGAGCTGCAGACCCTGCTGCCTCAGCCTTCGCTGCTCTGCAGCCCTGCCCGTCCTGCCTGCCGAGACCTCCGGGGATTCCTACCACAGCTCCGCAGCTCGATACAGCTCGCCTGCCACCCGGAATTTGTGCTCCTACTGCTGCTCCAGACTGCCTGGACAGGAGAGCCCGGACAGACCCCAGGATCAGCTGCCCAGGGAGGTTTGTGAACCCTTTCTTCCATCCCTTCCCGGATCTCAGGCAGCCATCACTGCGTGCTCCCCGAGCTCGCTCCGGAGCGCCCCCTGCAGCCGCGGGGGAACCATCGCACCTGCCCTGCTCACCGGGAGCCGCCAGCGCCCCTGCCGGCTGTGACTGGAACTGCACCAGAGGGGAAAGGGCCTGACAGCCGAGAGAGGCTGTGCTGGGTTTGTGCTTCTGTTTGCTGTCACCACTATAGTTATTGTTGTTTGTTTGCCTGTTTATACATCTGTATTTTAGTAAAGAACTGTTATTCCTATTCTTTATATCTTAGCCTGAAAGCCTCCTTAATTTCAAAATTATAATAATTCAGAGAGAAGGGGGTTGCATCCTTCATTTCAAGGGAGGCTCCTGTCTTCCTTAACAGACATTTGTCTTTTCAAACCAAGACACTCTGTAGAAGGCTAACATATTTTCTGTGCCCAAGCTCTGATTAGAATTTTGTTTTAAAGGGTAAAACAATAATCAGTGTTTGAATGGTCCTTGCTCTTTTTTTTTCCTTTCTTCCCCCTCTACAGACTACATGAAAGTAATTTTCAGCATCATATATTTGTATATGGCCTTCCCTTCTGCCCCCACATTTACATCATGCTATGTTAAATTCCCTGGGATCTGTACACCCTAGAAGTGCAATAATAAGTCAATGTTTTATTTATAAGTGTGGCAAATACCATTCTATTGCATATACCATTCTATTATCTCAGCTGGGCTAGTTTATTTCCTTTTACCTCATTTCCTATGTAACTCTGAAGTTTTGTTTCCATGTACCCTCCAATTTTAGCAGCTGCGTCTAATCACATTCTCTTTTGCTCTGAATTTCCTGTGGATACATAGGAGTCCATAAGAAGCTTATCAGAAGCAGTTGTTTGTGTTCCTATTAACATTCATCTTTTGATTGCATTTTACTTTTTAAAAAAGAGGACTGGTCAGTGTGGCTTCAGCTTTGTACTGCATGGAAGTTTGCAAGTTACCACAGTGCATCTTCCATCCTTGTCTTGCAGTACTTTGTTATTCGAGTTCAGGGACTTCTCTCTGCCTGAGCTGTGATTTGCATTTTTCTGTTACTTATGCAGTACTTTTATAACTGCTGTCATCTGACTGAAACAGTCCATAAACCTCCTGTAGACTACAATTTTCATCTCCATTTTAGAGGTGGAGAATATCAGCAGAGTAGAGAGCAGAGGATTGTCCCTGTAAACCCTTGGGAGGAGGCCTCACAATTCACATTGGTGTACTCTGGACCTTTAGAAATCATTTTCAGGGATCGAATGCCCACATTCTCCACCATTTGTTGTAATGGGGAATCCTTACAACATATATAAGACAGCGATGAACTTGGAAGGAAAGATGAGGTGATATTTTTGTAGATGTTCAGGGATTGTTTTATTCCTCCCGCCCACATGACTGGAGTTCCCAGACAGACCCCAGTCAACGGACCCTGCTCCCTTTTCCAGGCCTCGGGCACCCCAACCCTCCCAATCAGGAACAGGTATGGGGCACACGTGACATGGGAGCAGGGACAGGGACAGACCTGTATCCTGCAGGGTCCCTCCCCCCAGGATTTCAAGGAGAGGCACCTCCACAGAGGCTCATGTGATCAAAAGTATTGATTGTGATCCTGTTTTCTTCCTAATGGAAACATGGACCACCAAGAAGACAGTACATAGAATCTGGTGACTTTTTAAGAAAATATTTTCAGTGAACTGCTGTCAGTAATGAGATGATCAACTAAAGAAGCAGCAGAAATGAAAACTGCAAGTAAGGGAAAGCCTGCTAATAGCCAGGCTTATTTCAGTTTAATAGAAGAATGGCACAAGAAATGATTAGCTGAGGTGACAGAATAGGATGAGAGCATTCCAGATTTAGACAGAAAACAAGAAGTACAAAACCAAGCACAATACTTTAAATATGTAAAAGCAATCTGTAAGTTAATCAAAAGGAAGAGAAAATATTCATCTTTGATGGTCAGAAATGGTATCTATGATAGCATCATACATAAATTTGTAAATTCTGAGTATTTCCTTATTTCTGTGTTAATATACCTGGCCTTTTCCTTATTGTTTGTCTCTAGATAAATGGCTGAAACTTACAAAAACATACAACAGAGAATGTATTTCACTGTTGAGTATTCTAGGACTCACCATTATAAGACTTAAAATTCCCCTGTCAAAGCAGATCCTCACCCAATACAACTTGAAATGAGTTTCTGTAGAGTCACTTGTTGCATATTAAGCTTTCACTGTTATCTGTTACCACAATATTCAGGCTGAAACTGTATGATGAAATATATCAGTCTGGTGTCCCTAATCCATGTAATTCAAAGTAAAAAAAAAAAAAAAAAAAAAAAATTGAAAGAATGGAGCAGGGAAAAATATTTTTAGCTAAGTACCATTTATTCTGCTCTATATTAATCACTCCCTGCCTTTGTTAAGTGACTCATTTTTAACACTGTGCTGTTACAGTCATGCTGCTTAAATGCTGTATGTGGCCAGGATCCTGCTTGTGTTAGTCATGGAATCCCACAAAGTGGAAGTGACTGAAATCTAGCAATGTTCTCCCCTTGTCTTGGGGTGACTTTATGATGCTGTATCCCCTATTGCCTGCTTATTGCCCAGGCATGAATCCTGTGCCTGTCTGTGCCTTTAAGCCAGATCCTAGAGAGGGGGGAAAGGCGGTGAAGTTCCTTCAGCAGCTGTGTTCAACAGCACAGATAAATCACTCTCTCTCTCCCCAGCCCTTGGCTCTGCAGCAGGGAAGAGGGTTGCATTCTCTTGCTTTTTTGCTAGCTTATTTGTTCATTAGCTGAAGCAAGGATTTTCCTGGGACTGTGACTTCTTTTCCTGGAACTGTTCAGCTTTGCTCCAGTCTGGAATGCCATCACTGGGAGGCTCCACACCGTGGCCCAGAGGAGCCCATGCTTCACCCCAGCTCTGGAGACAGCAGAGCCATGCCTACAGAAAGAACTCTGAATCTACCAGGTTTTTCTCCACAGCAAGAAGGTTTATTATCTAACATTATTAATTTTGTGCCTTTGTGCAACTTGCTTGTTAAATAAATGGCTTTTTTTTCACTTTCCTCCAAGAAATTTCTTTCCAAACCTGAGTGGGGGAGGAGCTGCTGAAACCTGCCTTCTATTAGAAGACACGTTCATTTCAGAGGTTTCCTCCCAATTTGTCTCAAACCAAAACACCCCCTAAAATAAACATTTATTAATGTATCCAAGTATGCAATAAGAGAGGAAACAAGCTTGATTCTGATGCAAATTCAATGAAGAAATGACTCCTGTGCAAAACCAGCATGCAGCCAGAACAGGACCTCAGAGTACTAGCTGATTATTTCCTCATCAGATCAAAATCCCAGACTACACTGCACTACTATTTGGTGACCTCTTGGGTCAGATTCCAGTTCAGGGTAAGTTTGGGGATGTCAGTGGGATTTCACAAGTTGCAGTGATAGGAATGCAGATTTATTGACTAATACACATCGTACATCAGGTTCTACTGCTTATTGATGTTGAAAAGGACCCATAGGGCTCTTTGTAATCTATCACGTGAGTGCATGGGTGCATGTGTAACAAACCAAAAACATTCCAACCACCAACTCTCATACAAGTCCAACTAGCTGTAAACCATCCTAAGATTGTTTGGCTTCTCCTTTAAGCTACTGATGAAGCAGATTTCACATTTCTAGACTGCCTATCATGTAGCATATTATTAGTCTGCATCATAGTATGCAACTCCTTATATTCAATCTAAATCTTTGTCAAAATTAAAAAACTTTTTCTCATTTTTCTGTGGTATATAGAGAGAATAGTAAATTCATTAGAAAGCTAATATCCCTCTTTCTATTTTTCTAAAGGATGAAAACAAATGCAAATTTTTTAACATTTCCTCATAGTTGTTATTTTCTCAGCCTGAAATTGTTTTATTTTGCTTCCTTTATTCTCTTCATCACAACAATCTTATTTGAGATTAGCAGTGTTTTTGTGATTGCATGTAACATGTTGGATGAATATCATATTTGTTAGGAACAACAAAAAAAGGACTTGATTCATTTCCTCTGCCTGTGATCGTCAGGATTACAAAGTGAATGGTGCAATTTTTGTAAGAAAGGAAGAAGGTGGCAGAAGAATTAGAACAAGGATGAAAACACTTTTGTATACTTAAAAGCTGTATTCTGTAATTGTGTATTATGAAGAGTCAAGACACATGTAGAGATAACCTGTTTTTAATCTCAGATGCTTTCACTTCCCTCAAAGTATGGGGAATACATAAATTAGTATGGTCTGACAATGCAGTACCCAGCTCTTTTTGCAGTTGGGTGATCTGATGTGTGCTGAAGACCTCAGCTGTGCTATTTATATATTTGACCTGTTAGGTGGTCGCCGTTACATACTGGAGAGATTTTATGAAGGAAGGCCTCTCCTTCACAGACAAACCTGCTACAAAACCTACATACAAACAAAAAACTGGAATTAAACCTTTTTTTTCCATGACCTCTAGTGTGTAAAAGCCCTTGGTGTTAGAACTAAGAGACAACTTTAATAGAAAAAGTTAAAAGTTATCTTGGTGCCAGGGACTAGGAGGGGGTATCGCTTGTAGTTAGAAAGATTGACATCATCCCACAGTCCCACAGCCATGGGGAGAAAGTCTGATAAAGATTTTTTTCTCTTAGTTTGTTCACTGCATGAAGGAAAAACACATATTTGTTCTAGATTCTGACCAGGATATGCTTTTTTTCCAATACCAATCATGAAATTTTAAAAAAACATACATTCCTGTCATAGGTACTAGTTGCTCTTACATGCCCAGGGACTTTCAGGCTAATATGTAAGCAGATGATATTGAAGACAGGATGATATTATTACATGCACAGACAAACCAGCTCGGTTTGCTTTATCTGAATTATGATGATGTATCTACTCTCACAGTTTGTTGTCTTTCACATAAAGCAGGATTGGCCTTGAGAAACACCTGTTTATTCCAAAAGATAACAATGCTTTGAATTTCCATACAGACCCACATCTGAGGCTTTCAAAGAGCTTTACAAATGTTAATCCATTAAGAATCAATGTAAGGCATTCCCTGAGGCAGGTGTTAATTATCTCCATTTCACAGAGCTCAAGCAAGACAGGCAAGGGGAGATCCAACCACCTTATTTTTAAGGTAACACAGCAAATCAGCCCAATCAGAGAGGGAATAAAAGAGTTTTGACACTGGTGTCTGCTGCAGAGCTCTCTCCCTTTCACTAGTTTAGATGATTTTTGTCTTAAAAAAGATGAAGGGGATAAACTGGTTAGACTTTGGCAGGAGATTACAGCAGAGAAGAACTGGACAGAGTGTTGCCCCATGGATTAAGTCAGACTGCTACCCAGGATGTCATTAATGCTGTTGGGGTAAAAAAAAAAAGAAAAAAAGGAGGAAAGAAAAAAGAATTATTATCTCCATGATTGCCCTAATGGATGATGTAGGAGTAAGTCTCCAGTCTTCACCTGAAGCAAGCAGTACATATGTTTGGAGTCAATCCCTTCACCTGACAACAAGAAATAGAGGCATCCACCTAACCACTGCTGGGGGACCTTCTAAAGCAATCTCTTTTGATGCAGTTGTAGAACAACGTTATGATCCCTTTCCTACAATACCGCTTTCCCCGGGCTATTATCAGGAGTCTCATATACTCCAGAGGAAGAAAAAAATGTCAGAAGCTGACACATAATGAAATTTATGCCTTTAAAAGAAAGAAAACAGAACAGTTTTAGTGAAGAAAGAGGTCTTGATTATCCTTTCCTAATAAAGCCATCACAGGGTTCTTTTTCACCAGTGTCTGTTACCATAATATTATGGAAAAGTAGATACACATGTGGGAACAACTTTCTTTTTTCATCCAAGGAGTAAGAAATTGCCCTACAGAGCACCTATTTGAACTTTCACTGAGACATTTCTCAGAATTCCTCACACAGTTCTGACAGGGATAAAAAGATGCTGCTTCTTATCTGAAATTATTGGAAACTGATTAGCAGAGTATTCAAGTTGGAGTTACAAGAAGAGCACAACAAAATATATCAATATTAAGGATATGTACAAGTCTTCCACAGATTAAGGATATGTACAAGTCTTCCACAGATAACTTCTAAATAGCCATAAATAGTTGTGGATAGGATAGGTAGGAGTACTCATACACATGAGTATTTTTGTTCAGTGTTCTTATAAGGGTTTTTTTAAAAACAATTTTGCAAAGTATTCTGGAGCAAGGACACAAACCTTTTTCATGGTTTTCATCTTGGCAGGGACATTCAGCATTGAAACACACCTCTTAATAGTGCTGTTCTTCATAATAATTCTGAATGATCTTTTTATTTATTATATCTAACACTGTTTTAAATCTCTTTGTTTTCCTCAAGTAGCTTTCCTGTAATTGAATCACTAACACTGTGCAGCTAGAATAACTTTTTCCTTTTAGGTCAATGTCTGGATGTATCTTTCTCCATCCTTTTAAACATTCCTACTGCCCAGAATACCTTCACTTTGAAATTAATCAGGCACTCTGGGTCACACTGAATTGTGTCTCTTCCAGGTATTTGCTGTCATCAATATCATCATTTGCCATCAACCTAGACTGTGTAGTCTGAATGAGATAGATCCGTTCCATCTCTCATGTTCCACTTTTTAACCTGGCAAAGATCAATCTACTGAGAGAGACGCTTAAATTGGAATAACATTTGTTAAAATTACCTGCTGAAAATGCAAATCTACCATCACTTGGGAATTCAAGGATGCCTGTCCTGTGTATTTTTTCACAGAAAGATCACATCACTGACTTATCTGCTCCATGAACAAATTGCTCTTGAGAGAAGTTGTACTGATTGCTTTTAATAAAGTTGCTCTGGCAGAATTAGCCATCACTACTCACCTCTAATCGGCTTACCTTTTCCAGGCTATTCATCTTTGATATATCTTGTTCCAGAACCATCACTTACATATTTTTACTTTGGCAGCCAGCAAATAGCACAGGATTTGTATGTTGCTGGAAAAGCAATGGTCAGCAGCATCCTATCTGGTAGCTGGAACCCAAAGTGCACCAGCCATGACTTCCTTTACATGGAAACATGTTCTGTCACTGCATGATGCATTTGCTAAGGGGCTCCAAACATATTTACATATTAAGCTACTCACTGTCGGATAAGCACATTAATCATATATATATTTGTCTTTCCTGATAGTTTTAGAGGACTTCTGCTACACGAAAGCAGTTTTGGAAAATTCTACATGGATTATACATATATAATGCATATACATGGATTAGAACTCTAACCTTGTCCAGGTGAACTACAGACATCTCATTTTTGCTGGTTTTACTGAATTCATTGTAAATCTCTCCAGTAGCTGACAGCTTCCCTGCTAGTTGCTATGCATTATTTTGATGATCAGTTCAGCCCAGTTCTGCAATATATGTCAGGGGGCTGCTGAGAAAAATAGCATATAATCAAGAAATTGAAGTGTGCTGTAATAGAGACACAAGAGGACTGAACCAAGATTCTGCCTACTGCAACTATTTTGCCACTTTCTATTTTGCACGGTGAAGTTGCAATTTTACTAAAATATTTTTTACTTCTTACAGTGTGGAGATCTAATTTGCAATCAAGAGAGAAGTGTACTTATTGTTTTCTTGGCTATGGCATTTAAATCAGAGAGCCTGTGCTTTACTTTGTACTACATTAAAACATAAAGCAACATTTCAAGGGCGGGGAGAGGCCTTTAGGGGAGGTGATGGACACAGAAGCGACAATTGGTATCCATTTATTTGTCCTCCCTGCTCATCTCTGTCATGTTTTATTTTCTTGCACTAAAATGTCTGTTTCTACACATGGATTGCCTTTCCTTTCCCTTCAGTTTCTTTTAGAATTTTAATTTGTACCCGGGGCGCTCTTTCATGTATTTACTCAATGCTTGGCACAAAGCTCTGCTCTGAGCTGGGCCTTCTGGAAATTTAAATTTTAACTGTTGCCTGAAAGATGCAGAGTTTAGAAATAAGCCCCTTGTAGTCGAGCTCTAGGCCATACAAACAATACCTTTTAAAAAGTGGATAATAGTGTGCGAAATGATCATGGTTAGCCAAGCTATTTGCACTTAGATGGACAAAAATAAGGATTTGAAGGATATGTGTGTGACTGTGGCAGATACACTTAATCTCCTGTACTGCTGTACTCAGAGGGACAGTTTTTATGGGAGTGAGCAGCATTTTCATATTGTAAACACTCAATTTTTAATATGTACCATTAATAATACAAGGGAAATGGAGGCATGTCTTTGTATCCCATTCATGGCTTTGTATTCACATTAATCACAATTTTACTGCTCCATTAGGAAGGGTCTGATTTATCACAATCTGTGAACAGATGCAGAGTGCAAACGATCCCATCCCTGCATTTCCCCAGCCTGCCTAGTTCCTATCGCCGTCATTTGATGGTGATAATGAGGGCGGGGCAGCCACACATGCAGAGATACCGAACTTTTGCGCCTGAGTCCCAAGGTTCGCTGCTGGCCGGGCTCAGAGCAGGCGGCAGTGTTCCCCTGCAGCATTCCTCATCGCCTTCTCCCTTGCTCTTCGTTCATCCCAAACCGCTGGCATGCAGATGCAGTTTTCCCGGTGAACCGCTAGATGCCCGGAGATCTCTTTGGTTCAACATTTCTTTCACCAACCAAAGCTGTTACTAGGGCGAAGAAAGGAACAGCATCCCATCTAAGCCATCGGAACAATAGCATGTTCACTGGTGGGGAATATTTTCCCAATTAAAGTAATATCTGCCTTATAAATCTATTCAGTTCAAGCACTGAAAAGGAAAGCAGTATACGTCTGAGGGAATTTATCAATATTTCAGTTGAAAGAAGTTAGATGGTTCCCTAGGGCCAAGCTGAAAGAAGCCAAGAAATTAATACAGAGATGGAAATCTCTCAATTGCCCTAAATAACAGATACTTCAGCAGAAATATAGCATTTCTGGCAAAGGTATCCTTAGAAGAGCTGAGCACAGTAAGAAAGAGTTAATACAGTCAAATTCTGGTATTATTGCACAGTGGTATAAGCTAAAATAATGCCACTAATCTCAGTGAAGTTATTCATGTATCTATCAGTGTTAAATGAAAACAGAGGATGACTCTTGAAGTACTAGACTTGTGTTGGATAAGAGTTTAAGTCCTCAGGGCATGGAGCACTTAAATACGTGCTGGCCTTTAATCCTGCGAAGGGAGACCCTCGCTGACTAAGGCAGGGCACCCTTCTGCTTAAGCACGGATAAGCTTCCCTGTGGTATGGCCAAGCCCTTCATCACACAGCAGCACGGAGAGTGGAGGGGCTGTGATTCAGTGAGCCTGCCTTGCCAAACCGAGGTGATCAGTAGCTACCATACAGCATGCCTGTCCTGCTGCTGAGACATAACTAAACTATATATCTACTTTTTTTTTAAGCATTAATTCATCCCCAGTCTACACAATGGGCTCTTTGGGATAGATTTTAGTGAGATAAGGATCTGACATCTGCAGTTTTTAGAGAGATTTAAAGATAGTAGATGAGTATTTGTCACATGCATCCTCATCCTAGGTTAGAGGGTTCTATCTGAAGTAGTGTAAGCTTGACTTCCCTTAGCTTTCTTATGATCTAGGAACTCTGTTTAATGAGGGAGCATTTGCCTTTCATAATATGGATGCTTCTACCCAACTCATTTCATCAGTTTTCACATAGTAAGAGAACATCTAGTGACCCACTTTTTAAAAAGTAGGTCTTGCAGTGATCAATTCTGCTGCCCAAAGATACCCAGCAAATTAATACTAGATATGAAAAACCAGCAGAACTCTTAGGACTCCTTTTGGTTTGAGTGCTACATGACCCCACTAAATTAGTAGTCCTGCAAAAGATTGCCTCATTTTATTCTCTGAGTTCTCTGAAGATCTCTGTGAAAGAGTTTGGAGGATCTTCACTACACAAAACTCTTCTGATAAAATAGGTAAAACTGTTCTTAACAGGACAGTTGTTCCTCATTTCTACAAAAGCAATCATAATATTATAGGAAGGAATTTTGTCTCCTATTTCAAACAAGAATGTTGAAATAGGCTTATGTCTGCCAAGCTTTAAGGCATCACCTCTCCTCCTCTATCTTTTTTCTGATATTAGAATGCATTTGCTTCAGGCTGCATCTTCAGGAGCTTGTAACACCTCACTTTTCTGGGAAACTTCAACAACAAATCCCAAGTGGTTTTCAGAATTAGCTAAAAGAGAAGAAACTCAGCTAGGTACAACATTGTATAATCACTGTAATCAGGCTTATATTGTGAGTTTATATATTAGGCTTCCACTCACCTGGATTCCTCTCAAAGTCTGACCTTTCTGAGGGTGAAAGCGGCTTAGTGACCCGAGGAGTGTGGTTTTCTGTCAGAATGTACTGTATCTTTGAGAAGTGTTACATTGGAACTGAACTTCCCAGAGAGTGATTAGCTAATTTAGAAGTTGCTTTTAGTGCACAGATATTATCTATTTCCTAAAGAATTCTTCATTCTGCATTTTGAGCATGAACAGACTGAAAATCTGGCTAAGCTGAGGCCTTATACTTGTAACCTAAAGAGACTGGATAAACTCTTATTTCATAGAATTGTTTAGGTTGGAAGAGACCCTCAAGATTATTGAGTCCAACCCTAAACTTAACACTGCCAAGACCACCTTTCAGGTAGTTGTAGAGTGTGACAAGGTGTCACCTGAACCTTCTTCTCTCTAGACTAAACCACCCCAGTTCTCTCAGCTGTTTCTCATAAATCCTGTTTTCTACACCATCCACTGACTTTGCTCCTCTTTGGCATGCTCATTTCCTCACACTCACTCAGGGATTTAGACCTAACTGTTCACAACCTTTCCTCTCATCCCCCTCTCACTTCTCCCCTCAGCTCTACTGATCTGCTCTTTGGTTTTTTTTGTTTGTTTGTTTTCTTTTTTCTCTAAATTACTTGTCTCCCATAGAAGTTTGAGAGCTACAAGGCAGAGCAATTTTATGCTCAAATATCAGCACCCTATAGAAGAACTGTTCTGTAAGTGGAACAATCGGCAAGAGACACAAATAGAGTCTAAAGTCCCAAACTCCTGCTGCCTTTTATCTAAAGGATTACCTCTGATTAGAATCACTGCAGTAAAATCTTAGCAGTTCTAACCAAGAAAATCAAATAAAGTTTCACCTTTTTCCTGCCCCCTTCACTCACATGGCACTGCAGAAAATCATTCTGCCATTCTCAAACAAACTGCTTTGTAATGCCTGTTGCTGCTGGCGGAGGACCTCATAGACTATCTAATGTCTCTGATGAGCAGAGACCCTGTTAACTGAGGTCTTCCTTCTTTGGGATTTCATTTGACTATGGACACCTGATTTTATAAGAGCAAAAGCAAAAAGGGAGGTTATTTCAGAAACAGAGTTTTCTTCCTGCATCAAAAAGCAAAGCTACTAGAAGCAAAAGAGAGGCAAATTTTTTATACTCTTTACCACTATGAAGGAAAGATTTGGTTTTCTATTATAGCTCTTTGCTTGTGAAATGAGTGGTCAATACTTATAGATTTTCATTTTCAGAGAAGGAGATGAATCCTTAGACACTCATAGGTATTAATATCAGAATGAGCTGTAATAGTTACTTTGTGTGACTTTCTGTGCCCCAGAAGGTTTGGGCTTCTGCTCCAGTGTGAGGCAATGCTGGGATCAGAGCAAGCTGTCATCCTGTGAGCTGATTTTCTTTTAGAGGCTTCACTTAGGCTTCAGCCATTGGCATTTAGCTCATCCTAGAGTGCTCTGCACTGTGTTCCCTCATCGAGGTCTGGTCAGGCAGAAGCCTTTCTCAGCTGCACTTTTTACACATATCTATGCTTCCTTAAGGATGCCTTGGTAAGTCTGATATCAGTAAATATGAGGATGAAGTCCAAGCTTTTATGTTGGTTGGGAATCACTGAGAAGGACTCCTTACCTGGAAAAAGGTTAAAGTAGGCACTGCTCTTATGCACACTTAATGTCAGCTGTAGCATACCCACATAAAGCCTCTTATCCATGCCTGTTCCTTAGCAAGCATAGCACAACCATGATCCCTTCTGTATGCCAAAGGTGCAACAGAGAGCATTGCTGACTCTCTTTCCTACAAAAGGGAAGTAATTAATCTTTAAACAAATGTATGAGAAGCAATATTGGAGTATCTAGAAGTGCAAGCCCCAAATAGTCTCACAATGTGATTTTAAAATGAGGAAAAGAGCGTAGGATGAGGATAAATATATTAAGAGGGGATACTTTAGCAGAACAGCAAGAAAAGAGAGCTGTTAGGTTATGTTATAAGTACCAAGGGCTGTGCTGGAGGCTCTGTTACAATTGCCATCTGAAGAAGCAGACTGGACAGTGTTACTGAGTATAACCCAAGGAACCATGCTGTCTCTGGAGGGACCCTGGCTGTTACCTGGTTTATGGTCTGGTTTCCTAAATGCATCACAAGGCTATTCCTAACACTGACTTTAGCAAGACTTCCGGGTGTTAAATTCTTTGAGAACATAATGGGCTATTGTTCATCAATGATCTCATTCCGATTTTTGTGTCCATGAATGATCTGTTGGATTTTATTAGCCTTGCAACATGCAGGAGATTCCTTACTTTACCTGGCTGTAGCAGACCACGGCACTCTTTGTGAAGGGCTGATGTCCCACTGGCTTTTGCTCATATCTGATGTTAAGTGCCCCAACAGAAGCACCTGGTGCCTCCTGGCTCATCTGTGTGGCATTGGAACCACCCCCTGCAGCTGCCGGGGGATATCAGAGCTGCCATGAATGGAAGAGGTGGGTGCATTGCAGAGCCAAGCAGCCCCATGGAGTGGAGAGCAGCAGGGCTGCTTTAGTTCTGCAACATTTGTTCTTCCTCTCCTGGGCAGAGGACAGCACATGCTGCAGGCATTGTGATGCCAGTACTCTGGTTAAATATTTACAGTTCATTTACTAGAGAAACAAGGGGAACTGCAATTATGGTTTATAGGGAAAATTGTTTTCCAGCATGCAGGTTAATTTTTAATTGGTCAGATTTTTCCCACCCTTTTCCCTTAGCTATTGTCCATCTTGAACCACAATTTTAATTCCCTTTTAATTTGCTTGTCTGACAGAGAAGACGGATGAGAGACGGATTTAAAAACAATCTCACTAAACACTTCTTGCTTCTCTGTGGAAGGTTTGGTTTTACATAAACCCTTGGCACCAGACCCCACAGCTTTAAGGACTCCCAGTGCTTAGATATATCCGCTCTGCCACAGAACTCCTCTAAATTTCAGGCTCCTTGTGGACTGAGCAGCATTACTTCCTACCTACATGGTAACAAAAAAATAAATAAATCTGCGATATAGTCAATAAATAAAAAACATTACAAATAGGCCAGTTTTGGAGCTATTTAAAATATGGGTTGGTGGTGCCCTGCATGACAATATATTTACACAGAGAGCAGGATTTATGATGGTTTGCTATGTACTTTAAATATCGTGAAAACAGTCAATTTCACTTTGTTACAGCCTAAATCTATCTTGGCAGTTCCTGCTACAGCCTAGTTCCTGTACAACACAAGTCACTGAAAATGGTACAGGCTGTTTTCTAAATGGCTTTAATAAGAGCTTCTGGGCTTCTGGTATGGACAGTGGTTCTTAGGTATGTTATGCCTTTTTTTTTTTTCCCAGAATTATATCGAGCTTTAGAATTCAGCTATTGTAAGTTAGCCCATCCATTTTGCATGGGCTAAATGGATGTTCTCATCTCTCTGTCTATGTATCCTAATGTGTATGACCTTGCTTCTTCCTTCACAATGGTGTCTGAGCAGTCCTGTGGAGAAATGAGCCCACTATACAATGTGCAGTATGTGCTGATCCTGCCTGAAATTAAATTAATTTTACCCTATCTTTCCTTTCTTGCTCCCTCTACCTCCCCTGAGATAATGCTGTAAAGCAGATCTGCAGGCTGCAGCACTCAGTAGGCAAAAAGGAAAGGCGCTGTTTGGGTGGTACCCAGGAAACATCTTGATAAAGAATATTTAGTCTGAGCACCAGAAATATCTTCTGTCTGGTGAATTGTGGATTCAGCAGATCCTCCAAGCACACGTCTTGGGGCCTAAAACTGCAGTCTTCTGAATGTCTTAACTGTGCAGCCCTCATAAGGTCATTGCCAATAGATGAGCAGAAATATTGGCTACTCCTTTTTTGCCTTTTTGAAAACTTCACAAAAGTGAGTCCTGTGCCAAAGTGATGCATACGAGGGACTTTAATCTAGTGTTTACAAACTGCACTCACAACAGTTTTCCTGACAGTGATAATTACACAGCAATCCTTCCAAAACTCACTGTCTGAGAGATGGAGGGCTCTGCAGAGTAAACCTCTAGGAAGCAGCTTCTGGTGGATTAGTTGCACTGATCCCCCTGGAAGCTTTAAACCACTTGTTGAGTAGACAAGAGTAGATTTCTGCATTAACCAGAGAAGTCAGGCAGGAGAAAGCTCATGAATCTACTCTCTGCAGCAGGGTGGATCCATGCTGCAGTGCAGAGAGGCATATCACAAGTCAGCATGCCTTAATTGAAGAGACTTATCTGTCTTCATCATAGATGGTTTCTAGAAGTCTTCTCTTTAATATCCTGTTTGGTACCAGGAAGAGAAGAGGGCAGCTGTGGGTGTAAGAAATTTCCAGGAAAGCATAGCAATCTTTCTAGGCCCTCTCTGCTACCTGACGTTACAGAGTCTGGTCTTCATAAACAGACATCTCCAGCCATTTGTTAGGTAGCTCTACAGAGAGACAGAAGCTACCCTTTAGGAAAGTCCTCACATACCCACTGAGAGGCATGCCAGCCAGATCTCTGCATGGAGGATGACCATGGCCTGATCATTTTGGCAGTCCATTTAACACTACTATCTGTGAGATGGGATTCTGCAATGAGTAACATAAGTGTCTGAAGGATGGGAGTTTGTAAACAACACATCTGCCAGGACAGCACCATCCCTATTCAGAACCAGTAATAAAGGCATAAAGGTTTCTATGTCTCTTAATTTATGTATATTATCAAGTCAGCATACAAATGTCCTTATCATCTATGTAAATATCCAGTTCTTTCTTCAGTGATGATAAAATCTTAGGTTTCACAGGTTTTCAGTGTAGCAGATTTCATAGATTCACTTTAGTTTCCTCTAAAATGTTAGTCTACAAGAAGTTATGGCCTTTAATGCATTGTGTGTCATTTTTTGATAAGATAGTTTCCCTGTATTAATCGAAACTCCAGAACATCTTCCAAGAGCTACCTAGCTTTCAATTTGCTACAGAAGCAAATTTTCAAAATGCTTCTCCATCACAGATTTTCAGTTTAGGCCAGTGGAGTGCTGGCATTCAGATCTAATGCCTGTGCAATTACGCTGTGAAATGAGTTTCTAGGAGGCACTTAGTCAAGGCAAGAGAGCTACAAGCAAAAATCAGGGCTTCAGTCCTGTACTAAATTCCTGCATTCCTTGTGTTACTGAATTTATAAAAGATGAAATACTCAACTTTTCCACATGACCAAAACTTCATTGCATTTTTAATTCAGATGTAGCATAGTGTTTCATTTTCAGTTCTCTCTAGGAACAAGAATCCTCAACATTTCTAAATCCAAACACTCTGTTGCAATGACTCAAGTGTGTCCTTCATTAAATTGTATTTCCTTTGGGTGCTGTAGTGATGAAGATATTTTTTAGAGTGGGAGGAGAATGTATGTCTTGCACAGCTGTTTGCTCTCATCGTCTACACACACTGCAGTTTTCTCAATACTGCTTTTTTTTGGTTGTCAAATAATGTTGATTGAAAATTTCTTCTCAGATCTTCTAGTGTGGTGGCCAGTTGACAAGAGACAGAGAGAGCTGTTGGTAAGACAGTCTCTGGTGCCAAAGACTTTTGGTTATGGAGAGGGAAAGAAGCCTCTCCCAGGATGCCATGTTCGGTTATGGCAATGTACCCCGGTTCTGTTTCCCTGGTTGGCTCCTGGTGACAGCCACACCCCTGTGCTTAAGCCTGACCTGTCACTTGCTTAGGGTCATTTGCCTCTGGAACCCTTCACAAGTTGTAGCAAGAAACTGCTTTTTGTGGAACTCTAAGCAAGGACCTTTCTCAACTCCTTGCCATCGGCTCAGTGTTACTGAAGCCATCCTGCCTCTGGGTGCTCGTGCAGGTGAGCCACAGACCCGTAGGGGACTCAGTAACATTCTAGATACTTTTTTTCCAATCAGGTGTCCACTGCAATTCATGCTAATTGTCACCTCTGTGGTCAAGCTTCAGCAATGAAGGTGATGATTAAGTAGTCAAGAAAGATTAACTCTCAGCTTTTCTGATGATCACAGTGGGTCTGGGCTCAGGGGACAGGTACATCTGAGTGGTCCAACTGAATTGTGAATTGAGAGCCTGAGATTTAGGTAGCTTTTCAGGAAGAAAGAAGTGCAGAAAGAAGTAAAAAAATGCCGTGATAATTAGGGAACTACTAGTAGGATAAAAACAATAAAAAAACCCAGCCTATAAATATGGTTCAAGGATTGAGGGATGAGAGGGATGAGACACATTTATATATATTTATATGGCTACCTTTATATAGCCTAGGAAAGATATATTACAGCTAAAAGACAGCAGTCTATATATACCTTTATCAGAGCCATGAGTATTTACACTATCCAATCATTAAGGAAAGGTTAATAGGTTTAATGGAAAACATACCAGCTGCTGGGAACTACTACAGAGGAATGTCTGTATAAGCTTGATCATGGAAAGTATTAAATCTAATATCCTCAGATGTTTTTACCTGTGGCCCTTCCACCCCACCCCCCTTCCCCAATTCTGTGAAAACATGAAGTGTTGATACAACCACTTTGTAATTCTGTTGTCCTCTTTTGAACATCCTGGCTTTATTGTTTAAATACACAAGCCTGGTTTATACTGTCTAGATCAAATGTGAACAGATGATAACCAGAGATGCAATTTTGTCCTTCACAGCCTTTTCCTGCTGCTTTCCCTTAAGACCAGAGATGTAGTGCAGGATCATTCGCCCCACGTAAAAGAAATTTGAAGTTACCTTTTTCCCTCTGGAAATTTTTATTTGCCATTAGAAATATTTGTGATTTGAACTTTCCTGTGTTTATGATTTATCTAAACAGATTTAAGTACCATTTTTAAGCTGTTAATAGCATCAACAGAAATGAGTTGAAGAATGGACAGCCCTGACACCTACAGGATTCAGGGAGGTGAAAATCTTCTGATCTTTCCTACCCACGCCCAAAGAAGTGTAAAGACAATTTGAGAAGCCTAAGCAGTCAGTGTTTCAAGTGTCAAGTCTGAATCTGCAGGTGTGCTTTACATAAGTTCTTTTAAGATTCAGGAGTCCATGGATAATTCTTGTCAATTCTGTGAGACTGCATAACTTGTGATTTTTTAAAATCAGTATGTCAGGAGACTGAGCCAGGATCTCAGCCACCACATAAAATTGGCTTCACTTTCCTACTTTAAGATAGGTCGGTAGGAGAAGCTGATCTATACAGACTAAGGGATATTAAAGCTGGAGGGATTGTTGCTAAGTCCATCTGACTTGACTTTTTGCACAGCACAAGCCATATGGTTCACTTGTTAAATTCTGTATCAATTTATTAACTCCTACTTGAGATAAAAAATATTTCAATAGCAAAATGTAATTTTAGAGATATCATGGATTGTGTGGACAGGATTCATCCGTGACTCAGAAGTTGGGGCTGTCATCAGAAATGAGGGACAGATGGATTTCTGGCTAAAGCAATGGTGTGCAGTATCGTTGTCAGGCCTGTCCCACCTCTCAGTTCTTACAGCTTTTCTCCTTACTCACAGTTTCTCCTTTTGTGCAGACATTTTCCTAGTTATGTACAAATTTACTGCTTTGTTTTTGCTATTTACATTATTCTTCTTCCACTGGTTACATTCTCCATGGTTTGGGTTAATTCTATTGCTTAAACTCTCATGACAAAGATGATGCTTTTGAAGGACTTCTCTGTCTTCCTTTCTTATTTCCCTTGTTCCCAATATCCACAAATTTCTCGTATTTTATATTTTAACAATTTGGTAATGACTAACTAGGCTTTATTGCAAAATGGATCAGAGTATTGACTCCTCTATGGATTCAACTTTAGCTAAAACCCAACATAAACCCTGCCATTTGCATATCCATGCAATATTTTGCTGTTTTGCACAAAGTGAGAACTGGTAGCTTATAACTAGAAGCAGAAAATGAGTATCCATTGCATTGTCTGACTTGGCTTTTATGGATATAAACTTTTCAGACTTGGATTGTCTCCATGATCTCAAGGTGAGGCTTCTTCAGAAATAGTTACCTTTTATTTGATGAGCAATTAAATAAGTTTTTTTCCTCTAAGTGCATGCTTAAAAATTATTTCTAAGTATCCCTCAACATTTTTGTTGCACCTGGATACCCTCAACATAGGCATCAGAGGTGTTAAACAACTCCTTCAACAACTCCTCTTGGTTAGGCTGAAGCATTACTTTTGGAAGGGAAATGCAAATTTTTGGATTTTAAGAATCTTTGATGGAGTGACATTTCTTTGGCTTTTAATTTCGTCTGAAGACTCAGCACCAAGGATTAGCGCATTGGGTGCCAATTGCAAAAGATTTTACATGGTTTGATAGGCAGCAGGATAAATGCCCAAGCTGCCTAGAATAGAAAGATATTCTGTACTAATTTTAAATGAAGAAGAAAGAAATCACACTTTGGTTGGTGTCAGTTTTCCTCCTCTTCCTACCTGATACAGCTTTATCTGGCAATGGTCTTCAGCGTCAAGTTTGCCTTTTCTCTGTTGGATTGCTGCATTATGCTAAGTTTCCAAGTTTTGAAGTACTCATATTCCATCTCCAATATGTTAATATTGCACAACTTGAATCTGGTAAAAATGACATCTTCAGCACTCATGTTAAAGCTTCATATGGATGACATAAATCGGTATTTGGTGTTCCTAAACAGACTATAGTGTTTATCTAACACTAACCTTTTCTATATTACTATTGAACATTTGATCTTGGATTGATGTGGGTTTTTTTTCCTAAAATACTTATCTTACCTCTACTGACCAAGCATTGCACTTTATGTCCTTTGGCTAACCTTATCATTTCACTAAACTGGATAGAGAAAAGTGATAAATTTCAAGAAGTGGAAACAATTCCAGTGGTGCAGAAAAGCACAATTGTTTTCTAATGTTGCTCTTTGACACCTATTTACAAGGTTCATATGATGTAATCATATAGGATTCTCCTGAAATAATTTCTTCATCAGTACTAACACATAAGGATATTAACTCCTAAATTACCTAGCAGAGGAATCAGTGAGGGCTAACTAGATAATGACTTTCTGTCTGCTTTTGACCACAGTTGTATAACACCTGGAATACAGTGCCCTGATTTGATGTCTGAAGGTGAACAAATTTATTGCTAACTCATAGGATTCAGTATTTCTGCTTCTTGGTCAGATAGCCTTGCAGAACAATGTGTATGGCAGTTCCTCTTTCTCTGGCCCAGAGCTGGAGAGGTATGTTAGTGTTCTGCATCGTTGTAGTTGTTGTCTTCCACGTAACTCTGGTTTCACTACATCTCAGGTACTTCAGCTGTGACTCTAAAATGTGGTGGAAGTGCACTGACTTCAAGAGTTTTTTCTTTTATTCCTTTTAGTTTGTGCTCTCATGGAATCTCTATCTGTAATTTTGGAAAAGAATTCCATGCAAATTTTAAGCATGCCTTTGAACTTTCTACATAAAAAAAAGGACTCTGCTACTTTATCACAAGAAATAAAATCTGTAACTGTTGACAGAAATTTCTTTCTGTTTCTTTCAAACCTACTGCTGCAGTGGAACATGGAACACTTAGTCAGGAAGTTATAAAAAATTTAGTGTTTTTCTCCTTTGTGGCTTTCTCAGCAAATGATGAAGTTTAAGACATTTGTCTAAAAAACACATGCCAAGTTTCTTGCATTTTGAAATGACTAAATTTTGGTCTCCAACCTTGATGACAGTGAGGTAAAGATGCCATATCAAGTTCAAGTATAGTCTATGGGAAATCTGCTGAGATGTAGTACAAAAACAGAAGGTGGGCTTGGGGTGTCTGTGTGAGAAATGTTAAGCTCTGTAAGGTTTTCATCTTGCAGAAGAGATGTTCAAAGAGGAGTTTGGTAGAGCTCTACACATTCTCCAATAGCTTAGAGGAAGTAGTGTGCAGTGAAAGAATCAGGTGGATGTTTTTAAATTAAGAAATTAAAAGGAGAGTATTTTTCATACAATGAAACTGAAAATCGTATTACTTGTTGTGGGGCCCCAAATAATAAATTGGTTCAGAAAAAAAACACATATTCATGGAAGACAAGTCCACTGAAGTCTACAAAGTTCAAGGATGCATGTACAATCTCTGTCTCAGGATATCTCTAAACTAGAGATTGCTAAAATCTTGGATGTTATAGTAAGGAACTGTCACTGTAGACTAATCTTATATATTTTTGCAAGTTTGTACTATTGGCCAGTGATTTGTCACTGTTCATTATGGTCATATTGATATTTGTATTTTCTGAAAAAAATATGAGAAGTGTGATTTTTTATAGGCAGATTCAGCGTAGCTGTGGTAATGCTCTGCTGTATTGTTTTATTTCCTGAATCATGAGCAGATTGACAAGATTACCTACAAAATAAAACTAGTAAAAACCTTTTTTTCTAAAGAAACGTGTTGAAAAAAATCCCCAAAAACCAGAAAGAAAGCAAGCAAGAAAGAATGAAATAAAGAAAAACATGACTGAAATTCAGCACCCGAAGCAGCAGTAAGTCCAGCATGTTGCCAGGGAAGCTTCATGATGTGAATAATAAATCCAGAATATAAGATGAGAGAGATAGAGGGGAAGTGCTGTATTGAACAGTCTGACTGCTGATGCTCTAAAAAACATAGAAGTCTGCTCAGCAGTGGATTTGGAAGTCTGTTGCCAAAATTTAGAATCAGATAGGACAGGAGATCACATGCATTTTGCATAAAATGATGTGTGATTTTAACCCTTCTCTGCTTGCCCCTTAGACAGTGATTTCTCTAAAGTTTAAAAAAAAAAAAAAATCTTGTTTATGGTTTAGAGGCACAGACGTGCAAGACACGGTTTTAACTGAGCGTAGATGAGAATTACCTCAAGGTATCTTGCTTGGTATTATGAGTTATCTAACAGTTTAGATGTATGAACAAAGTAGCACAGCTAACAGGTTATTGTGTATCAACTACAGCAGTAATTGCTTCTGTGCTTCCCTTTAGCCTGGAGCAGATGAAAAATAGTTCAACTTAGCCGAGATTCTGGTGAAATAAAGTTAAAATTGCTCTTAATCCAACACTAGAAGATAGCATCATGCAAAATGCCTGTTCCATATCCTGCTCATAACACCCCTGTGTTCCAGTCACAGCCTGGAGTTGGGCAGCAGGTCTCAGAAGAGCAGAGACACAGCTATTGAGGGCTCTGCCATTCCCATCAATTTGATGGCCAAGGAATGGGATTCAGTTATCCCGATAATGTATCTACTCATATAATAAGGTCTTACTCATAAGAGCTATAGGACCAGGGTTCTAAGATAAGGAGGGAGGGCATTCTTGGAAAAGAGGGATCTCTGCAATTAGCTTCTATCAGAAATACTTTAGAGTATATTTGGGAGTATCCAAGGACTGTAATTGTACCTTTGTAGGCTCATCTGAAGCAACAAGCTTCTGCTTTTCAAGCTGGCTGGCCAAAAGCCCCACCTTTGCATTTTAGCTGCAAAGGTACTGGGGTATGGCAGAGCAGGATGGTGCATTTTTTTCTTCTCTCTTTTTAGCTATTAACGACTTAATACAAACTATAAAAAGTGCATCCAGATATCAGGGTGATAAGTGCCTTAAAAGCTAGTGGTAAATAATTCAGATCATGATGTTCTTCATAAAGCCTTTAAAATATATTAACCAGAAGCTTACATAAGCAATGAAACCTACATTACACATACACATGCATATGCAAAAAGTAATGACTAGATGAAGAAACACATCTGCAAGAACAGAAGAAAAATTGTTCTACATTCTCCTTATTCTGTCATTTGTTCACCACCCTCCCCTCCCCTCACCCCAACCAAAGTCTGTCAAATCAAAGCTGCAATTCAGTTTAGCAAACAACTGTTCATGTATGGTAATAGCACATGATAGCAAAGTTTGGTGGTAAATGCTCCTCATGGCTGAGGATATTCCATTTAGGATTTTTAGACAAACTGGTCATTTTTAAGTGTCAAGAACATGCATGCTGGAACAGAGTGCTTAAACTAAAAAAAAAACAAACCCAAAACAACCAAAAACACAAGCTGAAACCCAAATCCCAACCAACCAAATAAAATCTCAAAAAGATCCTGTCCCAAAACCCCAAAAACCCAATTCAAATCTCTTGGGTTCTTTGGATGTAGCGTTCATCTGAGGGAATCAGAGTTCTTGGACAGTGAAAGGAGTTGCCATTCCAAGGGGCTTTGTGATCTTCAGCTGGATCAGGTAAGAGAAACATCCCTAATTGATGTACTACTGAAGAAGTCCCATGCCTACTACAAAGTGTTTAAATTACAGAACTCTTTGGTTAAAATTAGGCTCCTAAACTCACATCCTGGCCATTAGGAATGGATTACTGACTATTACTTTGTGCTCAGGTCTTTCTGTGTCCATTTAGACAGATGAACATTTCTGTATGTCTCCATATGTATGGAAAAACTGCACTTTGCATAAATCATTAAATATTCACTGAGCCTGAAAGCAACAACACTTAATTCCACAGATAGAAATCTGAGTGATTTATGAGAGTACAGATGTTCTGGTCCTGGATCTAGTGATTTTCCTTCTACACTGTACTGGGAAAATAGACTGTATATGGATGAGAGTTTTACAAAGAACACAAAACATCCTTTGAGAATGCTTTTCCTTTCTATGTGCCTCTGTTCACTATGTATTGAACTCATTCCTACAAACTCTTTACATCTATTATCTCTAAACAACATATTTTTCTGACTGCCAATTAGTAAATATATATTTACAGCAGTTTGAAAAAAATGTCTCCCATCAGCCTTAATATATTAACTCTGATTAAAAAGATTTTACATGCTATGCAGGGAAGAAAGCTATCCCTATATGCATGTACAAACTCACTCCTTTTTGAGTTGCTGGAATTCTGCAGGGACTGAGTTTTGAATTTGTGTGGAGGTGTCTGTGACACACCTTCAGCCTACGATGAGCTGAAAGTGAGACCATCTCCTGCCAGAGCCTGGTAAATAGCTGCAGATGCCTTTACAGCTATGCTGTGTCTCCCCTGCAGATCACACGTAGGAATGAAGCACTCCAGGCATCCTTCACCATCACCTTACAGGTTTCTGGAAATCCTGTATTGCTTGAAAGATGGCTGATGTGATTCTTACCTGTTTTTTTGGTTTGTTAGTTTTTTTTTATTTTTTTATTTTTACATTGCTTGGAAAATTTACACTGCAGAGAGCCCTCAGAGAATTTGGCAGCTATTCAACACAAAGGTTGGGTTACAACCTCTGTCTCGGGAAGTCTTTAAACTGTGGTGCTGGGATGGAAAGGTGTAACAGGGGAATGTTTACCATAGGCATGCTCTTGAGGGCTTGAGGAACATGTGATAGTCCTTGTATTCTAAAGAGGTTTAAATTGCACTTACACTCACTTGAAATCTCCATCAGACATGTGGAGCTGTGAAACAGACAACTCTAAACATGAAATTATTACAGAGTTACTTGCGGCATTGTCTGAGTTTCCAGGAACTAACTGATGAAAATGGACAACCAACCTTGTTGTAAACAGTTGCTGTGCTGACTGGCACCACACACCAAGTTGAAATAGTTAGTCTGCAAAAGAAGTTGAGTAGTTCTGAGTGCTGTACACAGTTCTAACTCTCCCTAGTAATTTATGAGACTACCTTTTCCTCCATGTTAAGTGTGTTTCTCTTTTATCATATTATGAGCAGCCTGTAAGATGTAATAAAAGTCCAGATGGTGACTTAGATGTCTTGTATGCATGAAGAAACTTCAAAATAATCCTAAACATATACCTGCAGCTTGAAATACCTGAATTCTAATGAACATATGGCCTCAGCACACTAACGTTCGCCAGTTTCCCAGAACAGATATTTTGTTAACATACTACAAAAAGGATGCCTGTCACCAGAACAGTGTTTTTGTGGTAATAAAAGTAGCAGAGAAAGGATGGGTGCAGTGAGAGGGTGGAAGATGTGACATACACTCGGGCCTGGATGAATGGGGCCACAACTCTGGGCTAAACCCAGCATCCACTGGGCAGCAGACACTTCTCTTGTTCTATTCTTGTGCTGTATCTAACACAGGGAATTATGGTTGGTGGCTGAGTTCTTCCATGAAATGGTAATACACACATTTAAAGGGAAGAGAAACAATAATAACAGAGTCTGTTCTGACCCTTTGAGGCACTTTTTCTTAGACCCTAATTTTTCTGTCTTAATGCACCTTGCTTTCAACAGGGAAGTTTGAGTAAGTTAGGACTATTTTCTTTACTCAGATTTTGTTCCTTTTTCCTCTAGAAATCTACTCCTCCTGCAGTCACCTTAGTTTTTTCTTCCTTATTCCCTCCTCCTTCATTCTCTTGTTTGTTGTTGGGGGCAGTTGGTGTGTTTGTTTGTTTGGGTTTTTTTTTGGTTTTGGGTGGTTTGGTTTATTTTTTTTTTTTTTTGGTCGTGAATGGATTAATTCCAAATTTTTATGTGCAAAGTTCACTGAGTTCCCAGGTCATTGCACAGGAATATTTCCTGCTCATGCAGTAGTCATTGTATACACAGAGATGCTGGTATCATGGCTGTCTTCCTGGGGATATATTTTCTGTAGAAATACTTGCTAAATATAAATCTGCTTTTGCTTCACATATTCTATTGCAGTTTTCCCCAACATTTATGATTTTAATCAAGATTTTTAATTTATTAAAAAATAATGATACAATGGGAGACTAAGGGTTTGTTTCAGCACATGAACTTCCAAATCTAAGCAGTTTTGCTCTTCTGAGCTTATGATTTGATAATTTCTTAGAAGCATCTCTTAGATTCATATTGTATTCTTGCAGATCATGTCTCAGCCTTTTAGCTTAAATGTTTTTCTGGTGTATCTGTTTTGCACAAGGACTCTTTATAGCTCTT
The DNA here is from genome assembly GCA_020086605.1 of Lanius collurio. Lineage (NCBI taxonomy): Eukaryota > Metazoa > Chordata > Aves > Passeriformes > Laniidae > Lanius > Lanius collurio. Next base: position 31,372,883 of record JACBWW010000002.1, read on the forward strand.
AAAATCTAAGCTATAAAAGGATGTTCTTGAGTAGTTGTGTGGATCAATAAATGGAACATTACACAACACAAAATTTATCCCTGGTATGAAATAAATTTAAATTTTTCCTCTTTTTGTTATTTAAAATTTTTACAGCAATTATCTTACAGCCCAGAAAAGACCTGGACCTGTTGGAGAGAGTCCAGAGGAGGGCCACAAGAATGCTCTGAGCATTTTCTGAGCAAGCTTCAGTGGAAGACTTCAGCAGGCTGTAATTTAATGAGTCAAATCTATGTTTTACCTTTTTGTAGGATTCATCTTTTCACAGCAGTGTGGTCAGAGACAAATTTGTTCCAAAAGCATCAGGGCAAAGATCTGACTCATGCTGTTCATGCAGGTGCATGACAGAGAAGAAACCAGCTCAGACATCTGACAGAAAATGCTAGGTGCAGTGGGTTGTGACCATTTCACTTGCACTGCATGCACTGTAGGATCAGTCATGCCATTCACTTCCCACTTCCCATTTTCCCTGAAACTTTCTCAAGATTCATTCTTTTATATTTAATAATATTCAGTTATTTAATATTCAGATATTTAATAATTATTCAGTTCTCTTCTAAGAGTTTATTTCTAGCTTTTTATTAGGAAAAGTATTAGTCTCCAGGATCACTGTCCAGTATTCTAGGCAAATTTTCCCTCAGCTGAGAAAAAACTTGTGAGGTCAATTCACTCAAGAGCAATAACATGACAATTTGAATCCTTCTTCAAGCCACAATCAAAACTAATGTAAGAATTTTTTGTGTTGTTAAATGGGGACAAATAGAGCTTCCCTGTTGACATTAATTTGTGAAATGTTTTGTAATAAGTGTGTGAGTTTGGATTATGTGTCCAGCCCTGTTTTAATAGGAAGTTGTAGAAACCATATTTCGAGCTGTGTAAAGAACTCCTGTAAGGTCACATCAAACTTACTCAAACCAACAAGGATAAGGACAGGTATTTGGAGATGAAGTGACCCTAAACAAATGTGTCTGTGGGTATTTTTTATTGCAGGTGGTGCAGTCCGTCAACTGTAAAATAGGAAAAATGGACTCAAACCAAGATTAAAATAATATTGCCTGTGTTCAAAACATTAGGGTTTTACAGAGAACCACATGATAATATTATACTGCCCTCAGGTCACATTCTGAGGAGAAGGGAATATGTAAAAACTAAACACAGACTAGATAGCTGTTGTTAGTCATGAGATTCATCTAATTTAATTTAAATCTCCTAAAAGTTCTGTGTCTAGGCTAGTCATCCAAGGCAGGACTCAACTAACCAGCTGTTAACTCCTACACTCAGCTATAAAGGGAACATGGGCTGACTAGCTCAGAAATGAACACCTACACTGTAGACTTCCAAAGGTAGGCAAGGTAAATCTCAATGCTAGTCTTTTTATTAAATCAGTGGAAAGAGAGAAGGACATTTTCATGTAGCTTTCTTGGTAACTTCTGACTTTTTCCCATCACTTCACTTTGAGAAGAGGTTTACAAAGTTTTCTGTCTTGAATGTGTTTCAATGGAACAGCAAAAGGAACATCCCCAACACAGAGTTTTCTTGGGTATGAATGAAGTCTCCCGACTGAAACTTTAAAAAATGAGTTTATCATGGAATTCAGGTTAGAAGGAACTTTAGGAGATCTTTGGTCTAACCTCCTGCTCCTAGGAAAGTCAGCCATTAGATCAGGCTGGTTTCTCAGGGCTTTTTTTCAGCATGAGATTGCATAACCTCTTCTCTGGTTGGCTGTCCTCATTGTGGAAAAGCATTTTCTTACATCCAATTTGGATTTCCCTTGTTTAAATTTTTACCTCTTGTCTGTCATCCTCTCAGCATCTACCACTGGCAAAAAGATAGATAGATAGATAGATAGATAGATAGATAGATAGATAGATAGATAGATATCTCCTTCTCATAGGTAATAGGAGGCTGCTGCCACCTGCCCACAAAATCTTCTCTTCTGCACACCGAACAAGCCCCCCCACTTCAGTGTCTCCTAACAGGATGACCACTCCCGCTCCTGAACTTCTTGGTGGCCCCAGTGAACTTCAGTTTCTTGGTATCAGTCCTTTATTATGGCCCCAAAGTTTGATACAGTAGCAGCCTAGGTACAATATTTTGACAAGTAATGAAAAAAAATTGCATCCTCAACCTCCTGGCTGTGCTGTTAATACAGCCCAGGGTCCCATCTGCCTTCTTTGCTGCCAAGGCACACTGCAGGCTCATACCTGCTCATACCAGCCTCATACCTCATACCTGTCCTCTGCCTGAATACCCTGATCTGCAGAGCTGATCCCCAACCCATCAGTCCCCAGTCTGTACCACTACAGGTTCCTTCCCTGTTGCAAGACTTTGCATTTGTCCTATTTGAATTTCCTGTGTGGCCATTCCTCCAGACTCTAAGTCCCTCTGAATGGAGGTCCTGCCCTCATTCATTTAAACTGTTCCCACCAACCTCATGTCACTTAAAAACCTCATGACTGTTATCCCCCTCACTTCCTTCAACACACTGATAAAGATTAGGGCAAATGTTCAGGATAACAAATTTCAGCCTTGACTGTCAAAGTTCACAAAAATTGTAAGAAACTGAGAACTGAGTCTCAGCATCAAGCAAATCTAATTTTGCAAGATATGTCCAGACACGCTTATTTTTGCTTAATGCCTATTTTTACTTCATGCCTTCACCCAGGATTTTCATTGCAGGCACAAGAAAACATAGCATCTTTCAAAACAATAGAACTTCCCAAAGAAGAAAGTGGATTTTTTCCATGGAAGACAAAAATCTGATATGAATTATGGCAGTTAATAACATAGAATGGTATAGGAGATTAAAAGGGTACACAAATACATAGAAAAAATGGATTACTACCACACCTAATAGAAAATAAAAGAATAATATTATATATAGAAGAATTTTCCTTCTTCTTCTACAACATTATTTTTCCTGTTGAGGAAATATGTTTGCTTTGGTCAACACTTTGGTGTTTTAATGACAAATAATCAGTCACAGTCTTCCCCTTGCTGGCTTAGAGCCCTGGTGCATTAGGCAGTGTTCCACTGCTTTGTGTGTGTTGGACACTTCTACCTGCAAGTGTTAGTACTACTTCCTTCCCTAGGCTGTCTTCAGGGATTTGTCAGCCAAACTGTGAACAAGCTTGACACCATTTATTTGGTAAGTTATTGTATGGAATCACAGTGCTGTGAACAGATACATCACTAACAAACCTTTTAAAGTTACCCACGGGATTTCTCCAGGCATATGTTTTTGGAAGGAAACATTGCTAAGGGGCTGAAAAGGTACCAGACTATAGATCTGTCCACTGAAGAGATGAAAATCCTGTCAGAGTTTGACAGTAACACCAAGGAGTTACCAAGAAGCCAAATTTGGTGCAATAAATAGATACTGGAAAGATAAGAGGTATAATGCATATATAGTCCTAGACAAAATCTATTAAGATTTCTCCTTCTATTCTTGTTTTCTCCTAGTACTCAGGCTGTCACTACCAGCTAAAGACTCTTCTCCATCTATCCTTCTCTGTCTCTAGTCAGAGAGGTAAGGCATCTGTGACCTAATTTACTTTCTCAGAGCAAAAGATTTGCACCACTATCCTTGTTCTGAAATCGAGTCCTTGAGTATATCATGTCACTTTCTTGATATTTCTCAGCTGAGTACTGGCTTACTGGGAATCAAATCATCTCCCTTCTCATTAAAATTAATGCTCCATGAATTAATTTTACTCTCTCCCTCTGAAAAAAATATCAGAGCAGAGCAGGTGATTTTATCATACACAAGTTGCTTGTTTCCTAGGAGACCCTCAGTCTAAAGCACAGAAAAGAAGATCATGGCTGCCAGGACCAGGTGGCTCTTGGCTTTTGTGCTATCAGAGACTGTAAATCCAGCAGGATTGACCAGAGGTTTGTTATGGCTGGTCTGCTGCAGAACTTACCCTCTATCTTGAAGACTTGAAGCTGAGAAGCTAAACAAGCCATATCAGTATTGTGGCTGGGACCACTGAGTGCTGAGGACCCCTTTCTCCTGAAATGAGACCCTTTGCTGGAAAATGGCAAAGCTCTGAGCATGGAGTAGCACACAACTGCTTTCCTTAGTTCTTTGGTATGTCTTGGGCAGACAAGATGATCTGGGTCAGGCCTTGGATGTTAGAGAGCGTGCCAGGTTGAATTTAACCACGTGAAGAGTCAGGCTTGGGAAGTTTCATATTTTAGACTGACCCTTGGTACACCGGTAGCTATGGTTATTATCAGAAAAATATTTAAATGATTGAAAAGTACTTGGATTTCTTGTCTTCTATGCTTTATTATTATGAAGCAGACCAAAGGAGAGAAAGTAGCAGGAAGGTAAGGCTTGCAAATACTTGGATATTATACCCTGCAAGTTAGCTTAAATTGGCAATTTACCAATGTGAATACCCCCAAGTGGGCCTTAATGCTGGAGTGGGTGGTTTAATTAGCACTATGCTCCCATTTATAATTAGATTTCTGTTAGTTCAGTTTGAAGCACGATTTCATAATACAAAATTATTTTTAAAAATCCTGTGGGGATATTCCTGGTAAATTAATACTGTGGACTTTGATGAACTGATGCTTTTAATAGACTGTGGTATTTGCAAAGAATCTAAATCAAAGCAATAATACTACCATCCTGTAAAAGTCACTGCCACAGGATAATAAATCTACATGCAAGAGGGAAGAAAAGTCATAGGATTATCCAAGGAGAATCTGGATTGTGTGCTTCTCTATTCCAATTTGGAAAACTTGAAAAATTTAAATCTGGTCAGGAATTTTTTTTTTTTACTAGAGTAATGCTAACTTCAAAACAAAATTTTGTGCTCACATTCTCCAAATAAATTTTTAATACCAAATTAAGACATGTCTGTGAATTTAAAACATAGAAACTAGGACTAAAAATGGGAAGTGGGCTAAATTCTACACATTTTAGCATACTGTTTATCTTCAACAAACTGGTTAAATCCTTCTTGTTCTGTTCTACATGATTGGAATATTTTCCTTTTTATTTTCATCTCATATTATCACAGTTGCAGGACAAGGGTTGACTATAGAATGATAAATCTTTGCAGAGGGACCACGGAAAAACTAACCATGATTTTACTGGAATGCAAGGACAAATTCATCCTTGTGCAAGAGGCAGTGGTGGAGTGAACCCCTCTCAGATTAAATGAGCTGAAGAAGTAATAGCTGCAGTATGCACCAGTGAATGTTTGATGGGAGGTCTGTGCTCAGTCTGAGGTGCTGCATCTGGAGGAGACGCTGCCTTACTTTACTTGTAAACACATGGTTCTGAGCCAGGAATGATACAGCCAGTTGCTTTGCTTCAAGAGGAAAAGGAAGTGGCTTGCAGCTTTCCTCTGCACCCTAAGGACAAACTGGTGTCAGGAATCTCATGAAGAGAAGTTGGGGCTTAACCTTTTCTTCCAGAAAGAACCCAGGTCAGAGGTGAGGTCTAATGGGAAAAGCTCGAACACAGACAACTCTTGAGTCTACTTTACTCCACCTTTCCCAGAAAAAAGGACTATTGAAAGCCACCTTCTTTGTAGATTGAATGCCTTCTCCAAAGCAAGAAAACTTAAAAGCACAGCCAGGTTCCTGCCATCCAGGCACTCTCCACCTGATCAGCCCTGCTAACACCACCACCATGGACAAGCAAGCATTACCTGGAGCTCTGTGTCAATCTGAAAGCAAGACAAACATGATTTTGGTGGAAAAGCTGTCATTAGGATTTTATTTTTGGTTGCTTTCAGCCTTGAGTAGATTTAGCAGTGTGAATGGTCATAGGGCATTTCATCAGGTAAATTAGTCTGTATTTCATTTTTTGGAGAGAGAAAAAAAAGGAAATGTCGAGGAGAAGAGAAAGTATAGAAGAGCAAGATCTTTTGTGTATTTTTATTAACTATTAACTGTTTATTTGGCATTTTTTAAAAGCATTTGTAGAGACTTGATGAAAAAAACAGATATGGCCTAGACAGTCTGGAGATGGAATATTTTCTATCACTTGTTTTTTTTACTAAAATAATCTTAGTTTAAAGAAACAGTGGGAACCATTTCTTAAAGTGGCATGAAAATAAAACAGGATTGAGTAGCCCTTGCAGATTAGATGGTCACAAATAGTAGTATAAATGCTAGCTAGTTATTTAAGAAATAGTAAAACAAATGTTAAATTGTTCTCTGTGTTCTTTATCCTCCAGAAGAAAAAACTTTACCCCTTGTTTCTTTCCTTCTTACTGAATGATTAGATTAAATATGTATTCCCAGTGCCATCATACATATTTGAACCATTGCTGCTAAACTGATGATGTTTTAATGAACATAACCATTTCAAAGACCATCACTACTTTCTGCTGCCAAACTGGGGCTACAATGTGGTCCAAAAGACTTAGACAAACATTAGAGAGCACTTCAGACTTGCAGAAGCCATTCTTAATGATGTTAAAATCTCTGTCATATTTATGACAACAGAAGGTATTGGTCAATATAGGCTTGAACTGAGTGGCAGATGCTCAAATGGCATAAATTCAGACTCATACCTGCAAAAGTGTCTGTGTCACAGCTATTTTATTACTTCAGCCTTTTGCTGACCTGACTGCTGGGTCACTAACATATATTTAAAACTCAAAGTGCAATTTCATGTACAGCTGGTACATTAAGTCCATGCAGACCAGGTAAATTAAGCTTTCAGCTCAGTGCCTTGGAGCAATCAAATCCCCACTTACGTAGGCCTAATTAATAGATAAATAAATTACAAGACCTGAAAGGATATTATGATTATTTTACCTCATCTTCTTCCCGTAAGAGGCCTTGTGGATTTCTAGAGTTAATTGTTTATTTCCCAGATGTTTTGAAAGTTTAATTCCCTGTTTGATCATCTGTTTTCATGCAAAATCCTATGGTAATTTCTTAACCTTAGAATTTCTTAACCTTAAATATTTCATAAGATTTTTCCACCATTTATTTCTTAAATGTCTCAGTTTTTTACAAGAAAGTTAGTCAATTCTTAACTACCATAATGGATGCCTCCTTGATTTTTATAGCAGTAATTTGATTTCAAAAGGTTCATGTCCTACCATACCTTTTGAAATCAAATTGAAATACATCTTATGTACTGTGCTTATGAGCTTTTAATTTTTTGTAGGTTTTGATGAACAAAATGTGTCATTTTGTTTAAGTATCTTCTCTAAATCTGCCAGTTTCCCAGGATTCATTAAAAATCAACAGAGAGAATGTCAGTTTTCAAATCCTGTGCATAACAACTATACAGTTGTGCTGATTAAAATATATTTAGTAGTAGTAGCTCTCTATATCCTCTTGCATTGCTGGCAGAAAGGAAGACACTGAAAGACCACCAGGTGCTGAGAACAGAATGCATTACCTATTTTTTCCAAGCAGAGGACAGAAATATCTATTGAATGTATATGCCCCTTTCATCTTTTTATCAGTGGTGCTACTTTTATTGGGTAGGAATGAGCCAGGGCTACATTCATGTTCTTTCTGTTGTTAAAAGCTCTTTCTGATCTGCTGAATTTCTCCATCTAGAAATTATTCCCTTGATATCCTTTTCCTCCCCCTATCATTTTTCTGTAATTGCTAGTATCTGAGTTACATTCATTGCTATCAGCTTTTTTTCTTTCTGTATTAATTTCATCTTTTTGGACCCTTTCTCTAAGTCAGATTGGTGTTAATTTCTTTTAAGATATGGTCAATAGAAACACCACTATGAGAGAGACTAATAGCTCAGGAAAACTGCTGGATTAGATTTTGGTTAAAATTAGCTGTACAGATGTGGATTCTGCTCAAATAGCAACAAAACAGTAACATTTCATTCTTTTCTCTCTGTGATTTGTTCTTATGTTTCAAGCTTTTAACTACCAGGGCACACATGGAACAGTGCACTCAGGAAATCATTATTTTGTGGTGTTTTCTAAAGACACGGCTTGCTAATTTAAAGCATATCACTGTGAGCTTTTTCAGCTCCTGCAATAAATTCATTCACTTAGAATTCAATGGATTCATCTTTTCTGAAAACTAATTAACATTTGGCCACCTGACCAAACGGGTCAATTCCACTTGGACGCCTTCACTTCTAGCGACAAGGTAGAAGGAGAGATTAAATGGTATTATACTCTGTGACCATATGAGAAATTAATAAATATTAAAACTGCTGGCATTAAGACCATACATTTAATATGTATCTCACCATCATGTTTACTGCTTTGTGGCAATGTAAACTTTATTTAAATATCCCTCTGAATTGCTGGTAAAATATTTACATTCTGTTTGTGGGAAGGAGCTGCTTGCTGTATTTCACAGATGTTTTCATGTATGGAATTCACAACTGAAGTTTCTGATTCAATTTGCCACTCTCATTCAGACTACTCATAGGCACTCATAGTCAGAGGCTGTGTTTCCTGCACATTGCCATAATGGGCTTTGTTTCTGTTGAACATTTGAATGGTAGTTATCAATGAATAACTGTTGCAATATCCTTTGACATGTCTCTCAAGTGACAAAATTGAGAAGGTTCCAAGTTTCTAGTAATAGTAATAACAATGTGCCTAGAAATGAAACAGAGATGTAGTCTATCGGTTTTAAAATGGTGAATAATGATGGTGAGAATTTTCAGGTGAGTGGAAGTCCGAGCTGTGGAGTTCAGAACCACAATCTAGGTCTGAAGAGGTTCCAGGGACAGAAAGAACCTCTCTACAAATACTGTGAGGATGGTGTACTTAAATTTAGCTACTTCAAATGTCAGATGTTTATCTGGTAAAAAATAATCATATCTTCTGGAAAGATGTAATCCTTTCTGGAGACAGCAATTCAAAATGTTGACAAAAATGTCAGTGATGTTTTAAGCATTTTTTGACAGATTATTTTCATCTGGGATTTTTATGCATCTTTAGCCTAATATTGTTCTTCCCAGCAGAATTTCTCTTTGTATATTTGGAAATTAAACCTGAAAATATTGAGTCTGTGCTAAAGTTGAGTGCAATGAAAGACTGTGGGGGAAACAGCTAATGCAAAGCAACTAAGTGCAAAGCAATTTGGGGAGCAAAGCTTTACTGGCTAAGATAAGAGGAAAAAGCAAGGAATCTTATTTCAGCCAAGCTCATTTCCCTGTCCATAATTTAAATCCAGCATAATATTAGAGAATCATAATAGGTAATCAATACCTGCACTGCACTCCCTCAGTACTTGTTAATAGCTCACACGTTATTCCGTGTCCTGAAACCTAAATCTGAAATTCACACACAATAAATGACTCAGGCTTTAGGGATTGACTATTGGTGGGGGAAGAAAGGAGATTCAGTGGGGATATAAGTGCATTGTTGGAGAATCAGTATGCCTTTTCCTCAAGGATCAATACTTACAGAAGTAAAGTAGCCAGAAATGGAACCAGAACCTCTCCAGGTGCTTGGTCTAGTTCTGACACTTTCTAAATAATTCTAAAAGACTTCCTGTGAGCACTGGACTGCTCTTTGTCTTGCCATCCCATTGGAAAGATATATGATACAGAGGCTACTATGAAGCATGCAGTTTTAAGGAGGGTAAGTGATCTGTGTCAGGGTGGAAGATCATGTTTTCTGTCCATTTTCAACATTTACTGCGTGAGGTTTTTTCAAGCAGATAATAGATTTTATGAGTAAAAGCTACCACTTTTTCTTTCTTGAAATTCCTGTTATCACTACTGTATTTCTCTGGGTGTGGATGCAAGTCACGTTTTAATCTTAGGTAGTCAATGGCTGAGGACAGTCTCACTGATGTAATGGGAAAAGAACAAGGTCCTCTGTTTGTAGAAAAAGTATTTATTTGCCTTCATTCCGTCCCTTTAAGGATGATAGGAGTCTTTGTTCTTTTAGCAACTGGCACTGGGCTGGAACATAACAATAGGGCAGTAAACTAACTCATTATTTCAACAACCTATGGAGCTGTCCCTTTAGAAAAAGTTACAGTAGGTCAGAAAATTACCTTCCCATTCTTCACAAATTTTGCATTATCTGAAACATTTTCATCCTCAGAAAGAGAGACCAACGTTTAAAGGTGTATGTTGAAATGAAATTCCAGAGTACACAATTTCAGAAATGCTGTAAATTGATATTTCTGGAAAAACATCTGCTTCTTCAAATTCTTGAACCCTACTGACTCAAAGTGGGGCTTTTTCTGACCAACTTAATGGTGTTCAGCCATAAAGCTACACAGGTAGATGATTATTGTTACCTTCGGAGTAATTGCCTCCCCATGCTGCAGTGGTCACACAGCCAGGGCCACGAGGGACAACAGGAGCCTGGCCAGTAGCCAGGCTGAAGAATGGAAGCACAGAGTTCCTGGTCCTTCATTCTGGATGGTGGCTTGCAGGGTGACCAGGAGCCCGCCCCCAGGGCTCTGAACACTGTGGCAGCAAGACTGGCAACCCTATACAAAAAACTCTTCTCACAGCTGATGGAAACAAATTTCCTGAGCATAAACACTGTGCAGCAATTCTGGGAGGCAGATATCCTAGAAGTTTAAAAGCCCCAGAGATGTGAGCTGTGCTGCAGTCCTTCAGGGAGCATCTCAGCAGCTGGGTGGATGAGTGAAGAAGAGACAGAGAACTGATGAGCTTTGCTGGTAGAGTTGTTCAAATTGGCACATTTCTGCAAGACACTTCACTTTCAATACACTTCACTTTCAATGGAAAGTCATTTTTCTGACTGAAGTTGATTTTTTGGAAGCATTTCTGACCATCACCAGTCAAATCATTAGAAACCCCAGCCAAATCCTGAAACCCCAGGAGACTCAAAAGTGCAGCTTGTTGCTTTGTGGGAGAGGTTTATGCATCTTGCTTGAATCAGAATGACCTTCCTTACCTGAACTTGTTATGCTGCAGATCCTCTGGGTCCTATTTGTACCTTCCTGTGACTGCTCTGCCACATGCTATTTTTCACAGAACTTTGTACTAGAGCAATAGCCTGCTTGTATCTGCTTTGGGGATTTATGAACCATCTTGCAGCTCTGACCACACAGCTGTGCAGGGACGTTGATGCTTTGAATGGTTGTCCCCAGACAGAAAGCAGCTCTTTCAATGGCTGATGCTCACAGAATAGAAGAGAAGAAAGCTGAGAGAGGGCCAGCAGAGGGAGAAGTATTAAAGCAATGAAGAGAAAGTAGAATTTTGCTTTCAACACATCCACATTACTATTCACTTAAGTGAAAAAACAAAACAAATGAAAACAAAATAAACAAAATCCAATCATTAACTCATCCTTAGGTAATTTGGATGATTTATGCCAGAACTCAAAACTGATCTGTGAAAGAAGACAGTGTTCTTCTAGCCCCAAAGTATACATTATAGTGGTGCCAAAAGGGTAAACATATTCCTTTTGAGCTTTCTGCTTTTGTTTTCAGTAAAAGAAGACCCATAGAGTGACCTACAGTGTAAATTCTCTTCCCTTCTCAGCTATTTCTGAAGTTGCATTTCCATTGTGAAGCCAAATAACAAGATCTTTGGCCCTGTTTTAGGAGATAAAAAGAGTGAGCAAGAAAAAGAGAAATGTTCAATTCTTCACACAAGACCTCTGAAAATAATGAATTTTCATCCTGTCTTATCCAGAGCCATCACTCTGAAAACAGCAAGTGGATTTTGTCTGTGTTTTACAGAGCTCCCAAACATGTGACTCCTCCAGAATCTTTTAGAAAATGCTATATATCTTTCTTTAGTTAGGGAATGGAAACTGCAATACCATAGTTGCTGGGTACTCTGCTTGAGTAGAGGGTCTGGTTGGCCTCATATTCTGCTTTCTCTTGAATAAAATTCAATCAAATAATTCTAATTAAAACCTGGATTTCCTGCTCTGCATCTGGCAGCTAAAAATATAAGATACAAGGGACACAGTTTCAAATATTAGCTAGATTTAGTGCTGCTTTTAGTCAGAAAGAAGATCTGGACCTGGTCTCGTCAGGGTGTGTTAATTACTAAGTGGCCCATCTCTAGACATTTTGGCCATTCTTCTCAAATCAGACCTGAAGATTTCTGTTTGGAACTAGAAACTTTTCTGCAACTTCCCTATTTTTAAAAAGCTAACAATAACCACTGATTTATGAAAGGATTTATTTTTGTTTTAGGTATGAACAAGGATACACTCTGAAAGATTTTCACAAATGAGAATTCTCAGCCACAGCTCTGTCACAGCACAGAGGCCACTTGATCTAAAGTACCACTCAGACCAGCTTTATGCAGTAAAAAAATACCACTGATGATGAAATAACAAGACACAGTTAGCAAGGAGGATGCTAAAAGTGTTGAACTGAAAGAAATAATCCACCCTGTTGCAATCACTTTTCTGTTCCTGGATTAGAGATATGGGTTAAAGAAACAGTAATTCACCCTGACTGGTTGTGTAACCTACCTGAGATGATTTCAAGGGTCTTCACGAAGTTGTATGGGCATTGCTTGTAACCATCTTTAAGTACAGGGCACACTACAGCATAGAGTACATGCTGGACTCAATATCACTGAATAATGCCAATTTCGGTGTCATAATATTAATGCTTCACCTGTGAAATAATAAAAGTTGCAGTGCTTATTTCTTTAAGCGCAATAAAATACTTTTGAAAACTCTGGAAAAAAAAAGTGAATTCCAGTAAAATAAAATAATATTTCAAGTAAGTTTGATCAGCAACTTGGAATTGCTTTCTTCTTAAAAATATGTAGCTGAGAAGATGGACTATTTCTGAAGACAGTATTAATTAAATAAACATTAGTGAGATCAGTGTTGATTCTAACATTGTTATTCATTCAGCTCAAGAACAAATGCATGATATCGGATGCATGCAAGGAACATAATGGAGCAATAATTTTAAATGAGCAACATACTCAAGAAAATAGTGATTTCCTCAAGGATAAAGCCCAAACAGAGAAAGGGAAATTGAAAATACATTACTGAAATCACTCAGTCACTTCACTCTTTGAATTATTAAAAAGTTATATGGATTTGTTTTTGAATTACCTTTTTCAATCCTGAAAGGTACACATTAAAGTATTTTTATCCCTTTCTTTTTAGTCAAGAGTAGATTTTATTCTGCAAGTCTCTTTTTTATTGCTTTTATTTAATTTATTTATTTGTTTGTTTGTTTGTTTATCTGTGTGGCTGGTTTTTCACCTATGGTAACAGTGGAAACCCATGTTGAAGAGCTAGTTTTGCAGTTTTGAAGAAGTTTGTTTATATATATTAGTCATTTATGCATCCTTTACACCCAAGCTCCATATTTATCAAGTAGCTGCTAAACTGACTATATCCCCTTCATATAGATTAGCTGCATCTCTTTCTCTGGGTGTTACTCATCCCACTATAACATCATAAGAAGAGCCAGAGATAGACTTATTAGGTCCTCTGGCAGGACTTCAGGCACTTAATTTTCTTCCTTCCCATGACACAATGAATAAGTAAGGCTATCAGATGGACTTTAGGACAATTGCCATGGCTTTAAACAGTCCCTGGGATTCAGGATCCAAAAAATACTGATCGTTTTCAGGTATCCTGGGCCACTTCTGGAAAGCTGTGAGAAGGATGAAAAGATTTTAAACACTTTGTGAAGAATGCTGACATGAATGAACATTAGCACATTTAAAGATTCACAGGGCCCTTTGTAAAATGGATGCTGCTTTTGGAAAATGAAAGAAGACACAGATATTTACAGACATAGAGGGAGTATTATCTGAAAACAGTATCTTTGTTACTGGCACCTTTGGCTTCCTGAAGTCATGCCCCTGTGTGCCATTCATCATATCTAATTCCAAGGCCACTTCTGTGCTGCCTAGAAAAAGTGAAAAGAAATCTCTCACTTCTTAATTAGTATGTGAAAATGCATTGGAAAATATTATAAATGCCAGTCAGATCTCCTTTATAATAAAAAAGGATCTACAGGTTAAAACATGGGCATAAAATAGCACGCAAACTAAATTATCTGGAGAATAACGTTTCAAATCCACATCATTCAGGTGAAGGCCAAAAAGTGAAAGAGAAGCAAGACTGAAAGAATCCTAGAGATGGCCACAGAGAATAAATTAAATTACTTTGTAATGAAACACAATGGCATTTAGAATCAATGTGTTTGGAGGAAAAGGAAGAAGGAAAGCATAAGCTGAATTTGCAGATCAATCCTTGTCTGCTCTTTGCTGCATAGCATTTGTGAAACAATTAAGTCCCACCCTGTTTTCAACTCTAAACCTGAGAATATCAGAAAAAGATCAGCAGACTGGGAAAAGAATAAGAAAAAATAAGCAGAGACATTTACTCACTTAAAGTTTGTCAATCCTCTGTTGCTCTATTCATTATGAAATCTACATTTTAATTAAGTCCTTCCTACCCACAGATTTCCAGGCAGCCTGACTTTAAGTGCTTAACAAGACACTAAAGAGTAGGTCAGTACAAGGAGGATGTATCACCCTTGGTAAGGAGGGAATTCTTACACAGGAATTTCTTTTTTGTTTGCTCTCTGTTTTACCACTGATGGTGTTTGTGAGCCCTCATTCACACTGCTTAGAAAGGGAGACCTCTTGCCAGAGGAGGCAATTCAGGGGTTTATTGCTGCTGTCACAGCTCCTTCATCCCTGGTAGAATCTCCATCTTCCCTGAGGACCATAGCCTTCTTTTGGGGGAAGAGTTATATCGATATAGAAGCTCTGTGGACCTGTACAAAATTATCTCTTTATTTTTAGAGGCTCCTACAATGCTTAATGTTTTGTGTATCAGAATATTTGCAAAGCATTCTGAGCCCCTTGGGTTGAGATTTTTGCTGGAAGTAATAAGGATTTTTCCATGCTGTCTTTATCTCACAATGTGCCAGATAACCCTCTGTGGTCTGCAACACAGATTTTGAGATAGCCACGTTACCCAGAGTGGGGTAAGGTGGAGGCACAGTGGCATTGTACCAATAAAGTGGGAAAGTGCAAGAGAAAGCCTTTGGTTAAAAAGGTCATGTTAAGTAACCCCAGGAGACAGATGCACAGCACCATGTTAAGATAATTACAGCCAATGGTGCCTGATAGTATTACCTTTATTGTTTACAAGGACACTGTCAGTTTGTGTTGATGTTCTTGTCTCTCAGTTTTGTTCCAGCATATGGGTCCCATTTTAAAATTAACATTAAAGAAGCCCAAAAAGGAAAAGTGACACTTCCATACACATGTACATGCACACACAAAATAAAACCTGGCAGAACATGACACATGGAGTGTCAGCTCTTAGTTATCCTTTTTCTGGCTTTTCACTGGTAGTAATAAGACCTCAGATATCATAAAATGTGAACTTCCCATCTTCCTTGATGTGTGTCTCTGTTTTCGTGCTTGCATAAATAGGATTCAGACTAAAAAGCAACACATTATGTATGGCAGTGATAAATAAACATAGATACATCTTTTCTAGAATAAGGATACAAAATCAGTTAGCTCCCTAAAATATCAGATATGCGTGACTCTTAAATAAGAAGTGTTTACTTGTGGATATCTTCCCTTTCTCTGTGTCACTGATGGAATTACTCATGCTAAGGAAGGGACACATACATGTAAAGCACGTTAATGTGTCATAAGTTAAGTTATACTAGAAAACAGAACAGCTAATGTCTGTTTAAATCTGTCCCTGGTCATAGATGCAGATGGTGGGAGCTAAATAGCTTTGACCAACATATAATGAACTCAAAGTGTCATTTTCCTTGTTATTTATAGTCTTTTGTGTGGGCTTAGAGCGCTGACCAGGCTTTCTGTCAGATTTGTGACACAGAAGCTGACTTAGGAGTAGTGATGAGAGTGGCTAAGGAATGAGCATAAATCTCATAAGGTAAACTAGTGGCAAAATGTAACATGGAATTCAAGTCCTAATTTTCAAGATTAGTGTCTGATCTTATCTTGTGTTCACTTTACAAACAAAAAAAATACGTGCCATGGGAATAAAAACAAGGGCTTGATTGCTGAAGCAGGGGTTCCTGCCTGTGGAGTACCTGGAAGTTATAGACCAGGGTGTCATATCTCAGTGTGTGATAAGAACATAAGACCCGCCGAGGGAATAAAGTGCGTTCCTCCAAGCGGATTCAATTGAGCAGATGTGCAGCTTGAGAAAGAAGGTAACAGCTGTTTTTCATTCTCCCACTTCTTCAGAGAAGACACTGTGTTAGCTCTTTCTGTTTTATTAAGTGATCAACACTGGAGTTTTGTGGAGAGAAATCCTCAGAGGCTCACCTGCGTTGATCACAAATTATCTGTTTCTGTATCTTCACTGGCATGTCTGCAAGTGGACTCCACAGGTTCCAGGGGAACTCTGCATTCTGTCTTACTGGGTATAATCTATTACTTCTGCCAAAACAGTGATCTGTGATTTAGGATAGATTCAATCCTAGGATGAGAAAAATGCTGAGGGATGATGTAGGAGCAGAACATTTGCTGTTCTTCATGTAAATTCTGAAAATCTCGTCTCTTCCACCTTGTGAAAGACAGAATGTACAGTCTCTGTGGGATGTTTCTCTGACCAGGAGGAACAAATTTCCTAAAGCTTCTAAACATTGAAAGAACCATGAAGATCCAAATTTTGTCCCTCAGAGCAGGCACAGTTAATTCTACATTTAATCTGAATCTTCGGCACAAAACTTGGGTGTCTTCAGGGGCCAGTGTGAATGCCTCAGCAGAGCTTGCATGGTTTCTTTCTTGGTTCAGTGCATGTGATTTTGTTTGCTTCCAGAGGCTGGCCTAGTGAATCAGAAAAGCCTGCTCTTAGAGCATCTAGTAGATTTGCTCTTTCAGGTCAAGTGATGAGAATTTATGCCTTACATGCTAGATTTTGCATCTCATTGATGACCTTGCTGTCCCTGTATAGGTATCATACACATTCTAATGTAAATATGAGGAGCAGGAGTAACACTGACCACTCTTTCTTATTCCAAATCATACAATCCTGGCTGGAGCTTTTTGTCAGCTAGAGCTGATGACTCACTGCTGGGTTTGCTATTACATGTCAAATGGGCTTAGACAGCTTATATCTAAACTATGGGATACAGGAATACTTCCCAGATTGTAGGTTCAGGACCTCTGTTTTCACACCTTTATCTTGGAAAAAATAATACTTTGTGTGTTCAGGAGGACAGTAAGGATGCTCCTGCAAGTCTCCCCATCTGTGTTGTCAGAGGACGTTCTGGATGAAGGGTTTTTAAAATGAAATATAATCAACTCTATCCTATAAACTTTGCCTTGAAGAACCTTGGAGGCTTTACCTTCAAATGGCACACAGCATGATAACTTTCAAAGTTGTAGCAGTTTTCAGTCACCCCAAGCTCAGTCTGGAATTATTGAATAGGAATTCATAATAAATGAAAATAATTTGGTCATTTCACATCCTTTAATTAGCTCATGAGATTAGGTGACAGTTGATCTGAAATGCAAGTTGTGGTGTAACAGGAAAATCAGTCTGGTATTTGCATGTTGTAATAACTTTGGAAGGGAGCTAAAATATCCAAATGATTAAAAGATCTGATAATAGTTTAATCAAATACAAGAGATGGTACCTGGAAAGTGATGCAGCCAGTTATTATAGTGAGAGATAGGGAAGTGGGGAGATGAAAAAGAGCTTTCAATTCCTGTTATTAACTTTTTATCAGAGTTAATAATTATTTGAAAAGAAACTGTCTTGAATCAGTGCATTCTACACTGCTGGCTCTGGAGCTTTTAAAATCTAGGGTTTGGGATCACTGGTACAAAGCTCCATAACATTTAGTCAAAGGATTAAAAAAAAAAACAACCCAGCTAAAGAATATTCCTCTCAATTCAGATAAGTGAGGAGAAGGAGTATGTCTTCCATTGGACATTATTAACCAGAAAGTCTCTTCACATGCAGCAGAGGTGAGTCTAATTAAACTCCAAATATTCTAATGGACTTTATAACATTTTTATGAATCAAGATTATGAGATAACTCATAGACAGACCAGATAAAGTATTCTGTTATGTGGTTTTGCCCTATCCTTTTCTTTGGCCGATAGTGCAAACTTAAACACCTCTTCTTCTTAAAGAAGAAAAAAAGATTTGTAAAGTGAAATGCCAGCCATAGGTATATCTCCAAATACTTCACTCCAAGAAGAAAGTCAGTATTAGAGGATAGAAATGTCCATTGATTTTACTGTGAAAAGTCCAACTTAGTTATGGGGGAGAGGGTGTGGGAGTATTACTAAAACATGGATTAAATCCTTCATCAGCCAGCAGTGCATGGTGTTTACATCACTTAGATGTTTCATTTCAAAAGCAGTATAAGATCATAGAGTAGTTTGGGTTGGAAGGGACCTAGAAGATCATAAAGTTCCAAAATCCCTGCTATGGACAGGGACACCTTTGATTAGGGTTGCTCAAAGCCCCACCCAACCCAGCCTTGAACAGTTCCAGAGATGTTATAAATTCTCTGGGCAACCTGTTCCAGTGTCTCACCATACTCTCAGGAACGAATTTTTTCCTAAAATCAAATTTCTTCATCAAATCAAAATAATTGGTGTGCATCATCTTTTAAATTTATGGGTTGAGTTACAAGCTTCATCAGAGCAATCTGAATAATATTCTGACCCTATGTTTCTTCTACTGGTTCTATGTTTGCAGGATAGGATATACCTCCTTTCATCAGTGTCCAATTCTTCCCCTCTCTACATCTTTCATTACATGAATCACTTAGTCTTCTCAATGTATGGTCAGTCATTCCAATTCATCTTTGAAAGAGAAGATTATTACTTTTTTTGAGGTTAAAAATAAATACTAGGCATCCATTTATATCTAATATTTTCATCTCATTATTCACACTGTCTTGAAACAACACATTGTAAGTTATTAATTTAGTGCAAGGGAATTCGGCATTGATGAAAGATACTAAAGTGACATCTTAATTTCTTTCTCCAGGAAACATTCATGTCAGGACAGGTTTGTCTTATAACTTTTGCTGATCTATTTCTGATTTGGATCTATAAGAAGACTTGAAGCCTCTTCCTATTTATATAGGCGTTAAGAGGCTACAAGAGGAACGCCATTGTGCTTGGGGCTCTCTGATGTGAACAGATAGTGAAAGACAGTCCTAAAAGAGATAAGGACAAGTGAAGGACAGGAAGAACACCTTGTGCTGAATCCTTATAACCTACTCTGCATTCTTGTGCTCTACTCTGGTTCCTGGGTCAGTGTTTTAACCACTCCATGTTTACCTCTCCATCTCTGGAACTTGAATGCTTTCAGGTTGATAGCACTGCTCCCTCATCACACAAATTTCCTTCCTTCCTTCCTTCCTTCCTTCCTTCCTTCCTTCCTTCCTTCCTTCCTTCCTTCCTTCCTGCCTGCCTGCCTGCCTGCCTGCCTGCCTGCCTGCCTGCCTTCCTTCCTTCCATTATATGTTATAGGTCAAGACCAACCTTGCAAAAAACAAACGTGATTGTGGATTTGCATCATAAATTGATCTTGCAGCCCTGCACATTTGAAACTGTGACAGAAAGTTATAGAAATCTGGGGATATGGGGAAAAATGGGGTTGCAATTTCTCTCATTCAGGTGACAAAATAAGAGTGTATAAGAGAGTGGGAAGCCATGCCACAAGGGGTTTCCTCTCTTCTTTTGGATTAGTTCTCAAACACTATTAGCTGTATAGCACATTAGATTGATATGGTGTGACATTGTCTCCATTGTCACTATGTTAGATGTGAGGAATCATTAATAATAATTGTGACAGAAAAATGAAAGCAATGAATCCACTTATTTATAATCTGGTTGTTTATAGCTTCCTCTGTCCTGATCTCTTTGATCAGTCTTTTGCTGTATCATGGAATTTACTCTGTTTGTTCCTTGAGGCAAGGGTTATGAGCCAAATCCAATGTTGGCATGACTGTACTAGGCCTGATGATATTGTATGATCTGAGAATCTGATGGAAGGAGTTATTTATAAACTGCCTGGAATGCTTTGCAGTACTTCAAGTAGGATGATTAATTTATCATTGAAAAGGTTGAGCATTGAAGTGAAATCAGCAAGGGTATAGGCTTAGTAATATATTATAAATATTGATGTGGAAGTCAATGAGTTCCTGACAATGGGATTCCTTATCACATTATGCTGACAGCCTCAAACTTCCATTAACATTGCAAAAAAAAAAAAAAAGGGAATTCTAAGAAGCACCCAGAACCTCACTACTTTTCCAGAATGGGCCATGTTTTCATCAGTAGCCTGAATGAGAGAAAACTAACTCAGATCTTAATTATGTTATTTATGTTTATTTATGCTGTTTATGTTTATTTCTGTAGTTTATGAGGTGAAGTGAAGGTTTGGCTGAAAGTTGAATTTGCTTTTGATGAAATGCTGCACTTTTGCTGATATTAGGTATTATTATGTAGACTCTCTTCATTACCTCTCAGAGATGTAACCTTCCAGAATCCATGTCTCATTGATCTCTTGGTCTTACAGAAGTGGAAATAAAACCACAGGGTAATTAGGAGGTTTGTGGAAAATCTCGAAGTGAAGATTGTGTGGAAAGAACTCCTTCCTTATTTATACCCTTGTCTTCCAGCACTTTGACTTTGTCAAAACTTATTGTTTAAGCACTCTCAGGATACTGCCCAGTTTGTTGTTGTCTTGATTGATTTATTATTATAGTTTCAGCAATGTGAAGTACTTTTCCTCTTGCAGTAGCTCTTTTTAGAACTCCAGATGTTTGAAGAACTTAGTGCACAGACTTTTTGCCATTTCATCATGATGACTAGTCATTCCTTTCCCAGAACCCTAAAGAGAATACCAGCGTAGTTTATAGGGGTTAAATTTATCTCTCAGTTTCCTACACAATATCATCACCCATTTCTTTTAACTGTAAGCAACTCTGATTTCTAAAGAGGCATTAAGAAATGTCTTGATCTCCTGTGTCAGTCTGTAAAATAATCTGCTACCTAGGTTATTTACACCTGGGGGTACAAGAAGTTACTTTTCTCTGTTGCCACCCTTTTAAAATCACCTTATTCCTCTAGATTCCTCCAACCACCTTCTTAGTCTGAGATTTATTTTCCATTTTGCTGACTTTTACTGGAGCTTAGGACAGGAAGAGAATTTAGTGGAATTCCTGGTTTTCTTCTCACCTGTTACTAACCTAAGGAATGATCCTAGTTAAGTCTGAATTAGGTCCCTCACTGTGCAAACCTTAGAGATCCTGATTAATTAATTTGTTTGTTGTACAGCTTCTGACTGAATGGTTGGTATCTGAAAGTAGAGCCCAGCTGCAGCATTTCTCCCAGCAGTTGTTAGAGAGTACCACTCAGTGTTTTAGCACTAGAAACTCCTCAGATTTCAATGTGTCAGAATGAGGTGAATCAGCAGGAAAGGCAAATGTGGGAAAATGAAGCGTTGATTGTTATTTCCAACTTGAGATGAAACTGTCTTGGTCAAACAAAGCAGAGATGGAGAGGAATATTCATTAAGAACAAGATACAGCAGGCAGACCACAGACCTGATTTATTTTAACCTTATGCATTTTGAAGTGAAACAGCAGGAAATCCACTGATGTGAAGAATTTCTTTTAGCATGAAATCAATTTATGGAGCCAAGAACGTGTGGGACAAAAGTAAATATATAAATTCTCTTTCTGTTGAGTAAGTCTCAGCACATTCAGCCTTTTCAAGGATTTCGCAGGTCTTTGGAGAATGTTAAATATAGAGTGATTTAAAACTTCCAAACAATGCCAACCAGTTTGTGTCATGATTTAGTTAAAAGGATAATATATGGCTACTTGACCTGTCAGCTAAGCACCTGTGATGTGTTCACACTGTTGTAAAAATTGGAATATGTAAAATTTTCTTTAGAAGGGATGTTCTGTAACATTTGATCTTTTTATACTTTGAAGCCTAATCAACAAGAACAGAGATTTAATCTGTGAAACAGATAGCAGCTAACAAGCTCTAAGTGATGTACATGTGTTAGAAAAGTAAATTACTTGTTGGTAGCATTGCCTTGTTAAGATTTATGCCTGGACACAATGATCTGGGATCTAGGGAGAGCTTAAGAAAGCTTGGGAAGAAGGATGCCCACTGAATGTGGACACAAAGACTGCATAATTCACAGGTTGCAAGGACATCTGGCAGAACTCACAAGATAAGAAAGAAACTCTTAAAGCAAACTCAGTAATTGTGCTGGAATCAGCTCCAGCTGGGTAAAAAGTAATTCCAGAAGGGGCAGATCGTGACCACCCACTCACAGACAACCAGCCCAAGAAACCCACTGACCCAAAAGAAGAGAAAGACTGACCATATAGACTAATTAACAGGAGAAGTGAGAGAATTGTTAACCAATACAAGAGAGAATACTAATTAATAAGAGGACTATTTATGTAACTTGCAGCCAATGAGCACTAATTCCTAAAATGTCTAAATGGTAAAAATTTTGAGAGATGGTGTGCTTGATTTGTGGAACACCACCGAGCACCCAGAATTGCACAACTCTGAAATAAATAATCAGTGTCACTTTCGAGTGTGTAATTATTGGCTTATTGCACACTGGGTAATAAATCCAATTCTTGAGAGCAACAACACTACCCACAGGAATGATACCAAGTGTGAGATAACTCTCCAAAGGACTTATTTCAGAAACAAGCCAAGTTCCTGACAATCACAACAGTCACTGAGGGTGCCTGGGAGAGTTTGAGCCTAAGTGCAAATTCATTAGTCTGATTAGTGTAGAATATAGACAATACCTGTCTTTTGAGGCACCTGATCTGAATCTTTGAAAAACGGGTGGCCTGGAAAGAATTAATGATAGGTGAAATAGTAAAAGATTTATTATGTTCCCATTAAATTTTGGGTCTTAGCATCTATTTAAAACCTGGCCCAATAGCTAATTTGCATGCACAAATGCGTATTTTCTAGGACAAAAACAGGTGAATTTTTTTAAGGCATAATCACTTTATTAATGAAAGCACAGAACTCACAAGGTGCATAGAAATCTTAAAGTTGGAACAGACAAAGAAGACACTGATGAAACTGTACTCTCAGACACGAGAGTAGCTCTGAGGGGGAGGGATTTCTTTGTATAATTTATGGGCATCAAAGTGAGGAGAGCTTAAAAAAACAGTGAGAAATTTTGGCTCAATTCCTGCTGAAAACTTAGAAACTATACTCCCCATCTTATTATGGCAAAACAAAACCAACCTAACCATTTGACAGATGATCTCCTTGCTATAAAAAAGCTGCCAGCTTGTATCATTTTGGCTCATGTATTTGGCTTGGAGATAGGAACAGCTGGAGCAAAGCTAAAGGAAAAACCCCAAAGCTCTTTCGTCTTCTTTTTGTTCATGGACACGGAGTTTAATTAACTTCATCATCCTCTTATTAAAATCAAACTCTTCTAATGGGACTTCTCCTCTTCCCCAGAGGATGCTGAGTTGATACCAAGGAATTTCTCTTTTGGAGGCTGACGTTATCTGGATATCTCTCAAAGCATTGAGCTTAAGATTGCCTCTGAGAAAGCTAATAGTAAGATCCCACAGAGAAAGAAGCAAAGTCTTAAAAATGATCTTGAATGAAAAAGCTATTTCTCACCTTTAGGTAATCTTCCTCTGTTAATTATACGGAAATACCATTAACAGTGTCAACAGGCTAAGGAATATCATTTTGGGAGTACACAAGAGCTCAGGAGGCAAAAAGAAACCAGCAGTTTATCTCCACCATCCAAAGCATTATACTCTGCAGGGGGGAGAACCTCTCCTTGCAGCCTGTGCTAGTGATCAGCTCCCAGAGATCTTGAGCACACCTGTGGGTAATGTGTGCTGCCATTCCATACTTTATTACTCTCCAAGTGAGGTCACCCAGAAGAGACCCTCAGATATCCACGTCACTGCTCCAATATCTGAACAAAACCTGCAAAATATCAAAAGGCATTATGAGCAGCACTGAACATTTGCACAGGGAATTATATGGATGGTACAAGCTCTCAAATTCTAAATTGGCATTTAAGCTACCAGTCATCCTATAGGGTGATGAGCTCAGTGGATATGCCTATTTTGGTGTCATAGGATAACACAAAAAGGAAATAGTCACACTTGTTTTCTTATTTATGGTTTAGAAATTATTCTATTTCTTTTTACTGCCTGAATGCAAATTTTCTATTTGTGGTCTTGTGCCTGCAAATGAACATGGTTTATTCTTCTTGCTTGCTTGCTTGCTTTTTTTTCAGACTTTGCTTTATTTGGGAAAAACAGTGTTTCAGCACTAAAATGACTCTTGCATTGGGCCATAAATTCTGTCAAGACTGCACTTTTGTTGTTTCTGTTCCTCTCTACCTGACCATTAGCTGGTCTCTAGCTGGGATTAATGACATGTCAGGGTCAAGATTAAAATAGAAATCTTCACCTTTCCTAAGTGCTGCTGCCTCCATGGATACCTCATATCTGACTGTGTGCACATGATGCTAATCTGATAAACCACGACCTTTAAAAATTAGCTTTTCAATGATTCCAAAATAGATAAAAATTTAAATGAGAAAAGACTGTTCTGACTTTAAAGTCATTGATGTAAAAGGGAATTAACCCTGGGAAGACTGACTGTAGAAAAAATGGAGTTGGGCAGAAAATCTCTGACATACTCTCAAGCTCAAATCTTTTCAGGTATCTGCAAGGGAGTACCTCATGTATTTTTTCCAAATATATCAGCAGAAGTATTAGACATATTTTTAGAGAACTGGCCTATGCCTGTAAAATCAGATGCCTTCATTATCTGGTCCAAGTTTTTAAACATTGTCAAGTCTCAGGACATTTGTGAGTATTTAGCACTTTGTGAGAAAATCACACCATTTAGGTTTGCATTCAGTCTTCCCACACATATCTGTACCTGCTGTATTTTGATGCACTCTGCATCATGCAACTGTTAAAAATCAGTGTGTCAGTTTCAGTCACACTGTGAACCCTGGTGAGCATGGGAGGTACTGTGAAGCTCATCTCTTGATTATAAATACCTCACACTTAAGACTGTTCCCATATGTTTTGGTGATGTCTGACCCACTTGCTTCCAGAAATGTCTCAACTGGCTGACATGTCTGTTTATTTTCATATTTTCTAGTCACATTCTTGAGCTATTTTCTTTTTTAAGTAAGTGTGCCCTGATGTTCCTTCACTTATTTTTGACTGAGCAAACCTGCTATGCTGTTTCTGTACCAACTGAACCATTATAGCTCAATATGAAATTGAAGTAAATCCCCTTCTTTTTAAGAATATCTATTTTGGCACAGCCTTTGACACAGTAATCAAGATTTCAGTTTTGTAGGAATTATAGGAGAATGAACAATATAACTCCTACTTAAGGTAGGAAAAATTTTGGAGGTTGAACATTTTGCCAGATAGGACCCCATTTCAATTTTTTTGGTATGTCTAAACTAGGGTTATACCTGTTGGTTCATTGCATGTACTTTATCTTTACTAAAATCATGCGCATTTGACAAATCTCTAAAAAATAAACACTGTCATCCAAAAACTGTAGAAATATTTCTGTTATAGAATTAATATTATTAGAAGTTTATATCCATGTTTTGAAAGCAACTCAACTGAAAGTTTAAAAATACATAGAAAGAAACATTTTCTTTATAGCAGGTAAGAGAGTTTTAGCATATGCCAGTGGAAACATCATAGCTGTACATGAACTACATTCTGTAGTGGTTCTCCATAAAGATCACATACCATCCAGTATACACCATTGTAAAATCCTTACTTGGTCTGGAGCAGACAAGTCAGTTGTTTCCCTAACTTGGAATATAAAAATTTTACACATTAATTTTTGTCTTCCATCGCTTCCCATCCTATCTCTACTCCTTTTGTGTTAGGGATGCCATCAAAGCGATTCAGGTGCTGTTTTGAAATAAAGACAGCTTGTAAATATGTTTAGAATCAAAATAGACAAAGCACACACAAGCTTGTTATAGAACCTGACTACAAGAGTCTTGAAATGAAAGTAGTACATGGTCTTCACTAAAGTATAATTTGTATTTTAAAGGATATCTCAATTCTGCTATGATATTTTCCTGTTCTGCATATATTACGAATTTTGAAGTAAAGAATTCTCAAGCAGATTAATACTGAAATGTCAGAAGGTCTGTATTAATACCAGATGTTTGACCACTAAATCTTAATAATTCATTTTTCTGAGGTAACGTCTATTCAAAATATGTTCACTTTTCTCTAAAAATAAAAAGAGACAGCAGAGAACCAAGTGAGAAAATCAATATGAAATAACTAATATTTTCATCAAATCACTGCAAAATTCTTTTAGAGGAAGAATGAAGTGAAAATCAAAACATTCTAGAACAGAGGAGACAGTATTTTACTAGTGAAATACTACTAAACATTTTCAGATTAGCACTTATATGCAGTCTCACTTCAGTTACAAGAGCAGCAGAAGTGATTTAGCTCAGTTTTGTTCCTCCGTAGCACGTGTCTTATACTTTTAAAAAACCCAACCAACAACCCAAACAAAAAAACCCCTCGAAACTAGGTTTTCTTTTGTTTAAGAGATCAATTGTCCTGGAAGTGATTTCATCAATTTTCATTTCCAGGCTGTGTCAGTAACTTTCTTAAGACCTAAAATAATACTTGACTTTTGGAAATAGAATGGACTGAGTTTGTTAATATTTGTAAAGCAGATTGAGACTTCAAACCAAAATCACTTTCTAAGCACCAAGTTCTTTATTTGACCTGAGTCAAAGTTAGAGCTGAGGTTAGATCAAGTGGAAAGTGAATAAGCAATGCTGAGAATACAATTTTCAGAGAAAATGTAGGGTTTATTTTTAGGATAAGTAAGTGGAGAAGATTGAAATAAACTGCAGGATTAAGTAGTTGCTGAAGGAATTATCTTTGTGCTATGAATGCTTTTGATCTCTTCTCATTTTAGCACAGTCAAAAAAAGTTGCAAGTTTTTTAACCATCTACTCTAATAATCCTTTACCTTCTGAACCTTTACCTTTGAAAAAGGCAAAACACATCACAGGCTGGAAGCTTTTGCAGAAACACCCAATGAAACTGAGAAAGTTGTTTGGGATACAGCCATGATTGACTGCGGTTGGAGACTTATCCAGAGGCTTCCTTTTGTCACTTTACTCCTTGATATCCAAGTATCAGTGCCACACATAATGACTGCTGAAAATTACCAGACTCAGTCTGAACACAGCCTGAGATAGGCTAATCCTAATTTATGGCACAACTGGGTGGTGGAGATTATGCTGATTCTGTTACATTTTGCATTTCCCCTACTCCTGAGCTGATCCAGGAAGGGAAATTGACGTTCAAAGAAACAGATTTCTGATTTTGGTATCAGATTGAGCAGATCCCAGAAGATCACAGAAGATCACAGAATCTTCATTTCTGACCCCTTCCCAATTTTGTTAATCACCTCAACTCAGATGGTTATTCATGTTCTCTACCAGAATTTATCAATATTGGGCATCTTCCATCAGCTCTTTTCTGTTGTACCTAATGCCTTTATGAAGTGGTGGAATTAGAATATTGACAAGTATGGATACGAAACTCAGTCTATATCTATATTACAAGTGAAGGTGTGGTTATACAGTGGGTGGGAGCTTCCAGTTCATTTTACCCTGACTTTGAAAATCTATATGTCATTTAACCATCAGTCTATTTAATAATTTCATTTACAGATGCATCATTTAACAACTGTTTGTTTTTATTTCTTTAACAATAAAGTTATAGTACCTTTGTAGGCTGACTCCTTAATGAACAAAGTAAATGCTCTAGAGCTTTAAAAGTCATGGGGCCAACAGTTTTCTTTTTTTTTTTTTTAATGATTGTGGATGTATGAGTGTATTATGGAAACCAATTCATTCTCTGGATTTGTCATAAAGTGAGCTGATTTGATTTGTTTTTATTGCTACCTGCTACAGGCAAAAAATAAAACTAAAAATAAATTAACATATTGTTCCTGGGATTGGAGAATGTACTTAAATAAGAGGCAGACCATTTGATCAGGGCTGGCATAATTCCAAGCAGGTGTTATCTCAAAAATTGGAAGTTTTCATGTTTGCTGGTTGCTAGTCTTTTCAAAACAAAACAAAAAACAAAATAGAAAAACTCCTTTCATTACCTCAATGCAAATTTGTGTGTGTGTGTTTGTTTGTGGTTTTGTGTTTTTTGCTTGCAGTCTAGGGCTGCCAAAGTACAGTTGCCTGTAGTGTCAGTTGAATTTAAGTTATAAGTCTAAAACTATCAAGATCTCTTGGAGAGATATTTCTAGAAGACCCACACAACAACCAATAGTGATTTTTGCCCCATGTTGTAAGACTCAATGGTACTGGACTCTGGTGAATATTGTGGTACCTTCTCCTTGCACAGATGAATCCTGTGATTTTTTAGCAGCTCTAAAGCCTCGGGACCTGAAATTGTGAAAGGGACAAAGGGGTGTGAAAAATGAAAATTACTTTCTTGGCTGAATTTTAAAAACATTCTTAAAGTTGTGTTTAACACAAGATACCTTGTCAGAGATCTAAAACCAGTGAAACAAATGTTAACAAGTATGATTATTAGAGAACCACTGTGAGTATCAACCTGAAATCTTTGAAGCATGAAGAGGGCTGAAAGCTGCCTTTTTTAGGGGGGCATTGTGGCTTTTACTGACACTGTTGAAAGGTTTATCTTAATCCATTTAATCATCCATTATTCCTAAAACTCTTATTATGACAGTAGTTTCTCAAGTGTGGACAAGGCATGCAGGAACAGATGGTGTGCATCTCAAAATGCTTATAACCTAAGTGTGAATGTGCTGCTGTGAATCATCTCGATAATAAGCCACTGTCTTTTTAGAGCTGTGACTATCACCTGTTGTTGAGTGTGCTGCTGATTTCTGCCTGGGTTACTTAATTTATTATCACAATAACAATGGGAAGACTAACACTAGAGCAAAATTCACAGTTTTCCAGAGGCTTAGAAGCTGGAATCAAGCTTTCCCCTACTACCACTCCAGAACACAAGCAAAATTTTGTCAGTAGTATTTGATGTATTGGGATAGTGGAGGCTTCACAAATTTCAGAGCAAACCCATCAAATCCACAGCCAAGCTTCAACAACATGAACTACAAATGAATACAACTCATGCCAGAATTTCAGAACCTGTCTATGATTGGGTCTTTTGGAAGTTGATTAATTGTTCCATGAAGTCCAACCCCTTCTGCTCCTTCCACTTCCTTTACACCTGATATACTCTTTTTTTTGTTTGTTTGTTTGTTTGAAATCCAAAGCATCATCAAAATATTGAATATTTTTGAATACAGTCTTCTCTGCATTTGTCTCACCTCTGAATAATTTATTAGACTCTGCTAAAAAGACAGACACAGTACCATCCTACATGCATTAGTGACACACAAATAGTAAAAAGATAATGAATCTAGAGACTGAGATTGATGATATCCTTTCTCATCTGTTTCAACCTTCCCAAATGTTTTTTTCTTTCCTTATACTTGACAAATAAGAAGTATTTGCAAGTCTGTGTGTATTCCAGTTTAGATTCCAGTTATTCTTTGTTTTTGTCTCTTTTCAGCCAACAGAACAGAACCATTTTATGGTTTCTTATGCTGGAAACAAATATTTTGAGACTAATTTTGAAAATCCATTTTAATTGTGTTTACCAAAATATGCACAAAGTGCACAAAGGATCTTCTCAGGCACATGAGCTGTACTCTGAAGATGTGCTCAGACCCAGAAGAGAGCTCTAAAAAGCAGCACTGTGAAGAATGCAAGCGTGTGGGTAAAAATATTAGATAAGTGCCCTAATAAAGCAGTTTTAGCGTCTCAGAGGTTGCCTTATTTGCCAGCTGAAGGACTGAAATCAATGAGCTTTGACAACAGAGTTAAGACTCTACACCAATACTGATCAAAACATGTAAAAGGATAAAGGTTCTTTTGAAGCTATGGTTTAATTGATTTTAATCTGCAAGAGAACAGAATGAACAGCTGATGGCTTGCATAGGAGACTTCTCTGAACTATGGTGAGTTCTTTACTGC
Organism: Lanius collurio; assembly: GCA_020086605.1. Taxonomy (NCBI): domain Eukaryota; kingdom Metazoa; phylum Chordata; class Aves; order Passeriformes; family Laniidae; genus Lanius; species Lanius collurio. The sequence continues at coordinate 31,402,930 of JACBWW010000002.1, forward strand.
AGCATATGGCTTATGTAGCAATTTTTGTTTGCTTAGTTATACTTACTGAATGCACATCCATATTATTCTACTCAATGCTGGTGTTAATCCTATATGTTTAATAAGAGGTCAGGACATAAATAACATCCAGTATTTTTTGTGGCAGTTAAACATTAAAAAAAAAAAGATAGCCTGCTTTGTTCAAGCCTTTGATCTATTCCCTACTTCCATATATCTTTTGATTTTTTCAGAAAAGATCTAATACACTTATCTTTGATAAAATATGAGGCTCCAAGAGAAAGGAAATAGACAAATGACTTATTATACAAACTCACTGAAAAACATTCAGTCTGCATCTACTTTACATTGAAATGCAAATAGAACTCAAGATAACACTATTCCAACCGATAAAATCTTTGCACCACAAAAGTACAGTTTGAGTCTTGAGTTAACTTGGAGTTTTCACCACCCAGCTCATTTTCTTGCTGTCCACACTGATCTTTGGTCACCACAGTGGCCTTTCACCATTTTCACTTTCCTAAGATCTGAAGCAGTGCTTCTGAAAGCTCCCTGAAATAACTGGGTCTGATGCCCCCAATAACTTGACTGAGTAACTGTTATCTAAGTTTCAGAACTTTGTAAGTTTGATGCTTCTGCAGGAAAATTGTTCTTTACAGAAATGAAAGACAGGTATAAGGGCTGGCTTTAATCTCATTGACTGAATTCATAGTGAGTGCATTAAGATCAAGATAAATCAGACATGGCCCTCCCCTTGTAATATCCAAGACAATTGTCGCATTAAGGGTGAGCACAAATCACAAATCCTGATTTTTTTGGCACAAAGTATCTAAGAATCAATCAAATAACAAAGTATCTGGAGACTGAGAAGAGCTGCAGCCATGACTTCAAGACTCCTGCTTAGAGTGGGATTTAACTTGATAAAATATTTGATACATCAACTTTGGACGCGAATGATTTTTCTTCTTCCTGAGTGGAAGAAAATGTTCCTTTGGCTATTGGAACAGAATTTGGTTGGTCTTTTCCATTCACAATATTCCAGAGGACTGTCAATGCAAAAATTCAGCAGGCACCATCAAAATGGTCTGAACTTTGGGAAGGTAGTTCCTTGGGCTTTGATAAGACCAATTTTCTACTATCAAACAGCTCTACTAGGTTTGGGGTTTTTTTCTAACTGGAAAGAAGACTCCCCCATCACTCAGCCTCAAACCTTCTCTTTTTACCAGATTCAAATATAAGCTTTTCTGAGCTCAGGGTAAATTTATTCAAGAGGTGTTAGGGTCCCATACATTCCTTTCCATAATACCTTCCCCCAGAACTTTTGAGAACTCAGATTTGGCCTATTTTTGGTATGGTCTTTTCGTTGGTGCTGTGTCAAGGGCACTAATTTGCTGCATCACCTTTGTGCTAGCCAAGCTATGATGTGCTTAAATCTGACAACATGTTAGCAAACTAATGCCATTACCTCCCCAATAGTTTCCAGAATTACAACAGCAGCTACACACTGGATGAATAAATATACTTTGTCACCTCTTTAGCAGCTAGATGTGAATTACAGACTTGTAGTGTTTGGGCTGCAACTTGGCTTTTGAAATAGCACTCACATTCAAATGAGGGTTTTATGAAATCCCTGACTTCAGTGATGGTGAGTTTTTTTTATATTGCACCTAATAGATAGAGTGAATTATCTCCAATCTGCTATTGATTTCCAATGTGAAGCATCCAGCCAAATCAGACGAGAGCAATTTGCCAGCAGCTGTCGAGCACTAAATATGAGTCCCAAAATGCCATGTTTCTTTGCATGCTTCTCTGGAAGAAGCTGTCAATATTTTCATCAGGAGGCTGGTTCTAAATTCACTTCAGTGGCCAAGGTTTCCTTGGGGCATTTGGCACCTGTGAATTAACAATTAAGTTGCCCCTCAAGAACACACACCCAGAGATTTCCGGCTATTCTTTTCTAGCTTGTAGGTGAGAAATTTCCTTGGCTTGTTAGCCAGTGTTCAAACAGCTGAGGGAGAATACTCTGGGTAGAAATGAAGCAATGGAGGAAAACTCAGTGCCATATGAGAATCAAGACATTTATTTTTCCTGTCGTGAACCAGTGATTTAAACAGAACTCTAGGCACACATATTGAGTTATGGTGCTAGAGGTGTGACAGCAGCTTTGTAATTGTTTATCAATCATTTTAAAAATACAGCTCAGTGTCTGATGAAGGTTTTTGTAAGGTTTGTTCTTAATTTATTGCAGTTCTCATCTTAGATTGAGAGAATGCTGTAATACATGGACACATTTTCCCTTGCCTACCACCTTTTTTCAATCTGAATTTTGTCTTACAAGGTTAAGTAATCTGAGCATACTGCCTCCATAAACACCCTCTCTTGTATACATGCTTTATCACCACCTATCTTGCTGTTCTTCACTTATGAGTTTATACCTAAAAAAAATGAGTATTTTCCACCAAGCTGTCTACTACAGGAGAGTATGTTTTCTTTGGGGAACTCTGAGACAGCAAGGGGAAGTGACCATAGGAAAGAGCACATCACTGAGGAAGCATCAATGAATTTTAGCCCTTCTCTTAACCCAGAAAAGGGCTATAGAAAACAGGAATTTAAATATATTTTTAAAAATTATCCTTTTTCTTAAGTCTCTCCCTACTCACAGCCTATCCCAGCCTTTTCTCTTTCTCAGAAAACTCTTGCAGCTCAAACACGAGAGCAGGTGCCTCTCAAAGGAGCTCTTAAAAGGACATCTGGGCCAAATTAACCTGACTAGGAGGAAAGCAACAGCACAATAAGCAGGCTATCTGTTTCCAACGTTGTGTTCCTTGTCAACTACTGGCATTAAAAGTTGCTAATTGTGTAGTGGAGGAAAGAGGGATAATGTTTGTTACCCCAGAAAAACCAAGCTTCTCAAGATATTTCAATATCAGTAAGATTTTCAGAAATGTATCTTTATTTTCCATTGAAAATAGAAGTGATGCACAGAGGTGTAAATATTGCAACTAT
>JACBWW010000002.1:31406737-31460728 GCA_020086605.1 Lanius collurio
GTCTTCTTTAATATCACTTTCTTTATGTGCCCTCTGCTTTTACATAGTTTATTCAGTGTATCTGTCCATGTCCCCTCTACTTAATTTTATTTCTTTGTAATTTGTTGTTTGGCTTTTGTTTATTTTATTTATTTAGGTTTCAGTTCATTCAGTTTCTATTCACCATTTGCCACTGCTTGAGTCTTTGCTTTAAAAGACCACACTTGATTTACAAAAATGATTACAGGCTTTGTCTTGTCCTCCTTCCTCTCCCTTTCCCTTATCACTGAGCAGAAGTATGCAAGGGTATATTGCAACTACTTCATCATCATTTCTGTATCTGCTGGATAAGAACATAGAAAACAAAATGAATTTTTACCATCAGACTCTGTATTTCTGTATATCAGACCGAAATTCTCTTATCCCACTGTTCTAAATTCAAGTAACAAAGTTCAAAAGTGTCTATAGCCCATTTTTTCCTTCTATTAATTCCTGTCTGTTAATATTCTGAGCATCTTCAGCTAACAAAGTTTAGCTGAACATTTGTTAAAAATTTAGAGCCTTTGTATCTTATAAAATCCAGACCCATACAGAACTCCAAGTATACACAAATCTAAATTTTCCTGTAAAGGCAAGAGGAACAAATTTGAGGCATCAGGGACATGATTCTAGAGAAGAGAAGGAGAAAAGTACAAAAAGAGTTTTCACTGTTGGGTCATTGAGATGCTATCTCATATTCCAGGTCATCTTTTAAGGAAAGCTTAAAATACATTCAGATTCTGTGGTATTGTTCTTTTGGGATCTTACAGTTTATCCCTCTGCTTCCAGCATATGTACCTTCTTCATTGAAGACAAAAGAACTTGAGGTACAAAGAAATATTTGACTTTTCAAAGAGATTTTCTGTATGTTTCAGAAATTATGTCGATCATATTTTCTTCTCAGGTCTTTTGATGCACAGATTTTTGAGTCATTAAAGCCTCTTCTTCTTTCTTCCCTACTTCAAAAGTAACTTACAAGATTTTAAGAACAAATGTATTCTCCTCCTGAGGTCTGGCCGCTGTTGCTCTCCAGGGCCACCCAGCCCTGTGCTGTGCAGTTCAATACAAGGCACAGGAGAAGACCAGCAGTGCTCAGAGGATGAGGCTCAGGTCTGAGAGCAGCCCATGAGGAATACCCATTCAAAGTCTGATTTCAATAAGTCTGAGCTGCAAGTGCATTGCTGCCTGTGTGCATGCTCTCCTTAGACACACCACTCATACCACAGCAGAATGAAAAAACCCACAACCAATTTTATTAATCTTACTTCATCTCTAGAAAAGACATTAAGAGAAATCACAGCAACTGTTCTGGCGCCCAGGTGTCAGCTCTTTCTGTTTCATCACCATTTTCTCCCTGAGCAGCCATCTCTGCTGCTGATGGACCAGTTTGGTCATGTTTCAGTCATGTTTATACAAGGTTTTACTGTAAACTATTTCTGCTATTTCTTCTGTCCCTATTCCTAGTGAACAACATATAACTGCTATTTGTTGTCAATGACATTTAACTTTTCTTCTTAAGGCTGCTGTCTGCTCCTGGAAACATGCAATATAAGCAAATAACTGACAAGTCAATCTTTCCCTTGGGTTTCCAGTGTAGAGGAATTTTCTCATTTAGAAAAGCTGAAGATTTGCCTATAAGGACTCAGACTCAGACTGTGAGATGATGTAATTAAAATATAAAAAAAAATTCATTATTTTGAAAGCTTTTTTTGGTAATTATTCTCTATTCCGGTTCCTAACGCTGAACACCTGATGTTTAACAGTAAACTGTGAGAAAGGTTATATGGAAATTTGTTTGCTTCTACTTCAAGATCCAGTCTTGAGAGGAGAGGGAAAAATCAGGCATCTCAAAGGTACATGCTCCTCAGTTTTCTGAGTATTATTTTATTCAGACTCAGGCATCTCTTACCCTAAGTCCTTATTCTTAAACTACAGACATCTTGTAAACCTCTAGGCTTCTGCTTACAACTCTCCTTGGCAACACACCTGACAGAGAAGAAAGAATGCCTTTCCATAAAACACATATTTCAGCCAAATTCTCATTACCCTGTTGTATGAGCACTTCAGCATTTTCAGTTCTTGTGCTTCTGCCCAGGAGGAGTGCAGAAGAATTGGTGGGGCAGGCTTCTGGCAAAACCCAATTAATTTTGTCCCAAGGATATTTTCACTCTTTAAATATTCATGTTGAAAGATGAGCATAATATATAACAAAGGGATGTGAATAAAAATACATTTAAAATCCTGTTTGATTGGATAATGTTCTTGACTTTCCTGTGTTATTCTGCAGTTCAACCATTGGCTTTTGCCAGTTTGCAATTCAGGAGACATATCACTTTCATGTGTCTCATCATAACAGTCATATTATAGGGCTCTCACTTTATGATTGGCTGACTGTAATTCATTTCAGACATAAATTCTTGCAGAGACCACATTGTAATCTTTTTTTTTTTTTTTTTACAAGCTTTCAGATATGCAGGCTAATACTTATATTCTGCATGAGTATTAATTTCAGAGGAATTCAATCATTGAAGTGCTTATGGGAAACGATCACAGAAGTGCATTGATATGAACATGCAGGCACTACCTTGAAAATTATGATTTGATAAAGACCTTCTCATTTACAAGCTAAAATCCTTAAGCACCACAGCTTTTGCCAGAATAATTTTCTGACAAAAGGCTTTCTTTATTAGAATGGATAATAGACTTAGGTTTCCTATTCTTATCTTCAGTTTCTGACTAGTCTGCTAAGCTTCATAATTTATCTTATCTTTCTCTGTCTGACCCAACAGTTTTATGCAGAATGGTGTAGCTTCAGCTAGAGCTATTGAGAGGTCATGGCTTTCTTTACCTCCTTTCCCCATCCTTAGACATGTTACCCAACTTCAGAAATGAATGGTTGGTAAGGACCTAACTTCATAAACATTAGGGAGGGAGCAGCTGTGTTTAGGCATTCAGAAACTCCTAAAATAGCAGCCAAGACTATTGTTCTGCTCACTCATTTTCATGCTACCATTAACACAAACTTTAATATTGTTGAGATGAAATGGCAAGGCTTCAGTGGGAGGAGGGTGAAAGCTATACTTTAGACTCTCACCATGGAATAGAGGGGACTTCCCTCCATGATGGATGTTGTTGATTTCTTGTTTAAAATTAAATACTGATTGTGTCTAGGCCCTAGATCTACAAGAAGGTTCAAAGCTGTCACACACAAGCCAGGGAAAGCACTGCCTTTCAGCTGCTAAAGCCTTTCAGATGGTAAAATCTCTCTGAGATGCACTCTAAGTAACTTCTTCCCTAATCATTTTCCTCAGCTGAGTTCTGCCTTTCTTCATCTCACTTATCAACTTCCTTGAATTAAATTTCAGATATCTTTATTTCCCTATATGTTATCTAGGCCTTTTTTCTCTGATTTGCTGCTGAAAGGCAAGCCATCTACTTGGAGGGGTAAATAGTGCTTCATGGAGATTCTGCTGTGGAAATCAGGAGTTTTGAGGCACTTCTATTGATGACTATAACACAATCCCTTTCCTGTGATCAGATTTCCCTGGGAAGTCTTCCATTGCTTTTAGCTTCAGCAGTCCCATGAGATACAGCAGAATGGAAAGGTTCATTGGAAAATGTGGGAGGTAATGTTCCATCACCTTCATATTTCCTAATTGTTTTACAATAAAGGATAAAGCATCACACTGCGTCATGCTATTACACTGTCATGTTTTCTCTGGTGCTATCACTGCATGGTCCATAAATTCCCACAATGAAAAAGGACTACTAAACTCTCTGTACAGACAGTGTTAAATTCAATGTGTTGCCTTCCGTTTCATCTCAATTATCAACGGCTAAATGGCTGCAACCAATTCTGCATCTTCCTTTGCACTGCCTATCTAATAGCCTGATTTACATCAGTAGCACCAGCACAGAATTTTAGTTAATTGGCACTTCAGTAGCTAAATGGCATTTCATTGTCCTAGCAAAACAAACATGTGTTTGCAAGTTTTTAACTAAAACTGTAAGAGCTTGAAATGATACTTAGTTTATCAAGCAACAAAATGGTTTTCTATTACAATTCACCTTCCATAATGTTACACAAAACACTACAGTATTCCTTGGGGAAGGGAATAGCCTTTAGTCACAATAGTGACAGGAAAGGTGTAGACAGTGCATAGAAACTTACTCTGTAAAACTGTTCCTTAGATAATTCTGCTGTACAGTGGATGTGAAAACTTCTGCCTGTGAGTAGAATTAATTCCTCAGAAGCTGTGCTGTTTTATCACAAATACTTAGATGCATTGTAAAATTCACTTCTTTTTATGCTCTGTTTAAGTCCTGCTGACACCCAGAGGGACCTAGAAATAGCTTCTTAGCAGTGAGATAGTGTTTGTTTTATTGCTACAGTGTTGCCTAAGGGCTTATGCTATGATGGAGCCTTGTTTTTACTGTCACTTGGTATTGTTAATTCCAGGCATCCTAGAATGATGAGTTATGCCCTTGAAACTCATAAGATAGTCTTTAAAATAATGAGTTTAAAAACCATAATAGTAACATGCCTCAGGGATCCATTTTTTGAAATTAGAGTGGATGGGAGTCCAGAGTCATTCTCCCATAAAAACCGCCAAAGCTTACATTATCAAGATACAAGTGTGATACATTCCTCTGATTTTGGGAGATGTGTGTTTTGAAGAAAATATCAAACTTGGTGAGGCCTTTTTGCTACTAGGAGATGTATAAGCATATCCTTACCCTTTGCCTGGTGGAAGGGAGATTGAGAATGCAGTGTCTAAGGCGTGGTGGAAGTATGCAGGCAGTCAGGGTGAGGAGGGGGGACAGTGGAGCAAGTGGGCCAAACTCTCAGTTTTTGTAGGTGAGGAAGTTCCCACTGGAACTGCCAGAGATGGAGCAATCTGCGTGCACTGAATCCTGGCCAGCTCCGTGTACCACTCCAGCCTGTCGCATGCAACACTCACCTTGTGCAACAGCTGCCTCCTGCTTGCCTCCAGAAACCAGCCTTGGAAGCTTGTCGTAAAGCTCAATCCCACCCTCAGCCTAGGGCAGTGGAACAACTCAGTCAGTGTTCCTCCCTTTTCATTTCTGTGATTACAAAGAAAAGAACAGATGTGCAAGGAACAGAGGATGGTCCAGGTAAGAGAGAGATGCAAATGTGAAAACCCTCTAAGAAACAGTGGATGTGTTTTATAAAGGATTGGGATAAATTTAAACAGTTAGCAAAGAGAAAAGGTATATGTGAAGATGAAGAAGTGGGGAGAAATGAACATGCAGCAATTAAAAATTAAAAAAAAAAAAAGCAGAAAAAGATATTAGAAACCCTGATTAGAATTCAGCACAGACTTAAATGTTCTGCAAGGTGCAGTTGCATATACTGTATGAAACCTCCTCAAGGCATAGCTCAGCATTAAGTGACTGATAACTGTAATAATGACCATTATTTCACTTTTCCATGTCAGCATTCAGAACTGAAAAAATAGTCCTGCTCAGAGCTATAGAGTACTTTAATGAACTTGCAAAAGACTGAGTCAAGAATCTCATTTTAACTTTGGGGAGAGGCAGTTTAATATCCTTCACTTTTCAGAAATGATAGAATTTCACTGAAGTGATGACAATTTCTCAAGTTGGTGACAACTTCAATGAAAATCAAAGAAAGCAGATAAAATTTTTCATGAGAAAACAACTAAAACCCCAACTCTCATGAAAGATTTTGGTGCCAAAATAAAATAACACTGAATTATGTCTAAATCTCACAGGAACACTTAATCAGGCTTCCGTAAGCACTACTGAAAGATGCATAGTAAAAAAATCCAGTACAACTCTTCAAAATCTGTGCATGTCAATGCCAGGTCAAGGAAAAATGATAATAAAATTTTGATCCAGAAGTTTTTCAACTCACAATAGTATTTGTCTAATAGGTTTTCTTCTGCATTTATATCTTTGTTTTGTTTACGGTGGAATGTAAAAAGTTAAAATTGAAAGGAAATGCCTCAAATTTTCAATGTTGAAAATGAACATAATGTGAATTAGTGTTGCACTTGTAGATTGGGAGAGCAACAGCTTTGAGTGATTTATAGTACATCCAGGATTGCACCCATTTATCCACCACAGTAGGCCTTAGTTTGACGTTGGGAAGGTCCATGTTGTTAGGCCATTCTTTCACCAGCACATCATGTTTCACCAGCAAGAACATGATGGCAGTGTCAGGGTTTTTGAATCTACGTGCATGGGGTGGGCTCAGTAAAGCTGTTTTTCAAGATTTTAAGGTGGTACCCAATGCTAGTGCAGTTTCCATTAAAAGATATTCAAATAATGCTATGTTGTGATATCCCTTTCTGCCTCATAAGCTTCCTCTCATGAAGTAGTGGGCTAAAAACTGCATTAGAATTTTTTATCAGCTCCTTTCTGTCATACAAAATCAGGAAACATTTACTTTACGGGTGCATTCATTAGCAGTCCACATGTCTCTGAAGCACTAAAATGGCCCATGTCAATATCTCATGTTGCTATTCCCCACTGACAAAGCTCCAGATCCTGTAACAAAGTGTTTCCTCTAGCTGAATTTCTGTGAGGCTTTACTGTAGTCTCATGACTCTGGTAGTCACCATCTTTCCAGCTAACCTTCAAGAACAAAATTTTATTCAGAAGTAAAGGACTAAAAACGCAAATGATATCTGGAGACAGTTTTAAATGATGAGACTGCTTTCCCCAGAATAAATTATGCCATAATTCAATAAAGGCAAACATGGGGAAAAAACTCCAAACAATAGTACTGACACTAAAATGAAAATGAAAAAGAGGACAATAAAGCTCCAGAGAGAAATATTTAAATTCACTGATATCTGCTTTATGGCTTCTACAAGTGTAAATCAATAGTATTTATGTCAGTGTCATTGAAGTCAATTTGTGGACCTGGAGTGAGAGTAGAAATTTTCTCTATAACATTTCAAATTGGTTATATTGAAACACTTCAGCAGATGTTAAATTTATTTCCTTCCAGTTACCTGTGGGTAGGAATCCACAGGAGTCTCAAAGGATTGATTAGAAAGCCAGTAACTACATTAACTAAATTTATCCTCAGGTATGTCTCAGACCAAAGCTGTCGTTTCAGTTTTCTGTGACTTGTCTGAATAACAGTAGTGTAACAATTAAACTCTATAGGAAGTAGAGAAGTAGAGAATTGGAGCTGTGTCTCTCTCTCTTAGTTCTAGCTTTTATTTATTTATTTATGTGCTTATTTAAGGCATTAATTGATTTGACCTTCAGTTGAATACAAGATTTCTCTTAAACCTTAGTAGGAAAATGGGGGGGATTTTGATTAAATTTTTCTCAAGATATAACTTCATTCTGTTTTAAAAACTCTACATATCTTCTCAGTTTACTCTGAAGTTCCTATTTAGAAAAAGATTGTCAGAGAAACTAACACTTCACAGAGATGCTGACACCATTGGCAAGCAGCCATCTGGCTCTATTGAAATCACTGCAATTAATGATGGAGATGTGATTAATTCATTCCTCTTGTCCATCCTGACTCGTGGAAGGCCTTCAATGCTTACACCACTAGAAATGTTTGGATAGACATGCAATTTCAAGTGCTTGGCACAATGCTTTGCCTAAAAATTGGAGCTCAGAGCAGGGTGGGAAAATAGTCTGTAAATAGTTCATTAGAGAATAAACCAACTTTGAGTTGGCTGAGGACAATTTTTTTCTCTATTTTTTTTCCCATAAACATTTTCATGTGTAAGGTTTTGTTCTCATACCCACACAAAAGGCATCCAAAGAAATGTGATGGCATGACAAGGCATAGCCACTTGAAAGAGGCTGCTTCTGCTGTCTTGGGTTTTCAGTGGGAAGTGAGAAAGGGTTTTATCCCTTTTTCTTCACAGGTAGGATGAACGTGGGGTAGACATTTTTACAGTGGGCTTTTTGCTCTTCCCCGAGAATAAAGAATTCTGAAGAACTTCTGCTTCCAGTCAGCCTCTGTCATAAAACAGACTGAGCCCTTCTGCTGTGGGACTGCTGAGGGGTGAAGAACAGCAGGTACCAATCACTACCACAACAGTGCTCTGTTGTAAATATTGCACCAACGGGGACTCTGGGACTCCCATCCACGAGATGATTCAACAACTGGAAAGCCGGGGAATGGTCAGCAAGGCTCACACGTTTCCGCCCTCAATCAATAAAGCTCCAAAATGGGAGAAGTATTGTTCCATTCACAAAATCTACTGCTATTCCCTTTCCATGTTGTTTGATCTACTTCAGAATTAAGGTGAAAAGGCACTGTTGGTCAGCACTACCAGTTTCAGCTAGAAACATTCCAATTCCCTACCCATGTGTTGAATATTTTTTGTGGCAGCTCTTCTCTCTTGACTGTGCTGCTTTAGAGCTCCCAAAGTGATTCTGCTATGACTGAGGCCTTACAAGTAGGGCAGAAGGAACAGGAATACTACAAGGTAATTAACTGAAGACAGATTCAGATCAGTAGTTACTGATGGAGAGACTCTTTTTAAGTAAATTCAGTCCCTATTAACGCAAGTTATATTCTCTGACTGGAATATTATTTCTACCAATACAATTCCCATTATTTTCTATTTGTAAAATATACCTACAACAGAAAATTAGGATGTCCAGGTACTATGAACACCTTTTTTTTAAAGTAAGAGAGACAAGGAAAGATGTGAAGTTCACACCAGAAAAGGCATGAAGTCTATGCATTGACCTAATATGCTAAAATGTGCAAAAAATATTCTGAAAAAATGTGCACTTTTAGGCTATAGAGGTATGAGATCTACTTGCAACTGCCTCCAGTGACAGACTAGCTATATGGCATCTCTCAGTTTTAGAGGCCTTTTACTGGTGCTCTTTTGAGTGAAAGATCAACCCTGAGAAATAGATGTAATCTAATCTCAATTGCTGTGCAGTTTTACAGGTTTTATACATGCTCTTCTGCTTCAGCATTCCATGCGTCACATGCAGCTGGACAATGGGTAGTTGCTCCAACAGCTGGAGTTTTCACATTTAGATTTCATGCATGTCCTGAAGAATCATGAGGTTCTGCACACAAAATTCATGCTTGAAGCCCGATCTCATTGGAAGCTCTGCTCTGGCTATGCAGCCATAAGGAGACAGGAACACAGCCCCCCCTCAGCCTATAGCTTAAACCCTTATTGTGTGTGATCCCAAAGTGTGCAAGAGAAAGAGATCACAGCTTTGTACTGTAAAAATGTAAAGCATGAAGTGAGATCTTATAGGTACAACTCAGTAGACAGTGTCTGCATGTAGGTGGGGTTGCCTTGGACTCTCTCCTTGCTTCATCTCACAGAGCTGTTGAAGTGGGAGAACAGCAACCATTGGCACTTGTTGTGGTAGCTGTGACAGGTACAAAGAGTTGGATTTGAAGAGAGTATTGTCTAATGATGTGAGAGGAATACACAGTAACACGAGTTGTGACTTTGGGTGAGGTTTCAAGTTTTTAGTTATACAGTGAAGAGTGAATGTTATTTATAAAATCAGAACACAATTTTTTCAGCTGAAACATATAATGCATTTTACATTTACACTAGAAAGCAATGAAGGTGTTATAGATGAGCTTGCTTTAAAACATTACCTTGGGCTGAAATTGAATAAAAGGATAAATACAAAGCAGCTCTTAGCACTTGTTAAGTGAATGTGAGGTTTCTCTTGTTTGTCATCACTTGTCTGTTGCAAAAGCTGGGTTCTGAGTTTCTGGAACTTTGAAATTCTGTTTTCAGAATAAAACTTCTGCCATTTGGCAAGAAGCACTTCAATCTCTGCTTGTTATTTAACCATCTTTGTAAAAAAATTTTGGATATTTCATACAATTCATAGACGTTAATATATGCTTAATTATGCAAATTACACCTTCAAATGCATACTTTTAAATTTCTAGGTATTTTTATTTTGTTATTACAGTCTGATAAATTAATTTAAAAATACATAAATATTTTATTTGTGACTGTCTATCTATCACCAGCTTTTTTTTTTCTTTTTTTTTTTCGTTTTTCTTTTTACTGATCTTCATCTGTATTGCCTGATTGTGCCTTTGGGATCTTCCAGGATGTGAAGCAATTCCCTGTAATTCTCTCTGTAATTTCTTTTTTTCATTAGATTTAGCTTGATGAGTTACAGGTTTTCACTGTGTGAAACTGAGCCTTTAAAAAGTCAATGCATTCCTGTCTGGTATTTAATTCTGTATGCAAGTACTTAATCTGAATGTGCATATATGGACATAAATAGGTATGAAGGGTGAGGCAGGTTCAGGACCACAGAGTTTGAATTTGGCAGATGGAATCATAAAGTTTGTAACTTTATAAAGTTGCATTATTGTGGGTCTTCTCTCTGTAAGAGCTTCTATAAGAGACCCTGACAACGACATTTTCTAAATTCCCTCTTTTTTCACTCATTGTCTAAATTTTCTAATGTACTAACAGTGCCTAAGACTGAATACTTGTCAGCTGAAGATCACAGAACATTTGACACAGATTGTAAAATCCCCAAACAAAAGTCACTTTAGCTTCCATTTAATCCCTTTTATAAAACAATATAAATTTGTATCACAGGCTAATCCTTCATGCTAGCTTAGATAGAGGAGAATACAATATATTCAATTCAGATGTCATGTCTATTTAACCAAACCTGCAAATGAAATTTTAGGAATAAATTCGAGTTAAAAGATAGAATGTATGGAGATACTGTCGTGTTCCAGCAACTCAGTGTGGTACAAACCTTGGCTTCCTGTCATATCTGGAAAAGAACACCTCCAACAAATACGACACCTTACCAGCACTAAAAGTTCTGAATATTTCCTGGCTTAGAGCCCTGACTGGTGTAATAATCTATGGCACCTGAACATTCCTGATGGTAGCACTGTTGTCAGGAAGCTAATTAGCTAGGAAAGGGAAATATTAACTCATCAATTACTGATTGCTATCCCATTATGTAAGGAAGCAATCATGAGATGGAAATGTACAAGCCTGGAGGATAGAAAAAGCCCAAAGCAATTTTGTGAGCATAAATTGGTCCAAATACAGGACAGAAAGAACAAATAAGAGGTCAAGTCCCAGCACTGAGGGGCATACTGCACTCATGAATAACCAACGTGTTTGAAGTCAGTGCCTGCTAGTGAGAGAGGAAGCACTGCCTCAGTAAATCAGTGACCCATCTGTAATGGACAAGGCTGCAACAAAAGGAGTGGCTAAATTGGAGCCTCTCAGGTCAGCAGAAGTAGGTTTCTCTCCCCAGTGTTCAATAATAGCAAACAGAGAAAGTGCTTCTGGGAAGTTCTCTGCCTGGTATGAAATTAAAACCAAAATATTTCTTTTTTAATCTGTTTTTTTTCCTGTTTATTTTATTTTTCACTTGTGCAGACCATAGGTGGAGAAAAGCCTTGCAAATATATTCTTCCTTTTGGAGGTGCTTTGTGTTACATCAGCTGGAAATTTAACCTACTGATATCAGTGGAAATGTGACTTGTGTTGGAGTTCTGCTCTGTGGTACTGACTCTAGTATGAATTTATGGCTTGTGAGAACTACATTTAGAATTAATTCTTTACTTCAGAGAGACATTCTCTTTCAGTTGCATATTATTTATATATACTTTAGAAGTGAACAAAGAGCATCTATAGTATTTTTGATATTTGTAAACCTCAGAAAAACATGTAATGATATAACTTTCCATAGGCCAACAACTGTAGATTTTTATCTCTCAATGAGATTTAAGTCAACCCTCTGAAAATATTCTGCAAGAGTTATCTAAAGCTTTAATCCATCAAAATCACATACTGAAATCAACAAATATGAAAACCTAAATACGTGAAGGGTTGGAAAGGTCTGTTTACTATGTTCAGTGTTTACAAAACAGTTGGTATGTACCTTCAGATTGAAACACTGCTCTGGATTTGTACATAGTGATCCATATTCTCACTTGGTATGATTTTATAAATTGGCATTAATATTTATTCTGATAAATATTAGTCAGATTTTGCTGGTTTTGATGATGATAGCACTTCCTTGCTTGAACACAGAATAATAATTCTGACGTGGAAAATATCATTGAATGAGAGTGAGATATATTGATAGACTACAAAGAATACTTAAAATTTTACAAAAGCATGCAAGACATATTCTTCACGTTTAAACAGTGTTACTTTACATGAAGCTGCACATAAAATTACTCTTCAGAAAACTGGGAGAAGACAATGCTCTTTCAAGAACATGTAACTGATTTCAGAACAGCATTGTATGTTACCATAGAAACCAAGTACTTAAATTACTTTATGAAACTGATAAACAAAATGGGTTAGTTGAATGATAAAACCCAAAATACCAGAGCTGGTCAAAGATCTATTCCAAAACATGTCATTTGCTACGGGAAGATGCCACTCAATCTGTCACAAACCTTTATTTGAGAATATAGTGTGTACAGTCCCACCTGTGCACTTCTGTAGGCTGAACTTGTGGCCTACACTGCCTGAAGGGCCACAAAAGGCATCCTGCCTTAGCATGAGAGCCCCTGGCTGATAAATCCTCTCTGCTAATCATGAAATGGACTGGATGAGATTTATGGTGTTCAGGCCTAGGAATAGCCCTTTGTGCCACATCATATATGAATTTCTTGAAGAGCATTAGGACCACTTTTGATATCTTTCCACTGTGGAAATTAACCATTTATAGCTACTTCTTCTTAGCCATTTTTTACTCATCCTCCTGAGAAGGAAGGACTTTTCTTATGCCCTGTGGTAATGTATCTGCCAACAAACAGTTGGATAAACTGTTCTGGAAAGCAGACCAGCTGAAACTGAATGGTGCAAGTGAGAGACTGCCACATGCTTTTGGGTTTTTCATAAAGCTGAGAATCTGCACAAGTAAACTATAATAAATCAGAAGCAAAACCCCCCCAGCACTTCAGCAATAACATCACACACAGCAGAGGGAAAATAGAGATGAGAAAGTCCATCAACACTGCAGTGGGATTCAGAACAAGATGGTAAAAAACCACAAAGGAGCTTCAGGCAGGGATTTCAAGGGAAAAAAATACTGTCATCATTAATAAAATGAGATAAACTACACCTGATTTTTAAAAATACTTTACTTGCATTTTAGAGAAAGAAAATTCTGTATTGTGCCTTGTCTACAGGTAGCAGGACTTGAGAAGAGACTTGAAAAGATGGTTTTGATGTGTTGGATGCCATGAATAAAGTAATTAATACAACCCATTCACAACTGCAACTTTTCCTGAATGATTTTGGGACTAGGATAGGGACTGAAATGCAAGAACAGTCTATTTCTGGGATGTCTTTTACCTCTTAGTCCATTCAGTCTTTCTTGCATTGTATGGCCGTGCAGGCATTAATGTCCTGTAGTAAAGGTACTTGGGGGAAGCTGGCTTCTTGCCTTTGGAAAAATCCACCCTCCTTTGCAAGCTGCTGTTGGCTCAGACAGACCTCTGAAAGGGAATCCAGAAGCTGGCTGCAGCCTGAGTTAACTGTCACACAAGGCTACAGATGGCTTGTGGGCTGAAACACAGAGTGCTGTTTCATTGTTAAGTGCTTAATTGATTTGCAGGGTAATTTTAGAATGATAGTTTGAACCAGTCACTTTAAGCATTTTCATTTTTCCTTAAGCAAGGAAAATTTTATCAGCATTTAGATTTTTTTCTATTAAAGGTCACTGATGAGTGGTTGACCTGTAAGTGGAAAGAAATTAATATCTTCAGGTCACTAGCTTTCAGATGAAGCCATCTGCTTCAAATTGTTGGGGAAAATAGGGCAAAGTCTCTTGCTGGAAATTAATGAATTTACTGAGACATGCTCAGGAAAGTTTATTTTGCTACAGGGGAAAAAAGTATTTATGATCTCATCTGGAGATCACCTTCTGCCTCAATCTGCAAAGACTCTAGAAGCAGGCTGGACAAAGATATTGGAGAATCTTCCATGGGAAATCCTGCATTGGAAGGACTGGATGACCTAAATAGTCTTCTGTATCTTCTGTATAATTTTGAAGTATCTATGATTTTCTCATTAAGATCTCATTCTAGCTGGTGCCACTACAGATGTAAAACTTACTCTTATGTGTGTCTAGTCTTCCTTTAGAACTGTGAATGCTCTCTGCTTTGATTTTGTAAAACAGATCAAGTGAAAGGATGGGTCAGTATGTTTGTCTATAATTTACCACTCTATTAGATGCTTTTGTGGCCCTTATTGCAATTGTACTCAAGCGCCCCATACCATCTCTGTGAGACCAGAATGTTCTCACTTTCTTCATTCATTCATGACAATAAAAGGTCACACAGGACTTCTATGACACTGCACAAATCTCAGCCTTGGACTCTTGAACTCCTTGACCACTTGCCCATCACACTATTCGCAGGTCCAGGAAGAACTGCACACAAGTGCTGGGCTAAGAAAGGAAATTTATTTTGCTTATAGTTCCAAATCTCCTACAGAAAACTAAGTACAAGCAGTTTTCAATGTGTTTCTGTTCATGCCTTTATTATATGATCATTTTGGGGTACTGGGAATTAAATATAACATATCTAATTAAGTTATCCATTGTGTTTGCAGAGATGAACTATGACTAATGAAAATTAATGTCATTTTTTGTTAGTAAATCGGGTGTGTGTTGTTTTTAGTAGCAATGGTAAACAAACATGGTGCTTTGAATCAAAATTCTGACACAGCATAACACCAATTTCAGGACCAAAAAAATCATGCCAGCAGTTTCTTAAATCAAAAATCTGTCTTCTGGACTAAAAAGTTGTGAATGAAATTGAGCAGAGATTGCATCATGAGAGCATCCACACTCTAGGAAAATAAGCTGAGGAAAGGGCAGAGAAGGGTGCGTAAGAGAACTAGCACATGTGTGAGAGCTCTGCAAAGCCTGAGAGTAAGTAGGGTAGTTAAATAAACTGGAGGAAAGACATGAAGACCATTGAAAAACAGGGCAGTTTACCAGCTGCAGTAGTTAAAATAAAATGTAATTTGCTAACTGCACTGTGGGAAGATGGGCTTGAGGAAAGAAATAGTCTGGGGCTGGAAGGGTCAGACAGCAATATCTCAAGTATCAGTGTGTAGACAAAAACTCCCAAATGGATGGAGACTGCTCCGTGCAAGGCTACTCCCTGACACAATACCTGAGCATTCACACTTAAAGAAATATTAACAAGCTCTTGGTTCATGAACAGGCTGGTTGTGAGTGTTGCTGTCTCCCCTACAGAGAAGTGATCCTCATGTTAACCTTAGCACTCAGATGAAACAGGACTGGGAATTCCTCCTAGGTTGTACCAGTCCCTTTTCAACTGTGTTCTTAGTGTTGCCCAGGGATTTCCCTTTTTAAAATGCCTCATTTTCACCCAAACCTGGAAAAGAATCAGGCATTCAGGTCTGGCTGTCTTCAAGTGCCTGGACAATGTATAGATGGGAGGAATGAGTCTAAGACCCAAATATCATCTTCATTGACCTCTTGAATTCCACTTTTACTCTCTCTCTTGTTTAGGTGTTTCACTGCATCCCAATTCCCTGTCCGAGAGGGAGGTGTACAAATGCTTAATGTATTACCTGGGGAGAACAATGCTAGGAGGAGAACTGAAAACCAGAGTCAGGTCTTCTGTTACCGCATGTTCTTCTTGTCTTCACAGAAGCATAGTCTTAAACTAAACTAATATTTAAGAGAGGAGAGTCTCCCCAAAAATCCTTCAAAGTACTGTGCTGCAGAGAACTGTGGCCTCAGAACTCTGCTAATGGAGAAGTTGTCTCCTCTAGCTTCCAATTCTGCTGAATGTTAACCCGAGTCTAGACCTCACCTTACACCTGGGAAGCCATTAAATGATGGAGGTGTTTGGCAGGAGTCCTGAGCCGTGTCTCAGTTCATAGGAATGTTGAAAGTAACAGTGGGGGTTCTGACAAGGAAAAAGCCTGGAGCTATAGTGAGAGTTCAGTCTGTTACAGCAAGCTAGAGTCTACTGCTAGAATTCTTAGCCAGGGGGAAAAAAATAGCCCAGAGGCTCTGAAAGGTTTTTGCTTAAGTTTTATTCTTTTTGGCTATTCAAACCCTGTTGCTGGCTTTCTCATTCTCCAAATTCTAACCCTTACTGGAGACATAATGCCCAGCTGCTACTGAGGCTATGTGTATTCCCAGATAATTAGTGGTATAATTCTAGTGACTTGCCTGCATTTAGTTTCTAAAACCTTTTGAGCCCGCTGTTCCTCTGTCTTGTCTTCCTTTCAACTAACCCCTTCCCCTAAAACAAACCCTAACCCTAGGTTCTGCCTCTATATCTATACTCTACATTGTTGGAAGTGGAATTCTAACTGTGTTCTTCAGTTTATTCTAGAAGAGATTTTTTATGCAGCATGAAAGTCTTTCCCAGAT
The DNA here is from genome assembly GCA_020086605.1 of Lanius collurio. Taxonomy (NCBI): domain Eukaryota; kingdom Metazoa; phylum Chordata; class Aves; order Passeriformes; family Laniidae; genus Lanius; species Lanius collurio. The sequence continues at coordinate 31,423,145 of JACBWW010000002.1, forward strand.
CTCTCAATGCTCTTAATTCTAATCTCTCTTGGAGGCAGCAATATTTGACCCTGCAAGGTAGAAATTCAGCCCCTGCAGTAGCTTTACAAAACAGTATGGAAGATATTTAATGAATTAAAATGTTGGGCAATATATGTATTTTAACAATGTCAAAATGCTTGTCCTGACACCTCAGGTACAGTATCTACAGGCAGGTAAAAGCAGTCTCTAGCCGAAATAGCTTAATGTGAGTAGATGAAAAGAGCACAGATGATGTGATTGATCTTATCTGTCAACACTCTGACAAGAGAACAGCCTGGAGAAGAAATTATTGCAGATGTTGCCTTTTCACCACCTATCACAAGATGAAGAGCAATGGCATGTATAAGGGGCAGCTGCACCCATTCCTTCCTCACACTCATCCTTCTCCACATAGAAATTTCTCCCAATTGTACGTTTGTATTGAGAATCAGTCTCTCCAGCATCAAGCAGATTTTGGCAGTACTGGAAAAAAACCCAGATATTAAAAGGCACCCAGGAAAAGACAGACACTCTGCAGAAATAAGTAACAGCAGAATTATCTGGGCATGAATTACAACCTCTCTTGGCAACAACACTGGGGAGTGGAGCATCAATCAAAACAAGATGAGCCATACCCCTTGGATCTGGGATTCCTGACATGACTGGCTTGTGCCAGACACAGCTAGGCAGACAGCCATTCTCCCAGAAATGCAGTCCTTTTGAATAAAGCCTGTATCTGTTGGCTAATGGCTTGAAATTGCTCAGAGATTCAGTAAAAGCTCTGAGGAGAAAGAGAAAATAATAGTAATTTAGATAAATGATAGGAGTCTCCCCAGAACAAAGGCACTTTAATACAAATGTGTTGCCATCAATGGTGGTGTGTGTACTCTGCTGTAATTAGACATTTTCTACTAAGACAACACAAAGCCAGCTGTTTGGCCCATTGTGTGGGCCTCCATTTGCTACGTCTCACTTGCACATATGAGGCATCAGGCCCAAAAAACTGCCTTGATATTGAAAATATGAAAACATTCAAAAAACCACACAAGAAAATGTCAGGGGCACAGACTGGCAATCACACAATGAGCTGATTATAGAGCGCTAATAATAAAAGCATCATTGTTAAATTACTGCCAGATGGACTAGGTACAGTTCCTTGTGAGACACCTGGTTTACTGGGACATGAAACAGCTCCAATCAGACAGAATACAGCTGTGGGATGGATAAATCCAGGCAGTCACTGCAGGAGAACACACATACTATGTGGATCAATTGCCAGACAAGTGTGGCATGAACCATGTCTGCTTTACCAAGGTAAAAAAAAAAAACATTATAACTTGCATATTTTCTGCTGTGCTGGGTTGCTTCCACTGGCTCATGCTGAGTTCCTGTAAAAAGCAAAATCTGCAGAGCTTTGGATGTTTGCTGCATAGATTATATAATACACTTTGACCTAGGTTATATTCTGGTATAATCTGTCAAAGCTAATCTTATTTCTACCATGTGAGGATATATCTCTGTATAATTCTGAGTGTTATGGAATAACACTGATAAGAGCAAGGTCTATCTAAATGCAAAAACTTTAAATGCACTCCTGAATACTTAGTTATACCAGTAGATTGCATCTACTACTGGCTGTGTACAGATGTTCTGCAAACAGCATCGCTGAACTCTTGTATATAGCAGAGCAACTGCAGAGGAAAACACCTACTGAGTCCTTGGGTATATCACACTCATCCTCTGAATCCACAGATTTAATATCAATCTTTGTATAAAGGGAAACACAGAGGATGCAGTGGAGGAAAGTCATGCCAAGGTGAAAGTACTTTCAGCAAATTCTCTTCTCAAAATATATGCACAGCTTTAAAGTTATTTCCTCTCAGATGCACAGAAAGATGTTGGTACTTATTTCATTGATTTATACTGTTTCAACCTTCCTATCCTCAGAAGAGCAAATCCTGATTATTTCTGGTACAAGAAATAAGAGACAGGTTTTCCTGTACCTCTTTATTTTATTTGTTTTGTTTTCTTTGGGTTTGAGCAATAAAGGAGGTATGCAATTATTATTACCATGTATAATGAAATGATACTGTGAATGTCATTCCCTCAAATATCTTTTTGGAGGAAGAGGGAACCAAAGCAGAATAGTAATTTGGGTTCTTTGCCATTTGGTTAACACACAGGTTCTTTGAAAGTATCGTATAGTGGCACTAATGGACTTTGTTGTCAGTTTTCACAGTATGGGTGAAGGTCATGCATTCAAATCAGTCATGGAAGGTCATGGCACACTTTTCTGAATTTCATTATTTTGCATTCTATCCATGTTGCATCTAATCACTATTAATTTTTCTTAAGCAAATCATGAGGAGCTAAGGTTACTATTTAGAAAAACATTCTGCAGATAACCCTTTTTTTTCTTTTTTTTTTTTTTTGCATGAACACCACTTCATCTCAGCTCAGCATGACCCAGTACCAAACAGGTAATGAGAAACTAGTGCATGAGAACCTTGGAGCCTGGGTATTTAGGCCATGGGTTCTACATTTCCAAATTTGCTGAAAATTACGTTAGGATTGTCTTTAACTTCTTGCTCTAAAGTGAAAATTTTCTCTTAAATGATATTTTGTTAAAACTCACAAATGAAAGATAAATCTGTGCTTGTTAAGCAAAGGGAAACTGTCAACTGTGAGATTAAAGATCAGAAATTAAAGAAGTACAGGAGAAATGTACTGACATGCAAACAACAGGTTGCAGTGAATTTTGGACTTCAGCTACTGAGCTTCTATGAAAGTCTTATGGCTGATTTGGAATAGAATCTGAAATGGAAGTAGAATGAAAGAAGCTGAGCTGGGTGACTATTAAAAAAAACCAAAAACCTTTTGAAAGTGTACAAGGTTAAAATGACCCAGGAAATGGCAGTCAGCATTCAGGTGATTCATGGTTACTTAGAATCAGAGCTTATATTGATGTTTTCAGGCACATTTACTCTTCTCATCTGGCCATCTGTTGAGATGCCATTGATCTCTGAAGGAGATCAAAGGAGATCATCGAGTTCTGACTTATGTAAGCGGCAGATCAACTGCCATGCTTTCTGAAAGTAAGGATGAGCAAAAATACCAAAATACCAACTCTCTGTATTTCATGTTCTGAACTGTTTTTATTTTTCTGCTGTGAGAAATAAAAGAAAAAGCAAAGAAACTGAAATGACAGAATTTTTAACAAAGCACAACAATATCTATTGTTGTAGACAATGGTTTGGTTGGCATATAAACCTATCTCACTATTAGCTGCAATTTATTTTCCCTCCTGTTGTAGCCATCTCGTAAGCCTGCAGGTAAATTCTTATGATGGATCTTTGATTCTACTGTGATATTATACTGCTTTTTGAGTGCGAAAAACCAAAAAAAGCCCTGTGTTATGCAAAACCAAGAAATAAAAGAGCAATAGATTACATATGCATATCTCACAGCTAGTAGCTTTTACTGGCTATGTATCATGATTTTGTAATGATCACACAGTAGTAGATATTCTTATTATAATATTATCCTAAACCCTCTGCAACTGGCAAAGTTTTAAAACCCTTTCCTCACATGGAAGAAGAAAGAGGATGGGGGAAGTTTTGCTCCTAATTGAACTGTATGCTAAAATCTAACCACTTTTGGCAGTTAGCTGTAACCCTGTGGTCTCCAGATGCCCACATTTCTGTCATTTCCTCTAAGCATGCAGCTATTCACACCTTTACTCTTAACATTTATGATTTCCACAAGTACTTGAGTATCTTCTTGACCTTATCTTCTGGCACTGACTTTGTGGATGTTCTTTGAGCCTGCTGGAGGAACTATCAGCAGGAAGAAATGCCTTCCTCTCTCCTGTACCAGAGTCCAACTGTTGTAGCACTTGTAATTTGTGAGATATGGGTTCATATACTGCTTCAGTATATGTTATGATAAGGATTTTAGTCGATAGCCCTCCAGAAGTGTTGTAGAAGCCTGTTGTGCAGTGCATCCTGAGTCCTGATTCTTCCACACAGTTCTTCCTCTTTGTGTAAGGCAGGGTCTGAGCTTGGAAATTTTGTTTCAGTCGGGATCCCACATGGTAACACTTAAAAATTTGAGGAGTGGGCCCATGAGAACCTCATGAGCTTCAAGTCCAAGGTGCTGCACCTGGGTCGGGGCAATCCCAGTCATGAGTTCAGGCTGGGGGAAGAACTCATTGGGAGTAGTCCTGTGGAGAAGGTTTTGGGGGTTCTGGTAGACAAAAAGTTGGAATTGAGCCAGCAGTAGGCACTTGGAGCCCAAAACTTGGGCTACATTAAAAGGGGAGTAGCCAGCAGGTGAAAAGAGGTGATTTGTCTCCTCTACTCTGTCCTCATGAGAGACCCCAGCTGGAGTGTTGCATCCAGGGCTGGGGTCCTCAGTGAAAGGACTGAGCCTCTTGGAGCAGATCCAGAGGAGGGCCATGAAGATAAGCAGAGGATTGGAACACCTCTCCTATGAGGAGAAACCGAATTGGTGTTGTTCAACCTGGAGAAGAGAGGGCTTCAGGGACATCCCATTGAGTCCTTCGAGGCTCTAAAGGGAATTTATAAAGACAGGGAGTTTTTATGAGGGCAGATAATAATAGGACAAGTGGGAAGTATTTTAAACCAAAAGAGGAGAGATTTAGATTAAGAAGAAATTCTTTAGTGGGAGGATGGTAAGACACTGGAACAGGTTGCCCAGAGAAGTTGTGGATGCCCCATCTCTAGAAGTGTTCAAGGCCATGTTGGATGGGGCCCCCAAGCAATCCAATATAGAGGGTAGCTTCTGAGCCCATGCAATGGGGCTTGGAACTAGATGATATTTCAAGTCCCTTCCAGCAAAATCCATTCCATAATTCTGTGATTTTATGATATCAAGCTGAATATTAACATCCCTAATCCTCCCTCCTGTGATGTTATTTCCAAATGTCTATCTGGTGGATTGAAATGGATGTAGAGATTTCTTTTTACAATACACAAGACTTACCTCAATGATGAAGTAAGAAAGTGCTTGGAAGTAAGCTGGTCTCCTTAAACATGGCCTAATAACCTCTGAGTAATCAGCAAGAAGAGTGGGACAGAAGCTAGACATCTTTCCTTGAAGGAACCTTGACACAATAAACCAAACACCAAAGAAGTCAAGCTTACAAAAAAGTTTTTACACATTGAATTTTAGGATTTTTTTCTCAGAAAAGATGCATTCCTTACTGTTATGTGTCTAAAAAACAGGTGGCTGAGGACTAAACTCTGGTGTCTTGGCAAAATCATGGATTTGGCACAGCATATCTGTTATACCCACTTAATTTTGACCATCAGTTTCACCTGTAAATTCCATGTTTATGTTTACCCTAAATGAGCATGTAGTGTCCCAGAGTTTGTTGCATTTTCCAGGAGAAATCCATGTGGTTTCACACATAACTAGATTCTGCAATTAAGCACTTTCAGGGCTTAGTGTAAGGAGCATGTAAATGGGAGAAAACAAGGGACCTCTGTGACCAGAATAAACGGCCTCAGCTCATCCTTTGTGTAGCAGGTACATGGGTGAGGAGAGACAAGAGTTTGGGATTCTGGTCAGTCTCAACACAGACGTGAGAGAGACACCTTGCTGACCTTCTGAGGTTGCACCTGGCGCCTGGTGCATCTTTACTGGCATAGAATCCAACCCTTGTTTTGTAAATCTGCTCAAGCTTGCTAAAATTTGTGAAGCTGAAAAAAAGAAAAAGACAGCCGATATCTCTACATGTTATTGACTACTTATTAGTAGCATGGGGAAGAAGCATCAGTGAGCTTTCTGCTTGTTAGTTTCTCCACTGTCAGCTTGTGTCAAGGATCTCAAGTGACTGAACCTTTCAGCAGAGAGCTTCGGGCTTCGTTTGCCACTGACTGCAAGTCTAATTGCCTTCCAGCCCTGGACACAGGGAGAGCAGCTTAGCACAAGGACCCAAGGGCTTAGAAAGCTGAAGATAATGATGACAGCCACGCTGGTGCAGAAAACAAGCTGTTGTTGAGAGCACTAGATTTCAGTTTTACTCTGATTCCAGACATAGACTTCCTCAAAGATGATGAAGTTGTCTTTATCTGGACAAAGAATCTTTCTCCTTATGACAAAAATGACATCTACCTCAACATGTCTTATTAAGCACACAGCTTCCAGCCTGAGAAGACATGCCTTTGTGAAGGGGAGTTGTCATGCTTCTGTGTGCATTGCCTAGAAATCAGAATTACTGAGAATTTATTGTAGATGAAAGGGACAAAAACGTGCATGCTCCCTCATTACTTCTTGTCACCAAGTCAGTCTGAGGTTGCAGATTGAGGGAACAGAAACTTCACTTAGAAACCTAGAGCTATTAATGAAATTTGCCATGTGATTCTTGTACAAGACAAGCACTTGTGGCATGAAAAATCAGAGAAAAAATAGAAAAATTGAAGGAGCTTTGGTCTTCAGAGGAGTCACGACAACACCACTACTGGCACCAAAGCACATCCTGACAGTGTCTCCTCCAGCCCTGGGGTATGTTGAGGCAGGCACAGCCAGCAGTTGCAGCAAGAAAAGCTGCCAGCCAGTCTCTCTCCCCCAGTCTGGGCTGGACCTAGTGGCTGGAAAAAGGTTTAGCCTCCCTCAATGGGAAAGCAGACACTTGCAGATGTTCAACTGGGCTCCAGGATGCTCAGCTGCCATGGGATCTCTGTGGAATCATATCAACCATAAACAAGAGGTGCCACAAGTGAGCCTGTTCCAGTGCTGCTACCAAATAGGGGCCCCTCTAAGCTGAAAAAGAAGTGGGATTGACAGGACATCTCCAGGGAGCGGAAAATGTGCATGCTTCCCTGAGTGTTTTTAAAAGTTGACATAAGAAATTAAAAAAAAAAAAAAAATTAAAAATTGGGCATCGGGAAGTTGGAGGTTCACATCAAAGCAACAACATTTTATTATAATAGGACAATGTGGTTAGTTTTAGTTAGTGTCTATATTTTTAATTTTACACTTCATGTTTTCATGGTTTTTTGGAAGAGGGCACACAACAGTGTTGGTCAACAATGATGACTAAGTTTGTTCTTTTCACATGCTTAAATGTTGTGATTATCAGAAAATTTCTGATGCTGGTCTGTAAGGAAAGGCATGATTTTTTAGTGTTTTAAGGAAATGCTGATTTCCAAAAGAAATTGTAGTGAAACTTTTTCTTCTGGAGAATCTTGACATGGAAGGAGAAAATGTTTGGGTATTGAGTAGATATACAGAGCTGATAAGGGCTAAAGGACAGGAGGGTGGTCTTTAAACAGCTGAAGAAAAACATTGTGGAGGAAAACAGAGATGTAGTTCTACAGCTGTCAGAGTTCTAGGGAGAAATGGTTAGGTAGAGAAACATTTAAAACACAGAAGAAAAATTATTGTGTTGGAAAAATAACAAAGAATTGCTGTGCTGGAGAGATTTCCAAAGCTTTTTTTGATGAGCATAGGAAAAACCAACTAAAATATGGAGAGATCCTGGAGCTTGTTTTGTCATTAAAATGAGCAATAGGACTATTGCATTACTGTACACAAGTTGTTTCCCAGTGATTACCTTTGTTGGTAGATCTTGCCAACATTGCACTTATGTGTCATCAGCAGCTCTAAAAACCCTAAAGGGTGTTAGAATGACATTTGGTGCAGAGTTTTAGACACTGGGGAGTTACATCTCACTACCTGACTATTTTTTTTTTGAAATTATATTGGCATTACTTGTTGGCTGGTCTAAACAAGTGCTGTTCCCAGATGGATTTCTGCCCAAAGTTTGCAGGAGTTTGAAAGAAACAAGAGATAAAGGTCATTCTATTCTTGCTCTTTTCCCTTGGGTAGCAGATCACTGTGATCATTCACCTGCACTGATTCCAGATAAACAAACAGTAGAGACATAATTGTAGTAAGTAAATACCTGACTTGTGTTGCAAAGGACTGCAAAATTTTACTGCAAATTTTACTGCAAATCAGTAGCTGTGAGAAATCTTTGATTGTTTTCTCCCTTCAGCTACTAATAAAGGGTTTGGAAGAAGATATAGGGCTAAAAGACTGGATGAAAATTTAAAATTACTGATTTTTGAAAAAATGTGTCAGATTTTTTTGAAGAATTCAGTAATTGACAAGTTTTACAGAGAGGAAGACTGACAGACTGTTTTTTTATGTCTGTGTATATAACAGTTTTGTTCTTCCTTGCCTTTTTACTTGAAATTTGCATAAAGTTCTATGAGAGATTTAGATAAAATTCTTGAGGCATCTTTTTTTAGCAAACTACACAATATCCACATGAAAGACCATTTCTAGCTACTTTTGAGTAACTTCACATTTTCTGTCTTATTTTGTGAAATGTTGGTCTGTGAAGAATGTGTACTTGTTTGTTTTTGTTTCTTGAGGCTTTTTTTGTTGGTTGGCTTTTTTGATTATTTTTGTTTGGTTTTTTTTTTCTTTCCATTCTAATTCCTGAAGATTCACCTTGAATTATAAATTACCTAGGTCTAATGATTGATAATGCAATTACCTTTGTCTAATGATTGATAGTGATGGGATGTGAGAAGTGAATGCTGTTGCTTTGGATGACTCGTGCTTAAGAAGTCTAATGCCATTAAATGTGTAAATAAGTGCCAGCTGTGTTCAGAGCTTTCTGTAGGTGCTCCTTTAATCAGACTGGAGTCTGAGAAAGTATAAATAAGAAATTTAGAAATAGTCATTGATGGGGAAGTAAAAAAGAAAAGAGTTATTTAATTTGCTTTTATAAAAGAAGTTTTAAAACCTGAGGAAATAGTCTCATTTTTGACTACATTAACCAGAAAAAAAGATGAAAGTGAGAGTGGAAAGTGGGAGCTCTAAGACAATGTGCAAAACTTGCTCATAGCAGTAAATATTAAGAGACCTGTGGATGTGCATCTTTTTTATCCCCAGGATTGATTCAGCTGGCAGTTTGTCATATGCCCACGTGCCACAGGCTAAGTGGAAGAGAAACAAGACACTGTTTTCCCTTGTAAATTTCCCTGAGGATAAAAAGTTCTTATGTTTAAGAGAGCTGAGCTTTGTAAGGATCCAAGGGGAATAGGCTTTAATACTTTGTGGTCATCATATTGTTTGGGTTGGAAGGGACCTTTACAGATCATCCAGTCCAACCCTTTGGTCGTGTGCAGGTACATCTTTCTTTAGACCATGTCACTCAAGGACTCGTTCAACTTGACCCTGAACACTTCCTTTGATGTATAGATGGCTTTTGTTGTTATGACAGCAACTGTGACTCCTGTGTCTAGTAGTTCTCAAGCCTGAACCTGGAAAACCAGCAAGGTCAGAGCCTTGGTTGCATATTCAGGTTAGGATTGATAATAATTCTGTGTGAATTGTAATGCCTTCTGAATAGTGAGTTTTCCCCATAGCAAAAATGCTTTTAAAGTTGCATTGATGTTCTGTAAAGTAATTATAAAGGCAAATGATACAGATGCAGAACATACCTGGCCAGGAGAAAAGAGAAATTTTTATAAAATTAAATGTGTTAAGAGGAACATTTGAGTTTTGACTTGATGCCTTGGGTCTCTGTAAGCTCTTCAAAGCAAGTTCAAAATTTGCATTGGTGGTGAGGAGGAAAATAAAGTAAAAGGAGCAGCCTGTGATTGTGTCACAGAATTAGTATTCAGGAGATTTGGTTTCTTTTTACATGCTAGTAAAAAATATGCAATTTAAAAACAAGCAAATAATTTTTCCTGGTACTAATGTCAAGAATAAGACTTTAGAGAGGTGCTGAGAGTCTTAAGAAATTGCTTTTTTATAAAGAATGTCAATGCCACAAATGGTAGTCTCACTTTATGATATAAAGATATGATAATTGGAATTAAAGCAGAGTGCTGGAACTGGAATTTTTTTTTGCCCTGATAATCAGATTTAGCCGAGGAACAGATAGAAGGAATATTAAGCATTAAGAAAAAGTGCTGAGCATTAGTCACAGGACATTCTTATGAATTCTCCCTAGATTCCAGTATTGAGATTAACAATTACTGAGAAGGAATTGACAGCCTGCTTTAGCAGATAATGATTTACTAGTGTATTTGTAACAGGTCAACTAGCCCAAGGTTCCCATGATCCTTCTCACTTACAAAGTACCTTGGTGCTCCTGCTGACCCAAGAGATCTCTTAAATACCCATCAGTGCACTGAAATCTTATTGATGAAGTAATGAGTAAGTCAGCACTGCCTCTGTTTCTAATGCAGAAGACAAAACAATCATGCAGATTTCTTCCCAGATAGATTGTCCATTCTGATAAAACAGTTCCTGTCTGGGCCTTTGCTCTTTCTAGTAATGGAGAAGGGCAATTAATCTTGTAGGGACTATTGCTGAAATCCAGAAGTTGTATATTATGTCCCCTGAATTTCAAACATATTATACAACTAAGATTTGTCTAAAATCCCAAATGTCTTTTAAGTTTAAACAGACAATGCATTCTCTGCTCTGATTGTTGTACTTTCCTTGGATTGACAGTTGTTAGCTAAAATCATGTCTTTCATTCTGTGTTTTTCACCCTTTGAATTTAGCCTTGTGGTTTAATCAAAGGTTCTAGTGATATCTTAGGCAATTTTGTAAAATCACTTGGCTTTAATTTCTTGGCTGAGAGTGAAGCTGAGCAAATGTTTTCTTGTGTGCTTGCTTTTTCATTTTTTCCTCAGGGAAAAAGCAATAAGAGTGGGAGGAAAAAAGATTAATCAAATACATTTCTGCTGAAAATCTTGACCCTTTGGTATATTATCAGAAATATTCATTTCAGGAAAAACCCAAAGGCGTTTGACTAAACTCTGCAATTTTTAATTACAAACTTTGGGATACAAATTGAAAGACTGTTTATATCCATAATATTTATCAAATGGTGTACATTTCCCATTATTTTTTGAAGTAATCTAGTGTTTGAAATGCAGATGTCATGGTGCTGCAATCTTCTGTCTTAACAAGATAGAGATCTTTCGATGTAGAATTCATTAGATGTGTTGCATGACTGGGGAGTCTGACATATAAAAGAGTATTGAGCCTAAAGAGGAGAAAACAAGACTTTTCTCTGTTTCAGCTCTAATTTTCCCATCCTTTGAAAATGTTGCTTTCAACATTTATCATTTTTATCCAGCACTGACTGAAAGTATTTCCTTTCTCCTACACATTTTATGGCTTTTCTACTTAGATTGCAGAATGTACCAAGCTCTTGATCTCTGGCCTCTGTGTCTGGTGGTCAAGTAAAGAAAAACTACCAGCACACTGTAACTGATTGCCAGAATGGAGCATCAGGAATGATGTATTTTGTTAGGATGCCCCAGCTTGCACTAGAAAACAGATGCCTTGACTTGTGCATTTGGTTCATTTCCTGGTGCATCCCATGCTGGGGAGCAGGTATTCCCTGACAGCTGCTGTGCATGCAGTGTTGATTTATATAAATGAGTGATGGAATTAGAAGATAAAAATTAGTCCCTTCAAGAAATCTCATTCTGTATTTCAGGATTGACTTGGGAAATAAGCCCATTGATCAGATCCTGTGCTTTTCTAAGCTGAGAAGTATCAAAAGGGTAGAGGACACTCCATTATTTTCAGACTCTGACTGTTTCTTATCTATTATATCTTTGCCATTAGTTTAAGATAGATGGCTAGCACAGGAAATCTTCATGGGCCAATTTCATACCTCATCTATTTTAAATGATAGAAATTGTTAATTTCTTCCCTATATGCCTATAAAATGGACATGAATAATTTCTCTAAATATATGTATATGTGTACTTAAAACAATACTAGTAAAAAGGCAAAGTATTTTTTAAATTATTTTTAAAAATACATGTATAAAAACCCAGCATATTTTTTATTTCTAAGTCACTTGAGATATTGCTGCTTTCCCTTGAAATATTCCAAATTCTTCCCCTGAATGAAAGCATGATAGCACTAAATTAACATCTTTTTAATTCCAAGTCTTCTTACAGGGGACAGTGTAGGCCCAAGATATTCTCTCTTCTTCCTGTTTTTTGTCTTCATGTTCATAACATGTCTACAATACCCTCTAAATGGAGTGAATGCATATTGCATATCTGTGCCCACTCACCATGTTACACACATATTTATTTTCACCTCTGTGTTAAACTAATTTCTGTGTTAACAAAATCCAAATTTAAGATGAAATTCATTCTTGCACTGTTTTTCCTCAGAAAATGGCCATTCTAACAACCCCTAGTGGGTCTGAAAATTTTGAAACATACTTCTCTAAAAATTATACTTCTGATACATTCTGACATTTTAACACAAACTAGAGTGGTTCAGAATATCCCTTCTCTTTTCTTGCTAACATAAAAACATTAAATTAATCACATTCAGTTACAGCTGGAATTAAGCTTCCAGACGTTTTTTTTAAAGGGGAGAGAGAGAGAGACATGAGTGACTATTATTAAATGTTTTCTTCTGTATGTCAAAATCTTCATTTGAAAATTAAAAGTGCTGAATTAGCAATTTTGTCTGCTTTTTCTTCATTTTAATGTTTCCATTTCTTCATCAGAGGACTGAATTATCTTGTAGTCTAGTTTTTATAACCTGCTTTAAAATAAGTAATACTGTGTCCTGTGAAAATACTTTTTTTTTTTTTTTTCATTTTTGTGGCATGACATCCTTTGCGCTGTGCAGTGAAAGGACTTTGACTTGGCAACAGATCTATCTTATAAAGTAAAACCAAATCAAATATATATATGAAAGTACTAGTGTCTGTGATCAGAAGGTAATCTCTCTGGAAACCTTTAGGCTAACACTAACTCAGAGGAAGTTGTGTCAGACCATTTAGTGGCCCCAGATAAAAGAGCTCAGACACAGGAGGAAATGGGACAACTTTCTATCAGAAAGACGAACATTTTCCTGAAATTTGTTGAGAATTAATTTCTTTTTCATTTGTCTGCTTGCACTGGTTTTAGACAAAATTGTTTTCTATAGGTCTGTGGTTGCCAATGAAGATATATTACTGGGTCCAGAGAATTTGATTCTCAAGGTCTGATAAGCACTCATAGTAATATTTTCCTCTGCTGAGAATCCTTGTCTTACTCCACTCTTCAATGTATTAAGTTTTGATAGTGTTTAGTAATCATTGGTGCTTGTTTGGGGTATGTATAGCTTATTCACAGTGGGATGGTGCTGAATAGAATTTTTCAGAAGCAAATGACATAGGAAGGATCCACGTTAAATGACTCTTCCATCTGGATCAAAATGTTGTTATGTACAACAATTCACGAAGGTAAAGACCTTAAACTTCAGATTCCTGTAAAAATCAACTCAGAGTTCCTTTTCTAATGAGGTAAGACATGATTGAAATTCAAAAACAGTACTTACTTACTTGTAAGTCTCGTTCCAAAATGTCATGCAAACAGCTTTGTGTCCTCATGCTGCAGTTTTAATATTGTAGCTGTTCTCATTGCAAACTATTAATTCAGGTTACTCTTCCTCATTTCTTACAGCACCTTCTACTCCTTCATTGGTCTTTTGACCCTTCGAAATGAGATCTTTGCAAATTGGCAGATTCTTGCTATCCACCCAGGAAATCATTCCCACAGCCAGTAAATATTTGTACCTGGAGAACATTTGGTGTTTTGCTGCCATTGATATGCTGCGTGCACTTTGCAGCAAATGACATCTGACTCACAAGCAGCTTGAGTGGAGCCCAGCTGATGCACCCTCAGGAGCACTTCTGTGGAACGGAGCCAGCGTTGGTGTTTTGTGGGGCGGCAGAGCGACCTTTCTTCCGGGGCCCCTGGTGCCCACCCACAGCGTGAGTGATGCCCTCTCCCACCATCTCTTATGACCCACAAGAAGAAACGCTGGCAGAGGCACAGCTAAGCCATCCATCACAGCTCCAAAAACATGACCTTGGCTGCTGAGTAAAAGGTGTGCTTAGATATAGGTTTGCAGCTGCTAATGCTCCGTAGGAGACTGAGGATTACAGCTCTGTGACTGGCTAATTTGCAGTATAATTGTTTACTGTGGTCTCAACACCACAGCGCTTCCACTTCCTGAAATTCTATGATGACTGTTCTAATATTTGGAGTATACCTTAAAAGTATTGATATAAAAAAAAAAAAATTGAGAAAAAATTCCTGTTAAAAAGGAGGCAGGAGGAGAACTCCTAGCTGTCATGGAAATTGAAAATATCCCAAACTGTGAGGAGGGATTAGAACTCAGAAGAAAACAAACTTATTGACAAGTCATTATCACAACCAGACTTTTGGTGGGGATTGCTAAATGTTATATAGATTGATTCTGGTGGAGTGTTCCATACTATGAAAAACAGCAAAACTAGGTGAGTCCAGCTGTAAAGATTTTACAGTCTTGTAAATGCTCAAGAACAAATTAAAATTCTGGGAATTAAAAGTCTGTTGTCTGATTGTCTCTGTGGCAAAGCAGTTTATTGCATTATGTGTCTTGTACTGATTAACTTTTATTCAATGGGAAGTAAAAAAACACTAAAAGCTTTTTGAGTGACAGTGAGCACAGTGATTTTATGAGCACAGTGATTAACTTTGAAAGACTGTCTCAGCTGACTCAAAATGGCAGCTCCTGCCCAACTGAAGAACAAGATTTGTCTCCCTGTTTAAAGGCGTTGCAATGATAATAGAAAAGTAATGGGTTTTTTTAGTCTTCTTCCCATTTCACAGTTATATCTTGTGAAAGGCTCAGGATATGATGTGAATAAGCAACTAAAGTTCAGAAATTTCTCCAATCCCTTTTATGTGCATATTCAATTGCACTTATCTCCTGAGATATCTTTTTTCTTCAGGTGTTAGCACAGCTGGAAGTACTTTCAGACTCTCTTTCTTTGTAGGAATTTTACAGCTAGAGCCACAGAATTTAGAGACAAAAGGAAAATTAAAGAGAAGAACTTGGGGAACATTATCAAGGTTCACTACATGGAGTTTCATGGGGAAAACTTACTTTATTAATACTGCCTCAGATACCTGCACATTCCCTTTTAAATCCTACAAATATTACCATGAGTTTTTTCTAGACAACTCCAAAGGTATTCTTAATGGATGCTATATCATAATGGATGCTATATCATATCAGCATGTTCCACTAATACAATGTAATAGTCACTGTATAATCACTGCTTTTCTGTCCCTCAAAAGGGAGAATTACCAAAATTTTGAATTCTGCAGTTGTAAGGTCAAAGGATCTCAAAAATTTCTCCTACCTTCCTACAGTGTGAGACACAGGCTTTTTTTAAGAAACATTTCCTTTCCTGATACCTCACAGCTCTCATGAAGAATCTCAGCTGCAGATGAAAGTGCAGTTAAAAGCAATTTCAGGTAGTCCATCACAGGGTGCCTAGACAGAGGAGGAGAGTTTGACTCTAGGGGCTCAGGGATGGTTCAGGGAACATGATTAAGGGGGATGCTCTCTTGCCAAGCCAAGGCAAACGGTCATCCCAGGATGGGATGAGGAAACACATATCTCTTTCCCCTGAGGTGTGCATACAGACCCTGACAAAGCATGAGGAAGCGTCTTCATCACTCCTTGGGAGTAGCTGTAGGTCTCTGTCATGTTTGGAGCAAAAAAGTTGCAAGAGAAAAGATGTGAATTACAGAACTAGCATGGAAATGGCCAGCAGCTCTTTGACAGTCAATTTATCCATTCCACAGGAAAAAAACAATTGTAAAGTCAGATTAGAAATGTCATAATTAAGAAAATTTCAAAGCAAAATCACAAATCCAGACCCCACTACTCAAGTACTCAAATTAAATATATTTACTATGCCAAATAAATCTTATAAGCAGCATGGTTAAAGGGACATTCAGGCTTCATGGCTTTGCAGGATCTATTACATTTGTTGGGTTTTTATTTAGTAGCTACTAAGACTATTTCTTTTGGCTTGTCTTGGCAGAAATATCCTTTATTCCCTCTGTCTTGATCCCAGGAAAGTCCTTGTGAAATCACTCTTTGATTGTTTGCCTCTCAAAAGTGGCAATCTTGCTTCCTATGAAAGATATGTACCCTTTCTTAATGTGAGCAGTTCTGGTATTTCTGCTGAGAGGATGAGGGTGTGTCATTAAGAAACTCCCTATGGCTTTTGGTAGACTTGTAGGCAGCACATCTGCGTGTTTAAACATTTGTTTTTCTCCTTTCCCTGTAACATCTATATATTCATGGAATCATAGAACAGCCTGGATAGAAAGGGACCTTAAAGATGATTCATTTCCAACCCCCCTCCCATGGGCAGGGACAGTTCCACTAGATGCAGTTGCTGAGAGCCACACCCAACCTGGCCTTGAACACTAATGGGACATCCATGGCTCCTCTGAGCAGCCTGTTCCAGTGTTTCACCACCCTCACAGCAAAGAATTTCTTCCAAACATCTAATGTAAACCTACCCTCTTTCAGTTTGGACATGTCTTCTTGTCATACTCTGTAGGCTTGTGAGTTACTCTGTCATATATCACTGTGAAATATTTTATAATCCCAGAAGCAGCAGCACTGGGTGTGCTTCTGGTTATATCACATCTGTATAAGTAAAGTTTAGAAAACCAATCAGTAATAATTTTTCAACATCTTGGCCAATTTAACAGTAGGCTTTACCATTAAAAATGGAAAAAAAATCGTTCCAAATGGAGTCACCCAATGCATTTAACCATGATTTTTTTGCCCAATGAAAAAGTATGCTGGAGTCATACTGGAATGATGTTAGAAAGCCTGAGGGTTTTTTTTTCTTGTTTGGTTTTTTTTTTTTGTTTTTTTTTTTTTTTTTTAATTCAATTAGTATGAACAACAAAAGGCTACTTTCAGTTTTGTTTGTAGCAAATTTTCTTTCTTGGTTGTTATAAATTCTCCAAATGCAGCAATGTTATTTTCCAGGGACAAAGAATGTTGGTCTTTAAAAAGTAAATTGCTCCCACAGAAATTTTGTAACACATTTCATGGTAGCTTTTCCATTAATGTTGGATGTTGTAATTGCTCTTTCAGTTATTAGACACTTGGCATCATTGCATCAAAGTCATTTGACTACACTGCCAAATCAGAAAGAGAGCGCCGAATGACATGTTCATAATTTTTTTTTTTTTTATTTTTTATTTGAATACTACCCTTTTGTGATATGGAACCTCCTAGAGACTTTATTCTCTTTTTTTTTTTTTACCTATTTTAAATATTTTTATTTCCTCAGAGAAAAATCTCTTAAAATTCTGTGTATTCTACATATGCACCTGTATTTATATATCTGCATTAGATAATTCATTTAAATTATTTAAGGAGCTTGACAATATTTGACAATATTTATGAGTTGTGAAAGTTGAGTATGATTAATTCTTCTGTCTGGAGTTGAAGGCATCACAAATTGTTTTTATCACTCTAAAAAGAGGAGAAAAAAACCCCTGCATTATTTTAGGGTCCACTTTTTTCTAACATCGACTTCTGCTTCCTTTTGGGGATCTCTCCCTTTCTGTGGCATTTTATGATAGCATCTGATAAAGACTGATGTAATTTCTGAGTCAGTGAGAGTGATCTAATGCCACAGACCTTGTGACTTTGTGTCATATCAATTTCCAGGTAAGTGGCATAGATCACCCCTTCCTCTACTATGCTTTTATAAGGACAGCCATCCAATAGGATTTCTGACTACCAGGAGGACAGAAGGTCAACAAGTCAGCCCATGTGCTATTTCATGTACATCCTCTCTACACTCTGGTTTTTCACTGGGGAACTTGACATTTATTTTAATAGCAGTAAAGTTTTCTTAAGTGAAACTGCTGTTTGATGTTGAAGGAAATAAACCTTTTTAGCAAGGTAAAATGCTACTCTGAAAACAATTTTCATCCCCTCAAATGCTTTTCTTCTCTGTTTTTGACACACTTGTCACCAGAGGGGTGTTCAACAGGGTTAGCTGTAAATATCCTTTAGAAATCCCATATTACCAGCTTCTTTTTTCTTCTGACACCAACTTTCTGAAATGAAATATAACAATCCCTAAGAACTAGAATTTTCCCCCAGCAAAAAAAAAAAAAAAAAAAGAAATCTCACAATTTCAATTTTCAGTATGGCATTTGACTGCAATTTTGGTAAAGGAAATAGCACCCTTTACATGTCTAATGGACTAAATGCTCACACATTTTTCAACAGAAGGGTGTTTTCCTGGCCTCTATGATTTTCTACTGGTCTATTATATTATGGAAAAATAACTTTAAGTGATCCTCTGCGGTAAAAAACTTCTCATTTTTATATTGGAAGAGGTTCTAAGGTTGATGTTAACACCTGTAACAAGTATAAAATTGTGATGGGAAACCAAGCAATCAAGCACTGGAAAGGAGACAAGCTTTCTTGAAAGAGAAGAAACTCTGATTGTGAAGTACAAGAAAGAGGAGCCACCACCTCCACCACAAGTCTGCAAACACCTGCTGGGTTTTTTTTTCATATTTATTTATTAATTCTGATTTGGTCTCATGCTAGTTTTTCACTGACTAACTGTATGAACCTTGTCTTTTCTGTCAAAATAAGATAAAACCACATATATTTTGCAAAGATACATGTAGGGAGTCAAGCATGAAGGAGATTAGGAATTTTCTTGGATTTCTCTTTTAACAGGAAGTATTTTCAAAGCAGTGCATCTTCTTTGCTACAGATGATGATCAAAAGGCAGTAAGATCAAATTCACTCTAATGAAAGCCTGCTACTCCAATAGTCAATTTGTTCAAAATTAATCAGGTATAATAATAGAATATTCATTATATCCCATCATGGTAATTATATTTAGATGTTCAGTTTAGCACTAACTTGCCTGCAATGGGGGATATAGTCTTGATTTGGCTGCTTCTGTAATTAGTATGAAGAATCCTATTGGCTTCAGCCATGAGAGACAAGCAGAGTTATCATCTCTGCTGAAAGTGAATGGGACAAAACTGCTGAGGCCCCGGGCCATTGCCAGAGAAATGCCTACTCCCTGGTCCTGGAGCTGCCCCAGGGGTGCCCCCAAGCTGCTCTGCTTCCTCCTTGCCATCCTGGGGATCGCCCACAACTTCCCCAGCTCCAGGATCCCACTGGCTCACATGGTGCCCTCACCCTTTTAAAGAAGTTATGCTCTATGGTGACAAAAAAAAAATATTGGTGAAGAAAGCTAAGATAACCCCATCAAAATGTACTGTTCTATGAAGAGTGTTTCCAAAACAGAATGTCTTTGAAAGATTTTTATGTGCCTGACACTTTCAAGAAATTCACAAAATAGTGCCTTTGTTTTGCTGTCATTTTGAAATGTTTTGTTCCCTGTATAACATTAATTTTCTTTCAAAATGTCCTTTCTTTTAGCAAGTGATATAATTATAAGTGGTCAATTAGAATAAGAGCTCGTTCACAGACATTTCACTAGCTTACCAGTTGGACTGTGTATTAATTTTTTGCAAAAATGCAGAGGAATCATCTGCAAATATTTGCATGCAATGTATGAATATTAGGGAAAAAGGTATCTAGTTCTTTGTCAAGGCACTGTAATCAGGCTGAGAAAATGTGATCTTTTTTCACCAGTAGTTTTGAAAAAGTGTCACTTTATTTGTAAAAGGTTAAAATAGCCTCTCAAAGTGATCATGGAGGGCTTTACAGTAAGTACATAAGGAAATATTCACAAAACCTGCATTCAACCTATGTTGCACAATTTAGTTCTGCATATTGTTAGATGGCACTTTGGTGAGGTGGTAGATAATGCCAAAGAGTAACCCCGGGTCTATCGGATGAATCTGTCTGCTGTGTGCTCTGACTGCAGAGTCCCAGATCCATCTCCATGCTGCATGATCCTGCTCAGGCAGTCTGTTCAGAGATAAGGAATAGTTCCTTGGCCAGCTGCAAGCCCTATCAGTTAATATCTGACAAACTACTGAGCGTTTTTGGTGGGTGAAATTCCTCCCTGTGTACTGAGTCAGGATGAAGTCTGAGGGAAGGTCAAGATCTACCTGCATAAGATAATTGCAGTTTATAGAAGTACTGTCTGGCTGACATGACAGTAAAATTCAATACTTATATAATATCCTATAACAGCAATAAATATCTCCATAAAATTGTTTGTCCAATGGCTTCAGACTGCCAAATCAATAAGACAGCAGGAAAATGCTGAATTAATTAACCTGATAAATAGATTGGCAACCTATATTTCTAATGATCACTCCGAATTTAATAAACTGTAATCACAGAAAGACAGTGTGATAAAGCATCAGAGGAGAACCTTGTAGATCCACTTATCTGGTAATTCTAGCCAGTATGAAAATCTGCAAGTAAACAAGCTACAGTGTTTCAATCTAGATGGCACCGTTTGTTATTCAGAAGCATAACTACAGGCACTGTTTCTGTTCCTTGGGAGATGAAACAAAGATCCCTGAATGCTTCCTACTCTGAAGTGTTTGTGTATTGGATATGAAAAACCTGCAAGATTAGACAGTTTCTGCTTGCTTATATCTATGAAGCAAAGCTGGGCATCCATAACCAGTTTTTAAAAACTGGCCAAAGAAAAGTATATTTGAGTTTTTAACTTAAAATGCTCTGGAGATAGGAACCTGAAAACTTGAACAACTCTCAGTTCAAATGCTGAAAGGGGAGTTCCTGTTTCACAAAGATTAGTGAGAAGTTGTATCCTCTCTGTGTGGCACATTTAAGTTAAGGGACACAGGATTGCTTTCCCATTCTTAGGTGTTGGTCCTCAAAACACCTGACTCCATCCTCAGCTGAGATCAAGTTCTCATCATTTACTCTCATGCATTCTTTTCCACAAAAAGAAAATTGTTGATTTGTTTTAAGGGACTGTGTTGTGCTCAAGTAGATCATTGCCTGATGCTCTGCTGTCCTGATATGGACAGCAGCTGAATTTAAATGTAGCCAGAGGTAACCTCATAAATGTCCACTTCCAATGCACCTGTCCTGCCTGGACCCCAGTTGCATCACTCTGAGCATGAAAGTATCACAGAAGTAGCAGGGCTTTTTTTCTTTTTCCCTGTATCCTCCTTAGTAGAACCATTTACAGTGAAGAAATAGAACAATATCAGTGCCAGAATAAGACAGTTTGAACATAACTGATGTTATAAACAGAGTAGTAGTGAAAGTACATGCTATCAATGAATCAAAGCTGGTAGTATTTTCATGCCAGGTAGGAAGGAAGAAGAATTCATGAGCATGAATGGGTCATGGTAAATTTAAGGTAAAGTAAAAAAAAAAAAAAAATAAAAGTACAACTGTCCATAAAACTTCAGGATAAGCAGCTGTCAGTCTTTTTAGGAGAGTTTGTCCAAACAAATCAGCAAAGATTTCCCTTTAAAACCAACTTAATTTATGTACAAAAATTTTAGGGAGTTTTTTTCCTTTTGAAAGAGCATTTTTATTGTCCCTGTGTGACTGAAAAGGTCTATGAGTAGCACTGAGACTGTGAAATCTCTGGTGCAAATGAAGTGGCACACTGTTAAACATGACTATTAAACTATTTTCTTGGGAGTTGTTTTTGATTCATGTGGAATAGATTAAAAGTCTGTTTCAAATCCTACAAGATTTCCCATGGAGTATAATTATACATGAAACAGAATAAGAAATGCAGTCCAACAATTACTTTAATTAGATGGTAGTTACTGAAGCTGTCAGTGTGCCTAGTCCTACAAAGAACTTAGAAGGAAAAGTTAGGTAATGGAATTGTTGATAAATGTTTGCACTTCAGAGGAATTAATTATCTGTGTAAATAAATAATGGGTCAGAAAACTGCAATCAGCTGATGGGATCCTGCCCTTCATCGTCACTGATGGCACAATACCTATCTCAAAGACCAATTTTCTGTCTTAATAGAGCAGCTCTCAAGGGCCTGCACTGCTCCCTTCAAGCAACACAGCTTTCTGCAGTTTTATGGGGTCTGAAACTTGTAACAAGCCTGAGCTCTAGTAACATTATGAGCTTGGCATCGGTGACACTTGAGATTTCTTTTTTGTCTGCTAGCCATTTTGTCAACAAAATGAGTTTGACTACTACTGAATGCAATAGAAGAGGTCAAGATATTCGTTTTCTTTGACCAGTCAACATTAGTTCTACCACAGACACCCTGCAGAGCCTCTGCCATTGCTCTGAAGCATCTGCCGGAAGAGGAGGTCAGGTGGGAGCGACCAATTTAGTTCTGGACTGGAAGTTTTTATGTTCCTACATAAACCTACATGTATTAGTACAGTACTACTCAAAAGAAGCTCATAAAACAGGAGGTCAGAGTTGTGTAGCTGGGGGTTGCAGAAACACCGTAGTTCTTTGGAGCTGAATATGTGTGCTTCTTGCCTCCAGGTCAAGTTTTAAATTCATTTTAGGTCAAAAAAGTGTTGAAATTCTCCTAGTTGATGATGCAATTTGTTTGCCTTGTTGTGTGTATGTGTTCTATTGAGGCCTTTGTGGCATGTTAGTGGGCAGTCCTGGCTGAGAGGAATGGCCAAAAGCTTACTGAACCATGAAGGTCTTCCATATAATTCCCACATGAGGGCAATCAAAACATTGTCCTTCCATCACCAGAGACAAAGCACTCTGAAGGCACAGGACAGGAGCAATAGTACTGTCCCTGCTCCTACAGACCTGC
Source organism: Lanius collurio (assembly GCA_020086605.1). NCBI lineage: Eukaryota > Metazoa > Chordata > Aves > Passeriformes > Laniidae > Lanius > Lanius collurio. The sequence continues at coordinate 31,445,727 of JACBWW010000002.1, forward strand.
AAATAAACTGTGTTGTGGCATTCTTTCTCCCTTGCACTAGGTGAAGTGCAGCAATGGAGACAGGAACACACAGGAACTGAGCTTTTGATGGGGAGAAGGTAATAATTTCCAGCTCTAGGAAGGGCAGAGAAAGATAATTTAGTGTGCTCTCTTCAATTTCTAGGTTGTTGGATACTATCATCTTGCCACGTTCCTAAAAACACCCTAGTGCCATGCCTCAGATCGATCTATCTATCTATCTATCTATCTATCTATCTATCATCTAGATATAGATACAGATATAGAACCTTTAGATTTGCATGCTGTGGATCCAGCTATTTTTACTATGATTTTCAGTCAAAGTCCAACAAATAGTGCGTTATAAGCTTCAGGAAGGAATTGTCAGGAGATGATGCTTAGGTATGACAACATTTCAGTGGGTTTCAGCTGTGAAATCCATGTTACTGATGAGTTTGTACAAAAAGAGAGGAGGGAAGAATGCCATAAGAGCAGATGTTCCTTGGAGAATACATTTGATTCTCAGCTGTAAGCCTTTAGGAGAGACACGTAGTTGAGGAACTGTTCTTGACAGAGACAATAAAGCAATTCCCAGTTCTCTGAACAAGTACCCAAGATTCAATTCCACGGATTGCAGAATCTTGCTATTTGCCTCTCAACTTAACTGAATTAATTATGGTTCACAGTTTATGTGGATGAAGAATAAATACCAGAGTAAAACCAAAACTCTAACCTCTTGCTTAATTGCACATTGCATCTTCATAGACAAGAAAATCTGATTCTCTTCAGAGAGACTTTAAGGCATGTAGAAGTGTATGGTTAAAGAGAAGGAAATGTACTGGCCCCCTGAGCAAATGATGAACAAGTGAGTATCACTCACAGATTTCTTTTCCACCTATCTCTTCCTTCCTCCCACCCCATCCTGATTAGGGACTTGATTTAGGCAACAAATATATACATACAATTTGCATTTTTTCCCAAGAGTTTTAGTTTGCAACATTAACAGTGTTCTCTTCCATGGTAACACAAGGAGAATCTCAGAAGTGGAGTTTAAAAATGGTATGTAGGCCTCTGATTTAAGTTACAGATTTTTAAGGATACTCTGACAAGTAAGTAAACTCAAATATAATATTAAAGTTTTACAGATAGCTCTTTTCATCTGTGGGGCAGAAGGTATACCCTGTACTGAGGTGTTAGTCTATTATCTTAGGACATGACTGGAAGGGCTCCAGGGTTCTTGCTGACAGCTGGGTTCTGAACTCCTGCTCTGAGTTCTCAGCCAGCACGTCATCAACTAATGCCTATTCTTGCCTTAAATCCCACATGCACTTCTACTTAGTCATTTCTCAACATTTTTTTCTCAGTTTCTATATACTTTCTTGGAGCTGTCTTGGGTGCAAAAGATTTGCCAGATTAAGATTTGAGGTAATTTTCTTCATATTCCAGCTCATTGTCATAGCTGGTCACGTTGAGATCTAGGCACGAAACAGAGTAACCATGCCCAAAACCCCAGTGCAGCCATTTAAACACTTCTAGCTTCGCTATGTCACCAGGGGTCAATCACCTGAGAAAACAGGAGTGCAGAGTTCACTGTGAAGCCTCCCCACTTTCATATACTGACTGCCCACATACAATATATGGTAGTCAGAATGCGGAACAGAAGGAGAGGAGACAAGGAAGGAAGGGCTCAGAACAACCTTCTGTTGCAACAGTGATGCCAGCATCTGCCACAATAGGGAACTGGGTAGAGCAATTGCTTGGATCTGATCACCAGGCCTCTATCTCTCAATTACCCCATAAAGGAGTTGCTGGGACTCTCATATCTCTGGTATCTTGGCACTTTGCCAGGCAGGATTGGTAGAAGAAGCTTCTGTACCAAAGTCTAGATGTACTGCTGACCTGATATGCCACAGGCATGGCTTAACAGGAGCCAGGCAAGAGCAATGGGTGTTAGGCAAGTTGAAAATAAGCATTCATAAACATCAGACAAAGCAAAGAAGGAAGTAAGACCTCTATTTGGGGAAAAATCTTTTGTCTTGCATTGTTAGAAAGCCTGTGTTGAGATCAGCAGGAATTGGTGAATGGATAAGATGAATTGTCCAAATTGATGAATGGGTAGGATAGAACAGGCTTCACTTCCAGCCAGATGTCTCACTACGTTCCTCATCTCTGTTATCTCTATTTCTCCAAGGCCATTTAACTCTACTCTCCTGGAGGCACTTCCTCCTGTGGGATGTGAGCTTCAGTAAATGGCAGTGAGCCTGGATAGTTAATAACCTTGTTCCCTGCAAGACAGGTGGGATTTTTCTGGCCATTGGATGGAGTCTGAGGGAATGCAAAGGTTACTCCAATTACTTGGAACACATATGTTTGCCTGAAGATATTTTATTCTTCTGAAGATCTTTACATTTTTAAGTTTGGGTGGCTTTTTTACTTGAGTTGCAATGAACAATAACTAAATAATCCTTGGTGATTAGTGGAGATGTTCAAACAGACCCAACTCTGGCTTTCATGAATTTTTCAGCAGATAAGTTCACCAAGAGTTCTAAATCCTACTTTTTTTCATTTGTAGTTAGTGTTTTTTTTGCAGGTTGGGAGGTGAGGAATGCTTCCTTTGCATTCCCCAGACTTTTAAGAAACTGTTTTCTTCTTTACTATGCAATCTCTGTTTTTTATTTCTACCTCTTATCTGTCACTTCACAGCCATTCAATAGGTGCAATATGCCTACACTTGCTTCTAAAACACAGTCAGCTTCCAAGGCAGGAACACTCCTTGAAAAAAAAATCAAAAGCTTACTATTTGGAATAGACTGTCAAGGGAGAAGTTGCTTCACTTAGCCCAGCCAGGAGTCAGCAAATTCTGAAGGCGAGATGAAGTCCCACCATTAACAAGTTGTGAAATGTGCAGGCACAGCCAGGAAGGTTCTCTGTCCTGCCACTGCTGAAAGCTGAGGCGAAGTGTAGAGGAATGGCATGCTTGGGATCAAAGAAGTCAGGAGCAGAAGCACTGAAACTCCCGTCTCTTTCTAAACTTTATCTGCCACTTAAGACCTAGAGCAGGATTGTCTGAGTGTTCCATCTGTTGTGAATTGTACATTTTCATGGTTTAGGAATGGTATTTCCCAGTTTAGCACTTCCATTTAATGCTGCAAGGCACAAAAGACAGAGATCACAGGTTGAGATAAGAACAATTTACTGGAGAGAGCAATGAGATAACAAATCCAACTGCAACAGCAACCATATTAATGACAAAAATATACAAAAGAGGGGATGACTCACCTGTAAAAATGCTCACCACAGACCCTGGATGACAATGAACAAACACAGATGGCATGCTTTTTTGGACTGGAAGCCGCATCTTTTTTCTTGGAAGTCAGAGAGTCCCTTACACAACACTGACAATGATATCCATGGTCTAAAATAACACGACTCCAGGCTCTGCCTTGTCATGGTTCACTGCAAAAAATTGACTCTCTCCTGGATGGAACAAGGACACACATCACAAGAGCTCCACGAGGCATGGGCTCGTGCATGAGACAAGCAGAGTTTCACCTGCAGTGTCCTCAGTGCAAGGGAAACACCATTGTCTTTTTCTTCTCATCTGAGAGTAATATCTGGAGTTATGGCCAGTCACAATGTCATAACCAGAATTATGCTCTGGTTTTGAGCATACAAGGGGAGATGTGGAAAATGGCCGTGTCTGTCAGTCAGTTGAATTGGAAACTTTTTCTCAAAATGTGTATAATTGGGAGGGTGGATCTAAATGTGAATATAAGCTCTGTTAAAGGAACAACTTTCTCAAGAAAAAGCTTGAATTCTTAGCTTCTAGGAGCTCATCTCCTTCTTTAAGTAAAATGGAAATTTTTTTTTTTGCCCAAGAAGTATGCAGCATTATGAGTACCCTTGAAAACCTCTAATCAGTATGTTCTCTGGCTGCAGAAATCTTTTCAACAGTTCTTTCTACAATAAAGTGGCCTTTCTCTCTCCTTCCTTCCCTGCTTTTTTTTTTTAGACTGACTTAATAACAGTATGTATGGATCAAAGGAGGTGCCTTAATTTAGTTTAAAGTGGTTCCCTCAATAAGATGTAGCATTATTTGAAAATCAGTTTTATATGCTATAGTGTAGGTTCCCATGTCAACATCTTAAATGAGCTGTTCCTATCCTTTTCTTTCCAAGGATGGCCAAATAACCATGAGGTCAAGTTGAGCATTGGGGAAAGACCTTCTACCTTGCTGGGTGTTTTTGGAAAGTGAGACCTGGAATAATATATAAGCCTGCTAATTACCAAGGTTCTGTGGATTACATGATCTTCAAAATGTATATATATCATTGTAAATTTTCCTAGTCTCTCCCTCAGTTGTTGATCAATTCCAACATGAATTTCAGGGAGCTTCTGCTGTGCAGAAAATAAGATGGAAGAGGACCTCGTAAAGTCAACTGATCTTACCTTTAAGTCCAATGGTTCACCAGCTAAACTGCTGGAGGCTCTGTATTTGCCAAGGCAGTCTTAATCAGTGACTTGGCTAGCTTGGGTTTCACAGATCAATTGAAAAATGGTGTTACTCCACCTCCTCTTCTGGATATTCAGATGTGTGACAGCCCTCCTCTTTCTCACCTATTTGGAAACTGCTATCTAGAAGGAAATAGGGTGCCTGTGACAGCAGAGATGGAGAAGTGCAGAAAACACCCCATATACGGGGGTATGGCATTTGTTGACTTCCTGGAGATGTAGCTGATAGTGTAATTATATTAATGGAATTCTCTATTTTTCTGTGGTTTGTTTTGCCTTTGGGTCCTTTGTTTTGTTTTGTGTTTTTTCTTCTTCTCATCTCTCCTGACTTGCCCGCCAAGCTCTGCCCATTCTGCACATCCCACTCTGCATGTGTTTCTGAGCAGAAATGAAAGTGAATGAAAAGAGTCATGACATTATGTGTTTACAATATCACTATTAAATGCCAGGCAAGCACACAACAGAGCGAGTGCCTTGTAGGCAGATGCATTCGCTTGAACTGCATCTTCCTGTCACTACAGCTATCAGAGCTTTGTGATACAGCAATGTGAGAAAAACAGCCAAAAAAAAAGAATCTTAGGGATTCACTAGAGTGATTTAAATGTTGATAGAGAAAGAACTGGTTTTGTGTTTATATGAAGTCCCCAGAGTAAATAGAGATGTGACTCAATTCTACCATATTCCTTGCATGAATAACATTTGTCTCGTTGTTAATAAGTCTGACATTAAATTGTGTGCTCTTTCTTTCTCTCTCTTTATTCCTCGGAACTAATAATACAGCCCCTAGAAGTTCATTAATGCTGGCATGTCTCTTTGCTTCACTTTTGTAATGCATGAGAACACAAGCTTTAAATAAAATCTTTGTGAAGCACTTGTACTCGTCTGAAGATAAAAAGCATGTTCCTACATTTGCATTACAAAGAAGCCCATATAAGCATCTTCTTTCTCTGGCACCCTCCTTCCTCTGGGCTTGTATCTGATGGAAAAGGCAATTTCCAGCTAATCATTCTGAAAGCTTGTCATTTGTGTCTGTAATGAGGGGAAAGAGTTTTTACTGTTGACTTTCAGCGGGCATTAGGCAGTGGTATTTGTTGCAGCTCTATGAGATGGTGCAATACACAGAGACACTACCAGGACCTCTTAATCCTCTGGGCTCTGTACACAGAGAATTTCCATTCCTGTGGATGACAATAGCTCAGAATTCTTAGGAGGGGGGAAACTTGTCTCAGAAAGGGGGGAATTTTACATAACCCGTTTCCAATGCCAAAGTTTTTTCTAGTCATGTTAGTAGAAAACTGAAATCATCCTTCTTTGACAGGGGAGTGACTTCAGGTCAGCCAGATGTAACTGCTCACCTGGACGTGATGCTGCGTAGCCTAATATGGGTGATCCTGATTGAGCAGGGGGGGCAGACAAGATAAGCTCCAGAAATCCCTTCCAGCCTCAGGTGATCTGTGAAACATATCAGAGTTGTCTGGAACAATTCATGTTCCTGGCAGCAGGCATTTAGTGACATTTCAAACTGTATGCGTTAACAAGTCTGGGATCAGATGTTCATTTCTTAAAAGCAGAAGTTTTTCCTTTGATTTTGGGTCAAATCTTTGTCTGTTGTGCCAACACATACTTTTGTAGTCTAAAATGGGTCTGTAATATCTCCTAAATATCAGGAAATCAGACAGGAGTCTTGTGCTAGTACACACACAGGTATTACATCAATACTGTTTTATTTTGGCACCAAACCCCTGGGAACAACCTCTGTAAGAGGATGGTGTTTATAGCCTTGGGAATAATTAAGACTTGCAAAGTGACTTTAGTCCTTCAGAAAAGAACTATTGTGATGAAAAGGATCTTGACTCGTAGCTTTGGAAAGGGACAGATAAAGATGATAATGACTATAAGTTTGGGTGGGAGGAGTGAGAAAAGCATCCTAGAATTTACCTGTCCAGTTCAGCATGTTGTGCACTCTGGTGTACATGGAGAGCATCCACCTGGTATATCTTAAATGGAGATACCCCTTGGAACACTAAATCTGCCCTCATCTGCTTGTACTTTTAAAGGGACTGCCAGGAGGATCAGCTGTGCTTTGAGATACGAGATTTTCAGGATTAAGAGAGATTTTGATCTCCACAGAACAGAGGAACACAGTTTAGCTGGGATAAGGGCTGTCAAGGTCAGAGCATTTCCCAAGATTGCAGCACAATCCGGCTGTGTTTGTTTTAGATCATTCAATTTACCAAAACAGCAGTCGCTTAGTTTAGTCCTCTTGTCTGCAGAAAACCCTGCAGCGCCCAGAGGCTGCAATCAGCAGTAGCAATAAAGCTCCCTGAATGCATCTTTCAAGGTGCGCAGCCAGCTAGTCCTTGAAAGGTGCCCATGTGTAGCATCATGTCACAGCTCATGCTTTTCATATTTAATCATCTCATGACTAATGAATATGGTCATTACCACAGTATGAAGGGAAAAGATGATTATTAAAGGTTAATGTCATTGATGCTTATACCGTGCCTTGAATTGTTATAGTTTTTCCCAGGTATTTAATTGTACTGATAAGTAACAAGACAATTACATTTAATACTGTATGTGTAACTGTGCTTATTTGTCCCTCTGTGAGGCCAGCCACTGCTACAATTAGATAGAGAGGTATTAAATCCACAGTGGTTTTTCTGTTTTGCATGCTCATCTGCTCTCTGCTTGTCTCATGCTGGGTCAGCCTAGAGGTGAAGCTCCAAAGACACATGAACACGATAACAAGCCTGTGATATATTTATGGGTCAAAAATACTGTTTAGGTGTACTGACAATCTTTCAGAGAGATTGGGAAAGTTCCTTTCATGTATTTTTCCCCAACTATATTAACTATAGAATGAATTTTAGTCAAGATTTCAAAACATTTGAATCTTATGAAAACCTATGGAATCAATTGTAAACCAAGGGGCTGCTGTGTTTTTTCTGCCTTGACAAGACTAACTACTATTGAACTGACAAGAAGTATAATGTCACAAGTAAATGCACTCTTCCTTCTCTGTTCTCTCTGGCTGCAGATTGCACTCTGTTCTTGGTGAGGCTTGAACCAAAAAAACTAATTGATTGGCTGCTAATCACTCTTAGGCATACCTGAGGTCTAGATTAAAGATGGAAAATGTTAGTCATTAGCCCAGATTCAAGTATTCCTACTAGTGATGCAGCCAGATCACAGATGGCAGACCCCAAAAAAAAACTCTTTTCAGCACCACCTTGCTCCTAATGCCTAAAGTAATGTCATGGGATCTGTGCTGTAAAAACAAGCCAGGTTCAGTCTCCTGACAAGAGAGGAGAGATGTCATGTGTAACTCTGGTGCCTGACCTGGAGGTATTATGAGAATTTTGCAGACCGTAGTGAAACACAGACCTCATAATATCAACAACATGTATGTGGAAAGAATGGCAGGCTCTAAACTACATGAGCCAAAATTTCACACCCAGATGCAGGTACTCTGCAGTGCAAGCACTAAAAGCATACTAAAATTTAAGCTGGGCAACGTAAAAAATGCCACGCTGGTGTCGCGGTAGGACACGGAAAGCACACGCGTGTTCACACAGCTGAAGGTGAGGGTGAAAAGAGGAAGTTTATTATCTGACTCCACTACTTATAGTTGTACAAAAGAGACAGGGCATTGGAGGGAGAAAGGGCCACCTCTCCCATGGCACTGGACAGATTACCAATCCATTATGCCTTCTCCACCTCTATGAAGGAATGCAAACAACTAGGTGTTTACAGAACAAAGCATGGGAAAGCGTGTAACTAGAATGTAAATATCAGAAGGCTAAAAGATTCTAGAAACCAGGGCGACACGCTGGTATGTGTGTGCATACTCAATATGGGGTTTTTTGAGTGTGGAATCAGGACTACACAAGAGGGTCATATTGCTAAAACTGTGAGCAGTGTTGGGAGTTCAGTGACTGGAGAATTGTTTTGGACAGATAATAGCAAACATTGTACCACAGCTAGCCAAAGAACAGTTAACAAGATTTTAGTTGAATATTTATGCTACTAATTTGTACCTAGAGGAGCTAATTCTTATGAGTAGAGATCAGTCTGTGATTGTCTCTGATTTTATGAGTTAAAGTGTAAGGATTCTGTACAGTGTGTGTAGTAAAGAATTGAGACACATAGAAGATCTGAGCAGAAGTCATAGAAGCTGATGGAAATATCCTGATGATTTACACAGAACTGTGTACCAAATTGCATTGAATGAAGCCACTTTCCCTGTAGGAAGCTCCTCTTCTTAGTGACAGAAGAAGCTTTGGAGAGCAAGGGCAGTGTACACAGAGTGGAACTGTACATATGGCAATCTCCAAGCAAACCCTTGGGAAAATTTGTGGAGAGTGATTGAAGTTCCAGAATATGGGAAATGGGCAAAGAGAGAGCCTTCTTTAAAAAGGCTAGGAAGAAATGACTGGGATGTTTAAGTATTAATGCCTGGAGAAATACTGGAAGATCAATCTACTGGCCAACCCTTAAGGGCTGAAGAATATGCAGCAAGTCTTTGTCATGAGGAAATCATATAATCTACACTGTGTGATGGGTAACAGGGCTTTTATAGAGAAATAGATACTGTATATCTTCAGGTTATTGACACTGTCTTCAACAACAGTCACATTAACAAGGTTAGAGAAAATAGCTGCACAAGTGGGAGTAATAATCAGTGGGTCTCAAGTAAACTGAAAAGGTACTATCAAGTGGCATACTCTGTGGTTTTTCATATCTGATACTATCCACTGTTTCCATGAACTAATAGGACAATGAAAAAAACGGTCATGCTACTGCACTTGTATTTAACTTCTGTCTAGAGAGAGGACATGGTGGAAGTACACTGAAAGATGGATTAAGAATTAAAGTTGTGGTAATTTGCATTAATGAGTTAAAAAAAATAGGGTACTGCTTAATAAGGATAAGAATAAGGCAATATGCTTCAGTAAGCATTCCTAGCTACACAGAAGTGAACTGAGGAATAACTGTCATTGAGGCAAGGGGAATGGTAAACTGAAAGTAATCTGGCATAATTTACTGAGGTGCAAGTAGCATATTCAGCATAAGGATGTATAATCATAAATATCATGTACAAAATGTTCAAACTAATCCTCCCAATGTGCTCAGTTCTTGGCTGGACTACACTCTTATCCATAATAATACACTCTTCACTTTTATCCATAATGTTTTAGGGGAAATATGGACTGTTTGAAGAAGATCTAGAAGGGAATAAGAGTCATCTGCGAGTCATGATCTTGGAGGAGAGGTCGTAAACACTGAATTAGGAACAGAACGGGTCAGCATCTGTCTGGGATTGTGTTTGTATTTTCATCCTGCTTTGGGGAATATTTTCAAGTAGAAGACTTCATGACTGGCATCTATATTTTCTATGACCTTAAATCTGTGACAAATTAATTGTATGTAGAAGTTACAGAGTTGGATACAACCATACGTGTGTGTCTGTGTGTCTTTTGTGCATGGGAGAATCTTCATACTACTACAAAAAATTAATCAGTGACAATTTTATCCATTTTACTATCTCACTTCTTTTAAGTTTCTTATAGCAACACAAACACCTATAGAAACAAATAATAAACAAAAAGAAAACAAGAGAAGGAAGGTAGGAAATCTTTTTCTTCTGAGTAACTCAAGTTCATGCAACAAAAAGCAGGCAAATTTTGTTTTGACTAACATGTCATGATGAAAAATAATCTTTCATCAAAAATGACCACCCAATCTTGTTTTGCATTGTCAGGTAGAGGATGAAATGAACCTTAACAATAAATGTATTCCATGACTGTAGACCACAATTAAAAAGAAAATTAATAAAAACCCTGCAAGCCAAATTACAGGAGACAAATTGATTACAGTTTCATTTCCAGGGGATTTTAATTTTCTGATTCCTGCTGAGAGAGATGAGGAATCATGAAGGGCTATCTGTACCAAATGTTTCTTTTAGCTGACTGAGTCGTAAAAAGGTTAGGAATACAGACCATGTGACAATTTTGAAATAATTTCGTTAGGTGGTTGCTCTTCCTGGAGTTATTCCAGGGAGCCCTGTGGCTTTTCATGATCAGCAGAGAGAGGAGAGGGAGATCTCCAGGCTGAACTAGAGTGAGCAGATGCCCTCCCTCTGGTGTTTAATTTAATTAATTGATGTTTGTTGAAATAAAGCCAATTAACCTGGCTTATCTCTTTATCAATCACGCTTCTGCTTCCATTATTCAGTTGGAAAAATGGCATAATGTATTTTTATGGCAGACAGCAGGAGCAATTAAACCCAACCTGTGCTGCTTTGCCTGCAGCAGGCTTTTCAAGGGAAGAGGAGAAACAGATGTTGTGGTGTAGGATAAAGCCATCAGGCTTTTTACTTCAACTATTTTCTGCCTCTGAATCCCTTTAATTCTTTTTCATTCAAGAGAGAAGAGTCGTGGGGGCATCCTACAGTCAGCAGTACCCTTGCTTAGGGTCACAGTGAGCTAACCCTGATTTCTGGACTCCTTGGCCTCAAACACCTGTTTTGGATAGAAGAAAGCACACCATAATCCAGTGACAAGAGCCATCAAAGGTGATGTACTCTGAAATCAGCTGCACTACCCATCTGCAACCATCAAAGAAGAGATTGGTCATGTTTATCACAAACAAATGCAAACAAAGTCCACCCTGCTGGTCACAGAACCTGGTATAAGATACTCCACTCTTATCTTCCAATAGTCACTTTCCACGGTTTTTACTTTCTGGTGCTTTATTTAGACATGTTGATAAATATACATTCAGAAGAATGTATATAGAAGCACAATCAGGATTATTTAAATCTAGTTTCACCTTAATTTAACATTATTATGGGTACATAGGTGTCTTATGCTCCTCTTCAAATGTACTGAGACTGAAAACCTCTAGGTCTGGCTTGTGTCTGGTGTTTTTACTCTTTGTCATCAACCACTCATTCACTCCTCTCACCCTCATATTGGGAAGGAGAATCAGAAAGAAAAGATAGACCTTGTGGGCTGAGATGAGAATGACTTAATAATGAAAATATTATTATTATTAAAAATAATAATAATGATACTGTAATAATTATGTAACAACAATAATGATAAAGAGAGTAACAGAACCCAAGAGAACCAAGTGATGGACAATGCAATTGCTCAGCACCCAGACCAATACCCAGCCCACACCCAAACCCAACATCCAGCCCCCTTCTGAGTAATCCCTCAGTTACTAGGCATGGCATTCTATGGTATGGAATATCCCTTGGCCATTGTATCTGAAGGAGAGGTGAAAAGAGGGACACACTACTTTCTTTCCTGTATTTAAAGCAACTGTAATTCTCCTGGGATGAAACTTTCTATCTTTGTGGATTTAGGTCGTATTTTGGTGACTATGTGCTTACTGGCTGAGGTAGCAGCTACTTGCTCAGGGACCTTCAGCTGATGTTTGTTATTGTTGATTCACAATTATCCCAAAATGCACTCAAAAATTGAGCAATAATATTTTTACCTAAAGAATAACCATTGACAAAATATTGAAACAACCACTAAAACCTACTGAAAAAAAAATTCTGTCCAAAATCTATCTGCTTTCTGGTCATGAATCTCATACATGGATATCTGTGACTCTCCAGAATTTTCCTTTAGCAAAACTTGAACTCCCTCATAATAGGATTTTTTTTTTTTTTTTTTTTTATTCGTTAAGGTATTTCTGGATTAGTCAACTATTTTGCACTTGTCACTCTGATTGGACATCTTGAACTTTCTGTAAAAGAATACTAAGAATAATAAGAAAACAAGAAAAGGCAGCAAAGAACAAATAGCTTCTTTCAATGCAGTTTTAGATGATATAAGATTGTTTTTCATCATATCACCGCATGCAGTGTTTTTGGTTTCATTCTCATGCTAATTTTCATATCACAAGATGAAACAGAGTGGGGTTTTATGTGTTTGATTTTTTTTAAATTTACCATTGCTATGGATGTGTTTAGGAGTAGCCTATAATTTGTGCAATTTCCATAAAGCACTCACTGTACATAGATTAAAAGCATAAATCAGTTAGTACCTTTTGCAAAAATTCATTGCTAACATATCAAATATGTCAGTTAAATTAAAGCTGATCTTCTATGTTTCCTCTGAAAAATTGTTGAGGGATTTAAAATATTCCTATAATTTCCTACTGTTTCTCATATTAGTTATGGAAGCTTTGTTTGGAATGACCATTTTGAAACTTTCCTAGGTTGCTTTTTTAAAAGTTTTTAAACAAAAATTTGTAACGGCAAAAATTTTAGGACTGAACAGCACAAATCCCATGAATAATTAATATTCTGTTACACAGCAAATTAAATATATTGAGAACTGTCAAAACTCAGTGCAAAGAAGGGTGTCTTAGAGTCATAGCCTCCCCTGTCAAATCCCAGTCTATGAAGCCAGACACTGCTCAGGAGCATGTTCCACAGTGTCAGCTGGCTGTCCCTGTTCATCTGGGCTTTTGTGGCACGGTTTCCAAGAGCTGAAAATGCAATATTACATGATTTTCCCTAAGGTTTTGCACACAGAAGCCCAGATACAGATCTTTTGACATGTTCTCAGGTGATGCAATAGCCACACACACATTAAATCACTTCTCCTGCTCCTTTTCTAAACCTGGTGTAATGGTTTAAATATGTGTGTGTTGAGAAGACTCAGAGCATAGCGAGGCAGGCCATGGCCATCTGTATACTAGGTTGGGATTACCCAGTGGCACACATGCAGAAGAACTTAGCAGCCAATCTGTGTCTAACAAAGCGTGTTCCAGGCAGCTCATGTCAAGAATGAAAACAGCCCATAGGGTCTGGAGATGTCCCGGTGGAAAATACCAGGTGTTGGGGGGACAAGGATGACAATGGTTTGACACTGTATTAACCTGCTGGTGCTGCAGAGACTGCCCAGAGGGTGACGCTCACTCACCTGTAACCCTGTCGTTACTTTTCCCAAATAGAAATAAGGAATGGTGGTTTGTTGGTTTTAGCTATGGAGGAGTCTTTTATTTCTTTCTCTTCTCCCACTTTGTTTAAAACTAAAGAAATTTTGATATGGCACAACTACTGAGCCCACTAACAAAGCTTTGTATATATCATCCTGTCCCTATCCTCATTAACAAAGTCTCTTAAGTGGATATGGTCCACTATAAAGTATATTTAACAAAAAAAATGGTTTTGTTTTCATTATGAAAGAGGATCTGGTATTGAATGAAATGTTCACAATGATGATCACTCCTATGTCATGATAGTTTGGTCTGTTGAATTGAAAGGGATGAAAAGCTGAGAATTTCCTTCTGGTGACTGGGATAAGTAAGTGCATTTTCCACTTGGAGCAAATAGTCAGGTCTGGTTCGATTTGAAAGCAGACAATTCAAAATACCTGGTCAGCTGTAAGATTTTACACCCTATACTCATCTAGTAGGTGTCCACTGTGTAGACATAGCACATTAGGCTTTTTAATCAGTTGAGGTCCAGAAGCAGAAGCAATAAAACAGCAATGGCTTCTGTTTTACTGATAGTTTATTCTTTCTATACTGTAACCTAAGCATCTGAGACAAACATTAATTAACTGTTAATACTGGTAGTATCTGTATCCCCCAAAAGGGCTTGAAAACCACCATACAGAAATCATCAAAGAAATAACAACCTATAATGAGACATTTGGAAACTGATATGTAATAGAAATGCCCTAAAATCCCACATCATATAATATATGATAAGCATATTGTTGGAAAGATAAAACTGTTCAAAGTCCACATTTGCCTTATCTTCTTCATCCATTCCTTTAAGTCTACAGAAATCATAAATGGGGATAAATCCACTTTTTATCCATATCTATAATGGAATCTATGACACAGTTACACTCAAGGGCTTTGTGAAGCCTGAGGAGGAGGAAGTTTTGGCTCAGACAGAGCTTTAGTTAGGCTGTCTGAGATCTACTTCAGATATGTAGTAATTCTCTTATTAGGAAAGTTGAGCAAGCCCAAACACTCAAAACTTAATTGCTTCTCAGGAGAATCAGTGAGAACATGATGCAAAAGGGTCTTAGCCTCTCTCCTCAGTAGGACTGGATTTTCTTCAAGGCATTTTGGGGAAGAGTCTAAAGTATTTGAGAAATGTGCACACAATACATTAAGTCTGTGATAGTTGATGCCATCACCCATGGGCATCTTCATAAAAGTTAACAATTCATGTCCAGAAGGTGTTTTGTCTGTTTTGCTCTGGGCATGCGTCTAAGAGGAAGTGAAAATAGTGTAATAGTGTTGTTTGTCTTGGGTTTTGTTTTTTTTTGTTTTTTTTTTTTGTTTGGAGGAGAGTTCTTGTGTAAAATCAACAAACTTCAGGAGTAATAGGCTTATATTAAATCCTCCCTTTTGTGGACTGCAGCTTAGGGTATGGATACAACAATGGGACAAGCTGCTGCATGAATCCTAAAGAGCAAGTTGTTGAGATTATTTATTCACTCCTACTA
>JACBWW010000002.1:31461103-31722474 GCA_020086605.1 Lanius collurio
ATGAGGAACATTGTATTTCTTCTATTTTATAAAGCAGAGATGTGTTTCTGTCATAGGAATGTTATCATAACGTTCATAAAAATGCAACAAAAGTATTTCAAGTTTTTCAGTACAAGTTCCTGGGAGAATGTGATGATACGTTTGTCTTCAGAAAGATAAAAATCAAATTAACATGTACAGTCAACCAGTAAAGGGAACATTTTGTACCTGCCTCTTGTTTTTTGATACATTCCATACAAGGCAAAAAGTGTTATACAGAGCCACAAATCTACCCTGAAGAGATTTGAAATACAAGCTGCATAAAAAGTGATTTCACAGATTTCAGAAATTGTGGCAAGAGATTAGCAGTATGCAGTACAATGGAATGATTATATCTCACAAAAGAGGGAAGTGAATGAGTTTGATAGACAGAATGGCAGAATGCAGAGCTGAAGAATTGAATAGAGGATCTATGCCATCCCCCAGCTCAACACAACTCTGAGATTATCCTCTGTGTGGAGGTGTTTTATCTTAAATCCACTGGGTGATGATGGGGTTTCAACATCCACCATTAGAAAATCACTGTATTTTTCCACTGGCAAAATATGGAGATTGTCTTCTCATTTCTCTCATTAATGTCAACTCCAGAAACCTATGGCTTTTTTCCTATTGGTAATTCTATCTCTGTCCCTCTTACACTTTTGCACACATATCTTGTTCTCATTTCTTTCACATCCTGGTCTCCATTCTTTAAATCAAATATTAGATGTTAAAAATAGTGCTTTGGTTACTTACTTTTTAATACTGACTTGTTGATAGATTGTGGTCTTACTGCAGTCAGAGCTAAAGTTCCAGCTGACTCTGAAAGTGGAACTGAGCCTTCTAAATGACTTATAATCAGATTGATTTAACTTTCAGCAGTCTAAGGTCCCTAGCTGAACCATATTTTCATGAAGTGAAAGTACAGTACAGCACAGCACTGCACTTTTCTTAGATTTTAATATCAAGTGTTACATTACAAATTACTGGACCTTGTGCATTTTGTAGGATATGACCATCCCTGAACCACATTAATGGTATCTGATTTATTCAACAGAATAAATAAGAATATCTGAAAAGTCTAGCTGCTGATCATATAGATATGTAAACTTGCCTTTTGTTCTTGGTGAATTGAAAATGTGGCTGAGAGAAAATTTTTAGGAAACTGTTAGAATATTAACATGTCAGCGTGCAGATATTGCCAGAGTGTGAAAAGGTACACATACGTTCACCACTGACAGCATATAATACATGATGAAGAAAATTACCAGAACTTTATTCTTTGATATCTTAGTTAAGATTAAGGTTGGTCATTTAATTTCTGAGTATCTTCCTAACTTGATTTTTCTTACTCTATCATCTCTCCATGTTTTCAAATCTGAAGTAAATCAGAAGAAAAAGGTCAAAGAAATACCTAGTCTTTGTGTTCAACATTTTTTTTTAGTTGTCATTGAAATAACATCTCTTATCAAAAGAGTGGCTTTTAAAGTCTGTAAGTTCTTGAAGGAAAAGATTTCTCCTACCCACTGCACTATTTCTGAAAGAGATTTGTACAGAAGCAGGCACCTGTCACAATAGTTTTAGAATGAATGTCCACAGGTATCAGATGTAGCACTGTAGCAATCAAAGCAGAGTGCAACAGGGCAATGAACCCACAGGGAGAATGGGGAGGGATTACCACTGCTCTTTCCTCCACATTATCTTCTCAAGCACGATTGCACAGAAGGCTCATGCTGTCTTACTAAACAGTATTGGCTTCCATTCCGGGTATGAGTAACCTTGGATGTTATTCCTTGAAGATAAGCATGGTAGTTTAACTGTCAGAAAGTCCTCAGAACAAAAAAATTCCCAGATCACCAAATCTGGCTTTCAATGATTATGGGCAACTTCATTATGTAGCCTTTCAAGAACATGATTCAACTACTTATAATTAGTACTTTTGTTTCTATTATTGCTATGGAAGGCCTGTTTCAGAATTTTGATGGAAATCTAATTTTTGGCTTAGCCAACTTACATCCATTTTTTGTACTTTAACTTAAAAGTTAACTTGTTGCTTTAACAGAAATAATTTCTCTCCTTCATGAATATATCACTTTGTGTATTTTCAGCTTTTCTCAGACTCTCAAACAGAGGAAATCGAGGCTAGAAGATGCAGCGGCAGGTTGTTCAGCCTCATATTTAGTGAAGCTAAAGGACAAGCCCATCTTGTCAGCCTCAATTTGTCCTCCTAGCTATTTTCAGACTGGCCTTTAATTTCAGCTTCCTTGGATATATTCCAAGGACTGTATCTGTCTCCCATGTCCACACTGTGATGATGTCTTGTAGTCCTGTTATAACTAACACATCGCCTCTTGATCTTTTCCTTTATGCACACTGACACCTTGTTTATAGCAGAAGCTCTATTGCCCCAAGGGCATGGCATGCAGTGAGGGCTGTTTCAACTTCTACCTGAAACCCCCAGTTAACCTAATTCCTCTTATTTATCACCTCCTCTGTGATTGCAGTGCCTTTCAAATACAGCCCAGTAAGAGTGTCTCAGCCTAGTGGCTAGGGACAAAGACTTCCAAGATCTGGGCTCAGCTTTTCTGTTATTTTAATGAATGTTTTCAGGCAAAAGGGTGATGGTCTACTGTAAATCACATTCATTTGCTACTCTTTTTAAAGTGTTTCTGACAATTGACACGAACCTCTTAAACATGAAGTGTTGTTGAAAAACATCAACTTGATCATGGAGGTGTCATTTTCTTCAGCTAGGTGTAATGGTAACTGAAACTACTGCAACAGTTTTGTCACAGGAAGCTCAAGAGGCAGATAGTATCAAAATGCTGAATAAGAAGCTAGACAGATTCATGGACCCCATATTCACAAACAAGACACTGGAGGGGATTAACAGGGTTATGACTTCTATGACTTCTATTTTTCTTAATAAATCAAGTGTGGATACTGGGAAATACAAAGAGAATGGATTAAATGAAAAGCTCAGGCTCCCTTGCTCTCTTAAAGAGTATTTAGCTAGATGCACCAGTGGTCTGATCCAGAAGAGCTGTTCTTATACTCTCAGAATGACTTGCAGAACTACACATTAATAATAACTGACAATACAGTTATTCTTAGATAATTGCTAATAGTTGTCTGTCATGACCATTTTTTTCAGTAAAGAACTAAGATTAAAAATTTTCTGTACTAAAATGATGAGAAATAGAAATGGAGATATAACAAATGTAGGGACATGGATAGGAAGGGTTAACACATGGAAAGTTGCATGTGGAAGGAGAAACCTGTGCCAAATCTCATATTGACTACGCGGACCTGTGAGGTTTTTTGGCTTTTGGTTTGGTTTGTTGTTTGGGTGGGGTTTTTTTTTGGGTTTTTTTTTTTTTTTTGTTACTTGTCCTCCTACAGATTTTTCAATGGCAATTTATCACCATCTCTGGTGACCAGAACATAGATTTTTTTATCTTGAATTGCAACTTTAGTTACAGATGGAAATCTGGTTTTAGGAGCTGCCAAAAACTTTATGTTTCTGAAGATAATGAGTCAGTCATCCTCCTTGGAAGCAATATGCTTATGCAAAACTCTATTAATGTTTTTATTATCCATAAAATTGCCCATTCCTGCATAATTCAGTAATACTTGACTGGACGACCTCCAGCCGTCAAGGTAGGTCTGATGCACCTGTTATAACCGTGCTCCATCGTAGAAATCAAAGATGCTCTGGCTTAATTCACACCTTCCTGTTCTATTATTTAATACTGTATTGCCTTTCCCCTGACGTAATTAACCTTTCATCTCCAAGAGTTAGAGAAGACTGCTACTTCCCAGCTAAGTGCACAAGTCTACTTTACCCATGTATTTTTTAATATAGGTATATAAAAATAGTCTAAAAACAAAGGCAATAAATACTAAAATTGATTTCACTTAATATGGGGAATGAGGTGAGATGGGAAATTGTAGACATTTAATAACATCAAAAATATCGTTTCTAGTACCAAGACAAAAAGTCATTGGTAATGGATTTAAGTAAAGGGTTTACAAAGAAGTACTTAATTTAAAATAAAGCAAAAGAATTGTGTGTTAAACATTGATCATGAAAAGACACTAATTAAGATGTACTAATGATACAAAACTTAATTCTCATGCAATTTATGCACAATTACTCCTGAACAAATATTTAATTACATTCCCTTTAATACCCTAAAACAATCTTCCCTCATCTCACACTGTGTCTCTCTATTTCTAGTTGTTAGGTAGGAATATATAAGCTCTTAATTGGCACAGAGTAAGAATGACAGGCATTAAGGGAATTGAACACAGTTATATTTTTAGTTCTTAAAAGTTAGAAGGGAAATGCTTTACAAGTGGATGACTTGAGGAGTGTGTAGTGTTTTTACAGACTAATTGTATTAATTAATTGAATTAATTAGCAGATATTTTCAAAGAGCTTTTCAGACAGAGATGGCAATGTAAGCACTATGTTGATATTATTATTATTGAGTGTGGCAGATGCTTCACTCCAGAAGCTGGGCTGGCAAAACCTTCAGCAGAAATGGTAATGATTCAAGAGAAATGTAGAGAGAAATGCAAGTTTCTTACTTCGAGTCTCATTTCTAAAGTAAACCAAATGTAAATTATTGTCTCTGTGTTTGTGTGTAAAATCCAGTGACCTGATAGGTGAGGCTGTCACAGCTCCACACTCCCTAGCTGGGCATGGATTCCCAGTAGGCACACACACAGAAATGCATATATAGAACCCATATATAGACAAATGGACACAGAGATCAGCACAGACAGGCTAATCAGCACTGACACAAGCATAAACATCCTCAGCAGCCTCTTCTTTTCCCCTGTCTGGCTGATCAGAAGGAAGGTCCATGAGTAGGAGATATATGTATGTACACATGTGAATGTTTGTACCATGTGTGTTTGTCCAGCAGCTGGCCTTAGGCAGTACCTGCACTTTGGATCCCAGTCTCCCCAGATCCCAGCACCCAGGCACAGGAATCCCAGAGGTCCAGAGTCCCCTTCCAGCTGCTGGTAAAGCCCCATTTCTCACAGAAACACACATGTACAAATGCATCTGTACATACAGAGAGATCACCGATGGCTGGGCTCAGACTTCCATGCCCCTCTGGTAGCCAGCTCTTTGCATGGCTTCCCCCTCAGAAACATAAGCACATCTGATTGCCATGCCATTTCACCAGAAAGCCTGGCTCAATATTTGCTAGAGCTCACATACTCACTCATACATTTGTATTCCTTGCAGCTGCTTGCACCACAAACACCTGGGCCTCCGACCTTGGATCCCACTTCAGCTGTTGGCACTTAGACTCCCACACACATATATGCACACATAATAGAAAAATCCTTAGAAAGGGAATTTAATAACATAAAGCAGACTCTGCTGAGAACTGTGCAGTCATAAAAGTGCCCTGAACAGCAATCTGTGTGCTGGTAATCAGCCCTTTTTATTCGCATTTTCCTCTGTCTTCCCATGCATGTTCCCATATCACCTAGATCCATCCCTTTCTTCACCCTGGGTTCTTCATCTAAGCGTCCCATAACGAGTCTTGTGGAGTCTTGAAATCCTTTTCCCCTGCATCCCATAATGTGTCCCATACTTCTGACCAGTGACCCCCACAATCTGAAGGGTGATCCAGAGAGATGGGAGAGCATGTGGACAGATGGGAGAGAATCCGGAGAGATGGGAGAGCACCCATTAACTCGTCTTGATGGGTGTCACCCCTGGACCACTGAATGGAGCAGCGTCTGGAGCCACTCTGACAAGGATCTGAACGGGTGCCTTTTCCTCTGAATGTCAAATCTGGGTTCTCTAGACAAGCCTGCAATGTACTAAAATTCTTGTTTATAAAAAAGCATTTTTTATTAAGAGCGTTGGAGAAAGCCTTTAACCCAGAGGTTTGTGAAATTTTCAGATGAACTTTCTGAAGGACATCCAAATTATTAATCTATATGCAATGTGCCTGAACTCAGCTGGGCATTTCTCATTCTACATCCAAGAGATTTTTCTTTCATGTTTTTTTATGCATTGGTGTTAATGCATAAAGAATCCAAACAATGCACTTTGGTTATAAAAGTTTTTCACTTCCAAGGTCAGCAGATTATTTGGATTTCTCAGACATATCTACCACATCCTTGCATTTCAGCTCAGTGGTTGAAGTCTCAGATCATTTATTGCCAAAACCTGCTGTAAAATTTGTAACCTGAGAGATAAGATGGAAGAGTGGAGGCAGTCCTTGCTTGAACTCATGTACCTATTGGTAACTTAGGTGTCATACATAAAAAAGAACTCAGAGTTACAGAAATGTCCTTCAGGAGAAGACTAAAAATTGAGCTTCATGGTAGAGACATTCAGGCTGACCTTTAGGAATGAGGCATGCACAGCATGTAGTGGGACCCACTGCACAAACATGAATTGCAGTTTTGGACAATATCAATATGAAATACCAATACAATTTTATACAGTGAAAACAAAAATTTTATATCTTTTCTTCCTAATATTTTTTTTTTCCTCTTTCAGTGATACTGTAAAATTAATTCCCAGAAAAACTAAATAACACTTTTATTCATATATTTTTTTATATTCATACATATATACATATATATATACATACATGGATAAACAGAGAGGAATGAAAGGTTTTATTTCTTCCAAAAGCAAAAGAATAGCTTTGATCTGTAACTATGACTTAAAAATAAAAAAAAGAATAAATGAAAGAGAAAGGAGGAAAAATCTCCTTTTCATATAGGAGGAAGTGTTTGCATATGACAAAGCAAACCAGAAAGTGCAGTAGAAGCAGCAGACTTTGGAATTCTACTCATCCCAGTAGGGGAATTCAAATAGGTGTTGTATGATCTTGGAAACTAAGATAATTTTTTCCTCTAAGACAATGTTTCACATTGTTAATACATTTATTTCTCTGCAGACACAACTTTTTCCCAGTTATCCCTGGGGAAATATACAGGTTGGTCCTATAATAGTAATGTTCCACCCTGTGCTGAAGAAGCTCAGTGGAGGCCTTGGAGGGGACTTGATATAATTCAAAAGGATTATTCCTTCAGTGCAACAAATGCCCCACAGAAATAATTTACATGGAATTTTTGAAGATCTAAGTGTCCTAGAGATTGCTTTGAAAATCTCCATCCCATCATCTCTGGTGTTGGAGAGACAACAGTCCTTGTAGCACACATGATTTTCTGGGACAATAGGAGACTTGTATCTAGTAAAAAATAGTGGGATTTTTGCTATCATATTAGCTATTTTGCAAAACAATTACATTTGTGAATATAAAGCATTAAATCAAATTGCAGTGAAATATTTCAGATGGATTTTTGAATCTCAGCTTCTGAATATGATGCATTCAACAAGGGAAAAGGAAAAGTTGTTTGGTTGCAACTTTTGTTTGGTTTGAACTCAGAAGGGAGATCACATGTGGTGTAAGTGGCAAACCATTCAGTGGTTTTGTATTTTGGTGTCCTGCTAGGAAGACAGGAGGTCTTTTTGTCTGTGAAAAGGCTGCTCATGAAAATGTGTCATTGATCTCTGTTCCAGGACGTGCCCAGGCCCTACAGATTGGGATGACTTTGTGTGTCCACAAAAGTTGGGAGAGCAGGGAACAGAGAGTGGGAGAAGAAAGTTGCTTCCATTGACAGCAAGGGGGAAAGAAACAGACATGGAAATAATGTTTAACAAGAGCAGAATCAAAGATGGATTTTTCCCTGGACAAATGCTAACATTTGCAGCATAGACATCCATAGCTGAGCTGGATGTTGTAATTAATCTTCACTGTCACTTGTGTCCAGTGACTGAGGAGACTGTAGGGGAACTGTCTTCAGTGCAGCCATATGTATTGCAGATGTTGAACATTACATGAGTTGAATACTGCTGTAATTTAAGTCTGTTTTTGCAAAACTCAGATGCCATGTGCCAGGGCAGAGATACTGCACAGAGCATCTCAAAATAACAAAGCAAAAAGTAAAGCCCACATAAGTAAGTGGGGCTGTCTAGAGAGGTGTAAGAGGGCCATGGACTGAGGCTGATTGAAGACAAGTTTTTTTAATGAACAGGAAGGAGATCTGCTTGTGTTCCTTGTTTAGCTTTGGGACTTTTGTTCACTTTTGCTTCTCTTGCTCTTTAAGCGCAGAACTTTACTAAGCATCCTGACAGCCAGGTATGCAAACTGACTAAATAGAGCCCAGAAGTAATTTCAATCCAGATTCAGCTAGTTTGGAAAAAATCTTACACTTCTGTACTCTGCTCACAGTAAAGTTCTTCTAAGTCTGGTAAGTGACAGAGAACCAGAATTAAAAATTGAAAGCCATAAAAACCTGAAAATATTAAAGACTTTCAGTTCTAAGATACAGTCAGTGTAATCAACAAATTGATTTTCCGAGTTGTTTTGTTCTGTGTTTACTTTGGAAGGGAAAGAAGAGGATGAGGTGTCTGCACTAAAAAGGGTTCTGAATAAAACAATTTCAGATGCTTGAATTAATGATGCATTTTGAAAATAAAACATGGCAAAAGAAGCCTCATAATCTGCATTATTGTACAGCAGTACCATAATTCCTTTGGAGCAATTATTTTAACTTCTCACATCTCAAAAATTCACAAAATACTTTTTTCTTTCTACACTCAGCTCTTTTAAAATCTTTACCTCAAGTCCTTTGAAGTGCACTCCAAATATTTTACCACTTAATTTGAGAAGGAAATATTTTCTTGGTAGCAAGACATCTGCTTTTCATCATATTGCAAGCAGCTGATGCTAAAACATGAGGGAGAACATTTCTGCAGTAGAACTTGCTTGTTCTTATGAAAATACACCCTTTGGTAAATGCAATGCCCTCTTGGGTTATGCAGTTTTTGCAGCTATCTTAACTTGAAATTATTTGGCATTTGATTCAGTGCTGTATCATTCTGTGTACAAACTGCAAAAATGTAACACTGAAATTTACAGTTAAGTACAAGGGCAAAATGAGTAACACAAAAGAAAAAAAAGACTTTGTAAGGATGTTTTTTATAAGTCAAAGAGAATCACTGGATATTCCTGATATTCTTTATAGATTTTGCCACATCAACATGACAAATCCTAATTAAAACTTGCTTTCTGAGCAACAGCTTTTCACTATGCTTATTTTTTTTTTACTAGCTTCAGAGAGTGTGGAAACCTTTACAGTGCTAGAAATCAGATATTCAGATATGTGGTATAGCTAAAATTTAACGCATCTGGTCATAGGGATTGATGGAATCAGTAATGTCCTTGATTAAAAAAAAAAGGAAAAAAAAAGTGAAGAAATTCTTCAAAGGTAGGCACAGGACTGACATAGCAACCATGAATAAATTTAGCTGTAGAAGGATAAGTCTGATCAGCTGTCAAACCACAAGATTCTATTGATACTAGAAATGTATATGGCCAGTTAATGTTGTATTTATATGAGATGTTAATTTCCACCGTGGAATCACTTCAGAAGTAATTTACATTACATGGCATTATAACAAAGCCAGCTCTGTGTGGAGAACTGCACTGGTGCAGTATAAATGGTGACAGGCATTGGTTCAGTGCTGAAACTGAAAGAATAACAGCAAATCACAGGTCTTAAGAAACCTTGGTAATAACATTTTCAAAGAAGATGCTTACTATTGTAGCTACTTTTCACAAAGCACATTTTAAAAGAAGATCTCAGAAGAAACCTGCAAAAAGTCATTTCTCATAAAGCTCAAAATAAAAGAAGGAAGTTCCTCAATAACAGTGATAGTAATGCCACATATTTTTTAAAATGCAGTGTGTTTGCTGCATTTTAAAGATCGATGAGTTTTGCAGGAGGAACATGGCTCTTTATTGATAGTGTCCACACAACTGAGGCAATTGTATTTAATTATGAGAAATCACTGGTCCTTTTCAAGTAAAACCCTAAAGGGAGATGGAGTAGTTCTTTTTTATGTAGGCAAGAAATAGCTTTTCAGACAGAAACTCTTGCTGTGTTTGTTAATAGCTTTTTTACTTACTTCAAAAAGGAGATATTAACTGTGTTCATTGCACACTCTGCATGTATGATGTCCACCTGTCTCTGACCACATAGGAGGTTTTCTGGCTGGATTTAAAACTTGTGTGAGATTCTCTTCATGGGAAGCATGTTTGCCATGCCAGGAAAGAAGGATGGGGTGTTCTGATAGTATGGCTTTTCCTCAGCTTGTTGTATAAAAGGAACCTGTATAGGTTTTTTTTCTTCTGGCTTCTAACAAAGTGCTTGGCATGTCCCTGTGCCCTGTGTGAATTGTCAGGTTCACCCCTCAGTGTCCAGAATTCTTTGGGACCTATCCTAAGCAGTGGGGAAGGAAAATTCTGACTGGAACAGGAAAGGGAGGGAAGGGATGACAAGTGAAAAAGGCAGAATTAGAAAATCAGGCTTCTCTGCTTAACTCTTCTATTACCTGTGATAAATAAGCATAAATGACTTTTTTGGTTTCCATTTCAGTTTCCAGTGTGAAAACAGGATCAATAATATTCTATCATAGGGAAGGTGTACTGTGATGTTCCATCCATTTTTTTTTTCCTAGGGGCTCATATTCTCCTACTAAGAAGGCAGCCTGAGTTGTCTGTTGCTGCCATGCAGTCACCAGACAGCTATACAGGCATCTCTGAGTGCAGAATTTCAGGAATTTCAGAGGGAAAAGTACAGTGTGTGCAGACAGTGGGCAGACATGCTGATGCTCTTGAGGGGGATCAGTGTGGGAGATAACTGTTTTTTTCCTGATAGAGACAATGAAGGCAGTGTGGTAATGGTCTACAAAAACAACCCAGTTCCCTAGTCTAACAGGATCCCAGTGCCTGTGTGCAGATGCACCAGTTTCACAAACAAGGGAAAAGAAAAATCTGGACAGGATCAAATCAGCAGCAGTAGCTGCATCAGAGACCTTACCAGTGAAACATGGAATGACTGCTCTGGAGCATAATTCCTCAGTGGATGGGGATGATCAGGGAAGCTGTCAAAAAACATTTTCTGAAAGACAGTGCAGTTGATTTCCTGAAGGCCAAGCAATTTGAGTCAACACAGCTGCAGTGAGCTTATTTTCTGTCTCTCTATCCACTTCATATGGATCCAGATGGAAATGGGCCACAACTGCTCTGTTTAGAAAGTATTGCTGTTTTGGAAGGTCAAACTCAGAGCATTTTCACAGAGAAACTACAGAAATCCAGGGCTGGTCATTATGGGTTCCTGACTGAATTTCTTATTTGGGTAAGACAAACTGAACTCAAATTAGGAGTGTTGGAAGCATGCCTCACAGCCTGCATCACACAAAAGATTCCCAGCATATCGAAACTGGCCTTCTCAGTTATAAGCAGGGATGGGTTTACTGTCTGAAGTAAAGAGCATTAAACCTCTTTGACAAAGAAATAGGGTGGAAAGTATTATGGAAACTGCCTAAATTATGATTGTGGACTCTGTTCTCCTCTGCCCCAAATGGTCCAAACTTCCTTCTTTTTCAAAATCAGATGGGCAGCACTGCTGAGATTTTTCATGCCACACACATCTGAGGATGGTTCGGTCTAGACCATCTGCATTTCATATAACATTTCATTGTTATAGTCAGTGGTAGAATACTCTCATCTCCAGGTAAGGGTTTTGAATTTGCGCTGGAGTGAGATCTGACTGTGACCAAAGTTGGGTCGTATGGTCTGAGCTGATAGTTGGAAGAACTCCTGTTTAATGGGAGAGCTGGTGGTCCTCTAGGTGCAGTGGCACTGACAGAGTAGAACAACACAAAGTACTCTGAAGTGTCCTCTTCACTGTGAATATACTTTGTTCTTAACATGGTCCCATCTTCCTTTTTGTTTGAAAATCAGAAATTAATTTCACACTTTAATGCTCATTTAGTTCAGTGCCACAGTGTCTTTCTGTGCAAGGAAGAAGTAATCAGATAAGAAAAAGGCACTTTTTAGCTTTCCCTGAGATGGGACTATTTGTCACCTCCACGCACTGTGATCTGAGTGTGCAGAAGTGACAGTCCAGAGCCCAACTGTGTGTTGATAGGAGCTGAGGGTAGTGCATATGTGCCACGACTACAAAGTGGATCTGTAATCTAGAAATCGGTATTATCTAAATAATAAGAGAGAATTCATTTAATCTTGGTGTGGTGCTGTCCACCACACCACTCCACATGTCTCTGTATAAATTATGGCTTTTCCTTTGCCCTTTAGTGGAATGGATAGGGACACTGAAAGTTATAGGATCCCATGTTAAATTGTTTGGGGTTTTTTTTCCCTTGAGGACATGGATTCTTTTCAGTGATATGTATTTGAAATGCCAGGGGTCAGAAGATATCTTTTCCTAGTGCAGTGGAGGATAAACAGCACAACCCAGCTTGAAAATGCTTAGGAGTAAAAAGTGACTAATTTCTGTTACTCTTAAGGCTAGAAGCACTTACAGCAGCTCAAAATATGGGCAAACCACACTAAAACTCTTTATAGAGAAAGAAAGCAGCAGCTGTCTAGCAGCAGAAAGAGGAAACCAGAATATTACATTTGTCATTTTCAGAGCTGGTGAGGGTAAAGATGTTTAGTACTGAATCTAGGAACTACAGACCGCAAGCACAACTGTGCTGGGTCAGATCTACACATATTTTAAGTCCCTATCACATCTCTAGGAGCTGATGCATATCAGAGTAGTGTTGATATGGCTCACTTCCTGGAGAACACCCACCTGAGTGCCAATAAACTTTAGGACTTGCTGAGTTGAAGGCTGTATCTAGACTATGAATGTTAACAGACCCAGAATGACCTAGTTGAAGAAAAATGTTTCTGTTGCCGTGGACCCCCCTGGGCCCCCTGGCCGGGTCCCTGCCATGTAACTCTGAGATAGCCTTTTGTCTAATGCTCAGCAGCCCGGGCTCTGATCTGGTTGGTTGTTTATCTCAGCTCTGCCCTGGTATCCCATTTCTCCCTCTCTGTGACAAAACCAAGGGGACACAAAACCTCATTCTCTTACCCCTGCCAATTTTGCCCAGGTCGGTGCTCTGTCTCTCGGGACAGAGGGAATAAATGACTTAACACCATAAAGGGGATTTGAGCTATATTTCTCTTCTCTGCTTCTGCTTCTGGTGAGTAGCTAACAGCTGGTGCTGGCTTAAGTGGAGCTGCACAGCAGAGGAATATTTAGGCTATTTGTAAATGGTTTAAGATATTCCAAGGCATAAAAAGGCAAGCTTACCACAGAAATTAAGCAGTGTACAAAGCTATTCAATTACCAGATGTTTCACTGCTTTTGAATGAACCTTTCTTTGATCCCTATAGCATCTTACAACACAATGTTCTGCAGGTTTATCTTGAGGTATGTAGTAAGTTTATTCTTTTGTTTGTAGTAAAACTTATGTTTGGGTACTTTTTTGGGTAAACCTAATTCTTTTGATACAAAAATTATTGAATAATTTCTTAATTCATCACTTTACAATTAATCATTTTATTGTTATGGACTTACTCATGAACACATTTACCGATACCTGCACTTGTAGGTCTCAGAAATGGCAAGGCTAAATTCTAGGCAAGGTGGCTCCCATGCATCCAACTGGACAGCAGTGAACGTGTGCATTGCACAAGCATGGAGAGTGGACTAAGGTTTGGAAGCACCTCACATTAGGCTTTCAGAGATTGGAGTGACTCATATCCTCAGGAACAAACAGCACAGCTTTGCTTTCAAATGACAAGTCTTTCTGCTTGCCTAAAGTTGTTCTGAGCTGGAGGGGGCAGTTGCTGAGGCAGTCATTGAAAATCACCTTACAGAAGAGTTGAAATGCCTGCATGTCCCATTGTCCCAGGGGTAGAATTAGAACTAGGACTCAGAAGTCAATTGAGATGCTTAGAAATGGAAATCAAACACAAACAAAGGTTTAACACTTATAAGTTATAGGCAATTATTTCTGTATTCCCTTCTTGCCACCTTCCCTTCCTTTCTTATCATTATAGCCTCAAAACAGATTTGCTCCTATTTGCCTCAACTCCTGGTTTAAAGGCACAAGATACTCCTCAAAATCTTTTCAAACCTGAAAATATACAGGCTAAAAAAAGAGCATGGATTTCTCTGTTTTTCTTTACAAAAATTAACAGGAGAAAATATTACTTCTGTACATCCAAAGGAGGATCTCATCCCTTTGATTCAGGAAAGAGTCAGTGACAGGGAGACATTTACAATAAAAATTGACATTTCCCCCTTCTTTACCAAGCAGAAAAGATATCCTCAACAAGTCCTGTATGATAGGCTTTCAGGTAAGCACTGTCTGTGTATCCTGCCAATGCTCTTATTTCTAAATACGGTGTGTGTTACCTGCTAGTTTCCATGGAAGACAAAATCCATATGCTGCTGACTTCAAAATTGCTCCTTCCAATCATGTGCAATGAAAACCACTCTCAAGCCCATGATTTTTCTGACAGTCCGTTATGAACTTGGTGGGCTTTTGATCTCTTCTACAGATCATATGGAACCATGAAGCTATATGGAAGTATAAGAATAAGCAGGATAAATTCAGCATAGTTTTGCATGCTTGCAGTGGACATCATTGTGTGAACAATCATTTCCACAACAGCAACAGCACACTTCCCAGGGGAAACCTGCAAAGTGTGAAAGACTTCCCACTCATCCTGTTATCCATGCCCTTGTATTGATTCCTCCATCAGTACTGCAGCTCTGAGCTACTTCACATGCAGCACAAAGTTGAATCATCTCTTCAGCTGTATTTCTCTGACGAAGGACCCTATTCCAGACTGGCAGATTTAGATGCTAATGAAAGCTGAAAGAAAGTGTATAGAGAGAGCTCTGCTCTTTGTTAAGACTGGTGTTTATCTCCATAAAGTGAAGCTATCACCCAAACACTCTCTGTATGCATACTTAGGTCTTGATTTTCTAATGGCATTATTTTGGTCTCATAGTATCCTAGAAAGACAAAAAACTTCTTCCACAAAAGGCATGTGATTGAGAATATCTCTTGAGGAACCAGAGCAAATGGTAAAGTTTGTAACCACTAACCTGTAAGCTGTGAAAGCAACTCATGTCTCTAACTCAGGGAATGTAAATCAGCTGTTATGGTCTTTTAAATTACAGCCAATTCTTTGGGCATATATAATAGCAAGAATGGAGGAGAGCTGTTTCACTGCTGCTGCAATGGTTTCCTTATGCTTTAAAACATCGTACTGAATTCTATATAGATCCCCTGCTACTTGTGTTACTCTTTTGATAGTGTCTCAAGCATTTTAAGACTCACTGTTTATGGATCATAGAGGATTAATTCTTCATTAATTTGTTGAACTGTAAATACACATACTCATTTCTTCCAGTTCAAAAACATTAAACTGTCCATTTTTCAAGAACCATTTTGTTAAGAGAAGACAATACAGAAAGTGAGCTTAGGTTAGTTTTTAGTAGATCATGTTCCTTCTTAGTATGACTGTTCCCTCAGCCAAACTTAGTTTTCCATTTCTGAGTGCATCACTTGTCCTGCTCATAGAGTTTTGAGTCTTGCTCTCAGCTTATGTCCCCCTGTACAGCCCTGTTGGCTCAAACCTATCAATTAAGCAGATCCCTGCTTAGGCTGCAGAAACCTTTTGTGGTCTGCAGCCCTGAGCAGCAATTCCTGGGCTGTGTGAAAGCAAGATCAGGCAAACCTTTCATTTGTTGTAATAACAAACTGTGTGAGAAAGTCCTGCTGAGGAGCCAGTACTCCCAGTGATTCATGGAGCAACACTAATTGTACCGGTTACTCACTGATAAGTTACACCCTTGGTGAGAGATTAGGCCATAAATCACTGTGGAGAGGTCATTTTTTTGATGTTAGGCCTGCGCTTTTCGGCAGCCCATCCCTTTCTTTCTATTCTTTTTTTTTGGTCCCTTTTTTTAGATGAACATCACTAAAGGGAACAACCACAGTTGTTGGTCTTCTCTCATTCGTTGCTCTTTCTTGTCTCTTGCTTAGCTTCCAGAACTTTCCACTTTACATCTTCTCAAGTGTTAGCTTCCAGTGAGTGTTCCCTTCAGCTGTGTCTTTCACCCATGGTGTTCAAAGCCATTTACAAACACACAGGAGTTCAGGATCTAAACCCTTCTACCTGCCTCATTTTGCAGGTGGAGAAGGCAGGATATATGAGACTACGAAAACAACTTGCCCAAGCTCAGGACAGTGGCAGCATTTTACACCACAGCCAACAATGTGCTGGTAATTTGTATAGACTAGACTATACTGTACAGATGCTTTGGATGCTGATTATCATGCGTTTGTATGAGAGCAAATCTTGCAGTCCTCGGTAGGTCAGCCTGTAATTATTTGCCTGCTGATTGTATTTGTTTATGGAGTGCCCAGAGGCTGGAGAGGACAAGCTGTTTCACACTAGCACATAAAGGCAAATACAGTTCACTTGATGCAGTTTGAGAGCCTCCTCTGAGCTAGGAGGTGCTCTTCCTGAGCTCTTTATCCAGGCTGGAAGCAGAGAGTGAATATTCTCACAGGCATCTCAACCTCTTCTCTGGCTGCCCCAGTGTCTTGGTTGCCTGTGTGAGGCCCCCATCACCACACCGGCTCTGTTCTTCAGATACTGTGGGGTTGTGTCCTGGCCAGTGAAGGCACTGCCTTGGTAGCTCTGCTGTTACCCTCACAAAAAAACTTGTTCTTGCTGCTCCTTGGGAGATCAGTTCAAATCAATCAGTTCCAACCTGCCATGGAACGGATGCAAGAGGAGCAACCTCCTTTAGAACAATGAAGACAAAAGAATAGAGAATTTCTAATATGCAAAGAGCCTGTGGAGTCAAGAAAAGTCGTGGGTTTTATGACTTCTGACTATTTCCAGATTGTTTTGTATCTTTCTAGTCTTCACTTGCAAACTTTACTGAACATCACTTAAACCTTGCAAGATCCTGAGCAAAGGCTCAAGTCACACATCATTATCACAGGAGCTCAGCAGAGATTCTAAGCAGCTCTGACCCCTAGAGCTGTGGCTACAAGAATTCATTGAGGCATTCATAAACGGTTTCTTCTGTGTCAAAACAAGTCTGTCTACCTGACAGCTCCAGATTTTCTGTACTTTAGGTCGTTCATAGTGTAACCACAATGGCTTGATTGGAAACTGGCAAAACTCAGATAATCATGCAGATGCATCTTGCATTTTCCTATTTGTGATTCTTTCAGATGAAAAAATGAGCAAAATCACAGCACGAGTCTGACATAAATATTTCTAATATTACAAGGGCTAATGAAAATTTTGTTTTGTTTTGCTAGCTGTTTTTAAATGAAAGCTTAAATTTTTTTGAATAGTAAAGGACCCCCAAAGTCAACAGCTGTGTGGTCTACTACCAACTCCCTGCTCAGACAAATTCGTGTTTGCCAAGCAACTCAACTTTTTCAATGGAAAAATACAGGCATTGCCTCCCAGCAGAAATTACATATCTGATAATTCTGCATGTAAAACCTTGTCAGTGAAAAAAGGGTACTTGCAGATGTAATAATACTTTTGCACATAAAAATGTATGGTAACTAAATATGCACAAAAGTTTCATTTAATTAGCTATTTAGTTTGGGTAGCTCAGCATTAGTTTATTATTAGTAACCCTCTATGCTATTCTGATATTGCACGTGAGAACAGAACCACTATTAGTCTATCTATGTTTCTACATAAACACTTATAAATAACAAATGGAATTTCAATTCTGCTATTAAAAAATACCAAGGAAAATAAGCTAGTGATTATATTAATTAAAGCTAGTAATTCACTTCATTAGCATGGCAAAGAGACTTAGTATGAGATAAAAATCACCCATACAAACAGAAGATGTATACTTTTAGAGAATCATTAACACTTCCTAACAAAATGAACAGCAAGGGACCAAAATGAAGGTTTAATATAAACTGAAAGATAGCTAGAAGGAAAGTGAATTAAAAATGCTCTGAATAACCTCAGAAATGTAACCTCATTCCTGAAGCACTCACATGCCACCTTTCCTGCAGTATTGTGGGGTTAGAAACAGCTCCAGTGAGAAAGAGCTCTCTTCTGTTAAACGGCTCCCATTAAAGGGCTTTTGAAAATTGTCATGAAACATTGTTTAAAAAATCAAATAAACAAAAACCCCACCAAAAAGCCAATGAAAGAAGTGAGCTACCAAACAGTCTAAGAAAGGACAAAGTGAAAAGACGCTGTATAACCAGCTTGTCTTGGTCACATCAGATTCTGGTCCAAGCAAATGTTGGCTGTACTGTGAGCCAGAGCCTAAATATCAGGACAGCATTGTTTTCCCTTGGAGTTTTCCCCATCAGTCTTGAGCTGAAAATTCCCCAATTTACAGCTGAAGTCCTGGGGCTGTGTTGAACTATGGTCTCTGAAACTTCTACTTCACTACACTGGCAAAGGGCATTAGTAGGCTTCTGTGTGATGAAAACTTTGGGAGAACATCACTACCTTTTTTTAGCTTTGATTAGTGATGGTCAACTGCTTCACATATATGACAGTAATTAAAAGCTACTGCTGCTGGTAGTGGTGGATACAGAGAGCAAGCTGCATAGATGTGTTTTTCTGTTACCTGATCAGTGAAAAAAGCTGCAGAAAAAAGGTTGACAATGTCAATTTGACTCTCTTGGACCTTATGGAAATACTGTTCATGGCACTGGTATAGCCCCTCAACAAATATTCTTGTTGCAGTGACAGAAGTTATTTGCCCCATCAAGTCAAGGTGTGGAAAGCTCTACAGGCTACGATCTTATCATGATTAATAAATCTGTCAAAGCCATCCAGAGCCACAAGCAGATCCTAGCACAACCCTATCAAATTCACAGCTCATTCTTTAGGGAACAGTCAAGAAGCTTATATTTCACTCGATGTTTCTAAGATACACTCAGGAGAATTTGATCCTAAAAATCACATCTAAGTTTTCAAAAAATCAAGTAGTTCAAATCAAAGATAATTCCCTGGTGCTGTAGGATCAAGGTTCATCTTGTAATACATTCTTTTAACATATATCCACTTCACTTTTTAGCACAGGGAGAAAATATACTGATTAGGCAAATATGCTACAAACAGAAGGTCCTGTCCATGTTAGCTTTTTTACTCTTAAAAATGCACAAAGACATAATTTTCTATGCAGATGTGCACTGGGGATTCTGTTCACTATTGACATGCCTTTAATAGTTGGCAATGAGCAAAACTACCTTGGTAAAGTAAGGTAAATTGCTTCCCAATCTTATTGAAATAGCCTAATACAAACTGCACCCTAATTGCTAAATTAGGACTATGTGCTTTGCTGAGCTAATTTTCTTGCTAAATGGGCACATGATGTGGCAGTTAAGGGCTTTTTATCAGGTTATTACAATGAGGGATTATATAGTTTCAATGTAATTGAATTTTAATGAGGACAACTCTTAAGCAAATACACCTCCATAAATGATACAGCACTGATATTATGCTGAGAAACTGAAGATGACAATTCATTGAAGCCTACTGGACCTAGGGGCCTCTTTAGGGCTTTAATTAAAAGAAGTGAGAAGTCCTCTTACTTTTTTTATATATATATATTTTTAAACACATTATTCTTAGCCCTGTCTCTGTTCCTGGTCCAGCCAGAAATGGCACTGAAGAAGATTCCTGCTTTCACTTCCAGTTATCCCAGAACTACTGAATGGGATACTCTACTCTAAAGTCTTGACTTGATTGTCATTCATTCTTTCTTAGATGCACTCAGGTAATAAATTCAGCAATTAAGTAATTCACATTCAGCAGTCTTATTGGCAGTAACAGACAAAGAAAAACATAGAATGCATTGCATAAGTCTTGTCCATGTGTGATGAGAATTGGCTGAATTCAGTGCAGTCTGAATTCTAGTGGTGGGTTTCAGGTGCTAAAACTTTCCTGGAGGAGCACTAGGTGTGTTTTCTGTACCTAGCAGCAGAAGTTTTCTGACTTCTCCCAAACACACACAATTTCTTGCTGAGGACTGAGGCAGTGGGAATTTACTATGACTATGGAAGAGAAAAATATCATCCTAGAAGTATGTTCTGATTAAGAATAAAATAAACCTCTCTCAGCTCTGATGATTTTTCAGCAGGGAGAGGAAGATATATATGGTATTACACAATATCTGTGATGGGATGTCAAAAAGACAAACCAACTCAGACATATACACTTCACTGCCGAAAAGGAAACCCTAGAAGACTGGGTTTACAATAGCATTACTCAGTTACTCTGTACTTCTACCAGACAGCATCAGTGTGGGGCAGAAAAGTGGCATATGACTCATTTTTGACAGGCAAAAACATTTCCAAAATGCTGTGAAATGCAACACAAATGGACAGATATTGCCAAGTTCAAAAACCCTCAAGATCTAAAGTAACTAATGCATTAGTGAGGCGTCAATATTTGTCAAGAGGGTTTGCAGCTATTTCCTCTTATAATATGGAAACAGACCAAGCAATTGCACAAAGAGAAAATGTCTTGATAAGCTCCACAGTTATTGTGTTTTAATTGCTGGTAAATGCCAGCTCAGCTAATGGCATCTGCTGTGTACCTGTGCAATCACTGTGTGCTGGAATGAGCTAATGACTGCAGAGCAGGAGGCTGGCCTGAAGCCACTGCACGTGTACACCTTAATGAGGGTCTCGTGGGGAGAGGGAAGCATTGAGCAACAGACTTCTGAGATTGTAGAAGCTGTTGGACTGGAGAAGGGATCAGTGTGGGCCCATTTTAACCACTGGAAAGATGCATACACTTTAAGGATGTTTGCTTGGCAGCTGTCTGCCTCGTGCACGCAGACGTAAAACTGGCTGCGGTGTCATGACATGCTCAGATGCAGAAATGTGTGTGATAACAGTTACCATAATGAACATATTAGACACTGCTCATTACATCCTTGAGAAGCAACCAGACCCAGCTCTCTCTTAAACACAAAGAATTCAACATCAAAGTGCTGATATGGAAGAAAACGTGCTGATGGCAGCTGCTTTTATCTCTACATTTTCCATTACTAAGCTATATGCTTGCTGAGAATAAGGGATTAATCCTGTCCTGGCCCATCCCTAACCACATGGCTCTGAAGACTCCTCAAAGGACTAGAGCTCAATGATAAGAGAGGTCCTGGGGAGGAAGTAAGAATATTCTCAGAATTGATAAAGTGATCTGACTACCTCAGGATTACTTCAACTATTGAGGCATTTTAAACACCTAAACATTAAACTAAAGATGATCCCAAATCAAAAAGCAGCACCACCACTCAGTGATGAGAACACTAGGGAGCCCAAATACTTTCTGTGCTACTGGTGGGTCGTGCACCCTAAAAAATGTCCTTTCATCACTCACGGTCCCTCTTTTCTTTCTGTTTAGCTGTTCAGGCACGTGCTGAGGTTCAAGCTGTGTGACCAAGGTGCAAATGACACTCTGTTCAGGTTTAGAGAGGGATGAGGGCCTTCTATTCTCCCAGTGTGCTATTTACATGCCACTTGCTATAAAGGAAAAGCTTTTCTAAATCTACCCAGTCAAGCTGTCATTTTATATTCAGGTAGTAAAACCTCCCTAGGTCCTTACCAGCTTTCTTAGGCTCCTTCCCCCATTCACCCTTTGCTTCTCATGGCCCTTCATGATCCACCACTCTCATCAGGTCCTTTTCCCAACTGTGTTAATCCTCATCTGCTCCTAATATTTGAAATAGTGAGTACTGTATGTGTTAATGAATCTCTGTTTAGATTTCTGGATCAATAACTTAAACTTCCCAAGGACATGTGGGTAAATATGGTTTGTCTGATATGCCTTGAACCTGTTTCTGTTTAGACTCCCAGTGCTTGATGTCTACTGACTCCTAAAAGTGAACATTGAGCACATGCATAAGCAAGAGGCAAAAACCAACTCAGCATATGGTGCTGAGTGTTCCTTTGGAGCAGATTTTCCGATCTAGATGATGCTTGCAGGAAGCATCATCATTGCCATCTGAGGGCTTTTTGGTGGAGTGAATTGAACGTCCGGTGTCTAGAAGGTGTAATCTGTAACAAACCTACCATATGGCAGGATTTGAGCCTGAACCCTGCACTGTAAGTCGCTGCTGCCAAACATTGTGTTAGCACAATATCCTTTCATTTCTGTCAGCTGTAGAGTATGAAATTTCTGGTGATGCAGTGACTAAAAGAGAACACCGTGCTGACATTTATTCTGATTTGCCACAGATAATTTAATCAGAGAAACAAATGAATATACGAGGAGACTAAAGTAACCTCTTAACCCTGAGAGGGTGCTCTTTCCAAGAGGAAGAATTAAGCATGTCAATTCAAGGTTCTGTGCTAAGTTTGTACTTC
This sequence comes from Lanius collurio, assembly GCA_020086605.1. NCBI lineage: Eukaryota > Metazoa > Chordata > Aves > Passeriformes > Laniidae > Lanius > Lanius collurio. The sequence continues at coordinate 31,483,440 of JACBWW010000002.1, forward strand.
ACTTTGTTGGTATTTCAAAGTGACACTCTAAAACCAGAGATACAACAGTTAACAATAACAACACAGCAAAGGCCTCCAGAGCCATTCAGCCTATAAACTCAATTCCCAAAGCACACACACCTCTTGTCTTCTTTCCTGTCCTGTGCAAGTGCCATTGCATCAAGCATGTTGTCTGTACTATATTGTTGTAGAAATGAACTTTATTCTGTTTTGGCAGTTTGGTCACACACACACACACATTTACCCTGTGTGTAATTCTGGATTCTCTCTCCAGCTCAGTTAGAGTTGATCAGTCAGAATGCTGTGCTGCAGAGAGGGACTGGGGGGAGCAGCTGGACCTCACAGCTCCTCACAACCTTGTTCTTCTCATTGAGCTGGGTCTCTGGGGGTCTGCTCCACTCTCATATTAGGCAGGAGTGCTAATCAATAACAGCATCTTTGCTTCCCATAACAACATATGCTGTTCTTTGACCTCTCCCTGCCCAGCTAAATAAGAATAGACATGTCTACCAATTCATTTGGTGTCCATTTTTAATCTGTTGTATGTGTCTGGGGACAGATCCTTAACACTGAAGAATTAAAGATGGCAAAAGCTTTTACCAGCTATGTTACCTCCTTGGAAGGTTTAACCCTACAGGTATTTAAAAATTAGCATCTTGCTGCTGGCCTGGTATAGGGTCAACACCACCTAGCATTATTTCCCATCTGTGTGGGCTAGATTCAGTTGATAGTTTGGAGGTTTTTTTGTGTGTGTTTTTTTGTTTGTTTGGTTTTTTTTTTTTTTTGTTTGTTTGGTTGGTTGGTTGGTTGGTTTTTTTGTGTGTGGTTTTGTTTTAAATTTTTCCTTTGACTTTTACTTATTAAAAGATGAAAAAGATGAACCTAAACCTTCAGTGCTGTCTCCAGTGTCTCAGGCATATTGGCCAAAGTAAATACCACAGGGTTTTTAAGGTCTCCTTTGCACAGCGTTATATCATTCCTCCTGTGAAAGGTACCAATAGTATATGAAAGACTGATTTCAGACTAATTGAAAGAGGAAGGAACATGAAAGCTGAAGTTTTAGTCTGAAAGGATGTTTATTCCAAGTATTTCTAAAAGGCTTGGGTTCAGACTGATAGGAAAGTTTAGCTTAAGGTCAGATCTGAAAACCTTTGCTCAGTTCCAAATATTTCATTAAGATAACTTCAAGAGGTCTCAGGTATGTTTAATACAAATCTGTTTACATTTTGGCTGGCTAGATGTCTAGGTATTTTAATGGGACTAATATTTGTGAAGATTGCCAGAGAGGGCCCACTTAACCTAAGTAACATTTTGGTACATTGAAGTCCCCGTCTCAGAGAAGAAAAAATTGTCCCTCTACTAGAGGGTCAGTGTCTTCAAGCATTTGCAATGTAGTCTGAAATTAAGTCCTTCTGCAAGGTGGCTGGATACTTCCTCCTTTTGGCACAAAAAGTGATCCTCAAGTATATTCAAAATTTGACTTTGTGTTGTGAAGAAAACTCAGACAGTTTGTTCAACTTTTGATAGAATGCTGATTAATGTGTTTGGAGACATTCCTTTCCTGGTCAGACTGCTTTATATATTATAAATCCTGCTTTATCCAGTACCATTTTATCTGAGAATTGAAAGCAAATATGATCATGTGGTCAATAGAGATGAAGTTGCCCTAGGTTTGTTTTAGTGTAATGACGGATATGCACAAAACTATAAAGTTTTGTGTTGGGTTTACTTTCAGAGACATCTCTTTCTCCTCATCAGGAAAGACTCTCCAAACTGTGAGTGTGCTTTGTTCAGTTTAGTTTTAAAGCTGGATGGGGTGAAGACTGTTTTTGGTGCTTGAATCACTTGAAAAATAGGTGCTGTATAAAATGCTAGGCCAGGTTCTCACATTCATAACCTTAGTAATTTGAGAGGAAAAACACAGATCATGCCTTTCTTGAGAGCTTTACCTTCATACAAGGAAAAATTTGATAATTTGGACCAGAGTTATTTATTATAAAGCATTAGCAAAGCCTTGTGTACTATTGATGATAGGGAGAAAGAAAAACTACTTCAAACAAGATTCTGAATGACCTCTCATGAAAGAAAAATCCAACCCCCTTCTTATTTCCTTTCTCACTTTGTTTTAATATTTTTCACTTGAACATCCCAAGTAGATTCTGCCAAGATAGAAAAAAAAATCTTCCCAGCAAAAGGGAAAAATAGCATGCTGTCTTTCCAGTTTTTTGGTTCAAGCACCCCAGATGAGTAGCATTAGTCATGAGCCACTAGAATGGATAGCCTGAACTGCCCTCTGGCTGCAACTGAGCAGGTGCTAAACACTAGAGGCAGAATCATGCAGTGCAAAGAACAGCAATCCTGGCAACAGCAAAATAAATCCCCAAGCCCCCAGTAAATATTGTTTGCATATATAGCTCACCACGGCTGACTACCATGAGGAGTAAAACATGTGGAAGACAGTGCTCTTCACTGAGGGTACACAGCTTGACTTAGATAATAAAGGATGATGGTACAGGATCTGGAGCAATAAACACCATATTTTAATGAATAATTTTTTGAAATAGCAGAACACAAAGTCATTATGAGGGTTATCTCTTTCCATCAGCAATCTGTTGTGTTTGTGGCAGTAACCTTGGCCTGTATTTGTTCACATAATCTTTATGCCAGGAGCTTTTAGAAGGGTTGCTATGGCTCATGATTGCAATACCCTTGGAAAATGGATGCCTGCTAGCACCTTTGCATCTAAAAGGTATAAAAGGAGTAATTAGGAAGGTAATATATGGAAGCAGGCAGTCAGAACTCATTTTTTTTAGTCCTCCATGGGTGATTGATGAGAGGGTTCTTCAGGAGCTCCAGTAATCTGTCTGTAGTCTGAAGCTCCTTCTGAGCTTAAGAATTTCAGAAAATTCAGTGGAAGTTCATGGTAATATGGTGAGCAGTTCTCACTTCTTCTTTGACCTAGTTTAGGGATTTCTAATTTTTTTTATTTGATGTTGTCTTGGCGGGATTTAATTTGGGATCTTGGCATGTTACTGAAATGTTTGCTGTTTTGTCCAGTTAGATTAGAAAGCCTGGTTGCCTTCCTGATATCAGGAAAATTAATCCACAAACACCAGAGGTTTATGTCCAAAAAGGAGACAGAGGAGTCCTATAATTTTACTTGAATAAAGGGAGAGGTCATGGGCATTTCCCTGGGGTCTCTCAAATTGTTAGGAGCATGCAGCCTCTTTATCCTAATTTCCTGGCTGCATTTACCTCTCTCTTTCCCCATTGGCTGAGGTACTTGAGAGGTACAAACTTCCTGAATTGCTTAATAGAGACCCCCTTCTAATGTATACCCCCCCCGTTTTATTTTTCCTATGGAATTTATGGTTCTTCTCATTGCTTCTTTCATCTCTCAGCATCTATCTATCAGCAGACAGTGTGTTTGTAAAGACAAATGCCTCTTACTCCTTTCATCAATCAGTGGAATTCCTCTCACTGTTTCTTTCACCACTCACTATCTAGCTTTTACCTATCAGCAGACCCACACCTTGTTTGTAAAGACAAATCTGTCTCATTCCTTTCTCTGAGAGGGTGTCCCTGTTCTTTGTAGCTACTAAGTTCCACAACATGTTGTCAAACATGTTGTGCTTTTCATGTCTTTTCATGACTTTGGCCAGAAATTCTTACTGTTGACTCAGAAAGGAGGAAGTTTTAAATGCAGGAATTCACTGTGGATATCTTCCATCTCCTGAGCATATGGTCTGCCCTTCCTCCAACATCCCCAGTTTTAGGAAGGGCAAGCAAAGAGGTGCTGGTGTAATCTGTCCTCTAGGCTCACAACAGGTCTTTATGGAGAGAGGATGATGTATTTGCTCACTAAGAGCCTCATTTTTCCTATTGTCTTTGTGCAAGTTGTCTCTGACATAGGGCTGAGCTGTCGTGTGGAGTGGGAAGAAAGGGAAGGTGGTCCTTTCCTTAAACTAACACTTGATGTTAGGGTGAGTAGTTACAGAGGGCATATGAGCTTAATATCTCCTGCACATAGATCCTTGCAATTTGAAACAGAGTGAATGTGTGTGATGAAGAAACAGTATTTTGCCCAGACCAGCTTGACCAGTGAGTAAAATAAAAGGTCTGGTCTATTTACAGAATGGGAACTTTGTTATTTCATTTTTCTTCTCGAGGCTCACACAAACTGAAAACCGTGGGAGTAAGCAATGAAAGCTGTTTAGGGAAAAGCTTTCCCCTATTGTCACCTGGGAACGAGTTACAGGGTAAGGGGTTTTTTTTTGTTTTTTTTTTTTGTTTTTTTTTTAACTGTTTGAGAGGGTGAGGAAAGAGGTCAAGTGAGGGGTTTGGTTTTTTTATTGCTGTTATTGCTGAAGGGAAATCTATTCTTCTTTTCCTTCCAGCCCTGCTAGCTCTGAATCCAACCTGAGCCCGAAGATAATAGAGAGCTTTCACATGCAAATATATCAATTTACTTCCACAATAGCAAACCACAGAGGGCTGAAAGGGAAGCCACTGCAACCCTGACAGTTACATTGTTCCAAAACCACTCTGCTCCTCAAATTCAGGGAAAGAAGTCTAATCAAAGCCATTCAAGTCACAACCACAGGACTTGCCTTCCTCATCTTCTTGATGCCCATCATCTTTTACAAATCTTTCTTCATAGTAAAATCACTGACACGGTCACCTGGACAGCTCCATTTTACCATGTTACATGAAACTGGCAGAGCTGAGGATGTTTTTTCCACAGCTGGAGAAATGACTTTAACCTGCGCTCTCAGTGGTGTCACTGGAGCAAAGAGAAATGAAAGGCAGGGACATGCATTTTATCTCCATGCCTTCCTTGTGTCTCTGACCGTGGGGACATGCATTTCAAGAAGACAGGCAAGGTCCAGAACTGAATGCTTTACTTTTAGGTGTTATTTGCAAACTAAATGCAATAATTTCTCCTCACACATGTAAATAGAAAGTAATAGAATGCTCTTCATAGACTATGACAATAAAATCTTTGAATCCTTTCCCAAAAATAATTTTACTCTTTAATGGGATTGCAAATATAAAGTAGGAAAGAGAAGTTCCTGTTTTAGACTGTTCAGTTTGACCCCCTCAGACAAACTGAGGTGAAATGACAATTTTCTCTGATGCAGTGAGAGCTCATCACAGCATAGAGCCTTTCTCAACTCTAGAAGCAGACTGGCAGCATGGATGTGGCAACCAAGCTAGACACTCATGCTTGGTAGCATGGAAGTGTTTCTAGGTCTAACATGTGTTGGGTCAAGACAGCAGAAAGGGGCAGTGCCCAACATATCTGTGTCAGTGATTAACAGGGCTGGAGCAGGTCTGTGCCCACCCAATCCCCTCCACAGGTGAACTGCTCAGGAAAGGGCAGAAATGATTTTATTTGTGTGTTTCAAAGATCTTTGCTTGTGTGAGGAAACTTCTTGCCGAAAGTAAACTTTGGAGTTAAGGAAGATGCAAAGAAGAAGGATGCCTTTACTGTTACTCTGAAGCCGGTGCTCAAAACAGCCTACACAATGATAAGCAAAATACAAAGTCAGCTGTAGTTTCCCACAGTGTAAGTAAACCCTGCTGATGCAGGATTTTACAGCAGTGCCTGTGGGTATCTGTTCTGCCTGTGCATTGCACATGTCTTTGTGGACGCACCTTGAAGTGAGGTCAGCAGCCAGCCTTCTTCTGGGAGGTTTGGTTAACATGCCACAATAAAAACACAAGAGAACCCATTTGGATTTCAGCTGTGGTCTTTTGTTACTGCATCTCAGAAACAAATATAAAACTTTCAAAGTCTTGAGTTAAGCCCTCTGGGAATTTTTTCTCAATTGCTGCAATAGGAGAGCATGCAAACCTCTCAGATCAGTGTCCCTCTGGGGTCTGTGCACAGGAGAATTGTAGAAGGGGGAAAGTAGCTTCTAGCTACCTTTATAGTGTCCAAGTACCAACAGAAACCAGGAAGCTGTTTTGTTATGTCAGATGCTGGCAAGTAGGAGTATTATTTGTAATTTTTAAAAAGGCAGCTAGTGAATAAGGGTGGCTTTCCACAGTGTGAAAAAATCTCACCTTTATTCACACAGGAGCAGAATTATTGTCATCAGTGAATGTCTTATTTCCTCCTACTGGAAGAGTCTTTTTTCTGTGAGAGAGAAAATATTTGAGAGTCAAAGTGGTTTAGATGGTGATTTCTGGGTGGGCAGCTCTAACAATTTCCAATCATCCACCATACGATTATGTTTTCCTTTATTGCAGTATATTTATTTGAAAGTTTCTTTATGCTGAACTTTTGAGTCGAATGGCCTTTTTAAATGTAGATCACAGTGTATCTACAGTCTATGTATGGGAAATCTTCAGTATGATGAGTAGTTTATAACTGATCCTCATCTAAGGAAATACTATTTCTAATAATCTAAAATACTTTTAAGCCACAGACCTTTCCAATCCAAATTTTCTGCCATTTTCCTCTGACCTGAGATCCACAAAATATCTGTAGATTCTTTGTTATATGTGTAAGGGAACTAGTAGCGGTTTTCCTGAATCCAAATTAACGTAAGCAAACTTATCACAATATTTGAAAGCATCCTCTGCTTCTGGAGGATTTCTTCTGTCTTAGTTGGTATGGATTGTGGAATTTCTACAAATTCATTTTTTAATTAAAAAAGTGAGTTATTTAAAAAAAAAAGAATCATTTGCTGCCAGTTAATTAGCAGGAAATGGAGAAGCATGTGCTACCTGCCACAACTAATTAGTCTACTGGTGGCTTCCTAGCTCACATAAGCCTGTATTCTAATTGTGAGGAGACAGTGTCTGCCATGAAGTATTAGTACCCAGCCACTGAGGTGTACATGCAGTGCCACAGATTTCATCTGCTGGGTCAGCTGTCAGAAACACAGATGGCGAAGACCCATGAAATGATCTTGTCCCATCCTCCTGGTTAGCACTGATTTTCTCACCTTTAAGGACTCCTTCCAGCCTGCACTTAACCAATTAAGGAAGGGAAAAAGAATGTTTCACAGTTTCAGAGGGAAGAAGTGCATCTCAATTTGTGGGCCATGACCTTGCAGCTATGCAGTTCCTGGGGAGTTTATCAGTGCTGAAAACACTGTAATAATCCTACAGCAAGGAAAATAGTGTTCCACATAGAATCTGGGAGAGGCAAAGCTTTCCAAATATGGATGAAAAGTGGTGGTGCTTACTACAGCCAGACATATTGCTGTCATGTTAAATGTTTGTGTGTTGGCTCAAGGAGAAGAAAGATGAATACATTTTGATTTATTTTTCAGATCTCACAGTTTTTAAGTTAGCATTATGATTTCAAAACAAGTAAGGAGCAAGCAGATATAATTCTTGGGTCTGATCGTAATCAAGGGGACTGATCATAATCAAAGCTAAATGTAATAAAGTGTAAGACTGCTGAAGTTAAATAAACAAATTGAAAGTTTAAAAATATTTAAGTTTTGCTTTTTGATAGAGGTTGGATTATGCTGTTTATTCCCTCCTAACATTTAACTTCTCAGCTAATGCTGACAGCAGGGCTCAGTATTCACCTTCCAAGTTGACATCATTATATCAATCAGATAAACAAGACACTTCTGGCATTTTGGGAAACAGAAGGGACGTATCTTTCTAAATACAAGACCCAAACTATTTTTCCAAAGCCAGTATATTTGGTCCCACATGATAAGCAAGCAAAAGCAAACCACCCAAAACAAATGAGAAAAGCTCACCTTGCTTCAAATGCCACTCGTCTGTAGAGCTACTTGCTGTAATGGTAATCACTCCTGTCTGACAACTAGTAAAGTATTTAAGGACAGGAGATGAATAAAACTGGAATTTATTTTTCACTGCATTTCAACTAGAATGAATGTCTGTGCTTTTATTGGATGCTGGGTACTTTTACTCTGGCTGTGTCAGTTCCAAAGAAAAGCTGAAGTTGGTGCAACAAACAAAAACAGCCTTTATAGGTCAGCTGATAGCAGCAGAGCTTTTTCCTTCATATGTTCTTATTGATGTTGTATTTAACCTCTTGAATATCTATAATGAGGATTTCTTGGTCATTTAACTGGAGAATAGAATCAGCTTCTGTCTTAATTCTGACCTTTAAGTGCCTTTAACTGATGCTTGGGGTGTTCATAGAATCACAGAATATTTTGGGTTGGAAGGCACATTAGAGATCTTCTAGTTGCAACCCCCTGCCACAACAACGACACCTTCCATTAGATCAGGTTGCTACAAATCCTGTCCAGCCTGGTCTTGAGTATTTCCAAGGATGGGGCATCAATTACTCCATTGAGCAAGTTGTTCCAGTGGCTCATCACCCTTGTAATGAAGAATTTCTTCCTAATGTCTAATCTAAACCTAACCCTTTGTTCTATTGCCTCATGCCCTTGCGAAAAAAGTCCCTCTCCAGCTTTGTTGTAGCCCCCTTTAGGTACTGGAAGGTTCTATAAAGTCTCCCCAGAACCTTCTCTTCTGCAGGGTGAACAGCCCCAGCTCTCTCAGCCTGTCTTCATAGTAGATGTGCTCCAGTCCCCTGAGAATCTTCGTGGCCGTCTCCTGGACTCACTCCAACAGGCCCATGACCTCATGCTGGGGGGCCCATATCTCTATCTTTCTTCATTTTTGGCTATTTTGGTCCTACTGTCCTCTTCAGCCATGACTTAATTTCTATCCTTAATCTATTATTCCTTTTATGGTATTGGACTCTACTCTTATTCCCTGTTGTCTTATATTTAACTCTTGATGTGTGGCTTGTTCTCTGATTCCTGTATAGCTTTATCATTGCCTTTGGTCTTTATGTTTTTTCATTCTTCACACTTTTCTAAATTTAGAAGGGAATGTAGAAGTGTTCTGTTCTGAAGCCTCAGTTGCATTGCGACTGTAGGGATTGGCATTTTCCTCTCCTGGCTTTCCTAGGTATTCTTCTTTTTTTTGTGCGTTTGAGAATAATCCAGGGGTATACAGCTGAAAGCCTAAATCTGCTGTCAGCTGTGTCAGGAAAACAAAGATGAGCAGCGAATGAAAAATAAACCCCTTGAAGTCTCTGGGGTTGCCTTTACTTTTATTCTGAGGATTTTAAAGGAGAGGAAATAAAGCAGAGATTTCAAGGAGAGATCAGAAAGGCAGTTTTAAATCAGAGAAGGAAATACAGGTTTAGTGATATGGTGTTCTGCTAAAGGTCTCAGCAGTGGCTGGTAGTTTTCTTGGAGAAACTTGGCCAGACGATAGTCAGATTTGACTAAAGCATGGATAGATTGATCTATTTAATTAATAATATTTCTGAAGTACTTAAGGGAATTGTATGTAACATATTTAGTCCTTAAGAGATGGTTCAAATAGCCCTAAAATTAGTCAAATCTACTTCTACCCCAGTGAGCAATAAAACATCTGAATATTTGTATGTAACTGCTGTGTAATGTGTCTGTTTAAATAATGTGATTGGTCTTTAAATTTTGACTGTGGGTCTGAATATTTAGTCAAGGGTCATCATACTAAGGAGGTTGGAATTGGAAATTTCTATAACTTTTTAGGTCAGACTTTAATTCCTAAAATGTGTCCAGTCAGAAGTGAAATTAAAGGTAATTTTCAGGGATTTAATTAGACACAAGCAGGGCCAGAAATCATTCCTTTGGAGACCACACACCAGTGGGAGGGAAACCCAGGTTCTTTGATATCAAAGCTCTGTATTTTTGTTAGCTTATCATTCTACTTCATAATGAAAAGCTGATATGCAAGTACCCTGTGGAATCTTAAGCAGTAGGGTAGGCATAATGGTGCTTAGTTGGCATTAGTTGGAATTTTCATGTTGGAGGAGCAGAGGTCTTGCACACAGTCAGCTTCGCTATGCTGACCCATCTGTTTTTAAGCAGGTAAGTAATTTCCACAGAAATATCAGTTTAGAAGGCCACCCTTTCCTGAATCTCCCAGGCTTTCTGTTACTGCTTCCCTAGTTCAGTTAATGGGAGCTCTCCACAACTTCTCCCATGCGAGGTCAGGAAGGTTAAGTTACTCCTCATTTGCCTCAGGAGCAAACCCTGCCTAGCTGTGTGCACACTAATAAATCCAATGTGCTTGGGCTAGTTTGTAGGCATGGAGTTCACCAGTCAGGGAATGACTTTTATCCTCACTATTGTATGCTCTTGCACCCTCTTGCCTGTGCAGGGGTGTCTGAGGGGAGTGATGCCTCAGATGCTGAAGAGGCTGATTGAAACTTAGGCCCCATATATGAAAGAGCTAATTAGCAAGGGACAGCAGTGTGGGACTGTTCCCACAGATGAATAATGAATTATATAACTGTGTTTGTCTTGGAAAGTTCAGTTGGATTGTGGAGGGTTTTTTCCTATAGAGATATCCCTTACATGCTATAAACCTGAGGCTATCATTCATGGAACAATTTTTATTTATTGCAGCATTTATAAAAAGCTTAAACATGTTCACATGCCAAACTCCCACTAAATTAATGAACTTTGAATGAGATTCAGTTACTTATAACTCCATGACTGTACAACAAGTTGAGTTTGTAAATATTCTCTCTACAGCATATGCACATCACAGTGGAAATGATTGAAGCAGGACATGGGACAATTGTTCTCAGGCTTTTGGCCACATCAAATTGCTTTTAAAACAAGTTATTTATCATTAGCATCCTCTTTTCTCATCCTTCCTTACTCATGTTTACTTTTCCTTTTTTTTTTTGTTTAGTGCTTAGGCATTGGAAAAGGCGGCCAGGACTAATTAGAAACATGCAGGCAAGAAATTTACCTGCTGTTCAAAGCTCTTTCATGCCCACTTGGAACAGGCTCACTAGCCAGAAATAGACACTGCTGTTGCAAAGATGCAACATTACTCAGGTGTTGCTACATGAAGGAGAAAACAGTACCTGCTGTAAATAAAAACAGCATGAAAGATGAATATTGTTAGGTCAGTTATTCTGACCCCAGGCAGTTTTTGCACATTGCTGCGCTGAACTCTACATTTTTGAACTCTACTAGATTTTAATGATGGAATTTACTTTAAGTTATCCAGGCTATCCCTAGGAGGAAGATTAAGATTATTCCTGTAATATTCTTAAATCCCACCCACTATTTTTAGAGAGATTCAGGCTCCCAAAAGGAGCTGAATCACAATCAAATACATCAATAATAATTGTAGGAATTGCTATGCACAGTTTCATTCATGTTTATCTACTTATGTTGCTGGTGCCTTTGGACAGGAGCTTGTCTTGGTTTTAAAACAAATAAAGTTGTCCTGTTTTTGGTATGAGCTTCCCTGCTGAGCAGGAATGCATGAGTCAGCTGATGACCAACTCAGCACTTTACTACAGAAAGGTTGACTGCTGCAGGAAACTGTCATGATATTAGTGGATTCATTTCAGTGAAGTCTCCTGAACAAACGAATGCTCTACTGGAACTGTCACTAGGGAGACATGAAAGATGAAAAAATCAAAGGGAACTGGGTATGGGGAAGCAGTGGAAAGAAAAGAAGAAACAACACAGCTGTGTAGAGCTTCTTTCAAATTCTGTACTTTCTCAAAGATTAGATCTATTTGTGCCTGTCAGTTGGATTTAGTCCCATACATACAATTAATTTTGAAGCTGTTTTCAAAGAAATCTTAAAGTTCTACTTAGTTGAAATTACCTCAAAATAGAGACACAATGCTTCTAATTTTATGTCCTAGAGTTTACTGAAGACATATTAGTAGACACAGTCAAATACACATGAGCCAAGGATCTAGACTTCGCCACCTGAACTATCCAGGGGACAGTAGTTTTCAAAATGTTAATAGTGCCTTGAATTGTATCATTAGAATATATTCTATTCTAACAGATCAAACAATATTTAACAAGTAACTTTTATTATCTCATTAACATGTGCTTGAACTTAGATTAGGCACAGTCTATTGCTTCAAGGTTTCATACTCTCTCAACCCAGTGTACAAGTTTACAAGCTCTTTCAGCTGCATTTTGCATCCCTTCATCCAGGTACAACTAGAAATGAAACTGTCTTGTCACCTGTTGGTGTTACCATCACAGTTCTGTAAGAAGAACATCCATCATGCTATATATGGAGATATTGTGTGTGTCTGCACACCATAAGACTAAAATGCAGGCTGATATTTGAATGACAGATGTTAATGTGCTCTTAAAACTATGTAACTTGCCTCGTTGTTCAGATTTGCTCCTGGTAGTTTAATCATACCCTTGTAGCTATCTTTAAGGAAAAACAAGCAAAGCCCTTGGATGTGTGATTTATTTCTACAACTGTTATGACTGTTAGGTTTTTCTCCCTTAAGGAACTGCTCTAAGTCAAATTTTAAAAATTAGTCTTCTGAGGCAGTAGGACTCAAGAGGGTGGTAATACCACACGGTGGTTTATTGCACAGGGTCAGCAGTTCAAGTTCACCCAGCCCAGCTCATTGTCTAAACACATTAAAGAAAATGGAGTGTCTCTGCTCTGCCAGCTAACTCATAAAATATGCATCCACCTCACCATAGCTGCTAATTGTCTCCCTCCTGGTTGTCAAACTCAGTAGAGAGGTTGAGAGGTGAGGAAGGCTATGAACAATGAATTATACTCCCCTGCTTGTAGCAATCTCATTAAAGCATGTTATCCAGGATTTAGGTGTATGTAGGGAAGGGAAATCCTTCACCATTGTTGCCTTTACACCAACAGTCAATACTGGCCTCTTGATTTGTTAGACTAGTTTGCCTGTAAGTGTAATATGTAATATAAATAAATATATAAAAACGAATAAATAAACAAATAAATAAATAGTATATTTATTTTCCTATGAAAGATAACTAGTTAGTGGGAATTGCTGAGTGGTGCTGCATTGAGATCCAGCATAAATGATGTTTGTCCACTGAACAGTGGTGCAAGTTCTGGAATCTTTTGATCAGTGTGGCTGAGGAAATCACTCAAAGAATAATATTCAGGTTAACAGTGTGAGGTCTCAATGTTTTGCCCTGCAACAGAAGAAATGCTTTTCTAATTACTCTGATTTCAGACTAGACCAACAGGGTTCATCCTATTACAGTAAAATTCAATATTTGTGAGCAGTCTGTGGCAGGCCTGAGTAGGAAGAATTTGGTGCAAGAATGGAACAGAATATTGCTATACTGGTCAAACAAGATTTGTCTACTCATACTCTCTTTTTAGCTGTAGCAGTACAAGATGGCTACAAACCAGCAAGAACAGGGTGAACGCTTAGCACTTCTTACCTCTGTTACTTTCCAGACCTATGATTTCTTTTAGAACATGACTCCCATTTTTTCAGTGCATTTCCTAATCCTTAATGAAGTTTTTTTGGAACAGTGATTTATTTGGAACATGTCCAGTTCAGCTTCTTTTGTCCAGGACTTTCCCAGGTCTGCTACCTGTAGTAAACTGCATTTTCCTTTGCTTTGGACATGGTTTCTAGGATCCCAGTTTGTCTGGTGGTTGACTAGCTTGTCCACTACTTAATTTCTGTGGCGAGCTTGCCTCTTTATGTCTTGGAATATCTTAAACCATTTACAAACAGCCTAAATATCCCTTGACTGTGCAGCTCTACTTTAAGCCAGTGTTGGTTGAGAGTTACTCACCAGAAGCAGAAGTTGAGAAGAGAAATACAGCTCAAACCCCCTTGATCTTATGTCATTTATTCCCTCTGTCCTGGAGGGGACAGAGCACCGACCTGGGCAAATCGGCCGGGGTAAGAGAGTGAAGCTCTCTGTCCAGCTGGTTTTGTTCCATGGAGGGAAAAAGGGGATACCAGGGTGGAGCTGGGATAAACAACCAACCAGATCAGAGCCCAGGTGGCTTGAACATTACACAAACCCAGAGTCACATGGCAGGGACCCGGCCGGAGGGGCCCAGGGGGGTCCACCACAACAAATTTGGTTCCTCATCTTGTGGTGGGAGAGACAAGGAGCACTTGGTCTTAATATGTCTTCTTTGTATATCACTCCCAATTTATGTATTAAACCCCTCTCAGGCCATTTTGTTTTTCAGACTGACAGTCCTTTAAAGAGAGGTCTTGACAGATGCAAACAGATCTCAGATCCAGTTTAGTTTCTCTCATGCACTCTTTGCTGCATGCTGTGTTCCTCTGCCCCTCTGCAAGTGCATCCTGTGAGATGAGGTGAAATAGTTTGAAGCACATGCATCAAATATGAAGCCTTGACTTTTGCTTAGTTTTCACCACTGAGGGTTAAAACTACTGAATATCTACAAAGCAGCCTTTACTTGAATGCTTTTCTCCCTGGGTAGATGGGTTATTCCATTAGTATTTCAGACAGGCTAGGATTTTTTCTTAACTGGACATCTGCATGCATTTCCATAATCAAATAGATGTAGGCACTGGTTTGGAAGGCAGAGCCTTCAGATCCTGATGTGACTGCTAAGCTAAGCAGAAGTGAGCTGACACTGAAATTCCTGAGCTTTCAGTCACAAGCAGGTTTCTGTCACTTGGCACTGGGGGAAGCAATGAGAAGAGTGCCAAATGTTTGGGGGCACTGGCAGCAGTCAAAGACTTCTGCCTACCGCAGTATGAAATGGCTGAGATAAAGCCATGTCTTTGGCAGGAGTTTGCAGACAGATACAGCTTATAATTTTTGCCTAAATGATGAAGAAAAGAAGAAGAATGGGAGTCAAAGTTCTTAATTTCTTCTGTGACTTTTTGCCATTGACTTGAGTAACTAGGGACAGATATTTTCCCTCTTCTCTGTACCTTATTTTCTGAGTCTAGTTGATGCATATTTATAAATGTACAGAGTTTTTACAGCAGTCCAGTAATAGGCAAGCAGAAAACCACAGATACTAGATTGCTAAGCAAAAGGAGAAAATTCAATAGTTAGGTGTAGAGCACCTGTGTGTGCAGTGTGCTGTCCTTGGCATTTCGTGGCTGCTATACAGGCTTATTTTTTGTCTTTAAAGGAAAGAAAGAATATATCATGTCAGGGACTAGACAAGCTTCTCTTTAATTCAAAGAAATTAAAATTGCTGGTTATTCCCTCCTCAGACATCAGGACTTCATGGGCTAGGTCAAGATGTAGAGGGATGAAGGTGGTTCAATTCAGCATAGTTTGTATCCTGATAGTTTGTGAATTTACGTTTATGAGAAGAAATAGGAGAAGAGGGAACTGAGACTCATCAGAGCTATGTTCAATCAAAGCAAGAAATTAATAACAAAAATCAATCTCCTCATGCAAAACATCTGCGACCTATTTTGAATTCACATTTTTGATGTCTGACTTTCTGAATAAAACTATTACAGTGGTGCTTCAGGGAAACTGGAGGTTTGCAAAGTAGTCACGATTCAGGCTTTAAGAATGGAGAGAAAATTGCCCAGAATGTGGGATAGTTTTCATTGTGTCCCACTTCTGTCCTCATTCACATTGATCACAAAGGTCTTCAGGGGATTTGTACCCCACCAATCTAAAATCATCCTACCTGAAAGAATCTTATCTTTGTTGTTATTGTGGGACAATGACCTGGTAAAAAAAAAAAAAAAAAGTTTTTAATTCTCTGCTGTTTTTCATAGGGGAAAGTTCAGGTGCTGCTTAGCTTTCTGTGTCTATTTAAGAGTTGTGGCAAAATAGCCTTTTAATTTAACTATGAAATGCCAAATCTGTGATTGCTCAAGGAAGAAAGAATCTCTGGCATTACTGTTTGAATTCATAATAATGCTTCATCTTATGGGTTTTTTTTTGTCTCTCAGCCACTTGAGACGACCTCCTATGCTGCAGTTTGGTGCTTTTCTAGACAGAAAAATGATTTCCTCCCCAGATCCTTAGATGTAAATTGAAGTGAAGAATTTAAAAACTCTTTGAATAGCATTAGTCTTGCAGAGGCATCTCTTCTTCTTGACAGGCATCAGCAGTGAGGTGGGTGGAAACAACTCTATTTTTTTTAATTCAAGTTGAGTTGAGAAAGATGCTGCCCCCAACCCCCCTCTTCCCAATCTAGAAGTGAGCAGCACAGTGAGTGAAAATTAGTGAAGCTGCTGCACTCTGCCAACTGGCAGCAGATCCAGAACCCTTATGAAATTAGTGAGTCATCTCCTCCGCTCTCACATACCCAGCACCTGGTGTCTCTGTTTCACAAGTTACTGCAGCCACAAGGACAGTCTGGGATCATTTGCTGAACTGGACAGGCTGAGGAGCAGGCAAAGTTTGGAGCCAGTAAGATTTAGGCTTTCTTCCCATCTCTACTTGTGCACCCAATCTCTGTAATTGCAAAGACAGGTGGGGTACCTTGTGCATATAAAAACTTGGCAGCCACATGCCCTGTTGCAGCAACTGGACTGGCAAATCCTTGGACAGTTGAAACATTAGAAAATGCACATAGCAGAGAAACTCCATCCCTCAGCCATGCACAATGTGTGGATGATGGCAGATTTGTGTTTTCTAGGTGTGACAACTGTAGCACATTAATAGACTAGACTAGAAAGTAAAATAGCTTCCTGAAGGTATTTTTGTGAAAACTTCTGGTTCATTTTAATCCATTTTCTCCATTAGAATTTTACTGTAATTTGCACTAAGGTATGCCTTTTTTGGATCCAACAGCAGTCATTAAAAGTTTTCTTTAATTAGCTTTCTAGACCAATTACCTACATTTTTTGTGTCATTTGCTCAAGTGTGTTGCCTAAGGCTAAGTTACCTTGCCTGGAAAGGATTTGTAAGAAATGAGACATAAGTAAGAAAGAATGCTAAAAAAGCCTAGAAGTGTTGAATAATGCAGGGGGAGTAAAATGAAAGTGCACTTCAAAGGCACACAAGGATATATTTGGCAGTGTGTCCATTAACCAGGCACTTCACAAATAACACCAAACAAGGAATGGATCAGAAGACAATGTTGTCCAGGCTAATAAGGACTTGTTTTTACAAAGGATGAGGTTTTTTGCAGGGAACTGCCAAATGGCTTGCTTATTCAAATTGGATTAAATGGTTCAAATTCCCATGACTACCGAATCTCCCTTGAAAAACTGAAGGAGCCACTTGGAATCTCCTCAAGAGCTGTCCTTGCCCTGAGTAAATTTGCTTTCAGTCCATGTCCAGTCAGTCTTTTGGCAGTATAGGGCAAAATAAAAAAAAAAAAAATGTGGCTGCTGTAAAGCTTAAATATTGAAGGGTACAGTTTTTTGAGAGGTGTCTGTGTTTGAATGTTTGAGATATCTTCTAATAAAGTCTTGATCCCTTGGAGAGAGGAGAATCTGCTCATGGTCTAAAATTTGAGTTTAGATGTCATTATCCAGACATTTTAGGATGTAAGAAGAACCAGAAAGGCCTTGGCAGCTGTTCTGCATGGCTGTATGAAAAATCACTTTATAAGCAACTGATTATATTAGCAGAGGGCTGCACACAAACAAAATCAAATTCACCTTTTGTTTTTAATGTTTTTATCTAGTATTATCTCAATTCCACAGAACCAGTTTAGCCACTAATGGATTTTTTGCTTTTCATTTCTTTTCAGAGATTTTTTGAGTGATTGAGGTTTAATATCTCCATATTTCTACATAAAATGTGCCATAAAAATATTTATATATCTGTACCAACTACATATGCAGTTCAAGTTCTTCTTTCATAACTTCCACTGTAAGTAACCTCTAGGCAGAGCAGTGCCTGCAAGCTACAGCTGCCAAACTGGAAGAAATGCTATTTGGCTGCACCTCTCATCTCTTATCAGAGCAGTAGGAATTTAAAGGCCATCTCATTACTGTTTTCAAGGTTCAGCAGACATTTAGCAAGAATAAAGATCAGTTTTTTAAAAACAATCTAATTCTCCACCTGATTGCTCTTTGTGCTTGATTTGTGCACACAGCATAATAATGTTATGAAGGGTAATCAGTACTGCCATTGTTACCCAGGCAAAGAAAGGCTACTTCACTGTGGAGCAGCTCTTCACATAGGAGTCATGTGAAATAATATAGCCCATAGGATATTCCTGTGCTGTTGCAAATACTGATGAAATCTCAGGTTAAAACTGCAAGGATCTGCCAGAGCACACAATTGTTAATTATAAGGTATGGCACATATAGCCTTGGGCAACACCTTTATTAGAAATCAGTGCCTTGTGTCAGGACCTGATTTGCCAAAAATTGGTACTGTGTGTCCCTGATATATGCCAATACAGGTATTGATTTAACACGTAAAAGTGAGATGGAATAGCAAAGTAAATCTGTTGGGAATGAAGGACCACGTGAAAAAACCCTGTAATTAATGTAATTTACCTGCCAATATGGTGCTTTCTATCTGCATTGATAACACTAGGACACATAGCAGAGACAATGTAGGCAAATAACACAAACAGAATAGGTAAAAATGCCCACTTGTCATTTGAAATTTTACAAGGTTTTTATTCTTCAAATTGCCTGAGTATTACTATAATATTTAATTTCAAAAAGAAGCCCAGGAAATTGTAGAGAAAAAAATGAGGATTTCTTCTGAAGATTTCCATTTGCTCTGTATTTTAATCAAGCTTTTTTTTTAAAAAAAATTAATTTGTTGTCTCTCAGAAAAAATCCAGTGGAATTTAAAATCAATTCTAAATTTTAAAAATGTTTTGGTAAAATGTCGTCATTACCAGCACTATATGTAAACTGAAGGACAAAAAAATACAGAGTAAACAGAAATATGACATTTGCCCAAATACAGGCTTCTCATCATTTTGTAGCTTGTGATAAGAGTTTAGCTGTATGATGCAAGCTGTAGCAGTCTAGCAAACCTTACATCAAGATAATAATGCCCAGCCTTTTTTATTTGCTGATGTTACTAAAGCAGTGAAGATCAAGGGTGGTATTCAGGCCTCCTTATTACTGGTATTTGACATAACAAAGACATTTAGAACAGTTTAATTTGGTAATTCTAAATTTTGTTTTATGGTAAACTTTTTTCACACATTTTAATTGCAAAAAGAGGTTAAAATTCATACAAAATGTGTGCGAGAACAAATTTTTATGGACAGGTTCACTCAGGAAAGTAACACAGTCCAGTGTTGACTTTAACCTGAGGAGTATTAGGCAGGTAACCATCAAAGACTACTTTCACCCCCATTAGAAGTGTCTGCTTTAAGCAAACCTTCTGATGGTGAGTGATGCAGTCTTTTCTGGCTCTTCAGGGTTGCTACAGCTGAGTGCACTCATGCATGCACTCTTGTTCCCAGATCTTCACAAAGTGAAATAACAGCTCCTAAACCCACTACCTTGTTATTCATTCTTGTATTTGCAGCGACCCTGCCTAACCCATACCTCATTTTCCTCAGATCCCAAAGATCTGTCTGGTGAAGCAGCTGCCTGTCTGAGCACCCAGAGACCCTTCATTCCTCCCTGATCTCCCAGCTGTCCTGGGCCTGATGTGGAGCAAGAAGGGTGCCTTACTGAGATACTGGGTCAAAATGCAGCTATTTGGCAGCTGCCATGGAGAACCCTGCTGGAAGTGCTCTGCAGAGTTAACAGTGCACATCAGAGGATGTTAGCACTGTTAGTCTTACAGAGGTTATCTCTCATAACCAAGGGTCAAATGTAAACCCTAAAATAACAAATTTATGAACAATACCATGGTAGGTTGTTCATAAATATAATACTTCTTATTATAAATTGCAAGATCAGACCAAAGAACATTTCCTCAGTGAGGGGATACACAAGAAATTTGGGTCTGTGTGAAAGAAGGCTTGGTGGGAGTTATAAGGCTGATGTCATGTTCATTTCCTGAAGATAAATATGGTCAGACTGTTCATCTGAACAATCTAGAAACTCTCTCTGAAATGGCAGAGTACAACTGACAGACCACGACATGATATGTGTGCCAGAAATCCTGCCTGATAAGTCTAGATGTTTATATATGGCCTCCTGTGTAAGCATCAAAGTCAAGGAAAGGGAAGAAAATGCATTGATACTGGCACCTGCAGTGCTAGGATGGATTTTTTAAAAAAAAAAGAAAAGTGAATACATAAAAAAAAAAAAACAATTCCAAAAAAAAACAAACAAAAACCCCTCAAACCAAACCAAAAAAAGGAGTACTATTCCTAACAAGCTACAGTTTCTCTGCGTGAAACAAAAATCAATATGCACTTTAAACAGGCACAAGCTTAGTGGTACTATCAAAGGAAGTCAGGAAAAGAGTCCCCAGTTTCTTATATTTTGTGATTACTGAATAAGACTCTTCATCAGGAAACTGTCTCCTCAAGCAGAGAGGCTGCAGTGTCATTTCAGTCTGTGCCATGTTTGCTGCTCAGCTGTATCTGATAATTTAGGGAAATAAAGTTGTCAGATCTCATAGTCTTAGCTCAGCTGCTGTGTCCACAACCATTCCTCCCCTGAACTCAGCTGGTGGGAATGCCACTGGGGACCCAGCAAGGATATTTCTGCCAGGCTGTGTCTTCTGCATTTAGGGGTCAGAGTGTCAAAAACTTGCTGCCATGAAGGTATTTAAATTTCTTCTCAGGAAATAAGCTAGGGCTCCATGTCATTTCTCTCTGGGTTCTTCAGATGATGGGCTTCTCACAGACCTGAGTCCTGGATCATCCAGGCTGAGCCCAGATTTCTCACAAGTCTGCAAGTTTGATTCCATTAAGTGTTGTAAAAGCTGTACCTTGTTGTCTGAGGGATCTGCCTTGTGCAAGCACACAGAGCCATCAGCTGTATTTAAGTTGGCCTTTTGGCTCTGCTCTTCCCAGGGAGTGATGTGAGTCATCATGTGTTGCATACCTGGAAACAGGCTTACACTAACACAAAGCACCAGCTTAAACAAGGTCCCTACAGTACTATGCGTAGTGCAAACATGGTAAGAAACTTCTTGTTCCTGCAGTGGTTGCAGCCTGCATAGCAAGAGAAGAAATTATGGAAAAGGAGGGACAGATACTAAAAATTACTTGACTTTACATAGAAGTTCTCTCTCTGGCAGTAGAAATTTTCAAGGGGTTGGTTTCAAGAGCACAATTCATGGAATCACAGAATATGCTGAGCTGGAAGGGACCCATCAGGATCATTGACTCCAGCTCCAGGCCCTGCATAGGACAGCTCCAAGAGTTGCACCATATGCCTGAGAGCATTGTGCAAATGCTTCTGGAAGTCAGACAGGCTTGGTCCTGTGACCACTTCCCTGGGCATCCTGTTCCAATGCCCAGCCACCTTCTGGGTGAAAAAGTGTTTCCTGATATCCACCTTAAACCTACCCTCACTCAGCTTCATGCTATTTCCTTGAGTCCTGTCTCTGGTCACAAGAGTGAAGAGATCAGTATCCACCCCTTTGTTTCTCCTCATGACTATGTCAATGACCCCAAAGAGGTCTCCTCTCCATCTCCTCTTCTCCAAGCTGAATAAACCAGTTGCTCCCACTGAATTTGTGCATCATTCTTTAGAAAGCCACTGCTCCCTTTGGTGTGTTGGAACAAACAGGAAATTTTCCGATATTCAATTTCAACTTAAATTTCCAACTGTTTTTTGAGGAAGGCACTGTTTGGGCCCATGGTTGTCTTTCCTTTTTTTTCTCTCATAAAGAATAGTAGCATCATCCTTCTACTTTCTTCTTCCTGGTCTGCATTGCCAAAACCTGCCATTAATACCTTAGCTTATCAAAGTGGTAAGGCCCAGAGAATTTCTCCCATCAGAAGTGGGTTCCAAGCTCTCTCTGCACTGTATTTTGATTGTTACAGCACAGTTTATAATCCATTTTTAGTATTTCTGTCCAAAGTGAAAGAGTTGAAGGGTGGAGATGGGTGGGTCTATGAAAATGCAGAAAAGAACAGGTTGAAATACAAATATAATAGGAAATATCACTTTTTGGAGGCAATCACAAGGTAGTGTTAGAGGAATCTGAAGTAATGTGCCCAGTGGGAACAATCTGAACTTATTTGTTCAAGTTGAAACTATTCTATTTGGACATCAGCTGTCTTTAATGGAAAGCTCACCAACTGATCATCTGGTTTAAATCTGCATAATTGGCCATTATACATAATGTATTTAATTTACTTCAGGATAAAACTTTTAATCTATTCACATTAACACATTTTACAAGAAGCAGGAGGAGGGCACTCGGGCTATATGTGTGCATATCCCTTCCACATCTCTGCATTCCTGTGCCTGTGGGTAACAACTCTGAGCAAGCAAAAGGTCCTGGGAGTGTGGGGAAGTATTTAATGTCCAGCCAAAACATCTGAAGCTGCTGCTGCTGCTGCTTTGGAGGTTGAATCCTGCTATGGCAAGCAATGTTTGAACTTCTGGGTTGTGTGTGAATGCAGACAGGATTTTAGCACAAGAATTAGCAGAATGTATCCATCTACAGTCCTGCCTAGGCTGGGCAACACATAGAGACTCCCCAAAGTGTGCTAACTAAAGGTGCTGAAGAGGAAGATGAAGAGGAGTATGAGTATGGAAGAAGTTTCCTTGAAAACACACTGGTCACTCTTCATAGCATTCATCAGAAGGTATTGATACCTTCTGTAGGCTGAGTTTGTCATGGGAGATCACAGTAGCAGTGAAAGCAATGAAAAAGGTGTTTTTGGGGTACGGTATGAGATTAATAGCTCTTGTTCAGCGCTGATTTCTGAACTGCTTCTGGTGGCAAATTACTGGGAAATGTCTCCATTTTAACATTATTCATGTTTAGATCACTTTTATGGAAACTGTGGCTTTGACACATTTTTGCTGTTTCCATTTCTGTGATAATTTTGTGTATACTGTTCTAATAATCTATTGTATCTGACATTTTAGATTTTAGTTTCAAATTGAATCTCTACACATACTCATGTATGATTATTCAGTCTTATGGAAGTATGAGTGAGAAAAATTGCTGTCTCTGGATTAACAGTAGTCATTATATATTTTAGCAAAGATAGATAAAATCTTATAATGGGTGAAGAGGACAAAAAATCAGTCAGGTGTTCATGACAAGAACAGGGACAAAACAAGGTGTTTGCTTACTCACAGAGTTTCTTCCCCTCTTTAAGCAGGAATTGACCAAGACTTTTCCAGTAGGGTTTTTTGGAGGAGGGAGAAGGAAAAATGGAAACAAAATTTAAAAATATCAGGAAAAAACCCATGGAAATAAACATACTTATAAATGTCTATGTGTGTGTATATATATATGTGTATATGCACACAGGCATCTGTATGTAGTCAAAACCAGTCAAAGAGATTCCCTTTTGTTTAAAGGTTTGCTTGAGCATAAGGAATTGCAAACTCAGGATCGTTTATCTGACTGATGTTAGTCCATGGATCTCTTCAAGAAGCTGACATGAGTCTATTTTTCAAGAAATTCAGTATTGGATCTGGAGGTGTGGGCAGTATAAAACAGAACTAAACCTTTTTTCCCTAAAGTTTACGTTTTGACTAACTACCTGCGTGAGGGAAGAAAAAAAATACTGGAAAAAATATTCAAACTTACAGTAGTTCCAACAGCCCTATTCAATACACATTTGGTATTCTTCCACAATATAAGGCAATTGGGATTTTATTTGAAATATCTTTCACACTTATTTTTGTTTTTCACTGATTTCTCTTGATCCCCAGTGTTTTTCATAAGTGACACATTAGAATTGAGGATATCTGTAAATTCTGATACAGCTGTGATGCTGACAATAGAGAGTTGAAGAACACTGAGGTCTGGTCATATTTTCTGTTGATGAGAATATGTTATGCTTTATAACCCACATTAATTAGGTAAGCATTCCAAATGTAGGAGCTAAGAAAAATGTCTAGATCTTCATTTTAAAACAGTAACTAAAGCTGTGGTATTGGAATTGTCATCAACAAACCCGTGTTTAATTCACAGGACCATGTAGGACAGCAGCCAGGTTCAAGCTCCAGTGTGAGGGAAATTGCATTAATTATGGTGAGGATATTGAGAGTCACCATGATGGAAGTATTACGTAGCCTAATTTTTCAAGTTCAGAAAAATTAACTTGGCAGTTAAATTAGATTTGCCTTCAACAATAGCCAGGTAGAACAGAATACTGCAGGAAGAAGGAAAGACTTGAAAGCGACCTACGGCACAGGCAGGACCACCAGTGTAACATACCAGATTAGAAAAACTTAAGACTGAAATTGGAAGATTGTGCCATGATAAATATCTTCTGTAAATCATGTGTTTTTTCCCTGTAGAACCATGGTCTGTTTTTCATTTTGTGCTTTCATTTTTGTTTTCTTGGCATTAGTGCTTTGTGTGGATTGTTGGCCCATCAGGGACATAAATAGGGCTCAGGAGACATTGGTTGAATTCCTGGTATTCTTGAGCTTTCAGTGTGAATTTTAGAGTGTGATTTTTGTAACTCCAATTCTTGAATGTAATAAAAACCAAAATTTCTCTATTTCATCATGACATTGAGGCAAAAATACATCTAATATCCTTGGGATGCTCAGATATTTGGGCGGTAATGCCTATAACAATGGCTACCAGACAGGTACACAAATATCAGCTACTTCAGTTCAACCCTCCCTGTCACCCCCTGATATTTGGTTCAGCTGGCTGAGTTTTGGAATTTTATTTTGCCATGATGCATTAAAGTAAAAATTGATCACTTGGCCTCTTTTCCTCATGGATACTCCCACCTAATAAATTCATCTACCATTCATGAGCCTTATGAGTTTCAGAAATTTCTAAAGCAGAAATATTATTTCAATCAGTGCAAAATAAAGCAGACCTCTCTATGCTTTTTACTGTATCATCTTGGAGACAGAAGGGCAATTTGCATTTTAGTATTCTTTTCTTGCAACCCTTTGATTTGAGAACAAGATTAGTCATTAGGTATAACCTGGTTTATACTGTCAAACATCTCTGGTCTAGGATTAAATCCAACAAAGTCACATAAGAAGATAGGGGGGAAAAAACTCCCAAACCCTTAAATAATTTAAACTCATTACTCTACTAATCTTTCCATTCTCCTAGGCTCCCTGGAGGTATATTACGAGGTAATTGAAAACACTTTAATACATTTTAAAGACATTTGAGATTAATGCAGGCAGCCCCTGGTAACTCTCTGCTTCTTTGGTTGTTTAGTAATAAGGAAGATCATCTCAGTAAAAGGCAACCCCCCCCCCCCCATATTAAAACAAAACAAAAACACCTGGAGATAATAATGTGCATTTACTGTCAGTAAGCACTAAAGCCACTTCACAGTGTCTTTGTTGTAATGAGAATTTGCTGAGCTTTAAGAGCACGTGCAGGGTGGGAGAGTGAAGTATCCGATGCTTAGTGCAGAGCACTGACACAGGGATGCCTCAGGGATCCAGTCTCCAGCTCCATTGTCCTGTGCACAGCCCTGTGGGACATCTCTGGGAGTCTGTCTGATTTACCTTGTGGAAAGTGCTGCCACTATGTCTTTAACTCATGGAGCTTTAACTAATTATTGCTTTTAAATGACTTAGAAAACCTTGGATAAAGTTGCCATAGAAGTTGAAAATGTTGTTATTGCTTCAAAATTCTACACTAGGAAAGGTGTTTAAATATTGATTCTGATAGGTAGTGCATTAGTACTGGAATTACACTGTGCCTGTAAAGCCTTTTGTGTTAAGGACAGCATAAAGGTTCAGTTCCCCAAGGAGAATCTAGGGAGG
Source organism: Lanius collurio (assembly GCA_020086605.1). Classification (NCBI taxonomy): domain Eukaryota; kingdom Metazoa; phylum Chordata; class Aves; order Passeriformes; family Laniidae; genus Lanius; species Lanius collurio. The sequence goes on from JACBWW010000002.1 coordinate 31,508,974, forward strand.
AATTATTTCAGTTTTTATTTCTAGTTAATAATGTATTTGACACCTGGCAGGCTGTGTTTGGGGATGAGTGTTCTTCAGAGAATCGTTGGACACTGTAGTGTGTGAGAACTGTGATTTTCTGTTTGCAGTCAATTTATGTTTCAAAGCGACAGCTTCATCCTACCTGTAAATTTATTCCCGTGGTTGTGCTGCCTCTGCCAATTCGCTGATGAAGTCCGTTCCAAGACAGTTGAGCTCTTCTTGTTTTGAAAACAATACTTAAGTAAATAATTCCTATTTTTTAAAAATTCTTATCCAAGGTACCAGACAGACCAGGGAGTCAGTGTTGGGTTAGAGAGACTTTGGCTTCTAGATCACATGAATTTAAGCCTTGCCTTGGAGACTAGCACTTAAATTTTTTTCTTGTAGGAAGACAGGCCAGTGGCTTACTGAAAAAGAGAGTTGCTTGGCTTCATTCCCGGGACATTTGTGCACCCAGGTTCCATGGGCTGTGTTTGCAAACCTGCAAGGAATACAAGATTTTGCAGACACACATCTTGCTTCTCATCTGAAAGCAGCCAGTTAGTACAGCAGGCCAGCAAAGAGCAGGGAATAATTGATCTCCTTTTACATCCTTATATCATCAGCACTAACTAACTCTGACGTCTTTAAAACTCTGCCACTTAGTGTTGCATAAGGTAAAACAGCTGAGTTATATACAGCAACATGCTTAGAAATTTATTTATGTAGGGTCTCTCTAGTGTCACTTGCTATTTACACAATAACATCCGTTATTTACAGATGTTAATACATTAAGATATTACTATGTGTTCAAGCAGGATTTTTGTGAGCATTCACAAAGACAGAACATCTCCCTAGAATGAACTGATGTTCCTAAATCATGGCATGGATTTGGGGAAAAATCTGAATTCCTGATTATGTGGATATATAGGGAGAAGTGGAGTTCCATTGTTCAAATACTTTTAGAGACAGGAATGGCTCCCAATTCACCATCCTTGTATTCCCATGTAGAAGCCTAGAAAAATGGAGCCAACACTGTTTTCCTGCTCCTCCCTCAGTTTACTCCCACTTCACCCGCGTTGTTCCTTGTAACACGGGAAGGAAAATGCAAACCTGATAGACCTGGTTCTGCCCTGGCCCTTGCAGCGCTGCTTCTTACTGCAAGGAGAGAACCAGTGCCCACCTTTGTCAACTAGATGGGCACAAACATCTATGGGGGAGAGATAAACAAGATTTACATATAGCTTGCCAGTGACCAGAAAATAGGACCAAATAGGTGATTTCCATTGACTTTCCTTAAAGGTTAATTTCCTTTATATTCATAGTCATGAAACTGGTTTCCTGAAACACTTTGGTGTGTTTAGAGCCTCATTCATGCACCTTTCCATTGGAAAAGGAAGAGTGTACAGCACAGCGTAGGTCCCCAGTATGTCACAGCTTTGTGTAACATCTCTGGGGCAATCACAGCAGTATCTTTTGAAAAGCATTTAAACACTATTTATTTTGAAAAGTAATTTAATAGCTGTTAGGTAGGTAAGACCTAAGTCTTTGCAATTCATTTACTCTGTTTAAGCTCCCCATCCCCTGTTAAAATTACCCACTATGACAATTAAGGAGCTCTCATTTCAAAAGTGTAGGCTCCCACATAAGAGAATGGTTTTATTCCTGTCTTGATTTCAGCAGCATTAACAAGTTTTATGCCACATGAGGACCTACCCTTTGCATTGTAATGCTGTTGGAGGCTGATCATATTTCTCTACTGCAATTTCAACAACTGTAAAAAAGAAATACTAATACTAATACTAATACTAATACTAATACTAATGCTAATACTAATAATAACAATAATAATAATAACCCAACAATAATAATAATGATAATGATAATAATGATATTGACTTGTTTACTTTAGAGGGATTTTAAAGGGATTAGTTGTGTTTATAATATGCTCTGAAATTGATGCTCTAAGGGCTATTAGGAAGCTGCCTTCCTGACAGCTTGACATATTTTCAGAGAGTAGCAGAGCAGCTGTATTAAGCCATTGAGCAAACAATCCCATATAAAATATCTAAATAATAGAATTTACCAAAAAACCCCATGAAAAGCCCCTCTCCTTTCTGTGATGCAATGAGATCCATTTCACATGTCTAATGCATCATTCATTGATCTGGACTTCCAGCTGGAATGCACTGGTGAAGAGCTGAGATATTGGCCTCCCTGCTGGATCAATGCTGAGCACTGTTGCTATGCACAGTAAGGGCACTGCTGAGACCCTGGCTGGTATTTCTCTGCAGAAAATGCTCAGCCTAATCCAGCTCTTTCTTGTCTCTGTGTAAATCTACAGTAGCACTATGGAAATGAAGAAAGACAGTGAACTTTGCATCAGCGTGACTGAGGTATGACCCAGATTCATAAATAAGCTTACAGAAATTTGATAATAATTTAACCATCCTCTTCTGTGGCTAGAGAGGAATTGCCTTGTCATGATAGGGAGAATGACAGAGAGGTGAAAATTCATGACTTCTTATCAGTGTACCAAATGACTGAGTTTGCTGTTACCAGGAAAGAGCAATTCTATGCCATTGCTTAGCAGCCTCAACATTCTACCATCCCTGTAGTTGTGACATTCATTTCAAAATTTGCATGTAGTTCCCATCAAAGAGATAAAAAAGCTGAAGTTCTGCTTTAATTATCTGAAGTTTAGCCAACAACTTGAAGATTGCACATAGTTTTTTGAGACTGAGTTTAAGAAGTCGTTTCACCTCCACTACTTTTAATTTTTTATAATTCTAAAATGCAATCAAAACTGTAGCTGCAATATTAGTTTGAATTAAAAAATGCAATAAAGAAACAAAAATTAAAAAAACAATTTTTTACAATTTTGCTTATAGTTACTCTTGAGTTTAGGCATCAAGTAAAAAATAACATAAATTTATGAACTAGTCAATTGTTGAAATATACAGTATTTAGGCATTGTCATCCCCTCTTTTTAGCCCTCTTTAGCTAAAAAACAATTATTTCATATCTACTGTATGAATTTTATAACCCTAGATACTCTAATCTTCACCTAGGCTAGACAGCCCAAGAGCAAAGAGATGTAGTTGGCTGATGTTAGTCCCTCAGTGTCTTGTTTCTTCCTCACACTAAGCTGGCATCTGATGCTGGGGAATGTGTACATACATATATATATATATATATATATAAAATCTTTTGCTGTGAAAGTCTGAATTTTTTCACCTCTGCATTTATTCTGTTAGACCTGCTTCAGAGAAGGCTGCCAAACTCTGAAAGTGATATATTTCTATCATGGAGAACTGTGTTCCTCATAACATTTATTTGCAGAAAGAAGCTGGCTAGAAGCCACTGTTTCACAGGCCTTGCGTAGATGTGGGCTGTTCTGTGGGGGGTACAGAACAGTGTAGGTGGACTCTTGATAATGGACTTTTTGGCAAGATCTGTGAGGTGCTCTACTTATTCAATTAGGGATTTTTGCTTCAATAATATACTGCTATTCCATAGCACCCATGCTGCAGGATGCTCACAAAGCTTCCATGCAAAAATATTAGCTGGTGCAGAAATAGCTGTAACCTTCTGCTCAGTTTCATGTCCCATGGAGAATGTAGTAGAAGTCAATTCTATGCACTGCATTACCTGCCAACCGATTTCTGACTGTGCTTTGGGACCTGAGTAGTATCTATGAGAAGCTGAGACCTGGCTGCCTTGGAAATGGCTTTTTTTATCCCCATTTCCAGCAGGATAATCATGCAGGATGTTCTTTTTGGCTTGTTCAGGAGCTGAAATTTGAAGTACCTTGGAACAATTTTTTTTTGTCAATGCACCATGCTGCTTCAGATTTTTCACTTGAGCAGAATCTTGTCTCTTGCCTCCAGGACTGGTGCCTCAGAAATAGTCATGTTTGTCCAGGCATCTTGCAAAACTTGCAAAGATTTTGATGACAAGGAGATTGATGACAAGGTCAGAAAATACTATTTTTGTCTTTTGAAGTATGAATGTAAAAGGCAGATTCTAGTTGTCTGGAAGAATGCATCAAAATAAATGACCAAGTAGGCAAATGAAGACACAGCTGGGTAAAAGGTATGTATGAACAAGTTTATCAGAAAAGCTTGAGTGCATTCAATGTTTTTTGAACTTCACAGAAGTTGCCAAAGTGTTTTTGGTGTTTTTTAGTAACTGCTTATAAATATATGATTCTAATATGATGTCAATGGTCATTAAAAATTTAATAAAGACCTTTACCTGTGGGTTTATTAAAAGGAACTTTTAGGCTACTGTACAAATTATCAGTCTACTATATGTGGCTTGTCTGAAAACTGATTTATCTCTCCAAATCCTAAAGAATTTTATTAGTTGTTCTTTTGCCAATTAAAGAGTTAAAATTTTGCTTTGCTGTAGGTTTTACAGAATCCTCAGTTGACATCAATGCATTTAATATTTTCTTGTTAATAGAGGGATTGTATGTACTAAAAATTTATTTGTGCTGTTTGAAATAAAAAAAAAAAAAAGAAAATGTAATAATATTGTATAGATTTCAACTCTAAAGATAAAGGGCACATACCAGTATTGTCATCCTATTTGTTGAGAATCAGATCATGCAACTTCTCTCATCCAAAGGGAGTTAAATTAGCATAGCTAATAATAGCATAACTAATGAAAAGAAAAAACTATTTAACACTATTTAAAAATCTGAATTAAGAATGTTATCACTATTTTAAACAGAAGTATTATGGGGATAGAATCCTATGATACTGAAGTAGAGTGTGTGGTTATGCACTTCAGGAAACAATTATGATTTGGCAACAGTGATGGACCAGATGCATTTATTAATAAGTTTCATACAGTAATGATTGAAATACCTCCCAATTAATATCTCCTGTATGGAGTAAAAATTAAAATAAAAAAAATAAATAAATCCCCTTTCTCACCCCAGAAGTTTTCCACTATTTTTTTAACTTTTGGTTCCAAGCTCATAACTACTAAATTATAGCTTTTGATATAAAGCACCAGTTAACAGTGATAAATTGTAGCATTTTTCATTTAATACACAGGAAATCTGGAATTATGTTGTGTAACAGCTGAGGTTGCCTGTAAATGAAGAAAAAGCTTCTGGCTCCACAAGTGCCTATTCCCTTGCGTTTTTCCCATATAACTCCGTAGACAAATATGAGGGCAGTGCATTCTGCAAGAACATCTGCCTTTCTTGGGATGTCATGCCAGTTGCTGTTGGGTACTATGAGTAAAATGTCCCAGTGAACACACTGACAGAGCCACTTTTGGCTTCAGTGACATTCATCTGTCAGTAGGGATCACTGAATTCTGTTTCTGTTGTCTTATTTTGGTATTGTGGGATAAAAGCCTGGGCATTAATACTTAATGCTAGTAATAATACTAGAAGCAAGTGTGTACAAAGACTTTTTAGATCATACAGGAGACTCCTGATAGGCAGTATCCAAGCTCCGAGCTCTGAATGAAGCACCAAGGCACAACAAACGTTATTATAGTAATAATATCCCACCTGTCCCCTAACTTTGTGAATTATATGTTGGTTCTAACTTTGCATTACAAAGGAGTATGTGTGCTGGGACTTTGTTTACGTACTTGTTTATACAATTCTCTTCAAAGTGCCATGTGCAGATAAATGAAAATGAAGATTCTTCATTCCCTCCCTGTACTTCATGTGCTTTTAAATACCAATGACCCATTGCCTCTCATTACTATGTCATGAAATTTGATGCAACAGGGCCAGTTTAGTGGATTGAAAGATCTGCTGATGAAGATCTTAAATTTATATAATGTGAAGTTTAGGGCGTGCAGGTCCAACTACAATTAATCTTGTACATTCTTGCTATGCCAAGGATTTGGAGCTGTTTTGATTCACTGTTCCTGTCCATACCAGATGTGGAATGCATCTGGTACAGGTCGGAATCTGACATTCTGGTTCAATTCTTTCTGGAAGAATCTCACTTGTTTGCACCAAGTAAACTCTGTGAATGTGATCTGTGCTTGGTGAATGGGTACACTGAGAAGAGTCACCAAACTGTCACCAAATGCCCTGAACCCTAATGATAATGATAATGTAGGTACAGCTTATGATTGTTTTTCTCACCTCTATGGGGTCTAAACTGACAGTAGGAAATGGTAACTTCACACCAGTTTGAGCCTTTTAATTAATTCTCTGTAGATGCCAAAAAGCCAGAGGGAGGCTTGTGCTAATAACCATTCATAAGAGCTAAGGTGGTTCTGATCTCTACTGGTAATACAGAGGGAAATAGCTATGTTACTCTTCACTAGTTCAGGGAGCCACTCAGCCCTCTGTTCAGCTGGGTTCCAAAAAAAAGAATAATTAAGAAATAAAAGTAAGTTGTTACTACAGGTTTAATTAAAGTTCTGAGCTAATTCACAGTGCAACTTCGGGTCCTAATAACAACAGATCTAGAGTCTAATTACTGTCATACCAGGTGGTCTGCTTTATATCTAATTGCATCCCTTGAGCCTGATATATGCCTGGAAAGTCAAGTCTGTTTCCAGTAGAATATAATTTTATTATAGGTAAGAAAAGAAGGACAGAAATAAAGACTGCTTGCAGCTTATCAAGCTCTTGTGCCTTGATCTTGCTCTGAAGCTTCCTACTGGAATTTTGAATGACAAAATATATTGACACCTTTTCAAACTCACTCCTTCCAAAGTTGCACACAAGTTTTATGGGAAGAAGACCTGAGTAGATAGTTCAAAAATAGATAATGATGAGTAGTGTTCAAATTAAGACAGTAGGAAGAGGGACGATAGGTGATGCTAAATTTAATAGTGGTTCAAGAATACGTGCTCATATTTGTCACCCAGGACAAAACTCAAATATTCTTGACTGAAAGCATAAAAAGAAGGCTTTCAGCAATACATAAATTAGGTTCAGCATCTTTGGTGCTGGTTTCTTCTCTTAAACAAGCAGGATGGAGTTGTCTCCTGCTTGAACATGTGGAAAGCTTTAATGCACACATACATATGGGGTTGAAAGGTTATTCTGCAAAAGAGTCTGGACCTGTAGGAAAGGGTATTAGAGCAGAGAGCAAAGCTTTGGCACTGACCAATAATACTTGGAAACATAAGGATAAGTGAAAATCTGAAGGCAACCACTTATTTTCCCCATTATCTGGGATGTTGGGCTTCTATAAAGAACATTGATTTAGTGTTTGAGAGTGAGTGTCAGCAATGAGGCAGACTAGGTCTGGACACAAAACACAGTTGTATCAAAAGACACAGTTACATCAAAAGAAAAAAAAAAGAAGTGCTTTTAAGGGCCTTGGATCAAGTCTAAGAGTCTACTGAGCCAGTGGGCTTGCAACGTAAGATTTTTGCAATAAATGATTAATTATTAGACCTCAAAGAGGTATATTGTGTGAACTAAAAAAAACTCTTACTATTTCACTGGCATCTGTTAGTAATTTTGCTGTGGGCAAATCAGGGAAATTCCTTTTTTCTTGTCTTTCTTTGGTAGTGCTATTAGCTGGACTTCATAACCTACTCAGTGATCTGCTCAAGGCAAATGCAATTGTGAACAATTTTTGACTTGAGATACAGTGAATTTAAGCAGCAAGCTAGATATTAATTTTCAAAGACTCAAAAGATTTCTAATGGTGTATTTTGAAAGAGGGTTTAAAAAAAAGACTAAAAGAAGTCAATTGTAATCTTATGGCTGCCACTAAAATGTTACTATTTAAACTTCTTTTGCCTTATGGTTAACTAGTAAACAATTATTCCTCAAGAGACAGAGTCTGAGGGCAGACTGTATTTATACCACTTGAAAATCAATGGTAATATACTGAGTTCCATTTAGGCTATCTGAACACAAACATCTTCGTAACAAATCTATTTCCCAAACACATCCTTTCAGATCAGACATAGGTTTTAGAACTGTTTCTTTTTTAGCTTGGAGGAAGAAAACTGCACGTGTGCTAAAAATGAAGTGGGAAAATAGCTGAATTATTACACAAAGAAAAGTTTTTGTTGGCACTTTCCAAAGTTTATTATTCAGTGCTTTATACAAATGAATCAAAATAACAACACTGCATTGCCTAGGAACACATGTGTTCATAAACTCTGCTCATATGGAGATCGAGAAGCTTGGATTTAGTGAAAGAAACCCAGTTTGGGTCATGTTGTCTCAGAGGACCATCCTGTGAGAGCACTGCTTCCTAGGACTGGGGGCCAGGATATCTCAACACCAGCCCCACACATCGAAGACCTCCCTGGAATCAAGCTGAGGCAGGGCTGGGAATGGAAGAGGCTGAGACCCACCTGCCTACACCCACCCTCCTTTCAGGCAGTTGTAGAGGATAATGTCACACTTGAGCCTCCTGTTCTCCAAACTAAACACCCCGAGCTCCCTCAGCCATTCCTCACAGCACTTTTGCACCACACCCTTCCCCACCTCCATTGTCCTTCTCTGGACACGCTCCAGCACCTCAAGGTCTTTCCTGCGGTGAGGGGCACCGAACTGGACACAGCACTCAAGATACTTCCTCACGAGTACAGGGGACAATCATTTCCATGGTCCTGCTGGCCATACTATTGTGGATATAAGCCAGGATGCCTTTGGCTTTCTTGGCCACCTGGGCACGCTGCTGCCTCATGTTCAGCAGGCTACTGACCAGCAGCCCCAGGTGCTTTTCTGCTGGGATACATACTCTAGTCATGCTAAATAATTTTCTAAGAGGCCTATTCCAGGGAATAGTTTATTTTTTTGTTTGTTTTTTTTAAATTTTGCTATGGCTTTGTAGAAGAGACAGATCAACCACTTGTAAAATAAGCTAAAAGAAGGGTTAATTAACATGAAGTCTAAGGAGAGGGTCTTAAGGCAAAATATGTGGGGAGGATGACTAAACATTTTATCCTAGTATTAGTACAAAGAGAACAAATTTCAAAAATGCTTGTGAGTCTCTGTCATGGGGAGCCTCTGGCTTTTAGGTCAGGTTGCATGATGAAATAGTACATCTGCAACACTGAAGTCAGTCACAGCAAAAAATGCTCTTTTTGGTCCTAGCAGTGAAATCACCTCTTCCTGTTAGCTTCTTTCCTTGGAGTTAGTTTTGAAAAGCACATCTTTCAGAGTTCTGAAAAACTGGCAAAAGCCCCTAAGCCTTAGAAGCTGAATTAGTGTCACCACAGACAGACTGCCTGAAATATGACTGTCGATGATGTCAGTGGCTGGATGTGTAGAGCTGGATGTTCAGGCAGGGAGTACAGCACAGGGGGAGGGATACCAGAAATATGTGCTCCCATTCCAGCTCTGGATTTTCTGGGAGCTGTTAAGCAGGTCACTTAGCTGCCTTCTGGTTTGCATTTTTTATGGTTTTTGACTGGTTAATGCTCATACTTGTGTTTGAACAAGCAATGTATTCCTTTATTGTCACTGTCTATCATTATAGATGATTCACTGAATCATTTTTGTGATGGATTTTCCTTTGATTCATCACATTTTGATTCCTTTATCTGACTAAAAACTAATTGAAATAAACAGATATTCTTGCTTGTATCTGTTCAATAACCCTGAATTCATAAATGGTAATGTATCAGTAATGATCTTTCTTAGTAATACAGTATCTGACAGGGCTGAAATGATGAAAGAAACCATAATGCAAACAGAAATGCAGGTTAATATACTTATTAGAGGGCAATGACTACAAACATTTCTTGCTTGAAATGAAGACAGGTCCCTGATTAGGAATACAGGATTTCCTTTTAGATGGGAAATTTCAGCTAAGCACTGGTATAATAACTAGCTAAAAATACTCTTGGGTAGGAAAAAAAAAAAAAAGAAATATTATCTAAATGATTTATTTTTATATGGAGTTTTTTTCCTCCGTTTTGTAAAATGCAGCCCCTGGGGCATACGTGGTAACTAGAGAAGGTTAGAGAGGAGCATGTACCAGGTTTTGGATTGCCTACACAGATATCTCAATGCTTTCCTTTAACATTACATGAGAAACCTCTTGTCTACATCAAGACCTGTTCTGAAGGCTGAATACAGAAGAATGAAGATTAAAATTAGAAATAATCCCTTGTGGAAACTGAACAGTAAAAGTAAACAAAAAACCTCCAAATGGGGAAATAATGTCCTTTCCTTGGAACAACTCCTTGAGATCAGCAGTGGCAGTCAATCACTAATGTGTGGGCAGGATCTCCAGGCTATATAGTACTGTGAAAGATTTTCTAGGACCTTCCAGTTGTCATCAGACAACTAGTGGAGAGCCACCAATTTTTTTAATCTTCTGTATGGCTTTCTATAACAGAAAGCATGTCATTGTTATATTACCAGACCTGTCTTGCTGTATAATATGTCACAGACTAACTGAAAATAAAATATTTGCAGGCAAATGCAATATTAAGGAAAGGTGGTCTGTGAAGCCAGACACTGTGATACTGGTGTAATGAGTCTGTTCCTGTACCAAGTACACACACTTCTAAATGTACCAGTAGCAGTTAAGGTCTTTGCATCATACAAAACATCCCAGTAGTTTTATAACTTTTCAGGCCTATAATTCACCAACATAAAAATTGTGGTTATTTTTTCTTCTTGGGTGATTACTCCAAGAAATTTCCAAATTTCCTCTAAATTCATTGTCTTTGACATTTGGGTCATTCTGACTTTTTTTTTTTTTTTTTTTTTTTTTTTCTGAGCGTGCCGTGCAAGAACTTTCCATGCTCTACATTTTTTCATATATTTCTTTTAGGTCATTCTCTTATTGTCGTCAGCAATGCTGAACTGCTGTAGAATAGGGCTAGAAAAATTTGTGGTGAGAGGACATTGGAGTCTGTACCATCTACTTGAGTGCCTGTGCAAAGGCCTTTGAGATACAGGGGAGTACTGATGTCTTCAGACTTATTGCAAAAGTTTGCATTGGTCAGCTGATCATTTGCTCCTGGCAATATTTTTACATCATGCCATACCTCAGATCAAGTACCACACCTGTAAAAATCTCTACATGTATCTATTTTGTTCAACATGAATTTAAGATAACAGTTTTTGTATGAAGTGAGCATTTAGTTCTAATGTTAATGAAGATTTATCTGAGATGCACACAGATGAATGCTTTCTATAAATTGGAACTTTAGCAGGTGTGTATGAACATACCTTCTTGAAATCAATGTACTTATCCAGATTTAAATTAGTCTGGGGCTATCCATGTCTTCTGATATCTGCCAGCAATTTTTGAAAGCTGCTTATTTTAACAGATGTATTTTCAAAGGTGTGAAGATCTTAAGACAGACGTTTATTACAGCTCGCTTTTGAATATATGGGCAAATAAAGGAACATGTCATGTAAGGAGAGTTTATTATTTTTAAAGAAATGTAGACAATGTAGATATGAAGTTTTACAGAAGGCTGTCAGAATATAGGTACTTCCCTAATTTTGATTGTGTCAGAAAGAAACAATTCCTAAAGCCTTTTCAACTGATGTCATGAAGAAACTACAGTGAAATTTAAAATGAGTGACAGCAAGGGTGTTCATGACATTCACTGATATAGATTTCTTTGAATGACACACTTAACCTCCAAACCCCTTGTCTCTCAAGAGGTTCTTGTGGAATCCTGTCACTCAAGATGGCTTTGCAATGTGTCAAATTGGCTATCACTGCTGGAAACCAAAAACTTAACAGAAAAGAGAAATTTTCTGCTGAAGATGGCATGCAAATACTTGATGAGCATTTGAAAGTGCATTCTGAGTGAATACACTGTCCATGTTGTAAAATTCGGACAGTTATAAATTGTCTAAAGCAGGATAGACAAATATGGTTGTCCCTAACTCCCCATTACCAAACCTAACTTGTGTATTTAAGAAACTCTAGCATGTTTTGTATTGCTTCAAAAGCATGGGAAGTGAAAATGGACTTCTTATCACATTGTTGCCAGGGGCAAATGCTTTGCACACAAACTGAACAAAAAAACCTCCACTGTGTGTAAACTGCAGAAGTCTTGTCTTCTGAACAATGGGATTTACATGCAGGTAGAGGAAACACAGTGGAGCTCTAGCTTTGAGCTCTGGTATTTTGTATCATGTGGTAAAAGTAATTTAATCATGCTTAACTCTGTTATATGACCCGGACATGGCTAAGAAAATATGCTAGAATTTTTCTAAAGCCACCTACTTCATCCTTTTCTTCAATATCTCATCAGTAAAATACAGAAAATATTAAATGAAGAACAAAGCATAGTTCAGAGGTTCTGTTAAATGACAAATTAGGTAGCTCTGCTAATATGAACTGTGATATTTCATAATAAACTCTGAGTTTTCATAATTTGCTTCATATTTTACATTCCAATGGAATGTAATTGGAGCTGTCACTGAATTAGTGCAGCATGATGTCTACAAGAAAATGTAAACTATGTTGCCAAAAAAATAAATTTACAGGAGGGAAAACTCGAGCGGAACTGTTCTTAACATCAACATCCTGCTTTTTCACTGCATTTCAGGATGTAGTGAGCTTTAACTGCACACTTCCTTGTCCTTCAGAATCATCTGGGAATACTGGCAGGAATCCATGTCTCAGTCAATACTGAAATAAAGCTGATGGCTTTTGTCACCTCTCATTAAAGCTGCAGACTTACCACTGCCATTAAAACCATGTGGGAAACAAATGTTTTTTTTCTTAAAATATCAAGGCTTTTATAATCATGGTCAGCCATTAAAAATGAATCACCAATCTCTGAAGATGTTGGACTTGATACATGACTCTATATTAAGCGCTTTTTCACCATTCTGGTTGTTGAGGTGGGAGCTAAAATTAAGCAAATGTTGCACTTGAACCTTTTGATATCCCTTTATGTGCTCAGGATGGAACGAGTCCTAGCATTAAAGAGACACAACTTTTTAACCTTTACCTGCATTAGGAATCCAGTTGATGCCCATGGAATCACTGGACAGAGGATCACCATCTTCAGCAATAGCTGCAGAAGTGCCTTTGTGTACACTCAGGATAGAAGGGAAAACAAATATGTAGTTTTGGCTTTTTGAAGTACAAGCATGTTAGATGCTTTGTATTGAGATTTGGCTTTCTTTGGAGTAAAGGTTGGATTTTGCAATTTTAAAATTACTACCATTTTCATGTCTTCAATGTGTATTAACTTTTTTCTTCCCCTCCTGGTAGCCAACACCAATGCTACCATGCAAGCTGGTACAAGGGGACACTGGATGACTTTGAAGGCTGGGTCAGTCAAAGATGAAATACAAACTCAATCTTCACAGTTTTAATGATTATAAAATCACAATTTGATTTTTCTTGCAAGAGTATTAACCTGTCCATCTTAGTCCAGCTCAAACATAGACCATTATATTTGGCCTGCCAAAAATCTTCTGCATGTGTCTGGCAGCCTTTGTCACCTCCTGAGCATCAAAACAAGTGTTTGGGATGACTTTAACTGTAGGAAGGGGGGAAATTCTTAAGTGCAGTATGTACCATGTGGATTGCTGTAGTAACAAAGGTAGAGATAGTCACCACATTTATAATTGAAGAGATAAGGCTCAATTTATTTACTGGCAATTAGTGTGGCTGGCAAAGCATTCTTACAAAAGGTCAAAAACTCCTTTGTCCTTCTAATAAGGGGCAGAAAGACCAATATATTTTACAGCTGCTGTAGCTTTATTCCATATCAAGTACACAATTTTCTTTCCTGTAATTGCAAGCAGTAGCAAATGATGACCGTAACATGTTCTGAAGTACAGAGACAAGAATAAATCCGAGCAGACAAAAACTCACCAGGAGTTCTTTAGTGTTTGTAGAAAATATGAAGAGTAATTTTTAACTGAGGTGAAAGTAAGCACGTGAAAAAGATGTTTCTAGTAAAACAGCATTCCTGTCTGCTGTGCCTGAGAGCTGCTTCCACATGGGAGGGGGAGGAAGAAAATGTCACCTATTTTATAATTAGAAAAACAGCTGTGAAACGATGATGGCATTTCCCTAGGGAATTCTTTACTGCCTTAAAGGACTTGTAGAAAGTAAATTTCAGTGAGACACAATAAGTCAAATCAAGATAAAATGCAATTTTTCCTTTTTCCTGGAACTGCAGCAGCAATTGGTGTACTGGAGGTGATAACTTCAAGGCTGGCTGGGCGGGGAAGGGCTGCAAATGCAACAATCAATTGTCCTCTCAAATTTACAGGTTTTTATTCTTCAGCCTAGGGCTTGCCAGTCTGGGTTTTCAGGAGTAACCTGGCTATGAATGCCTGCATCTGTTACAATATTCCCTTGAGTTATCAGTAATTAACAACAATCTTATGATGAACTAGGAGTTTTTGCATGGCACTGAGGGTGTCCTGGACATTAAAAGATGAAAAATGAGTAATAGGGAGGAAAACAATTGTGTTGCTTATAGTATGTTTCTTCTTTTCTCTTGTTGGCCTTGCACCGGTGAAGCAAAGCACATTCCCATAATCTCTCTGGATGCCCTGAGAACTTTACTTGGAGAGGTGACCAGGAAATGTTCTGCTGGGAAAACAATCTGAAGCAATACCAGGCTTTATAAATCTGATTTCTAGACCAATTAAAAATACTATTGTCTTTGATCACCAACAGTCTGGTGTGAATATGTGAAGGATCCTGGCTGAAGATTTCATAAGCCATCTATTTTTACTTTCTTTGGTGTTTATTCTATTTATGGTGGATTTCTTAGGCCAGTAATGAAAAGATAAGTATTTTATTGTATTTTTGCCCCTGCTCTTCATTATTTACCTTTCATTTTGGACAGAATGACTTTTCCTGGAAGGTCGGAGGTGGGGAAAGAGAGAGATGGGCATGGGACAAATAAGCTGTCCTAAACTAGTCAGGAAACTCCTACTTGACTGCTAATACACCTGGACCATACAGGAACTGTGGCTACAGCAAATCTCTTTGGTGGTTAATTATAAAAATCCTCCCTCCATATGAAGTTAAATGGACATGAATGATTGCTTTCTGAGATGGCCCCCTCTAGACCTTCAGGATCATCTGTCAAATATGAAGGCACTCAGTCTCTCTCATCTTTCGATGTTTCATTTTGGGGCAACTAGAGAGGACTCTTTATGTGATATGGACAACATTCATTTAGCAACTGCTTTTTTCCATGAGATATTCCTTTTGCTGATAGACTGATTAGAAATGTTATCTTTTTCATAGATATTTTCCAACTCAATGTTGACTTTGAGTGGGTTCCATGTGGCAGAAAGCATCTTGCTTGCTGCACAGAGACATTGCTGTACAGCAACATAGTAGCCACATGGAGTATTGATTGAGGATGTCAGGAACAGCCTCTCTGAAGAGCTTTAATGATGCCAAATGCAGGGGTAATTCCCATTTATCCTGAAGATTGACAGCTTGCACATGACACCAGCCAAACATCACTGAATCACCAGGAGAGCCGACTTCTGAATGATTGCTTCTAGATGTGTTTACCTTTGAAGTTTCCTATGCAGAAACTGACTTCAGATCTGTTAAAATATAGGAAGGATGTGGCTATTGTTTGAAGTGATAGCACTCCAGTTTGGAGTACATCTTCTCTCTCTTTCACAGCCACATGTGTTAAAGAGCTTTTAAGAGAATTGTCATTCCTTTTCACTGGATTTTTAGCAGCATCTTTAACAAAACAAGTATGTGCTACTAGCTTCTAATGGGTCCCAGAGGAAAATTTATGGGATGAACTTTAACCTAGAAAAAAGGTAATATCCAGGGCAGTGTTTAGTCATTGCATGCACTAGGACTGTTTGATTATAATGCCTAGTCAAGAGGATATACGTGGGAGCATTTTACTATGTCTCTATGTATTATATGTAAATGTGATATTATTTTTAAACAGATCTATATGAATTATCTTTCTTTATCTCTACAAAAATGTTATATTCTGCCCAGATTTGCTCATTGTTTTTCTTGTGTTATGACTTCATCGTTCCCTAGGTCTCTTTCTCTCCTTCCTAATTCTATTCTCTTTTCTTTGAAAAGATTTATTCCTGACAGGTCTGGTTGCATCAGAGCCTGGAAAAGGTTTTTCAAACTCTTCCTAATGCAGGTGGTTTGGCACCATTTATTGGAAGCAAAATCACATATAGCAGTTGGTCACCAGCTATTAGACTCCACATGTGATGCCACCTGTGATACAACAGAGTCTGGGCTGGCTCACTTGATACAGATATCTTTAAAAGGAGTAAGGATGAATAATTGCACAATTATTTTGTTGCATTCCATAATATTACTTTAGTGCAAGCTGAAAAGTTTTGGGCTTAATGATTGTATAAGTATCACTCTTCCAATATTGGTAGGGACTTAGATAGAGAGTGATGAACATTTAATAGGAAAAAAAATTGACTGTTACCCACATTCTCCCTTTTTAGAAAAAGAACCTTAGAAAAAAAGCAGTTGATTAATTTTCAGTTTACCTTTTCTTTAACGTAACAAACTTCCATTTGAGGTTTAACTAGGACTGTTCTAGCATGCAACAAAAAGTTAGTGGAAGATAAAAGGGCATAGCAAGAAAAAATATTCAAAGTGAATAATTTAAGATCACATCCATAATTAATGGCATTTGGAAAGCTTCCTCTAGTGCTCTAATCATATCTCAAAATGTGCTAATTAGAGCAGTTTCATACAAAACAGTGTATGCAGGTGTTGAACATCTTTTTTCTGTTCCTTTTTTCAGAAATGTAGCAGTAACTGGTTCTCCTGGCATTAGCACTCACATTTAATAAATGTTTCACAATTTAACATATATTTGACAGCTGAAGAGTGTGCACATAACAATTACCTTGTTAGAACAGATTGGATCAAGAATGCAGAACAAAATCAGATATTTTTAGTACAGCAACTTAAGCTTGTAGTAAACAGTGAAGCTTCCCATAATGTTCTTTGGGGCTATGACTAGCAAAGATTTGAAGCTGAAAGAAAAAAATTGTCTTGAAAAGACAAAGTATCTACATTCATCTACTTGAAATTAATGTTGTCTCAAAGCAGTTCTGATACTTCAGAAAAGCTAATAATTTGCTTACTGCTTGCACTGTGTTGTTATCTTTTGGCTGAGAAGGATTTTGCTGCCCAGTTCTTCATTTATCTTGGAAATCAATGACAACTGACATCACAGGTCCCTGTCTCTAACCCCTCTCCAAAATTAATCAATATGATCCAGAAAGAAACACACTGTGCATTCAGGTCTTTGTGTGTATACATTTTGGCTTGTGTTACTGCTCTGCCAGAATGAAACAGGAAAACCTGAGGAAATGCCCAATTTACTCAGAATGCTCCTGACAGCTCTTCATTACCCAAGCAGGAGCTGGTTGTTCAGGGCTGTAGTGTCCAACAAGCAGGTGTGAGGACACTGTCAAATGAATAAGTCTGAAGTGCACAGATTGTGTTTGAAATGAATGTATCACGACTCTGCAGCATTTTTTTATGCAATTATTCTAATAAAACATTTTATTTTATTGAGGTTCTACAAAATTTCACAGAAACAAATAGTTCCATAACCATGTATTATTAATAACTTATTTCCCTTAAAGTTGAGAGCAGAGCTATTCTATTATATGTTGCAGATTCATAAGATACTTTATTGGAGAGCCTGCATTCTGAAATATTAATCTTGCGAAATTGAACTCATGGGTTTAAACCTAAGATACATCCCATGTTTCAAGAGGCTCAGCAGTACCTAGGTCCATTTTTCCCAAGCAATCTGTAGACTTAACTGCTGAGTGTGAATTAGCTCTATTTCTATGCTGTGTTCTCCTCATTCCTACACATTAACATTCAATCCTCTTCTGTCTTCTGCAGCTAGATGAATTATTCCCTGAGAACAATTCATTTGACAGTGAAATTTGCCCTTTTTGCATTTGTTATTTCTCCATGAACACATCGCAATTTGCATTAATTAGTTTATTATTTGAAATTGTTTGATGAATAGTTTGTTTCAACCCATTTCACTCATGTAGCTAATATTAATTTGAGTGTTTCATCCCAGTGATTTACCATTCAAACTGTGTCCTATTATATCATATGGTGATTGTTCCCACTCCCGCTCCAGATAACACAACTGGAGTCAATCAAAAACAGAAATATGGTTCATGAAAAGTTTTCGAAGGAAAGTTTAATTCTATTCTCTTACTATTTTCCAAAATTATTGTTATTCCTGAGTAGATCTTCTACATTTTTGCTTTTGTATTTTTCTCTTTTTCCCAGTTTCAAAACTGAAAAAAAGAGATTTAAAGACTTAAAGTCTCTTTTTGTTTCTTTTTTTAAAATTACATGTCCAAAGAGATTGAGTAAAATAAATTGGTTGTTTATTTTCTTCTATAAGAAAATGCTTTTCAGTTGAAGACAATTTTTCCTGAAAACATGCTCTTTGCAAAAAATATACTTTTGACTGGTCCAAGCTATACATTTTCTAAACAGCTTTTGCTTTCCCATGAGGTATGATTCACCAACTAAAAATCATACTTTGACATATTAAGTAAAATTTTAATGACATTAAAATGTTTTTCCACTTCCTCCTTTGTCTGAGGAAAAAAAAAATACATATCATTAGGAAAACTGGAAATATGTGCACAAAAATGTAAAATAAAGTTTTACCATCTCCAAGAATGACCATGAATATTTTCTTTCTGCTCTTTGGGGAGTTCGGGTCTCTTGCTCCAAACTTCAAGCAAACTTTGGAGTAGAATGTCCTTGTTTCTGCTAAAATAGGTATTATATCTCTGCACAAGTGCAGTCTGAAAAACATCATCTCAGGATGCACAGAAACCCGTGGTGTTCATCTATACTCACAAATACATACTACCCCAAAAGAAGCAGAATGCTGTAGTAATATATTGAGGATTGGAGTAATAATGAAATCTCCCGCATTTTAATGTTCAAAAGAGTGTTAAAAAACAGAAGTTGAGTACTGTTCTTTGAAAAAAGGAAAAGATTGGGTAAAGGACTTCCTTAGATGTGGATTATTTTTTTAAACAAATCTCAGAAAAAATAGGAATGTTCCAGTATATAATTACATGTATTCTAATCCTAATCACTTAAAGCAAATTTGACCAAGAGTGTTTATTCATGGCAAAATCAAGGAAAGGCAATGATGGGACACAAATGGGAAAGCAGAAGCAAATGGCAGTATAATTAATGCCATCAGCATGCTTTTATAGAAGATGGATTCTTTCAAGCAGAGAGTACAGTTTTTGAGATCTCTGATGTGTTCAGTGAATGTTTCTCTGTGATATAGTACATCCAAGGTATTTTTGAGACAGGTAATATACTGACACAGTCTTCTGATGAGAAAATTACTGCTAAACAAAATGAAGAGAGCCCACAGAAGCAGGGTAGGGAGTAAGTGAGAGTAATTTTAAAGTTTGAGTCATAGTCCTAAAAAATTGTTTCTGGGAAGATACTGCCATTGTTTATTCTTGACAAGGTCTAATCTAGGAGGACTGCACTTGTAAATACCACATGTATATTTCTGATGACGCAGAGTTAGTAAATGAATAACATTGGTAAATTGCATATGGGAAATATAGGCTGCTCTGGATCATTTGCAGAAGTAAACAAGCACATACTTCAACACAAATGTGTTTGTGTCCTTATCCTACACAGCTGTATTGCCAGATATGCAGAAAGTCTGTTAGTCTTAGGAAAATGGAGCTTCAACCTTGGAATTAATAACAGAAGAGCACCAGAGCAGCGAAACAATATCAGAGCATTGACCATGAGTGGGCATTCTGATGTAGCTAAAGCTCAGTACTGTTTCTGAAGAACTTATTGGGGAATATCACATATGAACAAGGAAGTACTACTTTTTCAGTTGTCATGCTGTGAAGAAAGACTAGCATGTTTGTTTCTAGCTGTTTCATTTGCTTAAGAGATAGTTATAAATGCTATTATGAATCATGAGCCTTTGGCACTAATGATACGCTCTTGTTTTGAGTTCTAATAGTCATCCTTCAAAAAAAGTTATGAAGGATTGAAAAGGATTGAGAAAAGAATATTAGAAAAATAAATTATTCTAGGGAAAAACTGAGAAAATTGTATCTGTTTTGTGCATCAAAGAGAAAATTAAGAGATGATCGTGGGAAGAGATGGCTTATTGTAGGTGGTATTTCTGTCAGAAAGATGAATCCATGAGATTCAGGATCTTGAAGCTAGACTTAGGTAAATTAAAAGAGAACAATTAATCAGTGGAATGACTTTCCTCCAGTTATGATGGGTTCTCTGTCACTGGCAACTTCTAAATCAAGCCTCAATGTCTTTATAAAAGTTTTCTAAATGCTCAAAATGAGATAAAACTCCTAAGAAGTCATTTACATGAGATTTTTGGCCTACTGTATAAAGGGAAGAGAGGAAAAAGATCTCTGTTCTTAAAACAGGTCCATGGTACTTTCCTTTGTAGTTTACAAATGCTACTGGTATTGAAGTATTCAAATCATTTTGACATATGTGTACAAAAGGCACTACTGTTCATGTTACTACAGGAAATTTGAATTGAATCTCAGAAGATTATAGGTGTGATCATGTCTTTAAGCACTTAACATGGAGATCTGTTGGCAAGGCACTTAGATCAAGTCTTTCTGGAGCATCAACAAGTCAAAGTACCTGAGTGATGACAGCCACAATCTAAACAGTTTTACTAGTGTATGCAATATTGTCTGAGAACTGTGGACATCATAGAAGGCTTTTCTTGTCAGCAGTGAGGCAGGAAGCTTGCTGAAGGAATTCTGTCTTCATGGTGGATATTTCTGTGCTGAAATGCCACAGTGGGATATTGTTCATATGGATGAGAAAATACAGTTACTTCTGATAAAAGCAATGGCTCAGCGCTGCATGCTGCTTTGTCATAAACCTCTTTGGCTAACGTTATTTTTCTCCTGGTCTGGGTTTTAACATTTTACCATGTTTCTGAAATTGGATGCATTGAAAATATTGATAGAAAACAAGAAGTCCAGCATCCATGCACAAGAGTACTTAGGGGTGACTGGAAAATACCCAGGAACAGTCCCTGAGATCTCTCTTTTGTAATACAGAGTAGAAATCTGGCCATGATCAGAAAAAAGAGAATGGGCAAGGCTATCTGTGCCAGCAGGCATCAGAAATGCTTGCATCACCTCCATTTCTCAGACCTGTCAGAACCAGCCAAAAAAGGAGGCAAGGGGTATTACCAGCTAACATGGCTTTCTGGAGTATCATTGTATATATCTAAGTAATGCCCCCTGAGGGGTAGTATGAAATCTAGGCAGGAAATCACCTTGGGTTTGGCCATTAATCTCTAGCACTTCATTTGCTTTTGTGACTGTAGAAATGGGTTGGAAACAAGCAGTACAATAAGTGAGGTAAAGTGACAAAGTGAAACTTCTTCTCATGGCAGAAAAAAACAGAACTACTTTTATCCAATTTCTGCTTTGACTGTGGTGTCTATAGCTAAGATATTCTTTTTTTATTGTTCCATTAATTAAAAGAAACCTCCCTGCCTCTCTGGGGCACATCCCTGAGGAGAGATTGGTTTTGGATGAGAAGCATATTTTGCTCTTTCATCCTTTTCAAAACCCATAGTTTATTTTCTTTCTGTTTGTCAATCAGCATGAAAAAGCTTTTTTTGCTTTTAGTGCACCGGAAACAAATATGAAAAAAAGACAGAAAGCTTCAGGCAGTTTAAATGTGGGGGAGTGCTATGCTGATGCAAAGCTTCAGCAGATGTACAGCTTAATTAGATGTTAATGAACAGACAGATGCGTATTAAGTGAGCAGCTCTGAGGGTGTGGAAGGAAGCAGAAATATGGGGCAGTAAACACTTTGATGTTGCCTGGGTAAAGGTATATTTCAAAATTACTCTGCTTGCTGCTGTTTCTTGTATCCAGACTGGATTTTCCTATCACTGTGTGGCAGCAAATCATTTTGTTTCTTGCTGGTACAGTGAGGGAAACTGAAACATGAACTTTCCTTCTCACAGCCGTGCTTTGGATTGCTTCAATTCTCCCACTCCTGGGAAGAGTTTGCAAACCTGAGGTGGCAGAGATCCATGTGGGAAAATTTTTGGCAAATCTTTGGTGTCAGAATTGTGAAGAAATTTAAGGGGTTAGCTGGAGAAAACAGAAGGTCCTCTGGATTTGGAAGGAACAGGTGAAAAGTACAAGCAGAATTAAGCAGGGTACAAAACAAGATGCAGGGACAGGAAGAACAAGAAATTATTTCACCTCTGACCATACAGATAAAATAGTTTGCAGAGGGGCTAATCAAAACCACCGTAAACACTCAAGACAAATCCACCTGTGAAATAGGTTGAGGGAGGTGTGTACAAAAGAAGACCAAATACTATCAGTTAAAAACAGCAAGGAAATAAATAACATGGTAATAAAATGCTGATAGGTTTAAACACTTGCTCTGCTACTTGTTGAGAGGAATACTTATATTATTCAGTGCACATCAATCTCCTTGGATGTATTTTTTTGAGAGTAGTTTAATATGTAAAATGAGGGCATTTTCATTGTCTGTTCTCAGTGTAGCATTACAAATCTTATTTATCAATTAAAAGGGGCTATAGGCTCTGCAGTATTCCCAGCTAAAGGCCTTTTCTTTCCTGGAGTTTATGTAGCTTAAGAGGGTCACAGGTATGATGTAAGGTCTGCCTCCAGCTCCCTGTAGAAACCATGTAACCCCCCAAGGCCAAGGTAGCAGTCCCAGAGGAGAGGTTAGCTGAGGAGAGGAAAATGTGAATGGTGACACAAAGTTTTTCTTCATAAAGAATTGAGATGTGTTTTGGGAGTCTGTGTTCCCTCTCCTCAGGTGTGCAATAGGAGGTATTGTGTGCAGCCTTCACAGCCTGCAGCCATGGACTTCGCTGCTGATGAAGGATTCAGAGACTGAAGTCCAGTCTCAGATGGGAATTGCAAGCAGAGATGGCTCCTCATCCTGTACTTCTAGAGATGCATGCTGATCATGTAAGAGTTTTCTTTGTACACTCATTTCTTTGGAAATATATGTGGATTAGCTTCTGTGGAAACAAAATCTAATTGAGCTCTAAGTATTTGGACTGACTATCCCTCTCTGTGTCTGCCTGCCTGCCTCTCTGCCTTTTGATCTAGCTACAATTTTTTTAGTCTCTGCTCAAGTGAGACTCCTCTTCTTAACAACTCCTCTGTTTGAAGCCACTATAACTTCACTATGACAAAGTAGTTTTATTCCTGATAACAACTTTTTTTGTACTTTACAGTGCTTGAATGTCTCAGGGCCCTTTTTGAAACCCATTATCTCCAATGCACCTTTCCTTGACCCTTCCATTTCATCAGCACCTGCCTGTGGTACAAGTAATTCTTTGCCAATTTTGGAGCAGGGAGTACCTCTATATTCTGAGGCAAATTTTGAGGCCTTTTTGGGGCAGAGGAAGTTCTTGGATTTGGTGTGAGATATTTATATCTGGTATACACACACCTGTCTTCCTCACCCCTGCCTGCCCATGGTGCAGATACTCATGTCCTACCTCTCACAAATCCTGGCTTGCTGAAGGGCTGGCTCAGTGTGGAAGGTAAAGGCAGTGTCAGGTGATGTAGGGATGGACATGCAACATGCTGATTTGAAGGCCTAAACTGGAGCTACACAGCATTTTGAGGTGCATTAGTGTTTTACTGAAGTAAAAGATAATTAGGTTGGATGGTCTATCAGATGGATCATTCTTTGACATGACAAATATGTCACAGTAAATAGATTGCATACAAGAGAAGTGCAGATGATGTGCTTAGCTAAAATATTTATATATGTTTTCTTATATAACTTTGTTCATGTACAACATCCTAAGAAGTATTAATGAGTCAAAAGAAGTTTACTAGAGCCTACATTTCTACATTACAGCATCCTTCTTTGTAAACTCTACTTTTTTTTTTTTTTTAAATCATCTATTTATGTCTGCTACTTGGTATCCTTTTTATTGGTTTGTTAGATGATTTCAAAGACTGCCAGTTCATAGAAATGATCTGGTAAAAGCAAGTCCTTTGAGGAGCAGGTGAGGGAGTTGGGTTTCTTTAGCTTGGAGAAGAGAGAGGAGAAGAGGAGGCTCTTCATTATCTTCAACTACCTGGAATGGGGCTACAGCTAGGTGGGGATCAGCCTTTTCACCCAGACAACCAGGTGATAGGACAAGAGGACACAGCCTCAGGCTGCACCAGGAGAGTTTCAGGTTGGATATCAGGAGGAATTTCTTCACAGAAAAGATAGTTAAACACTGGAACTGGCTGGCCTGGGAGGTGCTGGAGCCACTGTCCCTGCAGGTGTTTAAGAAAAGACAGGGCGTGGCACACAGTGTCCTGTTCTAGTTGACAAGGTAGTAATCAGTCAAAAGCTGGACTCATCTCAAAGGTCTTTTCCAACCTAATTGACTCAGTGACTGTGATTCAGTGTAAAAGGCCAGAATTCCAATGTATTGGTTACTGCCAAGCAAGATGAGTCATTCATGTTTATTAATTCTGATGATTCTGTGATAATAACACAGCAGAGTATGGAAAAAAATAATCTAATCTTCTGTACAAAGTAGGTAATATGTAACAAAAAGACACTGTTTAAAATAAATCTTTTTCATCCCGTGGTCTTTTATCAGGTGTGTAGGCAAGAAACCAAGAGATAAGCATCAAGTTAATGTATTGATGTATCATTTTTCCTACTGTCTCTCCAGACTTTGAACAGCTGATTCATGCCTAATGCTAAGGAGGTATTGTTATTGTCTTATGGGAGAAGCAGAGTGAGAACTGTAGAAGTAATGCATTTTGTCTGTAAGGGAAATAAAATCCATAACGATTTAAAGAATCCGACAGAGAAAAAGAACAAGCTGAGATCCTTCTAGGAACCTCATATTCAGCCAGGAGCATTTGTGTTCTATTTAAAAATGCAGAAGGAGCATTGATATCTAGTGTTTGTTCCAGTATTTTACTAGAGAGATTTAATGGTCCACAATTCAATTTGAAGTGAAAGTATCCCCCCCAAATGACTCTTTATAAAGTCTTTTGGAGACCAAAGTCAATATCTATGGGCCTTTGGAGATGCAGCAATTGATTATCTGTCCAAGTCAATGAGCATTAAAACCCAAAGAGATTCAGAAATGCACTTCACTGTTGCAAAACTTCCCCTCTGATATCACTGATGCCCAACGACTGGTCTGTGCTGAAGTTCAGTATCTAAATAAAACAGCTTGTTCTGAGACCTAATTGAAGTTTTGTAACATCCAGAAAACTATAAGTTAACACCTTCTGCTGTAATTCTGGTATGCCTGGATGTATGCCTTGAGGACATTCTTGGTGCAGGATGAACATAAAGTGTATCAGATTTTTGAGCCACTTCTGCCTTTGTCTGCTAACACTGTCACCTTTTGTCCCCTCAGCTTGTAGAATAACATCACCTTGTCTTCTCAAAGCTCCTTTCAATCCAAAGACCTCTTCCAGCAGTACACAAGAATCTCTTAATTCCATCTAAAATCAAGTTAATTGAGTAATTATTTTGTGATTCTTAGAAAGGCAGGAGTTTTTTAAGAGAGCCAACAGTTTGTGGCTGAAAAGGAGGGAGAACTAAGTTTCTGCCTGTAGCTGCATATGACAAGTAAACTGTCAGTGACAGAGACTGAGACTCAGTAGGGGAACTAGTTGATTCAACCTTTTGGAAAATAAAAACACTTCTTTGGGGAAACTCCTAACTTCATGAGTTTAAGATCTAGGTTTTACAGCTTACCTGAAACACATCATTTATCAACACTTAATTGGAGATTACTGAACTGGAAGTGGATAATTTCTTGGAAATCTGATGTCATGACTTTAATTTCATTCCTTTTTCTGCTGAATCTCATGACTGAGTTCTGATGATAAGAAAGATTTCAATGAAGGAGAACTCAATAGAACTCTTTTAATTATGAACATGCATTCAGTATCTGTTGTACCTTACATGACTGTACTCATCATTCCCAAGAAGCATTTGTCTGACAGTTTTCTATTAAGATCCCATAGATGATGGAGTTTCCACAGTCCTGGATGACAATATTTTAGATGTCCAAACAAGATTTTCCTATCATGTTTCCTACTGTAATTTCATACCTGCAATGTGTATGAACTGTGTGGCACATGCTAATGAATGTCACACCTGTAGTATGTCCTGTCTACAAAAGCATGTGAGCTGCACTGTTTCCCAAATCACACTTTCAGAGCTCTGTGTTTCAGAGAGATGTCAGGTTTTCTGCACAGTACTGGCTCGTATGAAATTGCTTCTTGTTTATACTTAGCTCTTAACAATCATAAGCCTATGCCAGAAACTGCTCTTGTTTCTTGGGAGATCTAGCCGAGCTATGGTTGTTTCTATAAGAGGATTAATGACACAATGAAATAAGTACTGCAAAGGCTAACTTCAGTATAAAAACATAAAGTATTTTGTTTTTGTGAGAGAAAAACCTAGGTAATTTTGTAGTGCACCAGCATGAGTTTGGAAATGTTCTAAAGAGTGTAGCCGAGATCCTGCCCATCTTTTAAGAAAGGTAACAAGTACAATCTGGGTTATAGGCGAATCAGCTGGCCTTCAGCCTCCAAAAGCTGTGGACCATATCCTGATGGGAGCTCTTTCTGGGCACATAAAGTACCAGAAAGCAATTTGGAGAAGCCAGCATAGATTTACCAGGCTCAAATTTGTGCCTTTTAGGGTGGAATGACTGATGTTGTGGATGAAGGGAGAAGAGTCTGTTTGCAGAATGTGCCATTTATCACAGCCTTCTACACACTGTTCCTCAGCATCCCGATAGCCAAACTGGAGATACATAGACTAAGAGGTGTTCTACAAGGCAGTTGATGAGATATGATTTAGAAATGCATGTGGAAATGTGCACGAAATACACATGAAAGTATTAAATGTGACACACTGTCTTTCTCACCAGTGGTCAGTAACATTTGTCTTTTGCTTTCTGTCTGCTATGTCAGAGAAATGTTGTGAATTTAAGGACAAATAAGAGCTTTGTTTTATTAGAATAATCACTTGATTACTAGTATGAAAATGAGTTAAAGAAGAATATATGTTGATTTTATTCTTGAAAAATATGATATTCCTATTGGATTTTTTACATATCTTGCATCCAGAGAGCTGTTTACTGCTTTTCTTTTTAGCTACTTTTTGATGAGGTAATCAACAAATATGTTGTAAGTGGACTTACATTATGATTTGAGATATTAAATAGCAGCAGCAATCTATCTTCAGAAATCTCTTTTTTATGAAGATAAAATCATAGATGAAGAAGATTTTTTCTTTCTTTAATTAAATATATGAATTTTAAAATGCAGTGCTTCAAAAATATATTTTGAAGATTTTTTTTTCTTGGATTGTTGTTTCTTATCTTTCCCAGACACTTCATGCATGAATTCTGTTTTATTCCAGAGTGAGTTCTACTTGAAGGTTTGAAGAGCTAAGCCAGCCAGCCCTTTCATGCTGATTTCTCCATCTCTTTTAAACCAAGAAGATAAAAATTATCCAGATCCATTTTTGCATGTCCTGATCCAGGGGGTAGTTAACTAATTCAATTAAATACATATTGAACTTTAAATACAGTTATAATCACACTGATTCATTACGATTATTCATAGGCCTAAAAGAGAGATAAACAGGACTAAATATATTGCTAAATCAGGTGTGTCATCTGTCTCAAAGTTTGAAGCTGTTGTTTCAGTTGGGAGAACTTTGGGAAATGTAGTGTCCCAGAAATACTTGATATTGCTGTACACAAAGATCTGGGTTGGCCTGCTGGAATTTTACTGATTCAACAACAGCTGAAGACTTTTAATGGGCAAAGGAAGGAGGTCAACCATCTCCAAACTCTTTGGTTGTTCATCACTTCTTACAGCTCGATGAAAAGTGTATGTCGTATTTTAGTTTTGGCAGTTAGTCTAACACAAAAAATGATTTTTTTTTTTTTTTTTTTAGAGTAGAATTAAGTTCAAAAATTGTTTTACTTATTTAGTATTTTGATATGGAACGTGGAAAGTTCATTATCAAATCATGCCCTCAGTCTTATAATCTGATGAAATTTATCTTCTCTAGACACAGTCAGAATTTTTAACATGAAACTATTTGTTCATGGTGGGGAGATAGCAGGTGGTAGTGAAAATGACATGAGGTTTACTTTGTGTAGTATTTCAAGCACAGAAGATGAAATTCAATTGAAGAATTAAAACTTAAACTTAGAATCTGTCCACCATGGACAGGTGTTTCCCTCTGTTCTGTTTTGTTTTGTTTGTTGAGGAAAAGGAGTGCTAACTACTTGTCATTACATTTATGTTTTATCAGCCAAACCTTTGTCTTTGGGAAGCACCTAGAGAAAGCAAGAGTAACTGATTTTTAAGGGCAAAATAAAACATAGATATGAGATATGATATGTCACTGAAATTTCGTGGGATTGTAGGTAGCTGATCAGGGAATTCCACATAATATCTTTTCCTGAAAGTAAATCAAAAAAGTCAATGAAATTGAATTTAGCAGATAATTTTTGACCTCTGGAGATGGAAAAGACTTAAGAAATTGTTGTCTTTTCCATACAGACATAATTGGTCCTCAACCCAGGAAATAAAAAGATTAACTAAAGAGGAACAACAGAGACAATGTACCTGCTATGTGACAGCTGCGTAGCTGAATGCTCCCAGCCAAATACTCTTCCTTTACTTTGGACAAAATGTGAGGATTTTGGCTATTTGGGACTTTGGAAAGGTTGATGTTGAAGAGGCATAGCAGCTCTGACAGAGGGCTGGATTTCTGCAATGGTGAAAGGCTACATAGGTGGCCTTTAGGTATTCTCTAACTTTTTGGTCTTAGAGGCACTGTTGCCTCTGCAGAGGTGGTAGGTCTAGGGAGAAGCTCAATTCATTTTTTTTCCATGAAAGCTTTTTGGGTTGCACAAGCAACAGAAGCAACTATTCCTCCTGCCATGCTCAAAGATCTCTGAATCTTCATACACACATCAGTCATGAACTGACAGGAACGAGCCCAAAGGATGAAGGGGAGGATGCTAGAGCATTTAGTCACTTGTATTTTTGCTGTCAGTGGAAGACAAAAAGCTGAAATACTCATAAGTGATTTTTTTTTTTTTTAAAAAATGGTTTAACTCCTTTGAGAGAAATGCACACCAGGTATGGCTGTGCACCTCAAGAAATCTCATATTTTTTGTCACCACCCATGCCAGAAGTAAGGAACTCTTATTTATCCTTGTTTTGCTGACCTAAGACACACAAAGTCTCAGTGATTTGAGCAGTGATGCACAAGGAAATTTGCAGTAGAGTGAACAGTTAAAGCCAGCATCCGTATCCCAGACTATCCTGCTAACCTGTGAACAATTGTTTATTAGTGAATTGACTAACAGGTAGAGTTCTGTATAACAGCCATAAAGCTGCCAGGTTAAACAAGTTAATTACAGGGACAGAGCTCCACCAGATTTTTAAATGCCAGACATTAAAATAGAATAAACATGTATTTCTGCAATTACATCCACTAATATTGTTTTGCAAAGAGATTCAGTTCACTTTGTCTTGAGCAGGGAATGTATCTTCTTGTCAGAGGACTTGTTCTTCACCACACACCCTATTTGCTACTGTCATAAATGTGTGACACACAGGAGCCAGGTGAGAATGATCTGAATTTCCTCTCTCTGACCTCCTAACATCATCTAACATGGGATGAAGGTTAATTAAAATCACTGCCACTTGACTGAAGTCAGAATGTAGCAGCTTCTCTAGTTAATGTTAAAATGATCCGATGAAAAAAACCAAAATTGGAGCGTGGAGAGTTAGTAATTCCCATGTGGTGGGGATACATTTTACTTCTGGGACAAGAAAGTGAAAAACAAAAGGACAAAAGGAAAGATTCTGTGAATTGCAAGTCTGTGACAGTGGTTGGAAAATTTCTGTGTATCTCCCAGCTGAAATGTGGGGTGACCAGTGGGAAGCTCATGTAAGGTTTGCTTGTGCAGTATCCCAGTACTCTGAGCACTGGGATCTTGCTTGAAGAAGCACACACAAACATCCCAGTTCTTATTACAATCAATTGTCCAGGAGGGGAAGATGGCATCTTATGAAAAAATGACAAAGCTGGAGAAAGATGAGGAAAGACCAGCTAATGCAAACCAAACCCCAAACTGATGGCTGTTTGCTACAGGGAGAGAACTTCCCATTCAAATCACTGCAGATAACTTTACCTCAGCTCTGAGCTGTTGATAGTTAAGTAGAACAAACTGACTTCAGTAAAAGATTAAATATCAGATTGCATCTTGATATGAAAATTATTGCAATCTTATCAGGATCACTGTGTACATTAACACATGCTGCTGGCCAATGTTTGCACACGAGTCAGGCTTCTCCCTCACCAGCTTCACAGATTTAAACCTCTCTTATTCTTAGCCTTCCTCACAATTCCTACTGAAATATATAACATATAATTCTGGAAAGCATTTTGACATACAAAAATAAGCCTAAATTATGCAAATCAATTAAAATTAAAGACCCCTGTCATTTTGCAAAGCTAATAATTAAGGCTTTTTCTTCTTTTTTCTCCTCCAGACTTTGAAAATCTGTGCAAAAGTTTCAGTCAGTGGGGATCCAAGGGCTTTCAGACAAATAGAAATTCTTAGGAAGGAGCACTTAATGGAGTTTCCTTCTCATCCTCCTTTCCCATCCCAGAAGAGATAGACCCATTCAGAACTGCATTCATCAGCTCTGGAATGAAACTAGTGGTGGTGGTTGGCTGTTCTAGAGCTGTAAGAGAGGAATGGTACTGTTCTCCTTGCTGCAGGATGTAGTGATGTTTCACTCATCTGAGAGATTGAGACCCTGGGAGTTTTTGAAAGCCAAAAATATTTTGCTATGATGACAATTTCTGAGAGAAGAAAAAGTTAAATGTTCTCACAGGTAGGTCAAAAACAGTTTGCATGTCTCCAAGAAGAGGTAAGGAGTGATTTCTCTTTTGTGTGTGCTTGTTTACTCATGCTCTTTCTCTGAAGAGGTCAATGCAGACTTTTAACAAGGTGAACTTTGAAGCAGAAATCACAAAATTATTTTCTAAAGTACTTCAGAGAGGGAAAAAAAAAAGAAACTACAACATGTAAGGATAAATGAGAAGTCACAGCTGTCTAAAGCCTTAGGAATTTGAGGGCTGTCTAGTTTGCATGTGAAACATTGTCACAAACACATGGTTAGAGAACTACAAGTTATTTGAGGTGGCAAGAATGACAGCACCATTATCATCATGAGAGGTAAATGGCTGCATATCCAGTTTGAGATATAGTCAAGGAATAAATTCTTCTAAACAGAATCAAGAATTTGACAAAGTTACTGATTCAGGATGAGGCCTAACTTACAGGTTTGGTAGCCTTGTTCCATCTCTGTTTCCATGATTTGTTGCTTATTCAAAAATCTGTGTATATTCACACTGTGCACTTTTCACTGTGAAGTCAGTTTTTCATTAGAGTGTGTCAGTCTCAGTTTATTCTTCTTAATGTCCAATCACATCTGCTGAATTCTTTCATATTTGTTTCTTCTCTTCTTTGGCAGTCCAGTAGATATTTTTTTCTCCCTCTCTTTGTCAGCTCCTATGTTTGGGATTATTCTGATCCTATAGTGCCTCAGTCCAAGATTCTTTACAGGCATTCATTGAGATCTTTATTCATGAAGTGTTCTTAGTCTTTCTGGTCCCTTCTTCATGAGGCCAGACCTGGGTGTTGACACCTTCACTGTAAATTAAGTCTATTAAAGTTGGGTATTGATGCTCTGTCAAATGAACAATTGTTTCCTGGAAAGGAATTTATACTGGACTACTGCATTTGAAGGTTTTGGGAGGGCCATGGCTTTTTGTAATACTTTTTATCATAAAGCACCTTTCTTTTTTCCTAATTCTCTTTTTTTACCTCTGGTCAGAAGGGATTTATTTAAATGGAAATTAAATCAGATTCTGCCTCCTCTCCGTTAGCTGTCTCACAAAAGCAACTCTGTCAAAATTCATTTGGCAACCCAAACTGTCCCCTATGTGGTCATCATCAGAACTACTCAAATTTGCTTTTAAGCCTGAAAAATGAAAACATGTAATACATTACTGTTTCCAAAAAAAAATCCCAATAATTATCTTGGAGCTGGTTTCTAGTCTTAAACCCTGCCTAACTCATACATAGAAACATGTTGTTCCACTGAAAACTCACATACTTAGTGCACCATGTGTGCTTTATAGGTAACCAGATTTAAATGGAAAACATAAATTACTTGATCAATCCACAGAAGACTTTAATAAATCCAGGTCATCTGGGTTCAACTCTGACTTGGCAATAGATTTCATTTTGTGGCCTTGGATGACTTCCTTGCTTTGTCAACTTCTACTCCTCTGCAAGAGACAGTTTGTTGTCAAAGGTTTGCTACCTTCCCAGAGCATTGTAAATAAAACCACCACTGAAAATGAGACTTTGAGGAATTTCTGTGAGCAATGACTATCTAATTATCTAGGTAGGTGAAGTTAATAATAATTTGTAGATACAATCAAAGACATACTGATATTTCTAGAAATCTCAGTGCCTGTAATCTAACATAGCTCATAAAAAAAAGATTAAAGTCCCACAGTGAATCATGTGTGAAGCCTGTGCTTCTTTATCCTGCTTGTTTCTGAGTCATCCTCCTCATCACTGTTTGATTTAAAAGAAAAATTGGCACACATGGTGGTTGGTTCAGATAAAGGTATGCTAATCACTGACTGGTTTCAGTGTGTAAAAGCTGTTAGAAATTTCATCCCTGGTATGTGGCTTTGGAAATGAAGATGATTTAATTTCAGGTGGGACACAGAAACTTTAATGAAAGAAAACCACATTCTTAGAGAACGAAGGACAAATTACAAAGAGGTTTTTTGCTTTTTGCCAGTGGAAGATGCGGTCACAGGAGCAAGATGGTTCTCAAAGGTAGATGTCTGCGGTAATAGATTGGGGGCTTATCAGAGTGCCAAGCTGCAGCACTGGGGATTTTTGAAGTGAGTATATGGTTGAGATGCTTGTCCAAATGCTGAGTGAGAAAGCAAGCTCTTGATGAGTAACACCAATACAATTTTAAGTGAAATAAATCTGGTTCTGGTTAGAAGCTAGAACTTCAGGTTTTGCTATGAAA
This sequence comes from Lanius collurio, assembly GCA_020086605.1. Taxonomy (NCBI): domain Eukaryota; kingdom Metazoa; phylum Chordata; class Aves; order Passeriformes; family Laniidae; genus Lanius; species Lanius collurio. The sequence goes on from JACBWW010000002.1 coordinate 31,542,101, forward strand.
ACAGTTCTCTTGTTCTTTTGATGAGGACTAGGACAGGGGCATCTAAAAATAGTGGAGTAAGATGAAAGGAAAAAGGGCAAAACATCCCTTGAGTACAGAACTTCTAATATGTCCTGGGTTTCTGCCCTTTTAAGATGGGGATGGTTTCTTACACTCTTTGAAGCACACTGTCAGCAGAAATGAACCACTATTACTTTTATGATTAATGCTATAAAGACCTATTAAGAAACAGGCTAAAGTGACAATCTTAGTCTCCTATTTAAAAATTGTGTGCAAATGCAACTGTGCCTGTACATATGTATATAAATATAATCATTCTTGAGCTGATTTGCAGTTTATTGCATGGAAAAAGCAAACCCACAAATGTTATTGACATTTACTAAACTTTCTTCACAGAGATAAGGAAGTTCTTATTTCACCCTTGACCGAGAGAAGCTCTTTATTCCATAAGCCTCACTGCTTTTATGCTGAAATTCCACAGGCCAGTTTTATCCTCAGCAGACATCAGCCTGACCTGCTCCATTGCATCCCCAAAACTCTGTCAAACTGATGGCTTTTACTGAGTTTCTGAAAAATTCGAAAATATGCTCCTGGAGATTATTGTGATTTATATGGTCTGCGTTTTCTAATCCCTAATTCCAGATGAGAAATTGCTCTTTCCAAAGTATGTCCCTTACATCACAATGTGCCTGGGAGCCATCTGCTGTTGATTGCTGGGATGCCCAGTTGACACCTTTACATTTACACTTTAAAAAGATAGCATTAGCCAGAGACTTCACCTGAGTTTTCTTTCCCGTTTGTAATGCCAGCTGTGGCCTTCCCCATTTCACCTCCACATGCCTTTCTCTTTAGCTCCTTTTAAATGGGCATAAAATACTGGCTTTGCTCGTAAAACACATTCAGTGTTACAGATGAAAAATATTTTGTTGCTTTCTAAGAGGTTATTTTGCAATTGGTTGCTTTTTGTTTGATATTTTTGTCTCTAATAGGTGAACATGATTTCTGATATTATCTTTGTATCTTCCTTTTGATTGTGGAGAACCTCTTTCACTCAGTAAATTATTTTCTGCTCTTCAAGAGGGTGTTAGTGTACCAGAGACTAAATGCACATTTGGGCGTGCATGCATCTGAAAAAAGGCTGTGAGTGCTTACTGTACCAGACTTGAAAAAATAAGCTTCAAACCTCTTCCACAAACAAAACCAACTTCAAGGAAGAGAGGGAGGAAGGGTGATACCTTATTTTAAGGTGACATTCTTTATGTGTGCACCTGTAAAGACAGCTGCACATGGATCTGCTCAGAAGACATTTCTGTAACTGTACAAGATTTGCTTATCTTGTAGTCAGGAAGATCAACACTTGAACTTTAATTTATGGTACTCTTTGAGTTAGGATCACTAGTGAGGTCTTAATTTTAAGGTAATTTAGAACATTTTTTTAAAATAATGTGATTTCTGGTTGCATTTACACAGTCTTTAACTACATTGCTGGGGAAAAAAAGGCAAAGCCTTTACAAAAGGACAGGCTGTTAAATCAGCCACTTCAGAAATTAGGAGATTATAAAATTTAACTTTTTAAAAGGTTTATAACTTACCCAGTGCCAGATGAATTTTCTTGTGGGCGAAAAAAATCCCATTCTGTAGTAATTCAAAACTAAATTTTAAAGTTTTATTGCAAATCAAGGGGTAGGAATGGAACTTTTTTTGAAAGCTTATGAGAAATTACCAACATATTTTAACCTGTGTTTTAGAATCATTCTTGGCTGGAATAATTAAAGTGTAAACTGTGATCCACAAAGGAAGTTCAGACCGTAGTCAAAGTGAATTATTGTTGTTCAATCCCTGGAAATTTCTTTCCTGGGAAATTATTAAATTTTGAAATTCCATCTTCTCTTTCACTGATATTAAATAATTCTACTCTAAAGTTCAGATTTAAAGAAAATTACAAAATATTTTGTTTTAGATATATTTGGATGATGTTACTGAAGCCTTAATTTTGATAACATTCAAGTTGTCCCTTTCTATTTTATCATTGAAAATGCTGAGTATTTCTATTTCTCTTGACACTAATCCATTCCCACAAGGGGAAAATATGCTAACTTTCTTATGCTCACAGACGATATCCATTTAGAAGCTCTTATTGCTGTCCTTCATATCCCTCATCAGATTAAATTCTAGTTGTGCTTTGGCTTTCCTGACCTCATCCATTCCTGCATGCTCTGACAGAGCCATGACATTCCTGTCAGGGCATCTGACACTGCTTCCACCATCTGTACCTTTCCCTTTTATGTTTCAGTTCAGTCAGGAGCTGCTTGCTCATCCGTGGAGGTCTCCAGCCACCTGTGCTCCATTTGCTGCTCACCGATATGGACCATTCTTGAGCTTGGAGGAGCTGATCCTTGAAGACCATCCAGCACCCCTTGGCCTTTCTTCTCTCTAGGACAGTCTCCATGGTATTCCTCCCAGCAGGACCCTGAATAGTCCAAAGTCTGCTCTCCTGAGAAGAGCCAGCATAGAGTTAGATTTTTGCTATTAACACTGTTTTTAAAGGTAAAATCCTGTCTGGAATGTATTTTTTATAGTCAATCAAACAATACATTTCCCTACTCAAAAAATGTTAATTTGTCCATTATGTTGGGGAAATATTTTCGTTTTGCATATCATTATAATTACAAAGATAAATTTGGCAAGATAAAATTGCAGGTGTTAGGTTATATGGTTCAGGTGAAACCCAGCAGATTCCATCAAATATGGACTGAGAAATATTTCTATATATCTAGAAACTCTTTTCAACTTATAAAAATTTCAGTTAAATTTTATTGCCTGTATCTGTTAGCTACATCTTTTTCTTCACATAAATATATTTCTTTGGCTTCTGATGGAATGGAATCCAATTACAGGTGGATGCAATTTGAATGGATTTGGAAGGAATTCTAAAGGAACTGTCAGGTTAGATGATTCTGTAATGAATACCTGAGCCAATTTTTTTTTTCAACCTCTCTAAACTTGGAAGCCTAGAAAACAAGGTTCAGAAAGGTTTTATATCGAAAATCTTTTATCATTAAGGCAGCCATCTTTTCTGGTGCCTCTTGTCATTTGCAGAGAGATTATTTCTGGTGTGGAATCTCCTGCAGAAGTCAAACAAAAAGTCGGGCTGCAATATATATGAGGAAAAGTAAGAAAATTCAAAAAAATCAAAGGGAAGGTGAGACAGGGGCCAGGCATGAAAGAGAATGGAAATACCACTAGACGTGTATTGAGGTGGTTGAAGGTAACTAAGCAAATTAATTGGAATATAGTATCAGTGGGCTATTTATTTTCTTAGAAATGCTGCTGTTATTTTACCCTCTTGCCCCTTTAGACTCATGAAGTGATAATCACATTTCTGGTTCTTATGCTGGAGACTGGGAATAGAAGAAAATGTCTCAGAAATGAGGATAGGAAGAAAGGAAGTGGAGATAAAGACTCATTATGAAAACTAAACTTTGAGAAAAAGCAGAGTCAAAAATTCTGGAGACAATAAAATATATATGTATAGATATGTATATCTGAGGAATTTATTTTTATACATTTTTTGTTTCATTGTTGTGTCCCTGCCTTTGTTTTATAATTAGCATATTTAACATGATAAATACAAGGAGGTATTTATAAAAACTCTTCCATCATGGGGTTTTATTTCTTCTTGAAAAATTGTATGAGGTATTGGACTCGGAGGAGGAGATAGTGTTCAGTGGTGGAATTATCTGAATTGTCTTTATTGGAGAGTGAGCAAGAATAGTGACTTACTTCATCAGGCCACCACATGGAATGAACTACTGGTTTTATGTCATATAACAGTCCTAGCCAGGTATGCTAATGTCTGTGGAGACCTCTGAGTCATGAGCTTTGATTACAATAACTCCATGTAGCAGTATGGGCTTGAGGTGGACTGGCTGGTAAGCTACCACCCAGCAGGGAAAGACCTGGAGGTGTTGGTTGACAACAACTGAACATGAGCCAGCAGCATGTGCCCAGGTGGCCAAGAAGGCCAAAGGCATCCTGGTCTGTATCAAGAATAGCATGGCCAGCAGGACCAGGGCAGCGATTATCCCCCTGTTCTCAGCATTGTGAGGCCACACCTCAAGCCCTCTGTCCAGTTCTGGGTCCTTCACTTTAAAAAGGATATGGGAGATACTGGAGCATGCCCAGTGAAGGACAACAAGGCTTGTGAGAGGTCTCAAAAACATATCCTATGAGGAAGAGCTGAGGGAGCTGGGTTTTCTTAGTCATGAGGAGGCTCAGGGGGGACCTCATCACTCTCTACAACTCCCTGGAATAAGGGTGTAGTGAGGTGAGGACTGATCTCTTCTATTGTGCCTGCAGTGAGAGGACCAGAGGAAATGGCCTTAAACTGAGACAGGAGATTCAGATCAGATATTAGGAAAAAAAAAATTCATGATTAGGGTGGTCAGGCATTGGAAAAAGTTGCCCGGGGAGGTGGTGGTGTCACCATCCCTAGAGGTGCCTAAGAGGTCCCTGGATCTGGCACTGGATGATGTGGTATTAGAGATTTGGAGGTTACAGTGGCAGAGCTGGGTTGGTTGATGGTTGGACTGGATGATCTTAAAGGTCTCTTCCAACCTTGATGATTCTATGATCTATGATGCTGCCAGGGTAGGGCATCCACAAAATCCTGGGCAACCTATTCCAGTGTCTCACCACCCTCAATCACCTCTCTCACCCTTATGTGAGGCATTATCCTTACTCAGCTGTGTCTATGACCATAGGTAAAATACTGACATCACAAACCATCACAATAACTCAGCATTTCCTATTCCTTGATAATCTCTGGATAATAATGTAATAATTTTGGTTTCCAAAAGATGTCTCACTTTATTTACTCCTTCCCATTTTGTGATGTATACTTAGCCAAAGTCAATATCTATGATCAGGAGATGATGGATATTTGACATCCTTTTTGTCTACAGAATTGTCTTTCTACTGCTTAATATATTCAGTGGCACATTTCATATATGGCATTATTTCTTCCACAGATACAGTGGTTTATGCATGTGCCTGGGAACTGTGTTTCCCTTTGATTTATTAACTAAGCGCAAAGGCTTTGTCCTGTTATTGCTATCTTTATTCACACAAGCCTTGGCATGTTTCAGCAATTCCAGCTACAGCTCATTTAGGGCTGTTTTCTTTTGAGCCTTGTTTGTTTCACCTAATTACTTTTGCAATAAATATTTTTAGGTTTCTGACATTCATTTGTACTGGGGTAGTTTATTTTTTATGTGTTTTTATATCCTGGGTTGGTCTCCTAAGTGCATCTCCTCAGCTGTGTGCATTTAGTTTGTTCTTGAGTAATTACAGGAGACCTTCCTGAGAGGAATAAAAATATAAACATATGGGTGTCGTGTGAGTGGCATCTGAATGATGTGAGTGAGTAGAATATACATGTAAGGGTGGTAAGCCCAGGTGAATAACTCTATGTGGATATCCCTTTCAGATCTTGCTTCTATAATTCTTGCTCCTGCCTCATATTAATAGATTGGACTGGAGGATGCCTTGAGTTTTATTGCAAGACTACTTTTTGTCACTGTCAATAATTTCCCAAAATTTAAAAGAAACACATTTTTTGATTCCTGTCTTGAAAAGCTGGTTTCACAGCTTGCTTTCCTAACAGGCATATAAAATGAATTCTTCTATTGGTTCTTAGATCCATCACTGTTGATTTTCAGTTCTGAGAACTCCCCACTTCTGTCCCTAGTTAAGAGTATAAAGCAACTAGGGAACCAATTAATGATATTCACAGCCAGCCAAAGCCCAGAACTGTTTTCTCACAGCTCCCTTGAAGTGCCAGTGATGGCACCACACTTAGATTGTGTAGGTTTTATTTGTTAATGTCGATAAAGCCCTCCAAGAAACCTGTGCAATGAATGACAGATATGATATCTGAAGGCAGATATAAAACATTTTGTGCCTTAGCAACATGACATGGGATTTGGATTCTGAGCCCAGCTTACTACAATAAAGTTCAGGGTTTTCATAGTCAGGCATAGATTCAGGCTTGTCTTTCTCATCAAGAGAATGCCAGGGAAATACCATTTACTATGAGTGGGCCTTATTTTCCTGCAAACCCACAGTCACTTCAAACTTTGCTGGCTGTGGAAAAGTTTGGTAATCAAAATATTACTGAACCCTTAGACAGTGCTTTTGTGTGTTTGTATATTTTGTACATAGTCACAGAGAGCAGCAACATAATGTCTTGAGAACATGATATTCCAGATAGCCAAGCACACAACTCTTGTCAGCTCAGTTGTTGGTTTAAACCAGCATTTCACTTAATGCTGTTTGTATATTGACTGTACTTTTTAGAGGGGTATTTCTTTTGTATTCACTGTAGCTTCCACTGTCTCTTAGACATTGTTCAAATATGAAAGATGTTCCCCTAAAGAACATCCAGTATAAAGGATGAAATTGTCAATAAGTAGAGCCTGGTGGCTGCCAATATCCCTGAGGGTTCAAGAGGGAGAAGAACTTTGGTGCTGCAATGGACAGATACACAGAGCAGTAAACCCACCATGTGGAAATAGCATCATTTGTCTGTCTCTTTATCAGCTTTCTGGTAATTAGAAATCAAGTGCTTTTATCATCTGAATGTACATGTGAAGTTGGTAATGTTTGCAACTAATAAAAAATATTCTCAACAATTTTCTAGTGATAGCTCAGACTGACAGTTATGGCCAGAGGCCTCATATACAATGTGCCAGGCAAAGAGAAAATTGGAATAGTCAGGAAAAGAAGCTGCTAGAATATGACTTCTGCAGGTGATCAACCTAATGAGCATGAGGATTTTCATATAAACTGTCACCTTTTTCTGGTGCTAGTACTTGGAGCTCATGACTCTGATTCTTGCAATTCTGCTCCTGGCTTTCATATGTGTGGTTGTATTTCTTTAATTTTGGGCAGCATTTTTGGTTTTGTTTGATTTTTTTTTTTTTTTTTTGGCTTGGCTGACTTCTTTGCAAATTACAGTAGTATTCACTTACCTTACAGAGTTACTGTAAACCTTAATTAAGCTCCCCCCTGAGCAGCTTGGAGAGGGCTGGACAAAAGCTGCTGTCGAGGTAACAGCAATTTTCTGGGACCAAGCAGAGTTGAGCAGCATGGGGTCTTTAATATCCCAGCTCTTACCTGCTGCTGTGTCAGATGAAAGGATGAGATATTAGTCTGGTAGATTAAGAGGTAGCTAGAAAAACAAGTCACATTTTCAGACTTTTTTTTTTTATAAATAGGAACCTGACAAAATTGATTTGTTGAGTTGAAACTATGTATGCATTTGTCTATAGCTGGAAGATTCAAGCTTCATTAAAAGAATAATTAAAGAGAAAGAGTCCATTCAAAAACTAATGAGAGCTTTGTCCTTTCCAGAAGTGAACTATTTTCCTTTGTAAATGCCAGTCTATTTTGTTTCAACAAACTAAAAAGCATGCCTTCACTTTTCAGTTGAACTAACACTTTTCATTGTAACATTAACATTGTATGCCACAAACATAAGTCAAAACTATCAGCTGTATTTCTACAAGGACTTTAAATGAATGTCATACCCTTGTGAACTTAGAGCGTGAGAGAGGCTTCACTCCAAGATTGGTACACCCTTCCCAGCAGATGAAAACAAAACTAACCTCACAAGGGGCTGTTTTAATACCCTAAATGAACTTGAGATAAGCAGCAGTTGAGGGAAGCTAAATCAGTGGTTACATGACCATGTTAATCTTCAGCAGCTCCAAAACAAGCAGACTCAACTTCATCCCCACCCCCACTGCCTGTGCTGGGTGTCATTGTCACCTTTTCCCTTGTGCCTCAGCCAGCAATGTTCAGCCTCGTGGTGATCAGAGTGGGAAAGAACCTCACTGACTTTTGTTTTACATTTGCAGGTTTGGATCTCACTTGAATCCACTGCTTTGTGTGGTTTTCTATCCGGCTGGAAGAAGAGAGGGAGGTTGAATCAGTTGGCATCAGTCACATTCTCGTTTTCAGCAAATGCCTGAAGCAGTGATGGCCTAAAAGGTCAGTAAAACCATCAAGTAAAATACTTCCAAATTGAGTTTTATGTATAAAATGTTCATTAAAAATAAGATCTTTAAATTATTATTGATTAATGCATATATAATAGCTTTATGACATTACTCATTTCAATACTTAATTTGATTGTAAAAATAAATAAATAAATAAATAAATTTTATTTCTTTGTTGTGGACTCCTCATCCTTCAAGGTGTTCAGGGCCAGGCTGGATGGGGATCTGAGTAACCATGGGGATCTGAATAAATCCATGGCAGGGTGTTTGGAACAGAATGATCTTTAAGGTCCCTTCCAAACTTAACCATTACAGGATCCTATGATTCTATTTTCAAGTGTGCTGGAGAAACAAAAATGGTACATTTTAACATTCAGTTTTAAACCAAAATTAAATATTTCAGAAATAAGCAATGCTATGTCAGTCCTTCCAGCTCAACTGCCAAAGTAAATGAAGTTGAGGAAAACAACCAAAATTATAAGATTCTAAGCAATCATCCAAGGGTTTTTTTTCCTAAGTTCTGCTATGCCCAGGGCAGACAAGCAGTCTTCTTACAATCTTGCAGTCACACTATTTCTGGAGGAAATAATAAAACCTCCACCTTGCTTTTACAGAAAACTGTAGTTGTGAGGTTTTACTGTTATTTAGAATCAGTAGCAAAGCAAGGGAACAAAGTAATTGAATGCTTTGCTTGAAAACAGAGATTTAAATTCCTATGTCCTTTATCTTGAGCCCTGTAAAGCTTATTGAATCACTGAGATACAAACTCTGTTTTTTTTGTTTTGCTAGCTGCAGGTCTTTTGAGTCTGCTGTGACAGGACAGTTTGTCCTAAAGTGAGAGGCAGATGTAGAAAGAGGAAAGACAAAATGGAAGCAATATGTCATTAAGTGAATGATTCCATAAAATTTAATGGAGATGTCAGAAAAGATAGAAAATATGGAGAAAATTAGAGGCATTGTCTAGCTAGATAATCAAAGTATCTCTTACTAAAGTAAAACACTTTTCTGAAGAAGTGAAATTGGCTTCCTAATACTGAGAGCACCAAACACTTCTCTAATCAATTTAGAGGCCAATAAATAAGAATGACTGTATTATGAAAATCCAGTTGGAGCTGTAGAAATTGAATTATTAGAAATGTTTGTAGTTTAAAACTAGATTTTGAAAGGATCTCAAGCTTAAGTAAGCCTTCAATTTATACCCCTTTTAGTAGGAGAATAGCATTTTGAAGAAGGCACACATCAGGTGTCTTTAATAGCTGTGAGGTGCTCTTTATGTGTGGTCTGTTCTCCATGGTAAGGGGTTATACAACGAACCACTTCCCAAGGAGATGCTGGAAGGCACTGATTCTTAGAGATGTGATTATGTCTTGTACAGCAAATTGTTCTTATTGGTCTTCCTGCTTGCATTGGGGGTGAAACAGGCAGTGTTTAGCATCATTTGGATCATGAAGAATATTTTCTCCTCTCTCTTCATACAGGCAGATGCCCTACATGTGGAGTAAACCAAACTCTCCTTTTATCTACTTATCATTCCCCCACTTGCTGACCTAGCTCCTGACATGGTGTTAGTCACACCATCCTACAGCTTTCCCAAATACCAGGCAGCAATTCTGATCACCTTCATGTATGCACAGTGTGATAAAGACAAAAAATCCAAAGCATGAAAGTGTTCAACATCGATGTCTGGATGCCCTCCTCATCCCTTCATATTGTCTGAGCAGCAATGTAAGAATACAGCACACTGCAGCACCAATAACTCAGGTAATTCTTTTTATAAAACTTGAGCACATGAAAAAGACTACATTCCTCGTGTAAAAATACAGAAGTCAGTGAAGCTATCACAGTAAGCAGGTTTATTGAGACGCGTCAGTTTTGCAAGACTAAGTCAAAAAAGCAAAATTATGGATAGACACAGATATTCTCAGCAGGAAGGGACTAGAATCTCTGGAGCAATGTAAATTAAAATAAATTCTGCTTTAGCAATCAGCTAGCCATGTGTCGCTACTAACACCGAATGGAGAACTCCCATAAAGCAATTGTATCAAAGAGAAAGATACTCTGAAATTAAACTGCTGCAGAGTCTTTACAAAGAAAGGGCTTTCTGACAGCTTTGTGCTCTCTGGCTTCATTATGAAATATACAATTGGTGTGATAGGAATAATTTATTTGTTTGTACCATAGGTTTAATGAGTGACATGAGGTTAATAAAGACAAGAAAAGCAAGCCAAGATACCCCAAGCTGCTGCAGATGATGTGTCCTGTACAGCTCCTGGTGGATCTGCAACTTGTCAGGAGCAGTGGGGAAAGAGGATTCTATTAATGAACACAAAGTCAATATTGCTCTCTTTTCATCCAATTATAGTCAGTAAAATCGTCAGGGTTATGAATGTTTGAAGACACAGCTGGTGCTTTGACTTCTTCAAGGAGAAAATTTTTCCTGACTTACACTTCCATTCTTGTCAGGCCATCTGAATTATTCTGCACTGGCAGTGATATGAGTGGAACAGGACTCAGAGTCTGTGAGTGACATTTTTGGAATATTCATCCTGTATTAATGTCTGAACAGCTTCATACTTGGGAGCAGTCTTATTCCAGCTTCCTCCAGTAGTACAGGTCAAAAAGCATAAATTGTCCTCTTTGTTAGTGTATTACATTATGTTTGAGGTTCTCAAACAGCTCTGCAAACCTTAAGAAGTTTCACGACCCTTCTTAATTCCTGAGAAAGCTGTGAGGAAAAAAATAGAAGCCAACATACTCAGAGGTATCTAATAGTTTTGATTACAGTCTTTCAGAGGTTTTTTGAGGTATTTTTGTTTGTTTGTTTGTTTGTTTGTTTGTTTGTTTGTTTGTTGAGGAATTTTTGCTTTGTACGCCAAATAGAGCTGAGGCTTGGTTACTCTTCTGTGCCACAGGATCACGAGGGGGCCTCAGCATGTGCCCAATTCTGCATGCTCCAGTCCTGTGTGCAGAGCCTGTGCTGCACACAGACTGGCTATCCTGACATGCCGAGTGCTTAATCATCTCAATGGAGTTCAAGAGCAGCTCAGGCTGCTACACAAACAGACGAACAAGTAGTTTGTAACCGCTTCGAGGTGGTACCCTGGAGAGCTCTTCTGTTTGTGTTTGAGATTCCTTGAAGGAAAAGGTTGAGAGCTTATTAAGCCAATAGAGCAAGCTGGAACACATAGGACTAACCTAATGGTAATGCATGAAGTAATAGAGAACCCTTCAAGATTTGTGTAATCAAATTGCTGGAAATTCAACCATGATCTGAAGCCCATGGCATGGGGGCTTCTGGGAACAGTTTGGTATGGGTCATTATGATATCCTCCTAAATGGAAAAAGTTTCCTGGACTGCAGCAATATCTGTGCTTGGTTCAGCAGAGCTATTCAATTCCTCCAGTCTACTCATCTTCTGTTCTGACTCCCCATTCCTAACCCCCAACTGAAAAATTACTTATTGGCTAGCTATGCTTGTGAATAGAAATTTCTTTTCATGATGTAATTTCTTTCTCATACCTCCATAACTGACTTTTGAATCTCCTCTGTGAGTAATGAGCATTATCTTCTATCATCCAAATACTGATAGTTTTCATTGGGCAGTGTGATAATCATTTTATGGTCCTGGTTGCTGTGCCAGACTTAAAAAAAACAATTAAAAAAAAATCCCTTGGTCCATTTTATTCAAGGACATATTCTCATTGCAGGACTATTTTGAACAGACTGAGATAAGAATTACTTTGTTTAAGGAGGCAGTGAGAAATTGCCATTTGCAGCTGATGCTTTCCTGATATCTGAATCTTATTGTGCCTGTGGATATCATGCTCTGATACTTACAGATCCCGCTGAGTAGCAGAGTCTGACTACATGTGCTTGAATCATTGTTGAGATGTGGTTTCATATCAGTCTAGACTTAGTTTGGCTGGGGTTTCTTCATTATTTATTTATCTGCTCCTTTTCCTCATCCATAAATGGTCATCATATTCTGTTCTCACTGGTTAGTATAAAATGTGAAAACATATTTGAATTTCTTGATGGGAGAAATACAGTTGCTAGACATGATTAACTTTCATTAAATGATGCTAAACCCCTGGTATTAGGAAGTTTACTGGAACACAGACTAATGGCAGCAAAACAGTCCTTCTTTAGGCAATATTGTCATAGCTGGAATAAATTGGTACCTTCATATGGTCACAGTGCCCACTGTGGCCATTTGAAAGGAGCTTACTGAAGATTTCTTGTTCTTCAGAATGTGCCAGTACTACCAGAACTGTTTGTGTTCGCTCGCCATCTAACTAAATTTATGAAGTTTTGGTAAAAAGACAAGCAGTCATTTTTGCTGTGTTATGGCCACACAGTCTGTTTGACTTGTCTAAGACTCTGTTGCCTAAGGTAGGGCACTGAATCAATTGTGTATTTTGTTGATACAGAAGATTCATAAGATTTTGATGACTTTATGCTAACTGTGTTTTCACTCTTTCTTTCCCATTTGATACATACTGAGTTACTTGTAGAAGAATATGTCTTATCTCGGGGGCAGTAAGTAGCAATTAGCTTTCCCTTGGCTGAGATCACTGCCCTCAGAAATGGAGCAGTGCATTTCACTGAGCAGGGGAAATTGAGTTTTTTGATAGCCAGTTTTGGTTGTGATAACCACAGACCAGACCGAGATGCCCCAGTGCAATTACAAGGTAATTTGCTTCAGGCCTTATAGCTTGCTGAGTTTTTCAAATGCCAAAGAAAAGTGAGAAAAAAATGGTGTGTTAGTCCTAAAAGCATTAAGTTATTGGGATTGTTAGTGTTGCTACTGCTGTGTGCTGTTACTTACGTAGATGAAGGTGCACATTTGTGACTTACTCTATGTAGTTTCTTCACAATCAATCTGCCTCTCTTACAGCATTCACTCAGGACTTTCTGCATCACTGTGGAAAATCAAGTCACATCTTTCTTGATAAATGTACTCTGAAGACATGCCAGGGGATACTGCTGGTGCAATGCCAAGAGTAAGTGCTTCTCCATGTAATAGATCTGTGGCACTCCTTACCAATGGATATTGCAGGTACAAGGAGTTTAGATGGGCTCAACAAGAGATGGGAGAGGAGCTTGGCAGAGATATTCATTGGTGTTGCTATATAAACAAAATACAAAATGCACAAGAAATCCATTCACAAGTATTAGAGTAGAAAATATTATACTTGCTCATCCTGTTCTTGCTTTTCCTAGGTTTCCACTAGTGACCACTGCTGAAGACAGAAGTCTGGGCTAAGTGTGCTCTGAATCCAGGATATAGCCTGATGTTCCTTCTAGCTCCAGCCTGCCCTGTCCTGTCCTGTTCAATACATACCCAACCTTGCTCCATCCAGCTGATCAATCTCCATATCAATATTATCTTGCACTTTGTTTAACGATGGGACTTTTCTTTTACTTTTTACTCCTGTTTCAACCATTCTTATCAACATGACGCTGTTTTGTGCTTTATCCATCCATGTAGTGTCTACTCTCTAGTAATTTTTTCCCCTTTATTTTGGGAATTCTCTAAGAACTTGCTTGTTGAACACCAAAGATTATTTTCTTTCTCATAGTAATGACTTCTGACTTTTGCCTCGAACCTGTTGGTAACTCATATATTTTTAAAATTATTTTGATAAAAAAAAATGGTAAATTACTCTGCCATCAAAAATATATTTAATGAGTTTGGGCACTTGTAAATCACTGATCTGCATCCACATTGCATGCACACTGCTAGAGCTGCAGTGTCTAGAAATTAATATTCTAGACATACTTTGAACAGGAAAGTAGGATTACATAGGTCACATGTTCAGATTGAGGCACATGAGCAAGTTACAAGAATAAGGTTGGTATTACAGAACCATTTAGGCTGGAAAAAGCCTCTGAGATCAAGTCCAATCTTTGACTGATCATCACCTTGTCAACTAGACCATAGCACTAAGTGCCATGTCCACTTGTTTCCTGAGCACCTCCAGGAATGATGACTCCACTGCCTCACAGGACAGTCAGCCCCAATCCTTGACAACCCTTTCAGTGAAGAAATTCCTCCTGATGTCCAACCTGAAGGTCTCCTGGTGCACCTTGAAGCTGTGTCCTCTCATCCCCTTGCTGGTTGCATGGGAGAAGTCAATCCCCAGCTGGCTGCAGCCTCCTTTCAGGGAGCTGTAGAGAGTGACAAGGTCTGCCCTGAGCCTTCTCTTCTCCAGACTAAACACCCCCAGCTCCCTCAGCCACTCCTCATAGAACTTATGCTCCAAACCCCTTCACCAGCTCCATTGCTCTTCTCTGGATTCACTCCAGCACCTCAAGGTCTTTCTTGCAGTGAGGAGCCCAGAACTGGACATGGCACTCGAGGTGTGGCCTCGCCAGAGCCAAGTAGAGGGGGACAATCATTTCCCTGGTCCTGCTGGCCACACTATTTTTTATATAAAGCAGGATGTCATTGGCCTTCTTGGCCACCTGGGCACATGCTGGCTCATGCTCAGCTGCTGTCAACCAGCACCTCTGGGTTCTTTTCTGATGGGCAGCTTTCCAGCCACTCTTCCCCCAGACTGTAGCATGGGGTGATGTGGCTCGTGCAGAACTGGGCACCTGGCCTTGCTAAACCTCATACCACTGGTCTCAGCTCACAAATCCAGGTCCCACTGCAGAGATCTCCTGTACTCCAGTAGAAAAAAACTCCCACCCCATTTGGTGTCACCCACAAATATACTGAGGGAACACTTGGTCTCCTCCTCCAGATCATCAATAATTATATTAAACAGGACTGGTCCCAGTAATCAATGGTCTTAAAACTCAAGTACTGGGTCAACCCACAGAAGTGACTGGGCCAGTCTTGATGCTAAAGGAATATAAAATCTGACAGCTTTATTTATCAGGACAAACATTTTTACAGAGTGGAACTGCTTTAGATCAGAGCAATTCTCAGCAAAACTAAGAGGGCAGAATGATGTCTCTCTTCTGGTCTAGAATGTACAGCCATAACATTGGTGAATATTTGGACCATGCAAGTGATCTCAGAGGTGCCAGTAGTAGCCCTTGAAAATGAATAAGGTTGTACAGATCAGTTCTTAAACTCAACAGCCTCCCAGTGTGCTGCTCACATCCTCTATACTTAAAACATCACCTTTGCCTGTGGCCTGCTGGGTCCATTAAAGTAGTGAGTTGGAGAAAATACTGCTGAAGCCAAAGGGCTGGAAGAGAGAAGACTGAGAACAAAAGACTTTGAAGACAAGGGAGGAGGTTAGTCCTACCTCCTGAAGAGTTCATCCTAACTTGATGAGTCCAGCTTGTGTTAAAGAGTATAAGGTCTAAAGTCCCATTTGCAGCCTACTGAGCATGTTCTGAGGAATCAGCCAGTGGCTGCATGGCGTTTCTCCGTCATCTCCAAATTGGGTCTTCATACTCATCTTTTAAACATATTCATATCTGCAACAGTTTTGCTACCTACACAGACCTTTATTTATAAAGACATCGCTGAGCTATGTGTTTGGGTGCAGAGGCTCTTTAAAAATATCCTGGGTGAAGTGCACGTTCCAGCACTTAGTGGCAGGATAGAGATGAGGGGAGTCTACCCCTGGGCTGTTGGGGAAGGAGGATTTGTGGTAGCTTGAGCTGTTAACTGTAAATGTGTATGCACCATTTTTATTTATTGTAGCTATATTTTAGGCATAAATACAATTACAAGAATAAAAAAAACTGTACATGAGATGGCACAAGAGAGGGGAAGAAAAAAAAATTATAAATTACAGATGCAGTTGGGCTTTATAAAACACTAGTCCTATGCCTTAGGCATGCTGGCCCACAGTGCAGGCTCATGATACCATTACTTTTGTGAAAGTGTTTTCACAAGCAGTGATGACTTAAAAGACAATAGAGAAAACCCCAAATATGCTCCCTGGCTGCCCCTGGGAAGCTTCAGAACTACATGCATCATTTACATGCATAATCTCAGTGCTGATTTTTGCTCTTGCTTAGTAAGATTTATATGCAGGCAGCAAAATTTACCTGGCATATACAATAAGAGGCAATAAGGCTCATCCTCCACAGGAAAGGACAGTATTAAACAGTATGTGTTGAAAATAAACATTTTAAAATTAACAGGCTAATTTCTGCAAGAGTAGTAAACAAGCTATGGAGTTTTGTAAGTGGCTTATGTTAATATCTAATATCTCTTGAAAAAAAAGGAAAAAATCTAAATTGCAATCTGTATTGCTGGAGGGCTGCCATTTATATAATTTCTGTATGTTAAAACAGAAAAATGAAATAACCAGTGAACATCAGGCCACTTAGGCAAATTCTTTGATGGAACAATTAATCTGGGATTTCATTAATCAAACATTAGAAAGTAAAAATACAAACAATATCAGGCAACTAAGTTTTGTGGAATGTAGGCCTTGTCAAATAAACCTTTAATCTTTTCTGGCAAGATTACAAGTCTGGTTAATTACAACAACTTCGCTGATAAAATGAGTTTGCTGGATTTCTTCTGGGAATTCAATTTAGTACAATGGAGCACCTAGAAAGCAAATAAAATTTATGGAATAGACAGGGCACACTTTAGGGGGATTACAATTCTTTCAACAGCAGAGATGAAAATGCAGCAGTAAAATATAGATTATCAGATAGCCAAATCTTGATTAGAAAGATAACTTACAGGTTGGACTCTACTCCTTCTGGTTGGTTATTCTGGGATATATTCCTGGTAAAATAGACCACTGGTATAGGACCTGAATAATGGCAACATTCTAAGGATGTTCCTAAATTCCATAAATCTTTTGAATGACACAGAGGGTGAGATTCAATTTCTAATACAAAAAAAATATATATATAAAGAGCTGCCATTTTAAGTGTCCTAAGGAACTGGATTAATCTGCCTGGTAGATATGACACAGGATATAAGAGAAACCCAAACCTTTCAGAAAAGCAGCTGACGCCATGTGGGATATTTCCTAACAATCTGAACAGGACTACACCCCCATGTTTAGGTAAGCAAATCCTACCACAACTAACATCTGTCAGCTGGAGGCTTCTCTCCTCAACTATGGCTTCTACCTACAGCTTCTGATACAGCACTTGCAGTCTAACAGGAGGCGGTCACTAACATCCAGGAATGAGTGAGCAGGACTCTTGAAATTTTCCATGTGCCTTGTGTTAAATTTACTACTTGCTAGGCAGAGATTACCCAGTGTTTGCCAGCCCCTTTGAAATCACTTTTAGCTACACAACTTACATTTAAAGAGCAGTTTAAAAAAAAAAAAAGTAGGACTGGGGAAATTCTTCCCATATGAACACCAAGAATTAATCTATTCAGTTTATCAAAGAAAAGATTGAAGGATTACCTGATTATTTTATTGAAGTCCTTAGACATGGAAAGCTATGATAATGAGAAGATTTGCAGTCTTGCAGACAGAGATATAATGAAATCCAATTTGTTGGAAGTCAGACAAATTCAAGCTTGAAATAAAACACATTTTTGAACACTAAGTTTAATTAAAGATTGGAAAAATTTCCATACAGGAGGTGACAGATTTGCCATTGCCAAGAGTCTTTCAGGCAAAACTTTCCTTCTGAACCTCCTTTAGTCCAGTTTCTAGGAACAAAAATGTCATGGCCTGTGTGTGGAAATTTTTAAACTAGATGATCACAATGATCCTTTCTGACTACAGAGCACACAAATTTATAAACATGAGGAGATGAGCCCTAATCTTCCAAAAGAGGCTATGCTATTGAAAAATTTGTCCCATCTGAGAAATGAGAAATATTGGAACAAGTACAAAAAAAAATCATTCCTTGGAAGAAAGTATGACTATTTTCTCAGCAGACGTTTTTTGAGATTGTCTCAGTAGGTGCCAGCTTGGCATACCACTCCTCCTTTGACAAGCACAAACTTGGGGAGAATTACAGATAGGGACATTTGAATAACAGTCTCGGGCAATGGAGTACACACCTTCTGTGACTGTATTCTATTGCATGCTCAAGCATCAGCTTTTGCTGACTGTTGATTTCTTCCCTTATTATTAGAAGGGAGGAATAATATTATTATTATTTTTCCCTACATTCTTATCATTATCAACATTGCTGTCCAGAAAATGCCTTTTCCCTCTTGGACAATTATCTTAATTTTCAGGCTTTTTTGCTTCTTTGAGAAATAAAAGCATTCAGTTGAATATTTTGGTGACCTTTCATTCTTGAACAGCAGTCAGGGGAAATATCTTTCACCCCAGCAATTATGCTGATGTGAAGACTGTCCATGTAAGTGGATGGGTCTGAGGGAGAGGCATGAGTTGAAAAAAACGGGACTTGAGAGGAAATTCTGGATTGAAGCCTGTGAGAAGCAATAGGTAGACTAGCTATGAAAAGTGCAGTAGATTATAATGATGGGCACACTAAATACATAAAGATACAGAAAGAGAAAGGAATTTTTATGTTGGAGCACTGTCTTTGCTTATCTTCTTACCAGTTGACTCATTCTGGCTCCTTGGGCAGTAAGAAGACGAGAGGTGCAAGCTACACACCTGCATCTCAATTTGGATTTCAGATTAGGGTTTGTATTTCAAGCACTTTCCAGAGGTATGGGCATTCAACTGTGATGGTGCATTTCACTGTGTTGTATCACAAGGATGATTTATGACTGAAATTTGGATTTCGTGTAACTTCTGCAGCAAATATGAAGCACATATGATTTTGCATTTTAAATACCATCCTTCTCACCACATGCATTTGATTGAAAACAGGGGTTTATGAATATATGTATATAGCTTTAAATGTGTTGAAATAAATTGATAGCAAAGGGCTGGAAAGCTTGCTAAGTAGACAATGGACAGTACAACAGAGATTGATAAAGTGTAGTTCGGGGAATTATATTGTTTAGATTTGATCTAAGAACAGATTGGTTCAATTTAGGGGAAATGATTCTTCATTACATTCACTGAAGTGTGTTTCTGGAGCAGCACCAAGATTTTAGCTGCTTTTAGGTTTAAATACTATATCCAAAAGTGTTCAGTGCACTGCTTCAGGTCTTTTGGCAGCATCTGTTAGCTCTGTATTGGTCTGGTGATCCTCATGCTCTAAAAGAGTACTCCACCAAAAGAGGCTCCTTTTCCTCAGCATTTCTGTGTTTGATGTTAGCCAGCTGCCCATCATCAGTACCACTCTTTCCAAGTGATTGCTCTTGAATCCTAACTAGCTGTCTTCAAGCAGAGATCTGCATGCTGCTTAGCTCTATGTCCTAGGTCTTAGCTTCCATCCTTTTTGCTGTCAACAACTCTCTACTAGCCCTGTGGCACCTCACTTAGCAAATCAATATTAGGAAAACTTTTAACATCACTAAGGTTTCCAAGTGGAATCAGAGAGATCAGCCTGAAGCTGATTCTCACATTGCACAGAATCTGATTTGGTATTACCTAATGCATGAAATTTTAACCCTTAGACCTCAGTAAAACTGACCTGGTATTCAAGCCTTCTATGGCAGTGAATATGAGAGAGGAAATACTGTCAGAACTTTCAGCATGGGAAGGCACTTTAGTTTCTTATGATGAATGCCTCTTTACATGAATAAATGGATGAACATAGTAGATGTGTAGGTGGATGGATGGATGGATGAACAGCTAAAAAAATGAGGCGAATCAATGGATGGATGAATAGATGGATGTACACTGCTGCACATACTGAGAGAAAGTGAAGGCTACAAAACTATGTCAGGAAAACCTGGGAAGTTTTTCATACAATGATCTGAGGTTCTGTCCTTTGTGTCAGTTTAAAAAAGCCAAAATACATAAAGGCCAATTAAAGGCCATAGCAGCTTTAAAGGAAATGTGCTGATTTCAGTAAAAGCATCTGAAATATCTCCAAATGTGGAGGAGGGTTTTGACATGAATTCTTCAAGCTGTGGGTAGCAATTGCCAGCAAACTTTGCATCTGCAGAGAAAGATAGAATAGAGTGTAGTTTAAGCATTTAAAAAATGTATTGTACTTATGTTTTATGCTTAAAGAGAGTGCTGACAAGTATGGAGCATCACAGAGAAAAGTCTTAGCAGCACAATCAGTGCTAAATGGTTGTGCTTTTTATTTGCATTTCCTTCATTCTGTTCCTTCTTTCCCTGGCAAAAGACTAAATTGATTACCAGCTTTGTATCAATGAGTTCCATTTTTCCCTACAAAATTAAGGTAGTAGTTCATGCCATGATTTTAAAATAATTTTTTGCTGCAAGTGTGCAATCATAACTCTTCTTTAACAAGGCTTTCAATTTTTACTCTAATGACATATGTCATGTTATTTCAGAGGTGAAGAAAAATCAGTCCTAATTTTAGCCAGGCATGCTGGGCCCACAGCTGAAAAATAGGAGCTTTGGCCAGACTTGTGAATTCCACTGAAAACTTGATAACTTATATATTCTGTGTCACATTCAATTTTTAGCATAAAATTTCTGCCTTCTGTCCTGAGTTTTGTTCTTGAAAACTTTTAAATTGGTTTGTCTCTGATAAACATCATTATTTCTACTACAATGGCTAGAAAGTTAATTTATTTTGCATGCAAGAAGGCAATTTCTTGTGTTTTCAGATAATTCAATCCCAGTAAAAGTTCCATAGAATCACAGGTTGAGGATGGAAAGGACGTCTGGAGGTCATCTCGTACAACATCCCTGCTCAAGCCACCTCATGCAGGTTACCTTGCGCTGTGTCCAGATGACTTTTGAATATCTCTAAGGACTGTGACTCCACCACCTCCCTGGGCAACTTGTACCAATGCTTTATCACTCTCACAGTGAGAGTGTGTTTCCTGATGTTGAGGAGGGGCCCCCTGAGTTTTGATTTGTGCCCATTGCCCCCCTGATAGGTCTCCATGCAAAGCAGTCCCACGTCTCTCAGCCTCACCTCAGAGGAGAGGTGCTCCAGTCCCTTAATCACCTCTGTGATCCTTAGCTGGACAGCAGTTTTAGCCCCTTCACACTAGACTTGGCTCTTTAATTTGCACACACACTCTTTCCTGTGAGCATTACCTCTCTAGGACTTGTATCCCCGAGTTCCCATGCTGCTTTCATCTGTGTTACATCTCACACATGCTTGACATCATGGTATAAAAACCCCAAACATTTGGGGTGTGCTGATGTTTCAGGCACCTTGGATTGATAAAACCCACACAAAGGCACTCATTATCCCAAGGGTACCTATAGAGTACCCGTGAATATATGGGTGGTAAAAGCAAGCTTAAGTTCCTCCAGAAGCTGGAGGTGTGGATACAAGCCACTCCATGGTACCATGCCTGGCTGATCAAGATAGTTTCCTGAGACAGATGAAGGAATAGCTTGAATGGAAGAAGCAATCCTCAGGGATGTTAAATCAGAGCACAACCTTTTGGCAGATGGCAGATTTTTTATATCTGAGCTCTGGGTCACAAAGGGGTAGGAAAACTTAGCTATTCCTTGTGCTGAGAACTGCTGAAGCTCCAACATCAGAGAGCCCCTCCATGGCAGCATACATGAAGCTCAGACTTCTGTTTTCTGTCAGCTCTGGAACAAGGTCACAGTTATCACTGTTACATACCTGTGTTGCCGAATTTTCCATGGCACAGCAGCAATATTTGGAAATCCTTCATAAGCCAAGCAGAAATAGACTCACAGAAGTTAAAGTGTATATTAAAATGTTAAATAGGAAGAGAGAACAGTTTGTGTAAGATTAGGGTGAGAAATATAAATATATGATGATTATAAAACCTGATGTAATGGAACATGGCAGGGTGGGGCCCCAGGGCTGAAATAAACTAGATTCCACTCTTAAAACTACATTATGCAAGAGTGAAGATATATAAATTGGGAAAAGTAATGCAGTAATAAAAATGTTTTGGAAAGTGAGACAGGGTGAACCAACACAGTTTTTAACCCCATAAGAATCTCCTGCCAATATCTTTTATGAATATGAGTTTTATCTTGTCCTTGTTTATTTCAAGAGTGTTTAAATTTTGAAAGGATTTGCGATTTATTTTTTTTCTTTCAACTGAGTTGAATATGTAAATAAACCCGACAAAGAAGAAATTATCATTAGCTGAAGCACAGATGGAGAATTTGTACTACAATGTCATCTAAGTGCTTGCACTCTCCTCAAGGTCCTTTTGCAATCAGCCCATGGGAGAGTGTGCACCCCCATGCACAGTTATGCTGGCATCTTTCTGCTCAGATGTTTCAGGGACAGATTGCAGCAGCAATCTGATAGCAAGGAAAGAAAGGCAGAGTTGTGCCCTCACATGGGAAAAGGACACGTGCACAACTACTGACAGGGCTTATCTCCACCAACAAGGGTCCAGTCCCTTCAGCTCACTGCTCCTTCTGCTTCACTCTATGAACTTATGCTTTTGTGATCACAGATGTGTTGTATTTATGATGGATCTGCATAGAGGCATGGCTGTGTTTATTATACAGCCAAAATTTGCTGCACTGGAAGGGAACTTAAAAGCTGCTCTGGCCTACAGCCCAGTTATGAGCTGCATCAATCAGTTTCAATAACACTCTGGAATCGAATACACAGATCTCAGCATGCAGGGCTAGCATTAGTGTATTTATATGCCCATGGAAGAGGTACATGCCTTTCCATTTTATTGACTGGGAAACTAAGTCAAAAGACATCAGTAGCCTGGTTCTGTTGCCATGGAAGTTGATAGCAAAAATCTCTTTTACAGTCACAGAAAATGAAAGGTTGAGTGAGAATTGATACATCTCAATAGAAATGCCAAATCTGTTGGCTCCTAAGCTTTCACAATTAAGCCCAGCTTTTGTTTTGTTCCATGTTAAGCACCAGGGGTCTATCATGATCAGTACTTTTTCTCTGCTGCACATCTGTGATGCCTCAGAAGAAAGCGACTCTTTCATCTGTAATGAACCAGTATCGATTTCCAACCATGTACTGGAGGAAAGGAGATAGAAGTGGTCTTCTTTAGTCAACAGTATTTATCCTGGAGGGAGAATTTGCACTCCTTTAGTATATGCAGGTAATATTTGATATGTATTACAGGTGGGAGAAGTATTAAACCTCCAAAATCACACATGGTGTATTGGATGTGTCTTCAGTCACTAATATTTAGCACAGGAGGTCAGACAATGCTCTGCAGAAAAAATGTGCCTTCCTTAGACTAGAGTACTGTTCTTTAATGCCATAAAATCACACATTCTTCATAAATTATAGGTAAAATCAAGGGAGTGAGAAGTTATCATTTGGCAGTATCTCTTCATCAACAAGTTACCTTCTGAGCATAAAAGGACGCTGCTCTGTCAGAACAGATTAAATCCTTTGCTCTTTTTGCTCTCTGTTCAGAATATGGCACCAGTACCGTGCATCCAGCTGTTTGAACAGAGAGGATTAACCTCCTCCTGGGACCAATTATGCTGCCCAGCCGTCTGCTGCCATTGCTGAGCTGCCAAGGAGCCCAGCCAGGGACACATGTGGCAGGGTCCTGCTGTAATGAGAGTCCATGTTTCAGATAAAGGCTCCTGGCCTTTCCCAGTACATGCATTCCAGTATCTCAGTGAACTGGCTGTTCTTCTCTCATGGGGATTTCCAGTTGCTGAGGCTCACGTTTGATCACCGTGCACAGGCAGCCCATATGAGTGAGCCACAGCTCAAATATAGTGAGGTCAGCTGGTATTTCACTGGGCTGTGTGAATCAACCTATTATGGGTCAAGAGATGTGCATGTGAACTCTGCTAATTGGGATGCTACCAAAATCCTGGGCATTGCTGGGATCCTGGATCGTCAAGCTCTGCACTTAACTTTGGGATCTTCAACACTGGTGCTCTAAAGCTCTCCAAACACCAGTGGTCTGAGCCCCAGCTTAAACATGACAATTATTCACACCACACCTCCTATGTCGGTGGTAAAGCAGGGTAACAGTGAAGAAAGAGCAATTACAGTCACTGCTGCAATCTCTGTATTTCTGATCCAAATTCTTCCTATTTCTGCAAGGTGCTAAAATACTGTAATATAGAAAATCTGAAAGAATGTTTACTAGATTAGCCACAGGTAAAAAAAAATTGAGCTGTTTGGTGAGCCATCTCCACCTGAAAAATACATGGCAGGAAGACTACAGGTTGGTTGCCTGGAAAGAATCTCCCAAGTGTGTAAAGAGTGGAGGAAAAAACAGTCAGAGGCTATGAAGAAAGTTTTCCCTTCTCCATAACCCTCCCACTGAGCACACCAGGACCATGAGTCATAAGTTTGCACAAAAATCAAAGTAGTTTTATTTCTGTTGGCTGCAGATGGACATTTGTAAAATCAAACATCTATTCTTTCTTTCTTTTTTTTTTTTTTTTTTTTTTTTTTTTTTTTTTTTTTAAGTGCTGAGGGATCGTGGACAGTAGAGAGAAGGGGAAAGTAAATGATGCACTGAAAAATGACTGTTTAACTGTGGAAGAAGTCCTTGAAAATTAGAAGGCAAATTTGAAAGTGGTTGATTTTAGGAAAATGATCTTTAACGTCAGAAAAATTTTCCGGCTAAGTTTCATATTGTATCAGGATATGGTGAGGCATGACTACAATACAAGTTTTCAAATAATACCTTGAATTACAGCCACAGCTGTAAGAGTGCACACTAATATAGTTTGAAAATGACATTAACTTTAAGCCTACTTGTTACCATCAAAGACCAAGCTGAAACATAAGACTGTTCTCAATTCTGTTTGCAGTGAACTGCTTATATAGTTTCCACAGACTCCTCTGTTAGGAGGAAGATTTGGGTCAGATTTAGTTGTTCTCATCTTCGTAATTAAGACAGTGGCTAGAAAAATCACTTTAAGATATTAAGAGTGATATGCATGCTTATATTTGAAAATCAAGAGACTGTTTTTCCATGTGCACAAGCCTTGTTGACCCAAGATTTCCATCTTTTCAGAGCTTTCCCAATGCATAGAATAACAGGATATTCATGTTTGTTTCTGATATGTTTGAAAACTGTGAGACTCTGGTTCATAGTCTAAACACAAAGGAGCTATCTACTGGGTATTTGTAGTCATTTGTTTTAACACTGTGAAATAGAATATGAAATGCCCCACCAATAATCTGGCAATTATATGTATCAGTGTCCCATAAAGTATGATGACTATTTTTCCACTGAAGAAGTTTCAGTAAAAAAATAAAAAATCTTTCATGTAGAAACTGCACTAGAGGATTATAAAGGCCTCCTGTCTCAGTTTCTTTGCAATCACAAATTAACAGTATGGATACCATGGAACATTAAAGCAATCTGTTGACCAAAGGTAGCTGATACATAGTGTGGGGATAACTATTATTTGTTCAGAGCTGAAAGCTGTTACATATCTAGTGATGAGAGCAAGGATGTAAAAGAAAAGGCAGAGAGGAAAACAAAAAAAAGATAAAGGCAAAGCAAAGAACATGTGATCAATCTTCTGAAACTGATGGGAATATTGCATTTCCAATACTTGAATTATACATTATGAATACTTCATCTGATGCATTTAGCCCACACTCCCATTTTTAATTTGTGAAACCGTTGCAAAACACTCTCTGATTTAACATTATTCATCGATAACCTAAAAACAAAATATTAAAGTTGTGTTAGAAGCTCCTAAATCTCTGGATCTTTTCACAGCTAGTAACTCCACTATCAGCATACATAACCAGAATGAAAAAGAGGATCTTTTCTTATTGTGCCAGGTATCTAAGCAATTACATTCACTAAGGTTTATTTCACATGCCACCACTGTCCTGTGGAACATGACTGAGAAAGAGCTTTCCCATAAAACACTTGTCCATGGTTTTGTCAGAGTGCCTATGAACTGTGTTAGACAACTACCTGACTTCCTATGGCCTATCTTCTCTACAGTTTCATTACCTAGATAAAATTGTGACAAGAAAAAAAATACTCCCAGCTGTACAAAAGTGTTCCCCATGACTTGAAAATGGAATTTGTTGCATAAAAAACTAGGTACGTCCCTCTGCCAAGCTCTGGTCAAGAAGAAGTAATGAATCATGCCAGTGACACAGACGGGGCTGGACAAATTCAGAATGTGAATGGATGGTGCTTTGTAACTCTGAATCGTTTAATGCCAGTATCACATGAATAGGCACACAGATCAGAATAGAATTATCACATCCCACATTTGTGAGGTCTGACTCCACACTTTCATAAACATAGCATAAAGTAAGACTTTTTGAAATTTTTACATGGAGTTCCCAAATACTTTCCTGGAATATGACTGTCATGTTACTGTTTCACTTTTCTCTTAAGGTTCTTTGCTGTATATTGGATCAGTACCAGGTAGATAATGCTTCTCTGGCGATGTCACATTTCAAAAGAAAAAAATCAAACTAAAGGATTCAAATGTTCAGTCTGACCATATTTTTCCTCTGCAGTTTCTGAGTAAACCAAATATCATGGCAGAATCCTTTTTATAGAAGTTTTGCTGCTTCTGGCTTACAGTAGCAACCAGAAGCTCTCACAGCTGCTCACGGGGAATAGGACATTTCTGTAGCTCATTGTCATTGCCCTTGCTGACAGTGCTGCCTCAGTCTATCAGACTTGAGTAGGCAAAGGATCCAGATGTACCCTTTAAGTCCCAAAGAAGGCAGCAGAATATAAATTTATACCTGCAGTTTTGTGTGGATGTGTGTGCTCTGCTGAGCTTAATTTTGCTGTAAAATGGAGTCCCTATTCCTCTTGCGCTTTTGTTGTACTCAGTAGGATTACAGATAAGTGTCTATTGAATATGTTTTAAAATCACCATGATATTATTGAGAGAAAATAATAAGATGGAGTAGTAATCATAATAGAAATCTAGTTTTTCCTCAAGCTAGTTCCAGTTAAATTCAGTGGAGCTACAATGATCTCATTTGGGACTATTATTTTCTATTAAGTTTTGTTGTAGATCAAGGATTTAATACAAATACTTTAAAATTGAAGAGAACACAATTAGTACATGCCAATTCTGTGTTCTGGAAACAGTTAGGCCAATTACTCTGATTTGAG
This sequence comes from Lanius collurio, assembly GCA_020086605.1. Taxonomy (NCBI): domain Eukaryota; kingdom Metazoa; phylum Chordata; class Aves; order Passeriformes; family Laniidae; genus Lanius; species Lanius collurio. The sequence continues at coordinate 31,569,143 of JACBWW010000002.1, forward strand.
TTTGCAACTAAGCACAGTAAAAGCAAAAGAACTCCACTGAAGACCTAGCAGTTCATTTACTTTGTAGAGGTTAAAAGCAGCCGTCAGATTTACAACAAACCGAAGAAGACACATACCGTGGTGGACCGAAATGATAGCGCAGGAACTCTGTCAGGACTTGCAGAGGACATGTGGTCTCTTCTCCCAGGTAAAAAGTAGCAAGAGGAGAAAAAAGGCCCTCAAGCTGCACCAGGGCAGATTGGATGTTAGGAAATATTTCTTCACTGAAAAGGTAATCAGGCATTGCAACAGGCTGCATAGGGATGTGATGGAATCACCATCCCTGGAAATGTTCAAAAGACATGGATGTGGCATTAGGTGAAATAGTTTAGTGGTGAATATGGTGGTGCTGGATTAACATTTTGATTCAATGATCCTAGAGGTCTTTGGCAACCTTAATGATTCTATGTGTTGAAGAGATACTTGAGGGCAGATGCCAGCAGAAATCCCCTTTGTACACATACATTTTTGTATGTTATGCAGGTGTCTGTTTACAAGTTATGCATATATTTACCTATATATACACACATGTAAATATTTATAGGTGTACATATTGCATTCTGTGTCTTCAAGGATTTTATACTCTCCTGACTTACTCCAATGAATTCACAAACTATGAAAGCAGAAGCAGGGCAGGAAGAAGCAGATTTATTTCAATGGCCTCTGATTTCTGTGCAGTTTCTTTTGCCTGTGAATACAGTCATCAGAACTTAAGTCTGCCTGAATTCATGACACCCATTGCTGCTGACAGCAGCAAGAAGCAGCCCTTGAGTGACTGCCAGCCAAACAAAGCACAGGATGAGCTTCCTGCCTGTACCTATGCGTGATCTCAAAAGATGTTAAAACGTTTCCGTATGAAAAGTTTTCAGTTAATTAAAACAAGGGCAGAGAGGAAAAGGTCTAACTAGCAGAGTAGCTGCATCTCCTGGGCTTCCAGCAAGCCCAGATGCTTGTACAGACATGCATAAACTCTAAACCAATTTTTCATTAACAAAATTTTCTGTTCCAACTCCACTGATGCAGAGGTTTCCGCTTTCAGGCTCCTTGCTGTGTTGCAGAGCTTGTTATTAGTCATTATTCATCTGTCCTCAATTCAGTGATCAGATCTATCATCTGCTGCTTTAGGAGGAGAGAATCTAGCCAAATTTACTGAGAGAAAAATATAAAGCAGGAAAACATAACCATTGCATGAAGTGCTTTTCCTGTGGGCTGCCAATCTCACCCTGACATCATGCAGATAAGAAATAATTTTCAATCAACAAAGACAGAGCCACTGCAGATGAAGCCTGAGACAAACAGAACAAAAAGTCATGCTGTCCTCATCCTCAGCAGAGCTGATCCTGAACACTTCTCGGAGATATGGGTGACTGCAAAGTACCATCTAATCAGAATTCCCACTAACATCCTTTATCATTTTTCCTCTTAGAATGTAAGCAGCTAAGGTGCAAATAGGAATATTAAGCCCTCTTGTTGAGGGACAGTTCCCCTCTGGAACAGCTACTTTTCTGGGGTGGAAAAGCTAGTGGCTGCTGATTACACTGAAAAAGAAGGAAAAAAACAAAGGCATGGGTCAGTATTGCATTTTATATGTACTGCTTCCAGCTGAGTGAAGTTCACAGTGAATAGGAAAGCTTATTCCTCATACAGGTAATTTCTGTGCAGCTTTGTAAGGCTTGAGTAAGCCTGAGTCTACATGTCTGTTGCTTCTGCTACAAGGATTACCTTTGTAGAAATCAAAACAACAAGACTGTGGTACAAATAGTGACCGAATTGTGACACACAGCCACCTTTGGGAGGATGATTCCAAGGGCTCTGCCTGGCCTTGGGAACATGGCCTCTGTTCCCCTTTGATTCTCCATGGCAAGCTGTGCAAAACATTTCATATGAAACAGCATGGCTTCTAAAACAGACAGCTGGAAAACTGGGTGGCAATTTGATACAGGAGACATCTGCAGGTGATAAGGTCTTCTTGATATCATGGCTCATCTGACAGTGCCTATGCAAAGTGGCAATGTGCCCTGCATGAACGACCTCTATGTGTATGCATTGTGACCCAGAAGTGCAGAGATCTGGCATTAATAACAGTACAATCTGAGTATCGATTTATGTCTGGCTAAAAAAGAGAAACAGATGAGTAAAAGTATTCTCATGTACCTAGATGATTAGAATAATGAAATGGAATATTGCAATGCAATGCAGTATTGCATTTCATGTCCCAGCCCAGGCTCAGGGAGGCCAGAGCTCACCCAGCCCAACCCCCAAGAGACTGGCCTAGGCCAGCCAAGGGGGCATTCTGGGATGTGGTGGCCAGGGCCAGCATAGGTGTTCCTGGGATGGTGTCTGCATTACTTGCGTCGGCCACAGGGCACTGGGTCTGTTTTTCCTCTCACTCCTGAGCAGTGCCTGGTAGTACAAGGCACACTGCCCTGGGCAAAGACCAGGAGGGAAGCTTGGGCCTGCTCTTGCCTTCCCTTCCACTGAGGCCCATTTCAGGCAGTTGCTAAGAGCAGAGATTTGTGCTAGATATCAAAAGTAAAATTAATCAGGGGTAACCATACACCAGTATAGTCTGGGGGCTGGCCTGCTCTAAAAGAGCTCTGTGGAGAAGGACCTAGGGATCCCAGTGGACAGCAAGTCATCCATGAGCCAGCAGTGTGGCCAAGAAGGCCTGTGGGGTGCATAAGGAGGAGCATTGCCAGCAGGTTGAGGGAGGTGATCCTGCCCCTCTGCTCAGCCCTGGTGAGGCACATCTGGAGTGCTGTGTCCAGTTCTGGGCTCCCCAGTACAAGAGAGACATGGAGCTGCTGGAGCAGGTCCAGTGGGCAGTAACAAAGATGGTTAAGGGACTGGAGGAGTTCTCTGCAGAAGGGACTTACGAGGAAAGGCTGAGGGAGCTGGGCCTGTTCAGCCTGGAGAGGACACAACTGGGAGGGGACATCATCAATGTCTATCAGTATCTGAAGTATGAAGATGATGTTTCCAGGCTGTGCTTGATCTGAGCGATAGGACAGGAGGCAAGGAGTAGGTACTGATGCACAGAAAGTTGCACCTGAACACAAGGAAAAACTTGTTTGCTGTGTGGGTGACCAAACACAGGTTGCCCAGAGAGGTTGTGGAGTCTCCCTCAACAGAGATATTCAAGAACTTCCTGTGCCATGTGCTCTAGGATTACCCTGCCTGAACAGAGAGGTTGGACCAGGTGACTCGCTGTGGTCCCTTCCAAGCTGCCCCATTTTGAGATTCTGTAAAAAGTGATTCTGAGCTAGTCATAGACATAACAATGTGCATTGTGCATTATTTTGGCTCACCAAGAGCTGCTCAAACCAGATAAGGACATCTATTTCAGGGCACTGGTAATTTTTGGTGTGTCAGACATGGATCAGTGATCACAGCCATGTTAATCTGTGTTGGCTCACACATCACCATTAATCGATCTTACTATTTATTGGACTATAAAATAACTTACAAACTAAAATCCTTTTTATTTCCACATATTAAAAAACTATTCATTTCTGGAACTCTTAGCAGGAAATGGTAATTAGCAAAGCCAGGATATGTTCAACAAAGGACAATAGGAATGACTGAGGGGATGGCATGGCTGCATTAATGAAAAATACTAACAACTGAACCTGAAAATAGTGAGCACAAACCTCCAGAGCAAACCCTCATCATATATGACAACACATACCTGCGTCTAAGTTCTACAGAAAGCCTTAGTGCTTGGCCCAGCACCCCTCATTTTAAATGTATAAACTTCCAAAAAAGTTCAAATGCAGAGCCTGAAATGCCTTGTCATGAGGAACTGGGCAGAAAAACCAAGGCAAATGCTCCTGTATGTGGGAGGTGGATATGAAAGTAAATCTCTGCTGTTTTCAGCCAAGGGAGAGCTGGGTACCTGCCACTTTGCAAACCCACAGATTTCTGAGATTATCCTCTGATGAGCAGACGTTTTCTTTAAATAGCATGCTGCAAATTAACAGTTCTCAGAAAACTCCTCTGACAAGCCCCTGACAAAGTTTCTTCCTTAATGCTTGAGATGCTGACTTAATAGAGTGATGGAAAAGGTGGGGTCTGATACATTGGTTCCCACTAGGGCTAATAACCTCATGTGGCAACGTAAGAGTAGGAGATGCCATTCTTGCCATGTGAGAGAGAGTGGATAGGTTTTGAGCTCAGAGGCATCTGATTGTATAGATTTTCTCTGTTTCAAGGCATTTTTCAAGATGTTTCACCTTTTTTTTTTTTTTTGCTGTTCCAAGTGATGATAAATACAAATATGTCTGTGAAATAAAAATCAGGGCAAACTCTTGGGTTTTCCCTCTCTTTGTCACAATGAATTAATTGAAATGTTAAAACAGAATATTTAGTTATACAATTCACAGAATCTCACATAAATTGACAAGGTTTTTTTTACTACCTGTTTAAAAATTTTAAATTTTTCAGAATGGACCTTTTCTGGCAAACAAGAATTAGTATTTCCGTATTAAAAATATTTCATTGGATACTGACTGATAAGATACAATGTAGAAGAGGCTAAAACTGCATTTTTTTTAATGGAAACATTTTGTATTTTTTCAAACCAAAACGCACTAGTGCCTTCCAGAGAAAGAAGCAAGACCTCTACAGATAAACCAGTGTAATTCCATGTGTTTCAATGAAGCAGTGTGAATAATTCCAGCAGCAATCTTGTCCTTTTTGTCTAAAGCAGAATTTCCTGCCACAAATAGGTTGAAGCCTGGCTCTGTTAATACATCTTTCGTGTCTCCTTACATTTTTTCCATGTCAACCACTGTTACAAACTCTTGTCTTGAACTGTAATGATCATGTACTTCATCACAATGTTACTGCTGATTCTTCTCACTTTCTTTAATCAAAATGCCATTTAGCTTTTAAAAAGAAATTCCATGGGCACTTACTCTGTCTGAGGAAGATCCCTGCACCACCTTTTGTAGTTTTGTCACAATGCTTTTCATTTACAAATAAGTACGAATTATGCTAAGCTTTGCTCTTTTATTCCTTTCACTTCCTCCCATTTTAGTTGCTCATTATATGATTGTGGGTGGGAGTGCCTTTGTTATTATTTTTCTCTGCAATGATCTCATGGACCACTTTCCAATGACTGTGTCTCACAGCCTCACACCAGTCCATAACCTACAAGACGAGTCACTGTTGTGCAACACTGCAGTGCTGTTAGTCTTATTCCCTGTGGAATTTATTTTCTGTATTTTCTCTTTAATCAGGTTTTTCTTCATAACAGTAAAGCACCTAATTCCAAGGTATTTTGCTAGCTCTGTTCCACTGAGTTTTGGAGGATCTTTCTGGCACAAATGGCAGTGGAATGCTCTCCCTAATTGCAAGAGATATGTAAGTCTACCTATTCTCATAGAAAGGCAGAGAGATTAAAAACTGCCATCAAATAATGTGTTTCGTCAAAAGTCTGAGCTGTGGCAATAAAATCTGTTCTTCCAAAGCTGTTTCCTTGATTGTTGTTTCCCATGTGCAAAAACATATGTTATCAGCTGAAAAATAATGCAAAAATAACAATTATTGTAAGAAGAAAATACTTTGGCAAAGGAATACCTTCTTGTAGCACAGTCATAGCATATTGCAAAGAACAGTAGGACAGGGCTTTCTGGAAGGTTTCTTTGGCAGTTGTATTGTTATAAGCTCTGAGGACCTCTTGAGTCTGCAGGCTTCAAGATGTCCTTGAGGCATGTGCAGGTGGAGTAATTCAGGGCTGTAGGCTGTGAAGGTAGAATGGAGCACACGTGAGAGCAGTCGTTTGCCCAGGGGCATTGCAGCCCACGTACCAAAGACTACTCTAACTATACTGCCCTGCTTCTTGGAATATCGGTCCCTAAATAGGAAAATAGGAACTGAGGACTTCTGAGAACCTTGTGAATCTTTTGCTTTAGTACTTACTAGGATGCTGGTGGAACCCAGTGCCTTTGTTTCTCTGGATATGTGGTGGATATAGATATGGATATGGATCTGGCTCCATTCTTCATACCACTATTGGATCTCAACTCAATCTTGGTCTCTTTTGTGCTAGCTTTTGTCCTCTTAAGTACCTCCTGCTGTGGGAATCACTATCTACTGGCATTTTTCCCTCACATTCCCTAGTAGGATGCTTTCTTCATGTTATTTTCTGTGTCTTTTAAATGTAAGAGCTGGGATGAGAAAATTCACTTTGCAATAGATGTACACTGGGGAGCTCTAGGAGAGTCATAGTTAGCATCTGAAATAAAAAGAATCTGAAGGAGAAAACAGGGCAAAAAATGGAAAACAAAAAATCTATACTTACTGTATTTAACATCAGTTGTACTGCAGCTGCAATTATCCTCAAGAGTACATTAGAAATCTCGGGACATTGAATTACAAACACATAATTCAGGCCCATTCTTGTAAATGGGCCTCACTGTGATATTTGCATGTTAATGCTCCCAAAGCTCATCACTGCTCTAGTTTATTGAAAATGGCTAGCTCTCTAGAAGAAAAACTAGATGATATTTATCTGTAAATATTTATTTCAAGATGTATATCCTTTATTTAGAAACAACCAAAAAAATACAGCATTTAGTGAATTCACTAATAACAAAACAAGTAGAAGCAAAGAGTTTGTCTTTTCCTCTGAAATCTGAGTCCCAAGAGCAGGACCTTTATTTGGTATCCCTGTCCAATGTCCAGTGTTAATGGTTTTCAACAGCAAAGTGTGCATTGATATCATCCTATTCTTACTCAAAAACCCCCTCTCATTCAACACAACATATGGAAAATATCCTGCAGTTCAATGGTGTCAAGGTATATCTTTGTCAAAAACTTTTTGAAATATGCATCATCAGGGTTTCAGTTTTTTTTTATTCACTTGACTGAATAATTCCACAGTACCTAAAGAAAAACATGGACCCTTGCTCCCACCTCCATGGGAATGCAGGCTAATGATGTTCTTGAAGGCGATGACACAGTGGTTGTCAGTTTGTCCTTAAGCCCAGACTTCAGCTGCCTCTTTACCGTGGTGAGGCCAGAGCCAGTAAGGCTCAATCAGTTCCAGCATTAGCCTCGATCAGACCTCTTGTAAATTATCTTTCAAACTAGCACAGAGAAATAGGATCATCTATCATAATGTACCTTAGTTTGAACGGAGAAGACTTTAGAAAATTAATTTACTACGGTGCTGAAGATAGAACAGAGACACTTTAGGTTGCACTAAGTTTTATTTTAATTAATAGCACAAACTCATCTCAGTAACAAGACACTGCCTGAGCTCATTTCTTCACCTGTTGATCTTCATTGAGCTCCCAAATGAGCCAGGTCAATAGGAACAGACACAGTATAAGTACTTTTTGATATAACATCCCTGTTTTATTTATTTTTTTCATAACTCAAGGACAGGTTGAGTGGGGCTTTGAGGAACCTGGGCTAGTAGCAGGTGTCCTTGCCTATGGCAGGGATATTGGAACTAGATGTTAAGAAGATCTTGGAAGGTTTTGTTGTGAAGATCTTATTCTTGGATGACAGTCATGACAGACAAACACAAAACTCCTTTATGCTTGTAGTGTGTAATCTCCCATTTTTTCTTAGACTTTTACCTATCCAACACAATAGATCCTTCTTTTGAAGGCTGATTTTTTATTACAAAGTCTGTACAAACTGAACAATAAATCGTCTAAAACATTTTGCAAGCAATTGTAAAGCACTACTGCCAGCTACTGTAGTTGTAAGATGAGAACGTCAAAGATCTTAAATTCAAGTTCACTTTAAATCTGTATCCTTTTTCTGCAGTAGTTTCAGCTCCTTGGCTCTAATTATGCAGCTTTTTACTTTAAAAATACGTCATTGGTTTATTTATGTATACCACTTTGTATTGTGTTAAACAGAAGAAAGCCAAGTCCCACAGCCAATCTACAGTGATTAGTTTTAGACTTGAGACACATGTTCACAAACAAAGTGCACACAGCTGTATAACAGCATGTGTTCTATTCTTTCACGTCCTTGGGCAGCTGCCTCAGCAGCCCTGCAACTCCCATTTAGTATGATATTATGGTGGTTTGATGCATTGTTTTCTCAGATCGGCCACAGAAAACCAATAAAGCAAATGAGTACTTTACATGCTTAAGAGCATTCCAGATGAATGAAACACAGAGCAGTCTCCATACTTCAGTCTCTGTACTTCATTAAATTAACAAACATGTTTATCTATGGGGAAAAAAAAAGAGACTAGAGAAAGAGTCAAGCAAAGGAAAAGAGTTGCCATAGAATCTTAACACACCAACGTTTGCAGGGAAAAGTCACCTTGCTTTAGCCTCTCTAGCTTTCTTTTCTCCTTCCTTGCTCTAAAATTAGACACATCCATTTCAAAGAGCCATCTGGGCAATCCTAAGGAAAGCAAGAGAGACCAGACCTGACATTCTCTGAAACTCAGTAAGCTGGAGGAAAAGTATTTTCTCCTTCTCTTTCTGATTTGAAGAATAAAGCAAAGAGAGTCAAGAGAAGCTCCTATTGTGAAGCATAATAGGGAATGTCATTGCAGCTTTTCCTGAGATGATTCAAAGAGCTTTTTCTACCAGCATGCATCTACATTTGCTTTGTAACAGAGTGGCAGCCAGTAGGTTAAATGCTTAACATAAGTCTGTGATTCAGCAAGCAACCTCCATTCAGAAAATATACTGAGGCTTAAACTCTGCTATATTAATGATTTCTCTGTTAGGCTCTCTGTTATTATCACCTCTAATACTGGGAGCAGTTTTGGGCATGACAATATAAGAAAGCTTTTAGAAAGCATCCAAAGAAGGGCCACAGAGATGTTGAAGTGTCTCTTGAGGGAAAGCCATATGAGTTGCTGCTGAGGTCACTTGGTCTGTTCACCCTGGAGAGAGGGAGACTAAGGGGAGACCTCATTGCTGTCAACAACTTCCCCATGAGGGGAAGTGCAGAGGCACACACACTGATCTCTGTGGTCGCCAGTGACAGAACTCAAGGGAGTGTCATGGAACTGTGTCAGGGGAGGTTTAGGCTGGATATCAGGAAAAGATTCTACAGCCAGAGGGTGGTTGGGCACTGGAACAGGCTCCCCAGGGAAATGGTAGCAGCAGCAAATGTGACAGTTCAGAAAGTGGTTGGACAATGCTCTCAGGCACATGGTGTGACTCTTGGGGCTGTCCTGCGCATGGCTGGGACATGGACTTTGATGGTCCTTGAGGATCCCTTCCAACTCAGGATATTCCATCATTCTATGTCTCTATGTGTATTTTCTCTCCTGAACAGGAATCCTAGAGCCCAAAATACTGAGTTTATTTAGCATCTTACACATAAGTACAGGAATGACTTAACTGTAGGTATCCTAAGGTGAAAGGAACAGTGAGGCAAAGTATCCCATGTATTTCTGAGGTTGACAGATTTGAGCATATTTTTTTGCCAGGACAATCTTCTGCCCTCTTAGTCTAAAAAGCCATGATAATTTTTCATGTTCACTCTTACCTTTCCTATTTATGTTAAAGAATAACTTTCTGTGATGAGCACATATAATTTCAGTGAGCAAACTCTGTAATAAAATAGCACTCCAACTGAATTAAAGAAAATGACCCAAACCCTCTAGAAGGAGATAACCAAAGAGTTGAATAGAGGATGACAGGCAGCTGCTGTGGAAAGCAATATGTAGGCTGGACATCAGGGGCCATTTGTAGCTTAGAAACCTCTCAGACTTCTTTAGACACAGACAGAATAAAAAGAGAAGGGTTTTGCTAAGAATTTCTATAGCCAGTTGGTCAAACTCATTGAGAATAGAGTTTACAATGCTTGAGAGAGGGAATAAAATCAGAATGCATAGAAAATACCCCGGTTGCTTTTTGCCCACCAAATACTGGTCCTCATTGAATGGTTCATTGGTTGGTTTAACTGGCATTATGAAATGTAGGATTCGATTGCCTTTCTACCTAACTACAATGGTTAACAGCTTGTCTGGTCCTTTTTTAAAACAAGTCACATTAATTGCCTTAACTTCAGTGGCATTTCCCCAGTTCTTTCCTGCATTCCAATTTCTGGGTTTGCTTAGGTTCATTTTTTTCTCAATTTCTCCCTTTTCTGCCCCTCAGCTATTCATATTAAGAAGAAAGTATTTTTCTTTGAATCATTCTCATTTTTAAATATTTCCTATAAATCTTCCTACAAATATTTCAAGAAGTTCCCTTCCAGCATCAACAATCATCAATACCCATGAATCCCAGGTCCCTAATTCTGTCCCTCCCCTCCCCTTCTCCCCTTATACTTTGAGTATCATTCCTCATGCTGTGTGTAACCCAAGTAGTTTTAACTGTGCCCATCATCTGGCTCTGGTCTGCTTATGCTGGCTCCTCCATTTCTTTCTCCACTAGAGCAGCTGCTGGGTTTAGAGACTGTTAGTGACTTTGATTTTTGTATTGTGTCAATGTACAATATTTCCTGCTTATCACAGATAAATTTAATCTGCCGCCTTGCTGCCTAGAGCTCTAATGACTTTAAGTACATATGGGAAATTTCACAATCCTCTGCAGACTGTTATTAATTGAAATAACTTAACCTTTACCACTTCTCAATAACTTACTGTCTATTTCTTTTACGGGCTTAGTTACATGTTAAAAAATTTTGGGCCCAATATTGATCTCTAGGACACTTCTGTATTGACCGTCTTTCAAGCTCATAAATATTCATTTTGTGACTTAGATTTTAACATACTACCAAGTTTCCAATATTATATAGCCATCTGACACTAGTGGTATTTTTATTTTAAATCTATACCATTATTTTTTTTAGGAATGATCATACTAATTTTCTGAAAAGTCCTGAGCCAGTGTTATTTGTATGTAGTTTTTAATTAGTTAAAGAAAAAACAATAAAAATGCATGGTATAGAACAAAATACTGTCTTTATTAGCAGGATTACATATTTTTTTTCCCTACTGCTTAGCAGTTTGAATTGTAAGATCGGTAAGTATTTTAAGAAGGAAATAAAATAAAAGCTATTCCAGTTCACTGATGTGGAAACTGGTACACACTTTACCTAAAGTTGCAGAGTTAGAGGTAGAGCTGGAGGGCTTCCAAATTCTCGTTGCCTCTCCAGCAAGGTGTGCTGCCTCTCATGCTGGCACATCACCTCTCTCCTTGTTACAGAACCCTGGCTGTTGCAAGATATAATTTCTTGTGAATGCCTCTGATCTTGTGTTAGTGACCATCCAAAAGTGGTATCAAGAAATGGAGTGATGCACCCAAAGAAAAGGTAACTGATGTGTTAACTTGGAAGACACTCAGCTCCCAAGGGAAGTGGATTGCTTTTTTTTTTTTTTTTTGTTAGGGAAAAGATAAGTATCAATATGAAGTAATTTTATTTAACTCTGGGTAATAGTTTGATTTGGTATAACTGAGAAAGAAAGTGAAATTAGCTGGACTGTTAGAATAGATTTGTAAGTAAATGAATGACCTTTGGAAGCAAAATTGTGATTCATACAAAATGAATGTTTCCATTTTCTTTTACTTCAAAATATTTCTCATAATGGAATGTTTTGCAGGAAACAATCACATTCAAGAAAATCTGTGTGTCTTCAAAAAAATATTGTGCAGAAAATGAGTGAAAGAAAAGAAAGGGTTCATAGGAATGAAACATATTCAGCTATATAAGGAGCAACATACATACGATTTTTTAGACACATAAGATAACTCCCCAGGGCCTTTTAGAATCCCCCACACATACTTGTATCACCCTGGCTAGAGGAGGAGTGATTGGTACTAACTATAGACAATGTAACATACATTTAGGCAGTACTGAGTCCAGGAGAGGGATATGATTTCTGTTCAGGGATCAATGTTTTTTCCTCAATGATGTATGAGCATATACTTAATTTGCTTCTTAGGTGCAAATTGTGTTCCAAACTACTATTTAATTCTGTAGGATGTTTTTGATTTGTTTCCTTTTTCTCGCCCCCTCTTGCCAGCTGCCATTGCACATTGAGAACCAGGATAGTTTTCCAGAGATGAGGGTGATGCTTATTGTTTTGGAAACTGGCCAGGATCCATGGTGGCTAAGAGACACAGGATCATTCAATTGGGTTTTAAAGCCTTATTTTAGAGACAGGAATCACAAGACTTCCTGTTTATCTTGCTTTTTGTATTTTCATGCAAAATGAGTCATTGCCAGCTCTACCAGCTAAAACAGAGTGCAAGATGCCCCCTGAACTTGTTGAAGAAAAAGATACTTGTTTTCCCCTGAAAACAACATGGGGGATGTATGACACCAGTGAAAAGATGGTAGCCTAAACTTGCTATCATATCTGCACTGTTGTGGTCTAGCAAATATGGTAATTATATCTGCAAACATAGCTCAACAGGGGCATCAAGGTGTATCAACAGGCAGCATATGAGTTCTTTGGAGTTAAAGGCTGTGTTGTACCTTGGGCTGACTTACATTTGTGACTATAGGACAGTAAATATTTTTATACAAGTGTGCTATTGTGTGCACATTTGTATAAAAATATTGTGTGCTACTGTAGATCTACCCTCATTTGACTTTTGAGCAAACATACTGTTCTGTATTTCTCTATATTTAAACATCAACAGCCAGATGTTCACTTGTGAGCAAGTTACTCTGAGTATGTGGTTAGTCTGACCCATTTTAGCCAAACAGGGAGGGAATTAATGACAAGGGTACCAGGCTTCTTCTTTCAAGAAGGCTACACCTGGCTAGCTCATGCATAAACATCTGTGTGGGCAACATCTGCATTTACTCAGACAATTCTCACCTAAGCTCTCTCTTTAAAGATACTGCTTTGTATAACAATGAACGTACTTTTTATATGAACATACTCTTTAATCTTAATTTCTAATTTTATTGGAATTCTCAGCATAGACTGAACCAGACAAAGGTACCAAGAGAAACTCAGGCCAGAAGCAGTGCTCTCAGAACTTATCCTCTGTAAGATTAACTGACAATAGTGCTGTCACCCCCTTAAATGTTAAATCTGATCTATATTGAATCTCCATATTGTCTACTGAGTCTTTGAAAAAAAAGGATGTCATGAAAATTTGAAGAGGAATTATCCTTTTATCTGTTCCTGCAGTAACTAGAAGATTTTCTTTTGCAAAGACACACAAACTCCAACTTATTGTTCCTAGAGCAGAGTGTTTCATTTTGGTGTGTTTGTGCTAAATGTTGAATTGAAAATCTTTACTGGTATTCCTATGCTTGTGAACACTACTTCAGACACATTTCATTACTGTGGATCTGTACTTGGTGCCTGCATAAAGATCAGACATGAGGGACCCAGATTTCACAAACAAGGGGAGACTGCTTGGGCTCTGCAAGGCCCTTCATGAGAATAAACTTGCCTCCAAGATGAAAGTGGCCAAGGTGGGGAGGGTGCTCAAGTGAACTAATGAAATAATTAAGGCCTCAAGCACAGTGTGCACTTGTGAGATTCAGTAGAGATGCAGCCCTGATGGCGTGGCACAAGAATGTGGGTGCACAGAACATCATGCCTTCTGAGATGCTAAAAGGGTAAAATTGCTTGTGTGTAAGCTATTCTGATCACTGACTTCTCGTTGATCCTGAGTTCTTCAACTCTTGGCTTTTAAATTTAACAATGAACCTTTGTGGTATATTTCTTTCCTTCTCAACTTATCTATGTGGCAAATCATGTAAGTATGATCTGTCTTTTATGCCACAAACATCTAAGTGGTTTGGTAAGTTATAGGATTCTGCACCGGAATTAGAAAACCTTATTAATGATGTATTTGGGGAAACATGTAGACCTGGGAAATATTGTCTCTTGGCAACTAAGACCAGAAAGGAGTGACTAAGAGAAGTTTATTTTTTAATAATGCTAGCTTTGCTTGATCTTCTGTGCTACTCCCATTATTCTCAAGCTATTTTTCAAACCTTTTCTCCAGGCAAAGAGAACAAATTGTACTTCAAAAATAATTTCTAGATTAATGGGAAAGGTCATTTGTGTTCCAGGACTTTCCTGTTGTCACATTATCCATCACAAATTTCAGTTCAAGGCTCTGATCTGCTTTTATTTCATTGCTAGAGTAAAGCATGCATCTTTCCCAGGTGAACTTTCACATATCCATTACTCCTTCTTGTGCAGTGTGAAGATCAGCTCCTGAATGGGTGGTGAAGAGCTGAAAAGCTGTCATGTGGGAATGACAGAAGGCAGGCAGTGTCAGAGATCTTGCTGGTTATCTTCTGCTTTCAGGAGAGGAAGACTTTGCAAAGCCATGTGAATTACTACATAAAAAATACTGACTGTTTTACTTATTATCTCTCCTGTGAATTTGGGAGACAAGTGAATTTGCAGGCAAAGGGAAGGAGTGAATGGCCAAAATATTACATATCCACGTAGTTTCTTTGGATCTCTGTGAGAAAAAACGTGGAGGAAGGAGGCTATCTGAGGTGTCTAAATCCCACTTGTTCTACCACGCATTGAATTGTGTGCCTGTGTAAGAAAGTGAAGTTTAGCCCATTTGTAAAGCAATTAGACGTTAAGACTCTGGGCTGAGGCTGCCTATTAGAGTAGATTTGCATACTAATAATCTGATGGTAGCAGTGTCTGGTTTTGAGTGCAGGATCACAAGTGTGGCTAATTTGACATCGCCTAGGAGACCAGTTCCATTGAAGCAGAGAGGATATGCATTAGTGTGAAGCTGTAGGGTGAATCAGTGTTAGAGACATGCCTAAAACTCCTGCCTGTTCCTGGTCTGACTTTGAACAGCTTCCCATATTTTCATTTTCTTATATTTTCATTTTTCCTCCTACCTGAAAGAAAGTGGTAAGGGGAGGAAGGCAGCTGAAGATTGCTAAAAGGTAATTGCATGAAACTCCATTATCAGTCTGAGATTCCATTCTAGGCAAAGGCACATCTCAATTTTATTTCTAACCTTCCCAGCAGATACTTTCTCTTTTACGTGAAAACCACCTGAGAGAGTTTCTTGCTCTCAATCTAAAAAATGTGTGCATCCACCAAGAGAACAGTAGTTGGAGAAAGACATTCCAATGCTGCCAACGTTATTAAGAAAAATGTCACCACAAACCACCTAACACATTCCTTGAATTACAAAAGCTAAATGTACACACCATCTATAATGAATGAACCATTTCCTGTGTAAATGCTAGGAAATCCAAGAGAGATTAGCCTGGGTAATGGAGTTAAAATCAAGCTAATTTGTTTGTGAGATTATTGGCAAGTCAAAAATCTCCTTCACAGTTTTGTTAGGCAGAGGGGTGGAGAAAATGTATGTATTAGGCTCAGAGGTAATCAATGTAAATTTGTTTTTACCAATGAAGCTAGTTCTGCTGAGCAAAATGAGTTGTATTCTCAGCTGTGTGGCTGAATCTGAGTCCAGTGCAGCCAAAGGTCTGCAACAAAATTGTTTGGATCTGTGGAAGTATAAGACAAGAAAGGGTAAGGAGGGCTGCAAACAGTTTTGGAGCTGAATGGGGATACACTAAATATAGAGGGAAAAGCAGGATTCACTGCGGTTCTTTACTGTGTCTGACGTGTGCCTGGCAACCTAGGAAATTATGATCAGAACTGTGAGAAAACACTCCTCATTTTGGAGTTTTTTAACTTCATGCAAAATGTCAATATCTTTAGAGCTACTTTTTTTTCCAGCTACCCATTCTGTCCTTTCTTACATTTACCTTCCCTTCAGACACTATTGCCCCTTCCTGTTTTCAGCCCCTTTTTAAAACATCTATTTCTTCATGATATTTCCACCCACTGCATAGCTTCCCATGACCAGTCAGTCCCACCTGTCCCCATCTCTTCTCTCTGCTATCCTAGCTGTTTTGTTCCTGTCCTTTTCCTTCATGGCAGCTTAGATTGGAGACCAAAATCCTTCAATCCTCCATCCCACAGAACCTGCTTCTTTATTTCCTGTTGACTTCAGTAATTGTGAGTGGAAATAATTTGATGAGATATGAGACACAGGACTGAGAGAACCTGTGGTTTTTCATTCCTCTTGCCTGCTGAAATGTCCCTTATATAACTTCAGCTTCATACATAGCTAATAGGGTTTTCCACTTTAAATTCTGAATTCTCTTGAAGTTTATTCTTCAAATGAAAATTCTGAAGCAACATACAGCCTTTTATTTGAAGTGAAAATACATTATTAGTAATGGTTTTCACTGCTAAAAAGCTGAAAAGTATTACATGTATGTGATGGAGAATTAGACAACCGGGAGAGGACTCGTTTGAGCAGTAGAAGGTGTCTCTGGTGGATCTCCATTTGAGATCTCTGTAGACTCTTACCATAGGCAGTGGAGAGAGACAGTAATTTTAAGATCATTACTGAACCTAAAGTAGATATTTAAAATGGATCAGACGAGTCACACCTTAAATGTACCTGTTTCTTTCCACTGACTATAAAGGAAACCTGGAGTGACTAGCTCTGAGTTGACACCTACAGTGTGGATGTCTAAAGTTAGGCAAAATGAATCCCACTCTAACTGTCATCTTAAACACTCATCATAACATGTAATTTCTTTTCCTTTTTTTTTTCTTTTTTTTAAATAGCATTCCAAAGCAGAACAACATTTTGAGGTAAAATGAAAAAATATTTCAGCTTGAAGCTTCCGACAAAAAGATCATGTTGAAATTTTATAATTGTGTCAAATTTTTTTGTTGAAATTTATAAAGTTCAGTCTTGAAAAAAAAAATTTTATGAAGAAAACTTTAAAAATTAAGAATGTGACCTGATTCTCCCTCTCCCAAAATAAAGTGTCCCACCCTGCTTGTCCCCGGGCATTGGTGTTAACACAGTTTCAATGGGTCCAATTTGTGTCAGAAGGGGTGGTAATTTCATGACCAGGTCACAAGGCCATGGTCTGAGAACTGCCAATAAATTTCACATGGATTTGGTTCTGTTGTCAGGTGGCAAAATCTTCTAGACACTATTGAACTGGACTTAGTTTGCACCGGTGGCCTAGAAGAGAAAACAGAATTTATTGCCAGTTCTTTAATCCATACAGTTCAGTACAATAGCCTTGTATTAAGATATGTCATTTATTTCCTTATACCTACCTGGCAGGAGGGTAATTATAACAAACCACTTTCAACAGCAGTAGGATGTAGTAATACAGAGCATTTCAAGCATAATGGAGCTCAGAGCTTTCCAATTCTGTGAGACAACAGGTTTTGGAAGGTAAGATATAAGGTGAGGAACAATTGTGTCTTATCCCCAGCCAGCAGTCACTGTCTGTAAACATCCTACCTATTCATGTTTGCTGGCTCAAGGGGAATTTTCACTGCACTTTGAAACCTGCATTAAAACTGTCTTAGACTTTGAAGAGGCCCAAGGTAATTTTCTTCTGCCTGCTGTGACTTTCTTTTCCATGTCAGAAAATTACATGACTGATAGAAGGGTAATTTCTGAATTTCAACCTACATCCTTCATCTTGGCCTGTAGTAAACCTGAAAAGTGTATTCTGGTGTGGGGAGCAATTGTAACTCTATATATTAGCCTACATGCTCCTTTTACACTTGTCCATTAACATCTTCACCATTTGTCTTTCCCAGTCCGATTGAATGAGCTAAAAGAAATCAATATCTCTTTGTAAATGAATATTTTTTCCCAAGTAAAGTACTTCTCTAAAAAGTGGTTATGTTGAACAACAGGGAAGTTGAGATTTGTCGTCACTAAGGTCAATAACAAATTCTCCATTGGATCAGTCATTCACTTTCTATCACTTCACATAGTACCACCCCAGGTGGTTTTCCATTCATCTCTTTCATATGATTTTTCTCAGCTATTTTTCTCTGACAAAATTTTGGCTTGCACTCCTTTATGACCAAATGGTAATTCCAAACCATATGTCTTTCTAGTAAATTCCATTTTGTTAGATGGGTTCAATCTCTCCTGTGAGCAACTGAAATAAGCACCTTAAACTCTCTTCCTACCCAGAGACAACAAAAATGCATCCAGCTCCTGTGGAACACCTAAATGCATGAAACATGGCAAAATGTGCAATGCACTCACCAGGCTGTTTAGTCCTGGGGAAGTAAGTTTTGTACAAGGTGCATATGGCTGCCTAACAACCATATTTTAATTTCAGAGACTTCTATGTCACTTCATACTCTCTATACTTCTCTGTTCTTCCAGAAAAGCTGACACCAACAAATCAGGATTTTCTTTGATGTCTATTATTTTGTCTGTGTACTTAAAAGAAAATCTGGATATTTCTTCATGCCTAGGATGCCCTATTGCAGTTGAGTCAGGTTGCTCAATGCCCTAAGTTCAGAAATATTTTCAAAACTGAAAACATATACTTGAGGAGTCAAATATTGCATTCATTTTCTCTTGGTTTGGACATTTGAGATGCAGCCCAAAATGGGCAGACTTGTTCAGTGTGAAAGGCTTCAGAGAGAGTGGGCAGAATTTTTCTTTGGGGAGACAGCTCATTGTCCCACTCACTGACACTCAGAAGATTAGCAATGTTCTTAACAGTGTATAGAAGTGTGAACATCTTTTAGACCCTTTGAAAAACAGGTTCACTACTCCATGCCATTGTCTCATAACTGGAAGAGGGTTCACAAAGAATCAGTGTCCATCTCACAGAAGCACAGAAGCACACATCCAGATGAGAGCAGCTATCTGTTAATCTCTATGAGAAATAGCTTGTTCATAGGTCCTAAGTGACTGGGGATGGCTCTAGGAACTGATTTTAGGAAGCTCTGCATAGTATCAGTATTTTCAACAACACCTCACCACTGTATGTAAAAATGTCAGGAACCCACCCTCCAAAATCAGCAGGAGTTGCTAGCATGTGTGGCCTTTGCATAAAAACATCACATTTCAGTTCCTCTTTCCAAGGGTGCTGATAGTCACAGACATTTTAAAAACTCTCTCCCGTGCTCATTTCCTGTTTTCAGAATTTTTCCTCTCTTGAGCTCTGCTAGGTGGGTTGATCTTCAAAGATGAAGTTAATATTGCAGAAATATCACTGATCTTGCTCACAGTCACATTGAATTTTTCCCCTTTTTTTTTTTTCCTGTCAAAAGTTAGTTGTCCTACTTAATTCCTCCTTGTATTTATTTCCTTAGTTTATTTATTTGCTTCTGGCCCTGAGCTGTTATTGAAATTAGACTCATTGTAACCACATAATGTGTAGACTCTTTGCTGACTGTGTCAGATCAAGCTTTATAATATTTTATGTGTGCTGATAGGGCACACACACTGTCAGTGTAAGTATGTACCACTCTTTGGCCGAGCTCCTGCTATGTATTGCAAATCTCAGAAATGTGGTCATTACTCTGTCTTCGCTGTAAAATTACATTTATTGAATTGCAGTTTAGGTATCCTGTTATTTACAGTTGGTTTTTTAGGGTTTTTCTATGTTCTTTCCCCTTCCTTTTCTCCTACATTTGTGGAAATATAATAATGCCATTTGATCCCCACAATGCTCTGTAGCTGAAATTTCGACCAAAGTTCGCAATCTGTGAAAATGAGGAATTACACTTGCCCAACTGTGTTTTATGATTTTTGCCAATGTCAAGGTTAGTATATCATTCATGAACTTATGTACACTTGTTTCTATTGTGTCTGTAATTTTCAGCTTTTCATTATTTAGTGTGAATTTGTAGCCCATACATAGATTGGTGGCGTATTTCTTATAAAGATTTTTTGAATCACGTTACATGATTGAATATATAACATATTGCTGTAGTATTGTTTATACTTCATTATTGGCTGTTCTTTTGAATTTAAAAAAAAATTGCCAGCTCCAAGATGATTAGCCTTCCAATAAGAAATACTGACTCATGTCTTTTTCATTTTGTTTCTTGTGTTCACTACAAAAATGTAAAGAAATTGTGGGGATTCAAATACTGCTACTTTGTATGGTCATGACCAATGCAAGCAAATGTGTTATAACGGGAAAAAGAATAGAAAACAAAACAACCTTCAACAGCCCTCAGGCAGCAGTTCATGGGAATGTTTTCAAAGCTCTTCCCACACCCAAGGTTGCCCATGGAGCAGATAGTTGCTTACAGTATGGGAGAAGTGCATTATTGAAAGTAGATACATAAAGATCCTTTTGTCTGCATGTGTCTGGTGAAATTCCCTCATATGTAGAAGATGAGCCCAGAGCTGTTTCTTGTGCACCGAACTCTAAGTGATGGAAAAGACTGTACATACAGCTTACAGATGAATATGAATTTCATCTATAAAAAGAGGCATTGATGCAAATCTTCACTTGAAAAGAAATCCTTTCAGCATGGTAAATCCTGTCTTGAGAATTTTCTAGCATTGTGTTTTGGGTATGGCATCTTGTTTGAACAATTATTCTAGCTTATTGCTCTGTCCACTATATGGCTGTTTTTAATTGTATCTTTAAAAAGATTGATTCCCATAATAAAACTGAGTTAGAATACTGAGATAGCACTCAGTAATTTTTCCAAGCCAGCACTTTGTTTCTAAATTTGACCCAAGAGAGTTATAGCTTAATTATGATACAAATAATCCATCTTTCAACAGGCAAACTGCTTTTTTTATTTTCTCATTTGACAAACAAAACAAAATAGGTGAAAAACAGATCTTACTGTTAAAGTAGAAATGGTGACATTTCAAATTACAGGAGAAAGAGTTAGGAGTCTTGAGAGGACATAGCACCCATGGTCTTGCTTTGGTGATATCAGCTGTAATTATCTGAGGTAAGTTTGTCCTTCTTGTTTTTAACTGTGTCTCATGATGGTTATTCCATACTCACTTTGGTGATTCGTGATCTCTACCACTAGAAGGGTATTTTAATGCCTTACCTGTATCTCTCTTATTGCATTTTAAATCCCTTTACTTCTTGTCTTACTCTCATGAATGAGGAAGAGAGATAATACCCTTGGTATTTGGAGCATCCTTCTGAATATTTCCAGGCTGTTTCCAAATTTCATCTCATTATTCCCTTACCTAGATGATCATTCTGCTCAATCTTTCCCTGTATGTTATTATTTCTTGGACAATTCCTGTTGCTTTCTATGTCTCTCCAATATGTCTAAAAAGCTCTTAAGGGGTGTCCTATAAGCATTTTTGTCTTGAGAACTTCTTTAATATCAATTTTAAAATTCATAAATCTGTGTTTCTTAATGACTACAGCATAAATCAGCTGATACTAATAATATATCAAAGATCATAATTTTTTAGACTACTGTAGCAAGAAATAAATAAAGCTTATGTTTGTGACACTGTTGAATTCATGGGCCTTCAAAGAGTTTCCTGGATTATAAATTTATTGCCTGAAACAAAATCCAAATAAACAGAAGAGATTTTTTTTAACTGTGTTAATGCACAAGACTTTGACTATGATATAATTTATGTGAGATTTTGGGTTTCATGACACTAGTAATGTCATGACAGTTTTTCAGTGGTTTTAAAAGAATCTGAACCCCTGTTAATTTTAGGAACATTTCACCTGCTGTCTCACAGAACCCAGCAGTAAATGATGTTTGTGTCAGTAAATAACCAGGAGAACCTACATGTATTTTAGCATTTTTCTGTATTTTCTCGTGCTAGATTAGCAGCAGAAGTTTGTCCTTTTTACAAAGAAAAAAGAAATCAAGAAAACTATTTATGATGGAAATCATAAAAGTTTTTCCATTCATCTCTTCATTTGAAATCTTCATCTCTACTTCTCTGCTGGTGCATTTTGTGGTTTTACTCCTTGTCACCCTGACAGTGGCTTTTGACCAGTCCAGGGTCATAGCCTGGAATTGAATGTACAGATTATAATGACAAGAGGGGCTTTAGGCCTTCTTGTCATTGTACTTTGTATCTATTCCTTTTAATGAAGCATACACAGTACCTGTGATTGTAATGAAGGGCTGCTGTACTTTGGCCTCTTTTTTAATGTGACTGTGAATTTCAATTTGTTTACAATTCTGCTCCCCTTCTTCAGTATTTATGGGTCTTTTCTAGCTATCAAAAGCAAGAAGGGGGCATGAAAGTCAGCCAGTTAAATGCCTAATGCTTTAGTTGAACATTACTTTTATTGTATTCAGCAGAAGAGATTTTTTGGAGTGTACCATCCTACTTCATATACGACCCACTTGCCTAGGTTACAATATAAAGCTCATTGTCTTTTCCTCCTGAAGCTGAAGAGGCTGAGACTATCTGGGAGCATTGTTCATGGGATATGTGAGATCTAGTGAATAAAGGGTGTACTGAACACAGGTCATATGGCATGCCCTGTTGTGTCCTTCTGCTTACTGACAACAGACTCTCTCAGTCATCTATGCTTTTTCTGTGTTGCTTTTCCCACAGCTTGCCCTCATCCAAGGTTTCCTTTTGTAAATAAAACAAAATAGTATTAGAATAGAATAGAATCCATTCTGTTCATATTCCAGGTAGCAAAAATGGACTGGTTCCTGAAGCCCAATGGTGAGGAAAAAAATGAGATCATGCTTTGTTGTGACCTTGTCAGATTGGGCATCATAAACTGTGCGTAAGATCATAAGGGGTGCACAAGAGGTATTTCTGCACTCTAACCTATGACTGCTTTTGTGGGCAGGTTGCTTTCACATAGGTGTGTTACCTTGGACTAACTGCTGTGTCAATAAGATACCGAGCCAGGCCTGCCATCTGTGTCTTTTCTTTGCTGCTGGCAATATGAAATAGTATGGCAAAGAATTATGTCTTCAATTCCACAGAATTATGAGAAATTCTAACATGAAATTTAATGCATTTCTGCAGGAAATAAGAACTGCTGTACGGCTCCCCTTGCGGGTAATTCTCTCCTTACCAACTGTGGGGTAAGTGGAAATCTAATGATCCAAGTGGAGGAGACAGCCACTACAACAGTGGTTATTTAACAAATGCAGTTTTCCTTTCTGATCCACAAATTGTATGTGGGCACACCAGACTAAAAACAAAAGTAAAAATAAGGTAATTTTGAATATTCTCATTTAATGAATTTCAAAGAAGGTTTAACCAGTTCCAACACCAACACTGCACCGGGTAGAGTTGTTACCTTTTTGTGGAATCCTGGAGCACACTGGAAGCCAAGGTACAAGCCTTTATTTCAAACACCTTTACTTCTTGGCTAGCTGGTAATCTTTGCACTGGGGTGTGTCAGACCCATAAAATGCTGTGTGCACAATCTCTCACACTCACACCCACACACTCTTCCTCCTTCTCCTCCTTCTCTTGTTTTCACACTTTTGTCTGGATAGTGGAAAAGCCCCTTCCTGTCACCCCATATAACCTCTCAGCTGGAGAAAATATAGCTTAATTGTTAAAAAACAAAAAACACCTTATTCTACAGCATTTGTTTAGAAGGGAGGGCTTCTCAGTTCTCCACTTTACCATATGCAGTGGAGTTAAAATGTTCATACTTTTAAAAAGCTTTCTCATTAGCAATTGGTTTAATCTCCTGCTAGAAGGACTGCAAGAGCTTTTCTCCGCTTAGGCTCATGCTTAATCTGCTGCTGTTACCCACATTAGAACTGACCCAAGGC
Source organism: Lanius collurio (assembly GCA_020086605.1). Taxonomy (NCBI): domain Eukaryota; kingdom Metazoa; phylum Chordata; class Aves; order Passeriformes; family Laniidae; genus Lanius; species Lanius collurio. Next base: position 31,592,649 of record JACBWW010000002.1, read on the forward strand.
TCCTGTATTAAAATGACTTCAGTAAAACTTACACATATATCACCTTTGCATGTCATGCAAAGAGGAATTGTGTGTCTTTATTTTTCTTTACCACCTTTATTTAATGTGATCCAGTTATTTTGCACAGATTTTGTGTATATGATTTTCTAGGATGCTATTATGGCTTTGTGTCCTCATCTGTGGCATATGAAAGGGAGGAATTGGAGTAGAAAAGGGATAAAGCAGGCAAGCCATGAGTGAGTGGGTGGGAATAAAAGGATTACAGGATGGAAAAATGATATCTATTTCCAAGAATTAGAACTACATTTTTACACCTTGGAGTCGCTCTCTCTCCAAGACTGTGAATAAAAAAGTGTTTCCTCCCACTTTGTTTGAAGGAAGTAGAAAAAACAAGGAGCATATTTTCACATCTACATGAAACAAAGCTGAGTGCTTGGCTAATATGTTGGCACCCAGATTGTTCTATGGTTATGCTGAACTGTATAGTGAACATCATGTAGATAATAGTTAAACTCAAATTCTCCAAAGTCCTAATCCAAGTGTCCCCTTCTTCTTCCCAGAATTAAATAGGAAAGTTCTTACAGAGCTGGACTGTTAATCACTGTGCAGCATCTTTACATTTTTTTCCTTAGTGAAAAGCTCTTGAAATGGGCCTGAACATGACTTAGCCAATTTCATTGTCTATATATACTCCCAAAGACGTTCTAAGGGGTATTAGTATTTCTTAATCAAAATCATTCAAATCAACTGCCACAAATAAGAGAAAGTCTGAGGATACTTTCCATGAAAATGTGTTTTTCCTATTTCTGTAAAGTGCCTGAAAAGGATTTAACACTCCTAAATCACCCTAAATCATTAACATCCTAAATCACTCCCATTCCCCCGGAGCACTAATAGCCTTTGCTTTCAGCCGGACCAAGTTTGTTGTTATTTTTCAGTTTCTCCACCTCTTTTTTCCTGCTAAAAGACAAAGCTCAGAATACTGCATTGAATGATAGGAGAGTGACCAACCTTTGAGCAAGAAAGACCTACCTGAAATAAAAAAGCCTCAGAAATAAAATTCTGAAACAATTAAGTAGCTGACTTCATTATCTAATAGCTCTTTGCCCTCTTCCCTAGTTTACATTAAGAGAAAGAGAATAACCAGTCATTGTTCTTGTTTTTATTTTTTTTTTTTCTATTTTTTTTAAATTTTTGTTTAATGTTAAAAGATAGTTTTGTTGGAATGTTGAACTCAGTTTCATCCGTGGTTCTTTTATCTTCTCCAGATGGATTCATCTAACACATACTGACAGCCTGTAATTTTATGCAGCTAGTGATGGGTAATAAGCTTTAGGTGTTTCTTGCATGAAATAAGATCTTTGTTTGAACTAGATGGTTGTGGCTGCAGGTAACAACCATGTGAAGGACAGGGCCATCATCTCTGAAACAATGTGTTGGATAAAATAAAGTGGAGCTTCAATAGGACTGAAAACAGCCAGCATTATTTCTCCAATTTGTCACAAATTTAGTGTTCTGTGTACATTCTGGGTGCACACTACAGAATGGAGCTTTGAGAAAGAGAAGCATGAAATTCTACCCATCGATGTATCAGCGTTCAGTGCATCTCTGACTTCTTTGGACCTTCCATTGCACCTTCTATTGCCCTTTTCCCAGCTAGCACTTGCATATGCAACGAAGCAGTAATCACAACAAAAAGGAAATGCTATGAAGTTGAGCTAAAGGGCAGTATCTATGATTAGTGAGGAGCTGCAAACATACTAAAATTTTTGAATTCTGTATTTAACCCATGCTTTACCATGATGGCAGCCAGCACACAGCCACCACAAGTGTAAGAAATTCAGTTACTTAGATATATTATTTATTGCCTGAAAGTTTTGCTTGGCTTTCAGCCCAGGTGTCAGAGTGGTTTGATACAGACAATTTTTTCTTTTTTTTTTTTTTTTTCTTTTCGTGGTGCTACTCCTCAACTAGCATGTGGGTGGTGGGAACACTTCATTCAATACTTCCCTCTTCTGTATTGTATCACTGGGTTCTTTTCATTAGCAAATATTTTATCTGTTCTTTTTTTTTTGCACTCACTTTTCACAAAAGCTATTCACTTCATTGTAGCCTATGGACTGAGAAATAGTCCCTTGGTATAGCTGGGGGACATTTATAAATAATTTAATTAACACCTTGTCATTCTTGAGGAGAATCGCAGCAGACCATCCATAGCCCAAGCTAGGAACAGGAGAGCTGATCCTAAATTACCAGGTGATCTTGGAGTCCTTATCGTAGGACTAGGGGATGGTGTAGCCCTACACAGTGAGAGTAAGATAAGGTCTTGAAGATATTCTTCCATTCCCTTTATGCTGAACAGCTTATAATGTAGTCTACATCAGCTTGAATCATATCAGCTCCTCAGTGGGTATTTCCATGAATTTCAGTTATTTGGGATAAGCGTGGATGAATAAGATCATAACCGGTCGACATGTAAGTTCTCCACTCCAAGCAGCTTTATTGCTGACATCTCATCATTTGTCATTGACAGGGGTGTATCACTAGCCAGTGGCATCATCTGACAGGTAGACTAATCCTAACATTTAATTAATTGTTATAAATTGTCATTTCATGCAGGAGCCTGTTCAGTGGATTCGTCCAAATGACATCTTTTGTTTAGACCTTGGAAAAATAAGGGGCTGTGGCAAGGTAGTCATTAAGGAAGAAAGTACAAAGAATCACGTTATTTAAAACTTATAGGTGGGCAGGGAGAGAGAGCAGAGGGATAGAGAAAGAGAGAGAGAGTGAGAGAGCGAGAGAGTTAGCTTGAGGAGGATGAGTTAATTTGTTCCCCGGCTCCAAAGTAGATTTTGATTCCTGAAAGGCAGTACCACTCACTAGCTAACAAAGGAAATCTTGGCTGATAATATTTCTTGTATAGTAGGTACATATGCTGCTCCTCACTTGGGCAAAATCAAATACACATTCTTGTGCTTCTTGTTCCATGGTAATTTTAGACAGGGATAAGTATACATACATAGACAAACACAATAATATATGTATATACCATGTACCTTTCTTTCCAAGAGATTGATAAAATATCTCAATCCACATGTTGTGGGGACTGTAGTTGTTTAACAACTGTTGGTAGACAAATAAAGTCTGGCTGTGGTGCTTCTAGGGGGTTCTTTATAAGTATGCCAAAAAACACAGATGCATAATTTAAGATGCTTAATCACCTTGCTAAATGGGAACTCTGATGCTTGAAGAAGTTGGGGAGGCCTTTAAAAATTACTGACTGTACTATCCTGTGCTTCTGACCATATTAATTTAAGTTGCTTTCATGGTCCTCATCCAAACTCAAATCCTTTTATAGTGACTCATTAGAAGAAAAATTGTGTCTCATATCTTTTGCCGTGGGTGAGCATGGATGCTCTTTCAGGGAGGGATGTTCATTTGATATAATCATCACATGTCTGAATATTTTTAAAGGGACATTAAGTTTTGGATACCTAAAGTTTTGGATGTCTGAAATTTTGGATGTCTGTCTTGAAAAGTAATAGGGGGAACTCATTTTCCATAAAATTCATAGAATCATTAAGGTTGGAAAAGATTTCCAAGATCATAGAGTCCAACACTTCACTGCACACCACCTTGTCAGCTAGATCAAAATACTGAGTTGCATGTCCAGTCATTTCTTGAACACCTTCAGGGATGCTGACTCCACATCTTCTCTGGGCAGCCCATTCCAGTGCTTGACAACCCTTAAATTGTCAAGAAATTCAGTTAAGAAATTTTTCCTGATCTCCTACCTGAACATCCCCTGGTGCAGCTTGAGGGTATGTCCTCTTGTCCCATTGCTGGTTGCATGGGAGAAAAGGCTGATCTCCACCTGGCTGCAGCCTCCTTTCAGGGAGTTGTAGAGCCTGATAAGGTCCCCCCTGAGTCTTCTTTTCTCCGGCTAAAGACCCCCAGCTCCCTCAGCTGCTTCTTGTCTGACTTACTCTCTAGGCCTTCCATCATCTCTGTTGCCCTTCTCTGGACACGATCCAGCACCTCAATGTCTTTCTTGTATTGAAGGGTCAGAAGTGAGCACAGCATTCGAGGTGTGGCCTCACCAGTGCTAAGTACACAGGGAAAATCACTGCCCTGGCTGTCCTGCGGGCCACACCGTTGCTGATAAAGGTAAGGATGCCATTGGCCCTTTTGGCCACCTGGACACACTGGCTTATGTTCAGTTTTTGTTGACCGGCACTCCCATATCCTTTTGTGTTGGGAAGATTTCCAGCCACTCTGCCCCCAGACTGTTATTGTGACTGAAGTGCAGGAGCCAGCACTTGGCTTTGCTGAATCTCAAAGGGTCTGAGCCAGCCTTTTGAAAATGAGCCTTCTGAAAGGGCCTCATCTGGCTTTTTTACAGGAAAAAAACACAACTCCGCAGATATTTTTATAACCACTAGTTACTTCAAGTCTATAATTAGAGAAACAATAAGTTGTTTTGGGCAATTGTCAGAGGCTCGAAATTAAAATGAAAGCTGATTACAGATATCATAGATGTTGACACTGAGATTCCCATCACATTCTCTTTACTGGTGACTGCCACAGCTAGACTTACACAAATACGTTTGCAAGCCCATTTGCAATCTGTCTTTTGTCACATGATTTCACGTATTAGACAGATTTACTGTGTTAGTGGCAGAAATGGCAGTGCTACTTAACAGTGGTCAAGGGCTTAAAACATCCATCATCCTAAAAACCCTTCAGCTGCTATCTTGTACCAGGTTTCATGCCACTCCCTGTCACATCTGTGATAAGCAGGTAAAGCTCACTTCATAAGCTGTAAATTGATGTTTTTGTAAAGACCAGGAGAATGAAAGAGTAAAGACTTGCTTGTGTGGGGAAGTATTTGTGGGACATTGACGTCTAGGTATTGTGTTGTGACACAATAGGAGTCTCTGCTTGCCATTTGTAGTGAAAGACAAATGAACACTTACAAAGAACACTGGTGTGTCAGGATGCCTTGGGGATACATTTCCTTTTTCTAAAATAAGGCAGTGAGTGGTTTTACTCAGAGCTGCAATGCCTTGGATTGCATAGAATTGTTCTGGCTATCTCCACTCTTTCTGTGCTAGACGAGCTGTGGAGATAATGATTTATAAGTTAAAATATGCTCTTATTAATAGATTTTCAACAAATTAACATAGGGGTCTAGCAGAGCCACACAGAATATTATTCGGTCCATGAGGAGCAATATACTTCATAATTAGTTTCATTTACATGTGTTCAGTGGCCACTGCAAAAGTAATTCATTTTTATGCCTAGGTCCAGAAATCATTCTCAAATAATTATCTGTATAGATGTAACACTCATGAAAATGGAATAATATGCAGCCAAGAACCTAATAAATTATTCCATCCCCTGGAAGACATCAACACAAACAAGGAGATTGTAGAGGCTGATAGGTCATTGTGATTATTTTCTTCTTTGTAATTGAATATCCAGCCTACTCAGAGATTCAAGGAAATAAAGTATTTTAATTCTTGAAAACTAAAGCTATTTCCTAAACCATTCCCATGCTGTCAGCAGAAAGGGATGTGTTGATGAAACTGGAGACTTTTGTGCCCCATGTGGTGATCAGAACTCTGCAGACCTACCACTGGTTTAATCAAGTTACCCATGAGAAGAGACAGGAAACAAAAATTAGAGTTAAAAAAGCCTGTAGAGAAATTAAATTCATTATAATATTGCAATAAAGCTACAGAAAGTTTATTTTTTTTTCTCTCACACACTTGATTTGCCTCTCTTCTACAGCCTTCCTCCTTCAAAAAGCGCCTGGGTGGAAAAATGCTTCATTGGCCCATGGATCCTTGGCTGTGTTTGTCCTTTGGATCCCAGAAAGAATGGAGGAATTTCTGTGACCTGCTGAAGTCACTGAATGTATCCTGCCACAGTACAGGATTAGCCCTCTGAGGACAGACATTGTCATTCCTTGCTTTACAGTCTGAAACACAAAATGACCACTTCTCAGATGCCATTTAAACATTATTGAATTAAATGAGAAAAGCACAACAATAAACCAGAGCCAGTTACTTTTATTCATTTATTTTCTTACTATGGCAGTGAATCAAGACTTCCATCATTTGCATATCATAAGAAGTCTTTTTCTGAAGCGGGAACCACTGGCATTGATTTCCTGGCATTTTTTTTCTGTTAAAGCACAAACCTTCTGAATTACTACTTCCAGGACTGAGCCTGAGTGACAAGACACATGTTCTGTTCTTGTAAAGATAGAATCCAGACAAATCCAGACAGAGATTTCAAAAGTCAACCTTCCCTCAAAATACTTTAAGTAGGATTTGATGCACATTTTAAAGTATTTTTCAGTAGTCTGTGCACTCTAAAAAGAAAATACATTCTAAAAATTGCTATCAGGGTGTAACTGGAGAAAATTGGTCAAATGGTAAAAAGAATAGCTGAAAGCTCAGGACTCCCAATTTGTATATGAAATGGCAGAGGGAAGAGGTCATTGGACAAAAAATTTGGAGTATGACTCATGATATACATGAAGACAAAGAGAAGATAATTAATGGGAATGAGAAACTAAAATGAAAATGTTGAAAAGTCTCAAGTGAACATATATCCAGCCCAGAATCTTGAAAGAACTGGCAAATGGAATCTTCATTCTGAATGGAAAAATTTCGTCTGTATTTGAAGTTTGCAATGGCATGAAACTGGAAAGAGGAAAATGCAATACCTTTGTGTAGAAAGAGAAGTGTAATGGAATATAAGAAATCCATGGATCAAACCTTGGAAATATGTTAAGAGTTCGTGAGAAATTAGGAATTGGAGAGACTGATGAATAGGATATTACAGAGGCTTATGACAAGATAATCTGATTTCTTTCTGTGTTTTTGTTTGTTTGGCTGGTTTTTGTTTGATTGTTTTTTTGTTGTTGTTATTTTTTTTTTTCCTATAAAAAGGAAGTGCATCTGATCTTATCTAGCCAGAACTGTGTGATTTCAGTTATTAATCTGTGTGAAGAATTGAGGAATTACTAGCTCTGTGTAGGAAGATGTAGATTAGCAAAACCATGACATAGTTAAGAAGGAGGTTAAAGTCAGACCAAAAAAAAAAAAAAAAGAAAAGAGAGATGTTAGAAGAAGAATTTTTGGGCTTTAAAAACAATTAGTGGTGGATTTTCTGAAAAATTGATGTTAGGAGCAATATGGTATGCTGTTATTCTGAATGATCCTGATCCTGGAACAGAATAAGAGGAGCTGATGACACAAACACAAGAGACAGCAGTTATAGAAATCATCTTAGGAATATTACCCATGAAGAACAAAATGTCAGAAGAGTCAGGGTAACACAAAAAGGGCAAAATGAGCTACTGTTTAACACCAGGGATAATTGAAAATAATTTCTGCAGTGCCCTGGGATCTTACTGTCCAAAGGAGAAAGAGAAGACAAATTATTTGTGTATATCTCTCAGTCCCCAAATGACTGTGAGCCACTGATATGATGCCATCATCGAAAAGCCAAATGTTCTCTTTGGATATATCAGGAGACATGGGAGTGTTAATATCATAGTCATGGGGAGGTGTTGTTTGGAACACTGTGAGTCTCACCACCTGCAAGAAAGACAAATTCAGATGAGAGCAAAGGAAATGGAAGACTGCTAAAATGATTAAGAAAGTGGATATCTACTTGTGAAAGAAGAGAGTGTAGGCTGCCCAACCAAACAAAATACAAGCTGAGAAGTCAGATGATTGATACCAGGAATAAAATAGAAGAATAAACACCACAGAAGGAAGAGAGATATTTAAACTACAGGACACTGTTTACAAAAGGATAAAATGGATTTTCATTTCCCATGATTAAATATATGCCAGATGTGGGAAACTTTCGAATTATGCCAGTAATAATATTTTACAACACTGAAAATACTGTAAAGCCATAGTCAAGAATGATTAAATCAACCTGAAGTAGGTGCAGAAAGGAACTCCTAGATGAATAGTGGAATGTTTAATTTATTGCTCAAGACACACTAGAAGAAAACTTGTCTTACCTAGCCCAGAAAAATAAAGATGGAGAGGAAATATTGCTGAAATTTGCTAAGGGAATAAAGATCAGGGAAGAAGAAGAGTTGTTTTAAGCTAAAAGGAAAAATTGTATGAAAATAAATAGATACGAACTATGAATAACTTAAATCTTCAAATGAGAAAAGAATTCCTAAAAATTGGAGTAGCAGTGACAAAAACAGCAAAATGAGTGAATTTATTACTGAAATATAATGAGATTATTGGGGGACAAAAAATTAATACTGTTTGGTAGTTATAAGAGATTGCTGTTTCTAATAGCGTGAAGTCAGTGGCTTAGGTGATCTGAATGGACAACTTAGATCAATAAATTTTCAATATGTTCAGACACAAAGGTCAAAAGGAAGAAAGTGGCATCCATTTGATATGCTTCTATTTTGCATTTCCTTGATCTTCACTTGCTCTAAGTTCCTCTTTTAATTTTATTCCTTATGCAGTCAGTAAAGAATCAGAATTCCCTTGGCTCAGTTGCAGAGCAGGTAATGGTTTTGTACACAGGGCAGGTATGTAGGTCTTACACAAACTTCACAGCCCTATCACATCTATCAGAAACTACATTGAAGGTCCAAAGCCCATGTCTTTCCTTACTTTTCTAAGTAATAAATAATAGGTGACTTCTAATGCTTTCTCTGTATCATCTACTTTGGATATAAAAAAGGGTTAGAATAGGGGGAGAAAGGAGGGTAAGTGAAGAAACCAGCTTATCTTTTGCAACTTCTTGCTCTTCCAATGATTTATGACACAAAATGATGAAACAAATTTAACAGATTCTTAGTTTTTGATGTTGGCACAATATCCACATTCTAACAATAAACTTTTAAAAGTTCAGAAATAATTATGAATATCTCTTTTACATAATTTTCATATTTGCATGGCAGGAACTTTTCATATCAAGTCTAAGCCAGCAGAGTTCAATGTTGATATTGGATAAATGTACAGAAGCAGAGTGTTACCATTAATTTGTTGTATCTCTCTGCAATTATCCCCAAGGACATCTTTTTCTGAGATTTCCAGGCCTTTGTGTGTAAACTTAAAGTAATAATAGAAATTTTTCTTCTGGTGTTTGAGCACTTTATCTTTGAGAAACCCAGAACAACACATTAAAAATACGTGTGAAGAGAAAGAAACAAAAGTTTTCAATACCTTAAAATTAAATGTTTTGATGTCATACTGGGTTTTCAGACAGAGTTTCATGCAGATCTTGTTCTTGGCACTGATTTTCTCTCTATAGGCACAGTGGACATGATGATAAATATATCTTTCAGTTGCTTCCAACTGCTATACTTTATTTACCTTAAGAAGCAAGGAAAAAAGGCTGCCTCATGAAAACACAGGCTATAACTCTGTTATTGCCAGCTGCTGGATGTGTAGAAAGAGACTTAAAGAGAAATCAAATTATTGTGTCAGTGGCAGGATGATTCACTGGGATCCAACATTTTTTAAAGGTCAAGAACCAGCCTGATTTATTTGCCTTTTCTTGAGTGATACAACAGAGTGAACAAACTGAATAGAAAACCATTGCTCTAATTGCTGTGTGGGGACACATAGTTCATTGGGACCAAACTTTGGGCATATTTCTTTCTTTGGTTGACCTTTTCCTATGTCTTTTTCTTTCTCCCCTCTGGTTTATTCTTCAATCATGGTAGCAAATTATAATTATCCCATTCAGGTCACTTGCTTTTTTCTGCTGTGAGTTCTCAAAAATTTCTATTGTTCTTTAGCTTTTTTTTTTGTTTGTTTTGTTTGTTTTTGTTTTTTGTTTCAACAGGAATTTTGATTACTTTGCTAGTTCTTAGTTATATATGGGAGCATGGTCCAAGAGATAGATTTCACTCTGAAAACCCCACAAACCCAAGGAATCCTTTTATCTATTACCAAATTCAGTCATTTCTGAAATGTCATGTATTGTTCAGACATGCTTGGTGGTCTTCCTCTCCCTATGGGAAGGAATGAAAGAAAAGTATCCATCCTACCTTCTGCTGAAGGTTTATATAAAATTGCTTTTTCTTCTGTTTTAAAATTCAACAGTGTTTCTTGTTTTGTTTTTCTTTTCACAAACTTGAATCAATTTTCATGCTACTTTTTGTCCTTTTTAGATTATTTCAGGGTGTTTCTTTCAAAACTCAAGTTTAACATATCCATATCCTATTAGTCAGGTGTACCCTGAACAAGAGCTGTCTCACTCCAGACTTTAATTGGGACTTTCTCATAAGAAAGCCTAGTGAATTCTGTCAAATTCACTACAGTCTATAGGTTTGCAATAGAAATAAAATACACAAATTAGGATTTATGATGCAGTGTCCTGCAAAATTGCTCCTAACCTTTTCTTGCAGGAAATAAATGAGACTGGAGTGAAACAAAAATGGAATTCATCACTTGATTAAAACCTTTCACAGCTCATGTGTCCTGAATGGTTTTATGAATTACTGCCATTGGGACTGAAGTTTGGAGGAGGGATTAATCAACGGTTAAAAATAAACAGTGAAGAAAATAAAGGGGAATCAATGGTAAATATAATGCTTACAAAAAAAAAAAAAATCAAGTTATCATCGCATTTAGAGACAGTTGTGTTTAGGAAAAAATTCTACTCTGTGGCTCAAAATTTCCCCACTTCTACATTCTGGGAGACTTTGGTCTGGCACCTTCACATGTGTTGTCTTTGTTCATGCTACTTTACTGAGATATCAAATCTTCAGAGAGAAGACTGGATGTTTTCCCAATGTGCAATTCGTACCTATTACCAGGATGCCTAGTTAGGAATTAAAGAAAGGAAGAGATTGAAAAATATATACTAGGTCACAGAAAAAAAATTTAGTGAGATCAGAGTCAGGATTCTGAGCCCATGGAGCTCAATCCTGTCCTGCAAGTGTGACACTATTTCTTGCTCTATGCTTCCCAGTGCTAAAAAATTGTAGGAAATGCAAAAAAATATTTAAAATGAGATTTGTGAAACAAACCAGAAACTTAAGGCCACTATGCCTAAATCCTACAGATTGGCCTTGATTTGTATGTGTTGATGTTTTCTTTCTTCTGATGCAGAGCAATTTTTTGCAGAGCAGGTACATTTTATCCCTTTCATGTTTACCAACTTTATGTATAATATCATTTACATTACAAAGATTTCTTTTTTCATTCCCAAAATCTTTCACCTGTCATGAAATGCTATTTAGCTTCCACACCAAAGAGATGCTTTCATCTGTTGACACATTTCTGAGTAAGGCACCACCATCATCAGGTACTGATTGTTAGCCAACTTTGATATGATTTTGGCTATAAGCATATGGTACCTAACAAGCCATTACTTTTTTTTAATGTGAGATCTAAGCCATGTTTTGAACCTCGTTAGTGTCCGGTGACTCATATCTTTTTATCCAGTGCTACACAAACCCTTTGCTACTCATTTAAAAGTGAGCAGCAATTAGATTACTTCTTTATGTTTAGATACTGTCTTAAATCTTCAGGTTTAAGTGAATTAACACTTGATAATGGGAATAGGCTTCAGTTTTCTTTTTGCAACGTACTGGGTTTTCCTCAAAGTGTACTTAGAGAACCAACATTTCTGAAAAGATGGTTACTAAGGATTATTATTTACAATGTACTTTATTTCTAATAATGATCCTCAGCTAGGAGATTCTCTCCAGAAGCCATGACCATAGTTAAATAGCAAAATACAATAAAGATGAAAACTTCTTTAATTATTTTTTAATAGGGCTTTGGTTGGATTACAGAATGTCACTGAAATAATAACATGAAATAAAAGATTTGTTTTTCTCTGTGATTTTCCAAAGCCAATGATCTGTAACTGCCTGTTAGCTGTTACACAGTTGTGTCTCTAGGTATGCATTTAATACTTTTAATATGCCCTTGATTATATGAAAGCTTGATTATTCCAACATCTTTCAGGTTCTGCATTATAATCAAGGCTGTGTTAGAAGGAGCTGATCTAATCCCAGCTGATGTCAAAGCCAAACTCAGCACTAAATACGGAAGGCAATATTGTAGGTCTTCTTCTGAGTCAGTGTTTCCTGAAGGGGAGCTGTGCAGCTCCAAATTGGACAGCAGTAGGCCTCTGTCACAGTTATCCTCTGATATTTTCCATTATGTTGTAAAGAGGAATTTCCTCACCTTTTTGGTTGCAATGACCTATTTGGAAAATTTATTTCTAACTGGCCTCATGATAGAAACAATCTGTTGAAGCTTCCCCTTAGCTCATTCCCATTGTTTAACCTCTCAAAAATGACATTGTGTCCTTGTGTTTCTCTTACCATGTGGTCTGCAGGACAGAATCACAGGAGTTAGCACAGGTACTCAGACTCAATGCCACTGATAACCTGAGATATTCCTTAAAAATTCTCTTCATAGGGAAATTTATCAGTCAGCAAATACTAGAGAAATAAATAATTAGACAGTGGATGAATAAATAAATAGGCAAACAGTAAGAAAGATCTATTATGCCACCCTTAATTCCCTAGCAATGCAAAATAGCTTTTATTTAAGATTCTTGCTACTGTTCCTGCCATTATTAATTTAAAGTGCCAAGCAAAAGAATCTGGATGACAGTAGTCATCAAGTACTATGTGTTACCACCAACAGTTACAAAAATTCTCTTTTCCTTCCTATCCTACAAAGTCTAAATGATCATGGTTTTTTTTTTTCCTGTTGTATCTGTCCAGCGCTTGATTCAGTTGTATTTTTATTGGGTGCAATAACAGTGACCTGAACAGACATGTGGAGAACTTGGGATGAGGATAGGATGATGTTTTCATAATACAAATATAGATCAGAGAATTTTGCTTAGAATTTGATTATCATTTTTCACTCATCTCATGCACATCTGCAGAATAAATGTCTGAGATAACATCTCAGCCAGGCTCCTTTTGTGGGCAATGAGAGAACATCAGTTTTCTTACCTAGGAGTGACTATTTCTCCCTATTTGTTATAAAGCTGGACTACAAGAGCAATCAGTGAAATGGTCACACTCTAGATATCTCATAGTCAGATGTGAGAGAAATTCCATCCTCATATGTTCCTACTTTCAGCAGGACTTCAAGGAAAGCTCAGTTTCACTAAATCTGGATGGAAAACAAGGGTTATAGTACCTAATCTAATACTGGCAAGCACTAAAATGTCTTATTCCTGATTCTTTGCTTTTCAAATCTGATTTTGTAGTCAAGAACCTGTGGCAGGATCCTATATCCTCTTCCTCTATAATAAAGGCTTTCAGTCAGTCATTAGTGTCCCAAGTGATTTTGGAGTGTCAACTATTCCAGTCTCTTCCTTTAAAACAGGCATAATACTTTCCTTTTGTTGTACTGCTGTTGGGTAAAGACCATCCATCAGTGTGAGGCACCAAACTGTGAAGGAGATGTTATTAGCTCTATTCCACGTGTTGTGCTGCAGCATGGTCTTGGAGACAATTTCTAATCACATCTGCAACAAATTGATTTGAGCTGTAAGCATTTTGGAGTATTTCATATTGTAAATGGAAATTCTCCTATAGTGCCAAGCTCTACAAGCTAGTTGCATAAAAAATTCTATTTGAAGTGGGGATTTTTCCTCAAATAATGCGAATCTGACATTGCTTCTGATTACTTCTCATCAAAGGCTCATCTTTATCTGAAGCCTCTGCTCCAGTTCCTTATTTTCTCCCCTTCTTCCTCTGTCTCTGCATACATTTTAAAGTCTAATTTAGGTTTCCAATACCATACTAAATGTTATCTGTTCCTTTAGATCCTTATTTAACTGTTCTTGTCTTAATTTCATCTCTTGCAATTGTAACTCATTATTCAGGTTATTTCTCACAAGATTGATTTGAGTATCAGGGGATCATTTACTTTTCCATTATAACAGCCACTTCAGGTTATAAATTCTGACTGTAAGGAGAAAATGTGCTTATCAGTTTTGTCAGCATTTGTGTGAAACAGGGCTGGGCTTGTGCTGCAGAGACTTTCATGACTGATGCAATTTCTAGGTTTGTATTTTCTGTGGCTAATCCTGCTGTTGCACTTCCTGCATGTTGAAGAGCAGACTAAAACACTTGATCTTTGTTGCCATTTTTCTGATGTGAACTGAGTATGTGCCTGAAGTGAGAGGATCTTTTGATCTCATGCCTGTGTTGAGAGCTGCATCTTGGGGGAGCAGATGTTTCAGGTGATAACTAGCTATGGCTTATGCTGCTGTTGTTGGAAGCAATTATGGCTTAATTTTCTGTGTGTTGCATCTTTGAATTTCCAAGTGTTTGCTGGAGGCTGCTGCCATTTTGTGTTCATTTCAGGCAACATATGTTGCAGAAGGTCCTCTGCTCTCCACCATGGGGGCCTTTTTCTTCCTTTTTGTTTGGCTTTTCCTTCATACGAATTAAATTTTTGATGGAATGAAGTAGGAACTGATCTTTGGGCATGTAATGAGAATGTCTATGGAGACTCCCAAGCTGTGTTTCTGGCTTGAAACAATCTAGATTCATAGGAATCAGTAGAAAACACTAAAGCTCCTTCCCAATTTGGAGGTACAAACTTAGAATATTATGTTCTAAATTGCTTCCCAGCCCTTAATATGTCTTACCAGTTATTTTAGGAATCTCTTAAAACAATGCAGTGAGTACTCTTTGCCTGATACTCAGTCTTCCTGGTCAGGCATTTTTCCAAACATTAGCAGAAACAGGATGCGGGGGTTTAGTTTGATATCAGCTGGATTTCAGGGGAGAGCCCCCAAATAAAAGAATGGAGGCAGCTTTGACTCCACAATTTCTGTCATTGTAGCTGTTATATGGTTGCCGCCTCTTGGCTGAATTCAGGATGATTTCATTAATTTTCATTACCAAGGAAACACAGACTTTGGCCAAGCCTCTACCAGATGTCATTGACTTGTCAGTTTTGTGGCAGCACTGAGATATTCACCTATCTGAGTTGCTTAAAGTCAGGGTCTTCCTCATTATAAAAGTCCTCCACTCAGTTTCTGTCTATCTGCCAAGCCCAAGGGGGCACCACCAGCCCTGCCTGACCTTTTCTAGTCCTCTGGGGCTGCTCCCATGCTGCCTGTGGTCCAGGACCCCATGGCAGTCTCCTAGGGACACCAGCCATCTGCTCTGCACAGCCCTGCCCTGCTCAGACCCACCAGCCCTTGTCTCAGCCTTGTCCTGGCCTCCCCTACCCTCAGGGGACATGCACAAAATGTCCTGGGCTGGGGCTGCCCCAGTGCCCCTCAGGCTGTCAGGGTCCCTCCCTGCCAGCCCAGGGATCCCCAGCAGTTCCCAGCCCTGCTGGTCCTGGGGAGCTGCTGGCCCACACTGAGCCATGGCACCATCCACTCCATCCCTAACTGGAAAGCTACTCAGTGCTCGTGTGGTCTGCTCTCACATCTCACAGCAGTCAGGTTTTAGTGCTGGTTTTATATGAGTGATTGCTGGGGAACAGCTGGCACTCATAAAATGAAACACAGAATATCTTGTTAATGACTTGTCACCATTTTTCTTCTTTGCTTTATGGGTCAGAGGAAAACAAACAGCTTCACGGGTCTGTGCAGAAGGGCCCGGCAGCCCTTCCCAGCATCCAGTTGCTGAAATGACAGTGATTAACCACAGTGCCTGAAACTGGAACTGCACAGAGTGTGCTTGCACTGCAGGGCTCATGGAGATCTACTGAGTAAGAGATGTGACATATCTGGAGGGGAATGGCAAAGTGGCAGGAAAGTTTGCCAGCAAACATCTCTCTTGCCAGTTATTTACCCGACTAATCCTGCTCCGAGCAAGCCTTTCCTGTGCAGCCCTCAAAATGCCAGTAGCAGCACACTGGCTCAAAGGGCTCCCTCTACTGCAGTCACTGCAAAGCTTGGGCTGGTGTTAGCCCGGGGGATAAATGCTTCAAAGCACCCCTGAAGCAGACAACCCCAAAAACCAGGGAGTTCTAAAGCCACAGGTTTTCTCATACAGGCTTCATATCAGCTCATTTGGTACTAAGCTGCTGTTTTCCCAGAGAAAGCTCCTGACTATGCTAAGCCCCCTGATGTTGCACTGGAAATGCCATCTGCTTTAAAACACAAACTGAACATAATTCTCAAAATAAAAGTCCTTTACACCATTGTCATGTGAAAGGAAAAGCAGGAAGAACCCACAGGCAGCTGTGGATAAAAAGACTGAGCTGGAGTAGGAGTTGACCAGGCATGACAGACAGAAATCTGAACATTTTCTCAGTCCAATTTGAATATTAAGAGATTGCAAGATTGCTAGATTTGCATCTCAAGGGGACAGAAATCTATTATTTTAGCAAGTGGGGAAAAACAAGCGTGTGAAGATCACTTGCTTGGTTCACCAGGAAGCTTGCAGGCTGCTGCACTGCAAGACACACCACTGCCTTGAGTCAAATGAGCTTAACTAGTCCCATATTTATAAGGAACAGGGGCATTCTGTGCTTCTCTTCAAATCAGTTATTCAAGTCAGTAGAGGAAAAAAGGAATGTCTGTTATTCCATCCCCTCTCTCCACCATCAGAAGTCTCTCTTTAAAGATATATCTGTCTTTGATCATTAGAAAATCTCCCCAAATTAGTGATGCAGGAGAGAAATCCTCTGGCCTGAGCTCAGAAGAGCAGTTTACGTCCTAATTCACCCATTCAAAATCTAATGGGAGAGAAATGCCTAGGGGCATTAAGTACTTAAATGCATTTTCAGATATGAGCTCTTCTTCCTTTTATTAGTACACTAACTCTTTATAGTTATCTAGTTTATTAAGAAACAACACGTTTTACACGGAATTTTATAAAACTAGTATACTTTAAATATTAGATTAGAAAAGCACCTGAGGAGCCATGCTGTTTCCTTGGGTGTAAAGAAGTATTTAGGCAGTTACTTAAAGCCCTATCACGTGCTCAATTCAGAGCTGTTCCAAGCTATCAGCTGCGTCTGCGTCCGTATGTGCAGCACATGGCATCTAACCACTGCATTCGAACTGTTGCAGCAATTTTATGGAGATGTTGTCCTCAGATTGTTTCCACCCTGTGGCAAATGAGGGATGTGCAGGTTTCTGAGCATAGCTCCATTCTAGGCTCCTGTTAAGCCAGCCTCTCTTACTCAGCAGTTATCACTTATGCTCCCATTTGTACTGAGCCATGAGCTAATAAATGCATGAGCCTTGTTTGATGCAGCAAATGCACTGATGAATAGGAGGATAAAATACCTTTTAAACTGAGAATATTCAAGTAAACTGACCCATCAAATTTGTGAATGCTAAGCTGTGTCACAAAGCCAAATGAGCTCATTCAATGCTCTGTCAGCTGAGAGGAACATTAAAGACCAATACCTAATTCCTGTCACCACCAGTGGGATTTTGCTTCCTAAAAAGGGATGTCTATTATTATTTTAGATACCCATCTGTATTCAAATTAACTGCACAACTGAAGGGAATGGGAGTTAAAATAGGCTTACTTTGCCTTCCAGTTGCCAATTCACGAAGGCATATCATCCCACAGGTCTCACATTCTGCCAGCTTCTTTCAAATACTTGATATGAAGCTGGGCATCCAGAACTGAGTAAGACATCCCTGCTATCTAACTCCAAATTTTGGAAAATGCTATTGCTGCACAAGAAAGGAAAGAAAAAACACTTTTAATACCAACCCTAACAATGTTCCCTGAATCCCCTATTTTCTTTCTGGTCCCATGAACAGGGAATAAATGTTACATATTTAATGGGAAAAGAGCAGGGAAGCAGAGGCAATGTGAATGATACTTGCCATTTCAGTATACCTAATTGTCTAAAAGTGGAGAGTTACTTTCCAAAAACTTTTTGTCAGATGCTGAAGGTCAGGGGAAGACTAGAATGTAAATCTTTTCTGAGAGCTTCTCAATTGTTACCTATAGAGAGATTCTTAATCCTCGAGACACCTGAAGTTCTCCATCTACCCCACAGACAGCAGCATTGCCATATGTGGAGGAGAGCCAGCCATCTGCTTCAGCATGAACTCTAAAACATTTGACTTTTAGGTTTTTAACTATTTGATTCCCAGTTTCATGTTTGTTGAAATATTATTGAGTAGTGAATATACATGTATGTTATGTACCTGTGGTGTATATTTTATGGTTTTATATATTCAGCGTGTATCTATAAATAAGTTGCATATAATTATGTGTAAAAAGAGAAAAAAGAGAAAGCTATGTAGAATTGATTGCATATGTACTCGTGATTGGGTTATTGCACACTTTGTTTTGTATTTGTTGCCATATTTCTTATAAATCAACTTTAACTTCTTTAGATTCCACAAGCGACATCCACAAGTCACAGAGCAAGGATTTGGAAGTCAAAACATCACCTTAAGTGCATCTAAAGCTCAGACCAGATTTCCATATTCTGCCATGTACCTATCCTGAGAGAAGGAATTCTTTTTAGCATCGAGCTCATTATTTCTTCATGATTTTCACATGATCACAATTGTTTTCACTTCCCATTTCTAGACAGTCCTGAATGGGAACTATGTCAAAGTTCAAGAACTTTGACGGTACAGGTTCTCCTCAGATGATCTTCTGGGTCTTCATCTGATCGCAGAGTTTCATATTAGGCTCTCTGAGGTGGTTGGATTGCTTTCTCAAATGGAAAGCAATAGATAAATTCATATATTTTGGTCTGTCTGTGAAATTATATTGCAGTTATCACTGCAATATGTGAGGTTTTAGCCGCCAATAGCTAATGGCTAGGGCAATAAATTGTCAGGGTAGGGCTTCAATATTGTTTTTAATGAGAACATCTGATATTGATTATGTAAACCAAATAATACTGGCCCACACAGGACTCGAGTTATTCTGTTCCTGCATGTAAAACATTAGTCAGCACCTTATTGCCATGCTCAATCTGTAGGATTATCCTTGAATTGAAAGTAGTAATAAAAACAATGAAAATGTCCAACAGGAGATTTGTGTTAGTAAAATTCATGATAATTACTGTTTCTAGCAAAATCTGATTTTGCTTGCATAACTTCAAAAAGCATAGTCCTGTGTTTAAAAACTAAGATGATTTGGTCATACAAAGACCTCTTATTTTCAGTCCTTCAGATATTTACTTTGAAACAACCTTAAGGTTATCAATACACTTGAAATCCGTAGTGACACAATCGTGGACAACCATTGGTTTCATTTTTTGGAAGCATCTGTGGACAGTAACCTCTGGTTGTGAGTAAGGGGCCTGTGATGTGGACCAAGAAATGTACAAAGAAATCTACAAAGCTTCTATCAAACTTATTTGGAGGAAATAATTTGTCAGGGATTTTCAATGCATGGAATATAACACTTCCACCATCTTAGTCCAAAAGGCATTAGTATGCTAACTCAGGTGGTGAGGCTGGGATTCTGACTGGTTAACCAGATTGGTTTCTCTAACCCATTGATTTCAAACTGGATATAGAATCCATTAAAATGAAACCTGTGTCAGGTTTGAGTGTTTGTGTACATGTGTTTGTGTGTCTTTTGGTTTGTTTGGTTTTTTTGTGGTACTGTGGGGTTTTTTACCAGATCAGATTAGATACACTCTGATATTTCCTTTTGTCCTTAAAAATATTTTCCTTCCTCTCTTTTTGGAAGAAATTTGTAATATTTACCTTTCTTCTGGTAATTAGACACCTCCCTCAACTGCCACAACTCTTTAAAGATGTCGGAGAGTGACCTTGCACTGCTAGCTCCTTCAGCACTTTAATGATGTTCATTAGTAACAAATCAACAAGAAGAATTCCTGTCAGAGTAGCAAGGGCTTGTGACTGGATGCTTCAATTTACAGATACCTCTTGGATGCTGAATGTCTTTACTGCACAGTTTGTGAGGACCTGTGGTTGAAATGTCAGGGCTTTCTCAGAATGTAACACTCAGTAAATGGATGTTGAAATTAACCATATATTAATATTTGAATTAAACAAATTGAAGGGTTTTGTGGCTTGCAAATCCCACAGAGCTGCTGTAAATGCACTTGATATGGTGTATTGTCCACAGTAAATGCCAGCCTGGCTTAAAGAGGTATGGAGGTGTCTGGTGGTTGACTAGCTTGTCCACTGCTTAATTTATGTGGCGAGCTTGCCTCTTTATGTCTTGGAATATCTTAAACCATTTACAAACAGCCTAAATATTCCTTGACTGTGCAGCCCCACTTAAGCCAGTGTCAGTGACAGCTACTCACCAGAAGCAGAAGTTGAGAAGAGAAATACAGCTCAAACCTCTTATGATATTAAGTCATTTATTCCCTCTGTCCTGGGGGGGACAGAGCACCCGACCTGGGCAGAGCCGGCGAGGTAAGAGGGTGAGGCTTTCCATCCTGCTGGTTTTGTCACAGACAGGGGGGAAAGGGGATACCAGGGGCGGAGCTGGGATAAACAACCAACCAGATCAGAGCCTGGGCTCCTTGAACATCAGACAGACCCGACTCAGTCACATGGCAGGGACCCGGCCGGGGGGGCCCAGGGGGGTCCACCGCAACAGAGGTGTGCACTGGAGAGGACTACTTAGGGATAAATTGGCTCCCTAGCCCAGGGCCTGTGATGAGGATTAGTTAAAACTAAGGAGATCGATTTTAGCTGTCTGGGGGAAAGCTGTCCAGTGTTGTTAGATTAATATACACTGTGACCACGTTTTCTCAGTGTGCTGAAAATATGAATCACTCATGTAGGCAACAGTATGGTCCAATGCAAGAAATTGGGTGTCATTCAACACATCCCATTTTACACATACCATGAGTGAGATAAAGCTGATCTTAGAGGACGCCTCAGTTGCGTTCTGGATGTATCTTTCTCTCCCCATCTCCTTCCCCTTCCCTCGCTGACAGTTTTCACTTAGCTTTCTTAATTATTTCTGAAAATTAAATGGGGCAAGTCCAGACTTGTGTCATTATGGGAAGTTGTGAGGGCGGTGTTCTCTTCTCAGCTGCTGTGTGTCTCTGGCTGCTCTGTTTTCCCATCTGTGAAATGCAAGTAGTACTTGCACAGCTTCTGATGTATTTGATGCTCTGCAGGTGAAAAGTGCAGTGCTGTGAAATGTTGTGACTGTAGAGCAACATTTATGCTTGTGGAACGATGACTGCATAAAATTTTAGAGCCCCACCACCACCCTGCAAGGTAATATGTATGGAGCACTATGAATATAAACCACTTGTTTGGCTGCCTGATAGAACACTTGCTAATGTAACAGCTTAGATAATCTAAATTCTCCCTTTGGGCAGGTATCAAGGATATTTAGTTTATCACTCTTCTGCAGAAATGAACACTGGACCATTAAATAATTGATTTTGTATAAAATCTGATGGAATTTATGTTGTTTTATTTTTTTTGTTTGGTTTTTTTTTTGGGTTTTTTTTTTTTTTTAGGAAAGAATGAAGGAATAAGCATGTGTTCTACTGTTTTCTATGATTTCTTCTTATCTTCATAGTTTAAGGGGGCTGATAAAAGGAAAGAACAAAAAGGTTACCTTGTAAATAAATTATGGTCTGAGAAGCTTTCAGTCTTAGCAGAACTCAGTGAATAAATTATACCTGTTTTCTCTGCCTGAAAAGTAACCAGTATTATTTGACTATTTCACACGTATATTGGAAAATTAAACATTTTTTAATATTTCAAAAGCTTTATGAAATTTCTCAATTAGAACACTTAAAATTGAACAGATTTATACTATCGTAGTCATTATTTATAATGAAGGAATTCTTCAGTTTTGGATGTTCTTGTTCCTGTGAGTCTTTTCTAGTTTTGGTTGTCTCTAAATTTCCTGAATATAAAGGGGCTGGTATGTGAAGGTTTTATGAATACCAATAGTTCCTCAACTGTTTTGGTGCAAATAAATCTCATTTTATTGTGCTGTCATACATGTGACCACTTTTCTGTGGTCTGCACTTTTGCATTTCAAGGAGCTTGCTATCAATTGGAGGAGGTGACATTTCATGTTGATTTTGAGATGTAGGATGGTCCAGAGGAGAGGCATGTGCTATCCCTTTTCCTAAGAGAATTGTTTTCTTGTTTCCCCCTTTTATTTTTCTTTTTTTTTTCACCTTGCCCCATTAGAGTCATTGAGGATATGAAAAGAAAATCATAATTCTTTGTTTACAGCAAATACAGCATTAATGTGTATCTTTCTCTCTGCATTTTCTTTCTGATCTTCCAGAGTGCAGAGCAATTTGCCTGCTAATTCATTTACAGCTGCTTTTGTGAGCCTGTCTGAACACCCAGTAGAATAGGAAAATTTGCAAGCATAAACACGCAGAAATGTTTCCTGCGCTAGCCATTTGGAATGATAAAGTGGCATCTCCAGCAGAAGGATAACAAGCATGGGTAGAATTGTGACTGTGGCTGAGCAAAGGGCTGATGGGATTCTTTGGATGCTCGGGGGTGAACTCGAAGGCAAGATCACATCTCCCCCTTTTGATGGACCAGATCACCTGTAGACATCCTTTCTCCGTATTTAGAACCTTTCCTTTTCCCCTTCACCTCTTACAGCTACCACAAAGCTACCAGCTGCTAATTTCTAGCCTCTTCTAGTCAGAGTGACTATTTCTGTGGCTGGCCTTTGCTGATTGTCATGGATTTGCCTTATAGAAGAAAGTGAGCCAGCATAGCTGGCGAGGATCCCTGGGATGAAGAGTCTATTCAACTAATAAACCTGTGAGTGAGGAGAAAGACCAAGTAAGCTGCTGCCATGGGGCAGAGATTCACCACAGAAACCGATCCTGAGCCCTCAGTATGGCCATGACCCAAATTGTGATGCCACACCCTGCAGCATGCCAAGCATCCACTAAGAGGCACCGTTTTGCACTGCATTTTCTGGGATGTAATACACCTATGTACTGTCAGCATGAAACAGTAACCTTATGCATGAATAGGGCTTCCCTGTTGCCATACTGTGGGTGGAGAGATAAATTCTGCTTAGTTTGGTACTCGTATTCTTGCAGGCACTTGTCATTCACCTGCTTTCTTGATGGTTTCTCCGCAGTTTTATTTTGCCTCTTCCTCCAGGCAGGGATGATTGATTCATAAAACAGAGTTGTGCTTTGCAAGGTCAGCGTTGGCAACATTATCACTGTGTGCACAGTTTATAATCTCAATCAACTTATTTTAAACACTGAGCACAGAGGAATACAAAGGCTGTTAATTGGAAATTGTTATCTATCTCTCTCTCCCTCTTTTTTTTTTTTTTTAATGTATTACTGAAAAGGAAGCATTCTTTCTTGTATAAAGGCAGAGGTGGGTTTTATTTGCATTGTGTCTTCACAGTGGGTTATGACTGATAATAACTGAGTGTTTTTTGTAGGAGTAGCAACACAGTTAAGGTCTTCTCCTCATACTCTGAGCACAGCAAAAGAAATTGGAAATGCATGGTTGAAAGGCCAGAATATTTGAGAAGAAATTAAAGGAAGGCTGTTCTGGAAATGTGTGATTTGGGTCTGAGACAGGGGTCAGTTTTTGACTCTCTGTGTACAGGATTTCTCTGACAAAGTGTACATGTCATGTAATCTGTGCAAACATCAGGACACTAAACTGTGCCATTGACTTTAGGCTTCCTCACCAGACAAACTGGAATTTCTCATTCTGTGAAGTGTCCAAGAACTTAATTATCAATTCAAGGTCAGAATAATTTGATTCAGTTATGATTGTCTGACCTATTAACCAATGGCTACCTCTCCTCTATCTAGGACATTCAAGGGAGAAAATCTGAAATGTTCAGGGGAAGAAGAGCACAACATTGCCACAATTTCTAAAGGAAGACAGTGTATCTAGTGGCCTTGGCTCTGTTCTGAATGAGAAGGAAGAATTTTATTCTTATGAGCCAAAGGGTTGCACTGGGGAGCATAGGCCTCAAGGGCAGTAGATAACCTGCTTGGATTTCTCATGGCAATTACAAAGTGTTGAAAGATCCCTATATCCATGACAAATATAAGTAGCCTTTTTTGAGATTTTTATTCCCAATTTTCCCTTTGATGTGTTGTAAAAGAGAAGAAGAGAGTGAGAGTGCAACAAAGAAGGGGAAGAGAACTTGACAAGAAGGTAGGGAATAAAAGAGGATATTATCAGAAGAAAAAGAATATCATAGCAAAATCCAGGTTGTGCATATGTGAAGGTGCAAGTTTCTGTAATGCAGGTGGTTAAAGGGAGGTATGAGGTGAAAAACATACAAGTGGGAAAGACAGACTATGTAAAATATGGTTCAAAGAGGTGCTTTAATATTTTCACATTATACCAACCCTCTCTACAGAAAAAGCTGTTTCATTAAAGCTGATTCCAGTTCAATGATTTGATTTTTAAGTGCAGAAGTGAAAACGGCAAATATTTTTCCACATTTCACTTTGTTTTAAACAAATAGAACGTATTATAAAAATAGACTTAAAATTTGATGTTGAGGGAAAGAAAATATGACACCTTTTTTTCAATTTAATTTAATTGAAAATATAAACAATTGTTGTTTGGAAACTTTGTAAGCCAGATTGCAGCATTTTTCAGAATTGTGCAACATAATGTGTTTTTAGTACAGTGGGGTGGGTTTTTTTGCCTTAAGGAAAAGTAATTTTAGAATATAGAAATCTACAACCTAAAGACATTCTCTTCTTGCACAGTGCCTTAGGTGCTGCAATCACTGTGAAACCGAACACTTTCCATTTGCTGTCTTTGCTCAAAACTCAGTGTAACTGTTCACCTGGGCTCCTATGGCAGGGCTTTGCCTGAGCTGTCAGGGCAGTGTTTTCCCTTGTTTTGTTCTGTTGTTCTCATATGGTTTGCCTCATTTTCTTATATCTTCAAGCCTATATACTGATACTACAGACAGTCCTTACAGGGTCCAATTGCCACTGGCATGGGGAATTGCCTTTCTGTACCTTTCCTACAGCTCCTCTTCTGACTTTTAGTTTATATGA
The DNA here is from genome assembly GCA_020086605.1 of Lanius collurio. Lineage (NCBI taxonomy): Eukaryota > Metazoa > Chordata > Aves > Passeriformes > Laniidae > Lanius > Lanius collurio. The sequence goes on from JACBWW010000002.1 coordinate 31,617,584, forward strand.
CAGAAACACCAAGCTTAGAGCATAGCAAAATAGGCAGTGGCCACCTGTACACCTGGTCAGGATTATCCAGTGAAACACATGCACCAAAGCTTTGTGCCAATCTGTGTGCAATGCCTGTGTCCAGCTAAATGTGCCAGAGTCAGCATGAAAAGCATCTCGAGTGGAAACAGCCCATAGGAACTGGCTCAGGTCCTGATGTAGGCATGAAGTGTGGGTGGACAGGGATGAGGATGGCTGCCATCACTATTATAGCTCACTGTTTTGAAGGAGCTTGTAGAGGGGATTGCTTGCCTGACAATGACTCCCAGATGGTCACAGGGAGAAGCTTTCCTTTGGCTTTTCCCCCTGCCTCTGTCTTTCTATTCCCATTGCTTTTAATACCTTCAGTAACTTTGAAGCTGGTATGTATACCTTCACCTCTAGACCCCACTAATAAAACTTTGTGCATTAAGCCTGTTTTAATATCTTTCATGCAACACTTTTCAAACTCAGTGCTACTCAGTAAAGGCTATCATGGTAAATGTGATTGGAACATGCCAAACATACCCTTGACAAAATCTTCCAGGCTTGATCAAAAGCAGAGTTTCCATCTCACAAGATATAATAGGCACCAAAGAATTTATCTGTGTCTTATGTGGATTCTGTGTCATTCATCCCTCTTGTTTTCTCCCTTCACAGAGAAAATTTCAGCTTGAGAGGAGGATTGGGCAAACCTGTACTGTACACCATCAAGTACCAATAAGTAGATTGTCAGGAAAGATCAAAGCTGAAATGGACTGCCAAAGAAGCAAGATATTTCTTACTCTCATCATTGCTTGCTTGCCTCCATACATTTCCACAGTACCTTAAGTTTAAACATTTTTTTGCATAAAGTAGTTCACCCAGGTCCTCTGAGAGTGTTATTTTATTCCTTGGCTACTATGGACTAATATATACCCAGTTTAAAGAAGTGGAAAGAGCATTGTGCTTGTTAACTAGAGTAAGATTTTGGGTCATCTCCAAAGGATTTAACTATCTTTGCTGCTGGTGGCCATCCAGAGACTTTATGTGACCTGCTTATGGGAGACTACATCATCCTAACTCTGTAAAAGACACCCCTATATCCTGCTGGTGGAGCAGAAAGGATTGATCAGCCTCTTGAAGCGCATCCCTCCCTCCACAGAGGGAGTTTAAATGACTAATATATGTTAGGTACTAAAGTTTTAGATGGTTAAAAGTAGGTAAAATTAATCCCAGCCTAAGTGCTCTGCTCCTCTTTATTGTCTGTTTTTCTTAACAGTGCTCTTGCTGTAGCTTTATCTAAAGAGCATGCAGCAGCACTACATCCTTGCAAAGCACCTGCTTTTGCTCCCCCTGAAGTCAGTGGGAGGCTTTGGTTGCTTTTCAGACCTGCAGAAACAAGCCCAATGTCCTTTCTTGTTTGCTACAAAAGAGAGTATTAAATAGCAAAGACAGATACTGCTATCTCAGCAGCAGAACGTGTTCAATGACTCGGCTTGTGGATCTTCCTGTGCTTCTCGTGGCTACCCAATTCTCTCGCCACCCTGGCTGTGCAGGAGATCATGCTGGGTAATTATGCACTTAGGTTTTTTTCTACTTGCTAAGGTAACCAAGAATGGATTGCTCTTACAAAGTAGTTATCACCCAGGGGTTAGAAATGGAGCCTCATTTTACTCCTGATTGGGTACAGCTCATTAGGTCCACAGCCTTTAACTCAGGTCCAGCCAGGGTAATTGGAAGTGACAATTGTACTGTTTTGCCACATAGCAGTCAGCATTGGCAGGAACAGCCAGATCAGAGGGACACACAGGAGGAGTGCATCAGAAAGATTATAGAGATGTCATGAGATTAGTAATTAAGTAAAACCTCCATAAGGGTGTGTCTTAATTTTATTCAGAGCCATTGAGGAAAATCATCTTTCTTAAGTAACAGATGTCTGAGCATGTAATTATGAAATGCCAGTTAAAAGAATTAGCAGCAGACCACAGAAACTTCCAATATCGGTGGTAAACAGAGCTAAATGGAAGAGACAAACTGATCTGCCTTATAATTTTCTTCTGTATATCCACCCAAAAGGCTTGCATGTGTGGACTTTTTTTTAACTTTGTAAATAAACTTCAGTGAGCTGTTCACTGGTATGTGAAGGGGTCACCCTGGCTGAACACCAGATGTCCACTAAAGCTGCTCTATCAATCCCCTCCTTGGCTGAACAGGGCAGAAAAAATACAAATTTTAGGCTCACAGGTTGGAATACAGGCAGGGAGAGATCACTCACCAGTTACTGTCACAGGCAGAAGAGACGTGACTGGGGAAAATTTATTACTAACCAAATCAGAGAAGGGTAATGATAAATAAAACCAAATCTTATAACGCCTTCCTCCCACCCCTCTCTTCTTCCAGGTCTTAATTTTACTCCTGAGTTTCTCTACCTCCTCCCCCTCCAGCTGCACAGGGTGACAGGGAATGGGAGCTGCAGTCAGTTCATCACACATTGTCTCTGATGTTGCTTCCTCCTCAGGGGGAAGACTCCTCACCCTCTTCCCCTGATCCTGCATGGGGTCCCTGCCACAGGAGACAGTCCTCCATGAAACTCTCTAGCATGAGTCCTTCCCACAGGCTACAGTTCTTTATGAACTGTGCCAGAGTGGGTCCCTTCCACATGGTTTGGTCCTTTGGGAACAGGCTGCTCCAATGTGTGTCCTTCTCTGGGTCACAAGTTCTGTCAGCAAACCTGCTCTAGTGTGAGCTCCTTTCCCACAGGTCCTACCAGTAGCTTGCTCCAGTGTGGGCTTCCCACAGGGTTTCACTGCATTTGAACAGTTTTTTTAAACCCTTCTTAAATCTGTTGTCCCAGAGGCACTACTACTGATGCTGATGGGCTTGGCTTTGGCCAGAGGTGATTCCATCTTGGATTCCATCTTGGCATTGGCTCTGTCAGAGATGGGAGAATTATCTGGGAGCTTCTCACAGAAGCTGCCCATGAAGTTCCCCCAGCCAAACCCTTGTCACCAGACCCCAGTACATGGAGACTGCAGTCAGGTTTATAAGACCAGTTGGATAGAATTTATTGTCAAACTAAAGAAGGGGTTATATTTAGCTTACAATCACAGAGCACCTGTGAACCTCCTGCTAAAATTGTCAGAGATAATACAGCAAGCCAGGATGACATTTCTCTAATCCAGTGGGATGTCTGCTGTATCCTGTAAGCAATCTCATTTGACCTTACTCGTGCCACTTAACATATGATCTTGGGGCCATTTGGCAATTAAAGTATCACAAAAGGGCAAATAGTTAACTTCTTCCCCAAAATATGGGAAATTTTCTGAAAATATTTATAGTTTGGTTTATAAGTAAAGTGGTCAAGTGTGAACAGCATCTAGGAATATTTTGATCATTTTTACCAGGATTATTCTAAGAATTTGCCTGGAATTTGACAACAGCATTTTCTCCAAATTTCATTGAGTAATACAGCTAACTAAGATATTATCCAGTAATATGCAGGAAAACCTGTGTTGTACCACTACTGGATCCCATTCAGAAGTAAGACAAAAGACTGTCTGTCATAAGGACCATAAAATCTGATTATCATACTTAAAATATTTGCCTGCAAAACTTGTTACTAGTTTAATTATATTGTATACAGAGCTATTTAACCAATGTGTGGACCAACCAAAACATATGCTAAATATGATGTCTCTGTTAAGTTTTGCAGCATAATCAAATGACATAGCACAGCACACTGCCAGAACTGTCATGTGGCTAATATAGTCTTAAGGGACATATAGAATTAGAGTTTTGGAAGTATAATATTTCTTTATGTCAAAGGTGATGGCATGGAAATAAATAAGATTGATTAGTCATATAGATGCTTTTATTAATACTTCATAGGAAATAGATTTCTTGTTCTGTGAAAATTTAATGCTGACAAAAAACAATCATTTCCAACTGGGATACAAAAGAAAACCATTTTTTAATTTATTTTTCATTGTTGATTGTATTTTTTCATTTCATAATAGAAGAAGAAAGCATTTTCAATGGAAAAACTGCCTTTTTTTGTGAAAAGGAGCTGAGATGTCCTTTCTTGACAGTTCTGCTATATTTTCCTGAAATATTGTGCAAAAATACACCTCATGAGAAATGGCCTACTCACATATAGTGTTTTTATTTTTTTATTAATCAGTAATTTCTGACTAGAGATGACAAAAAAACCCCTCTTTCATTCCTAAACAATATAATGCATATAGGTCTGGGATAATTCCATTGGTTTTAATTTATTCTAATTTTTATTATTGCAAAAGATCTCAGTATCATGTCCCAAAATTTGTTTGAAACTGTGTTAATCTTTCCAGTTTCCTGATATAACAGTGGTGTAAACTCTCTGATGAAGGTCTATTTTTGCACAGGATCTAGAAAGAAAAGGCATTTTTCCTTCTTCTTATGACATTTTTTGAATCTTTAGTCTCTGCCTTTACTACAGTGTTTCCCTTCTCCATTTTTATTTGCTTTTTTTCCAACCTTGCTTCAGTCTCTTGCATGGTGATGCCTTGAGGTGGCTGCCTAAAAACAGAGAGTAGACAAGAATAAGGAATAACGTAGATATTTATTTGAAGGGTCTTCAAAGGTACAACCTGGGCAGTCAAAAGGCTACGCTCAGGATGGACCACGGGTCATGAGTTCTTCACACTTTCATAAGTTTTGTTCATTTGCATATCAGGGTGAATTCTCTAATTATAGTTTGCCACCCTCCCCCAGGCTTTAGTTTACACATTTTGGGGCCTAGTGTCCTTGAAGAGCAAACCTAGAGAGACTTGTTACGTCAGCATGAGAGAACAGCAGCTAACAGGCTGCACAAAACTTCAGAGTTACACTTGAGGCAATACAGGATTTGAAAAATATAAAAGTAAAAACTTAAGGCATCAATAGCAATGGGTTCACTGTTTCCCCCTTCTTTGCTTCCAAACATTGTAAAGGCAAGAAGAACTCTCATTTTAAAGGAGTTGAACTGTGGGTTCAAGTAACATGGAAAAGTGAACTTTATTCTGTCTTATTTAGGGAGGCAGGTACAGGGCTTGACTTCATTTGGGACTGTATATGTTTTTTGCTTCATCGTTCCCTGATGTTTTCCAGTGTGCTTCATTCACAAGGAATGAGTGGGCATTTGTAAGGCAGAACCAGCAGCTGTTAAGAAAAGAAAGAAGCAAAGATTAACTCTGCCGAAGGGCCATTATATAGGTGGAGAAAGCGTAAGTAAGCACACTCAGTCCCTCACAAACCTGAGGGCTACACATCCATGATGGATCATGACAATTGGGTTCAGGACAGCCTCTCAGGGAGCAGAATGTATGCAGAAAGTAAGCAATATAATTATGAACTGTATACAAAACAATAGACTTGCTCTGCAGCTCTTTTTTATTTGTTTTGTTTCTTCCATGGCAAGATAACCACCTAGGAAAGAATGAAATGGATTTTGTCTTCTTTGAAGTGGTGATGTAAACACTGCTTAAGGATACTGTGCCTCAGATTCATCCATTCCTATTGTGTACCCTTCCCCTCTGTAAGATTATTATGAATCCAGTGCCATTCATACTGACTTCTTTGCCTATCTGTGTTTTTTCTTGCCTTCAGAAAATCCTACATGGAGCTCTTGGTACCTGTCCTGATATTTTTTACTTTGTGCTGGAGCTATCAAAACAAAGACTGCCTGCCAAAGTGTCATCTCTCATTTAGGGATGCTGCTTATTTCACCTAGCTGTAGAAGCTCTCCTAGTTCATTGCCTTTCCCTAGCAAGTGAGAGAGGCAGCCCTTTCCTCTAAGCCATACTTCACATGGGATAAATCTATCTCACACAAACAGCAAGAAGGGATTTGTCTGTGCTGTGTCTCTAATCCAGTCTAATTCAGAGCAGATGGCTCAGGGAGCTGTGCATGTGGCCACCTGCAATACTGGCCTGGCTGTCCCCATGCCAGTGCCTGCTCCCAGCCAGCCTGGCAATCCCCACCCACTCGTGCAACCAGAGCAGAAGGAGGCCCCCATGCTGTGTCCTCCTGCAGGAATCCACAGCATCTTTTCACATGTCTGCCTTAATCAATTATTTATAATCTCCCAGAAGAAGTAAGTTAACCTTAAACCTCATTCTGTCCCTTAAAATCCTGTGACCTGGAGGATGTCTGCTATCCAGTTAGTGGCTTAGCGTGCACAGGGGCTGGAGCCCTCAGGACACCGGGAGCTGCAGGTGCAAAGTGTGATGCTCAGCTGAGAGACAGAATTGACAGTGAGAAGTTAACTTGCTATTTTCCTCTTGAAGAAATGGGTTAAACACACACTTGGAATAGCTGACAATGGGTTTCCCTAGCAGAACTTTGAGAGGGACTGACTGCTCTAGTGGGTCTCATGAAATCTCCAGTTTAATTGTCCTATAGCTGGCTGTCATCTCTGCCAGGTGCTGTGAAAGACAGAGTCAACAGGCTGCATGTAAAGTGGCTTTATTCTGAAGGGAGAAAGGATGTGGTTTCCTTCTGACCCAGTCTGACACACAGGATGGATGGCCTTAAGTTTTTAAAAATAATGAGCAAGGCTCACTGCAACCCAATCACAAGATATTATGGTGTTAAAATAATAAATTTGGCATTTGAATTACCTTCTGGTTTTCAAATTTAGTCAACACGTTTTTTGCTATAGTCTGGAGGGCTAAAAACTTCTTTTTTTTTTAATGGAAACTGACAATCTGTCAAAATAATTTAAGTATAGGACCTTTATGAAAGACACCAAATATAGAAGTGTCATGATAAAAATCCTGACTTTGGATCCTTTTTCTGCCTTGAAGGACACAGAGTGACAGACCCCAGAATTTTCATGCCAGCAAGAACAGTTGCAGATCCTATCATTATTTACCTAAATGAAACATATAACCCTTTTACTGAAATATTTTTTAGCTAGAAATCAGCCTAATAATTTAGGGGATTCAGACCAGGTACTTATACTATCCCCATCTGTGGAGGTGGGTCCCTGCTACAACACCCATCAATCCAGTATCTGAATGGCTGATAAAATTAAAATATACTAGAAATTGCAAGGTCACAGTCTGTTGGTAGTAATTAAAGCAGTCTCTCTTTTCTATGAAGAACTGATTGCTCTTTATTTTTTTTTTACATGTGATTCTGCACTTGGTTTTGCATGTGATCTGTCAGTGCAAGATTATTGGGTTGATGGTGTTCAAGAGAGATAAGATTTGAACCTGAAAGCAGGGTATTTTGTGATTTTGATCATTGATTGTTCAGTGAAACGTCGTAAGGTCAGCTATTCCAAAACACTGAAGTGTGTTACAATCTCTGTCTTGGAGAGGAAAAAAGTCTCTTTCTCCAATAGAACAACAATGCTAACAGCAGCCAAAGACTAGGGATGCAAGACAAGGTTTTAAGTCTCCTATTCCTCCAGTATTGAAGACACTATAGATGAGATCAGGACACAGACACACAAGAGCAATGAGAGGTCTTAAGTGTTAAATAAATACTTCATGGGTCACCTCCTGGATTTGGAGATTGAAAACCAATCAGACTCAATAATCTAGATGCTTTTGTAAATCTTATTATTTGTTATTAGGTGGCCTAGATACCTTAGTAGGCCTTCTCTCTCCTAACAAGGACACAAACACAAGGGAAATTTGAAAAAAAAACATGAACAAGGTTTGATTAGAGAGTCCCCCCTACTTGGAGGGACTATTCTTGGTTCATATACCAAGTCCAGCTTTTCCGATAGGTCTAAATAGATGGAATTCAGTACTATGGGAAAACAAATATGACATGATAACATAGTCATTAATCCAAAGGACAGGGGACTGTTTTCCGGGTAATAAGTGTTTTGTGATATTCTGGAGAAATAAATCTTCATTTTTGTGCATGAAAGGCCACTGCTGCATTAAATACAAGCTAAAAATGTATACTGTCTGTCACCAGCATTGTGCAGTGCTGGACATGGGCCCTCACACTGTCTTTCTCCTCTTTCCTCCATGAGACAATCACTCTGATGTTGCTGTAGACTAAAGGAGGGAAACTAACTGCATCTTCTGTCCCCTCTACCAGATTCTACTCCCCAAATCTCACTGTGTTCAACTGCTGACCCAGCAATGGCACAGGGAGTTTATGCCTTAATATGTTAACAAGAAAACACATTCAAATTCCTGACGACTTGGCAAATCCATCTTTCTCCATTCTAGGATTCAATCCCCACTGATAACCTGGGAGGCAATTTGCAAGTGATTTTGTTGTGTAAATCTGCTTTGTTTCCCTTGATTCAGGGATCAGAGTTGGGAGTACAATTCTTTGATGTTTAGTACATAAATCCCTCCTGCTTCAGAAGTATCTGCTTAAAAGAACACATTGGCAGTATATGGGTATGAGTTTATACAAGTTTTCCACACAACAGGCAGAATGAAGAGCAGAATATCATGTTAAGAGGGTATCTGACAAAAGGATAAATTCCATAATTAAATATTTGAATTCCAATGTGCCAGGTGAGGATGAGCTTAGAGACCCAGCACCAATGCAATACATTTCTTGCTATTGAGCTTGATTTCACTTCTCTGCACCACAGTGTGGAAGGGAAGAAAATAGTGGGAAAGCTTGCTTGTCCTACCCTGTCTTGTTGTCTCACATCTGCTCATTTTCTTGTCTCATATTGACCTGATTCACACTGGTCTGGCAGCAAAACTTGAATCCTAATCCCTGATACTTTTTATGCATCCAGTCATCACAGAAATGAAGAAGCAAAACATACCTCAAGGGGCAGTGTCTGAAGTTCTTCTCTTTTGAAAAGAGGTATCCATCAGGGCAGAATGAAGTGTGGTGAATAGAGCCCCTGATATTTAGTAAGGAGTGCTTAGAGTGATCAGCACTAGAGACAGCTGTTAGTACAATGTCTTTCCATGCAGCCTCTCCTCTTGGACACTGTTCCTCTCTGTGACCTTGGCCGTTTCCATTTTCTTTGGTGAGAAAAATGACAGTTCCATGGAACTACTTTAACAGTCTATCACTGAATTCTGACAGAATTATTATGTGTGTGCATGTATGTATATATGTACAAGCTTCTCTAGGCAATCTGTTTCTGTGTCTCATTAACTTCACAGTAAAAAAATTTTCAGGACTTTTTTTTTTCCCAAACATTTCCAAATTGCCTGTATGTTTTCATAGGCTTAGGGAAAGACAGCAATCAAAACCTGCATGCACTTTTTTTATTTCGCACTAAACCTACAAAAAGGATACTAAAAGGAAAGGAGTGGTTTGAAATCTCCCTTGGAAGAAATAGAATAGTTGCACTGTCAGTACCTGGATCACTGCAGACCTACGAGGTGTCTGAGCTTTCAGTTTCAGACAGAGAATATATAGTCATATAAATATATCTACCAGAGATAAGAAGCGCAATAAATCGAAACAGAAAATTTGTATGTGTGTGAAAGAAAAGGGGAGAGAGATCAATGAAGAGGCAAGGACATGCTTCATTTCTGTCAGTTTCTACTGTAAATTTGAGGAAATCATCTGTTTCCACCAGTGATCAGAGAAGTAGGTGTAAATCCAGTTTTCAGACAGCTTCAGAACTGTGCAATGGCCAGACAGAAAAGGAGACAGTGGCGCTGTGTATTTTAGTGTCTGAGATTTATACAGTCAGTCAGCCACTGACTGATGTGTTGAATGGAAGTCATATATGAAAACTATTGAAAAAACATATTTTCACAAAGCTAAAATCTTGTGCCATGCAGTAGTGGACTGCGAAAAACCAAGCTATGATTTTGTCTGCTTCTTATCCCCCATACATGGACAAATTTCTACACGGTCTCCAAGGTTTTCTTCAAGCTCAGTGCTGCTGGGTCATTGGCACCCTGCTATCATGGTTACAGGTAGCCCTAAGAATTCAGGAGAATTTGTAAAAATTGCAGATCATCTCCTATAAATCTCTGTGACCTCTTCCTTCTGAGGCAAGAAAAAGGTCCTGACAAAATTTTTAGAGTATTAATTCACTCAAAAAGCTCCCATTTGAGTCATATTTCTCTAAGTGTTGTATGATGTCTGCAACTTAAGCTAAGTGAAAATTAAGTGAATAAGAGACCAGGTCAATATATCTAATGATTTGGGTTTTTGTTTGCTTACTGGAGCAAATGAGTGTTTCTAGGTGAGCAATTTTATTCAGAGGCACCCTAGGCCAGATTCTTCATTTCAAATAAATTGAGAGAAGTGTCCTTCAGATTCTACCTTTACACACAAACTGAGAAGTGTCCCCGACTCCTGCAGCATTTCTCCTCAATGTTTTAAAAGAACTCTGCCTTTGAGGGAGGGGGCAATACAGCCAGAGAAAAAGTGTGAGTGAAGTAAAACTTGAATACAAACTAATTTAGATGTTTTTATAAAGTCTTACAGACTTCTCTCCACAAACCATTAAGTCCTAATTGCCACACTAATGTTATTTTATATTGTAAGTGTGGGTCCTGAGTCCTGATATTATGGCACCCAGGGGAATTAAAGCAGGCACTTAGCTTTACCGCCTTCTCTGCTGTAACCTTTTCAATCTGTGATTATAATTCTGTCAACGCACACTTGTTCTTTATTACTTAAAGGTGTTGTCCCTTCCTCCAGGAAGACACGGTGCTCTGTAAATTAGGGCCATAACTAACCTCATTCAGTGCTGAGGCAAGCGCCTTTCTTCTGACAAGCCATGAATTAAGGGCTTCTTTCCTCCCAGTGGAAGGAGCCTCTCTCCTTCATTTCTAATAAGGGCGTTGCTGAAGTGGATCTAAAAGGCTCTTTTCTGTGAAAGGGCTTTGATCTGTGATAATCTCCTATAATCTGGATACTAGGAGAACTAGGTTGGGATCACAAATCTACTCTCAGCCTTTTTAAAAATAATTTATTTATTTCAAAACTCATTTGAATACATTGCCTTCCTTTTTGATTCCATAAAGGACATAAGAAAATGCCTTTCAAATTAGGATCCAAATTTGATTAACTAATATTAGTTAATTCCAGTTCTGATAATTCCAGTTCTGGTAATTGCATTCCTCCTTCAGGAATTTCACAATCCTTTTAATAATTGTACAGTCTTGGGTAGCAAACTGCATGCTATATCTCCATGTCAGCCTCTCAGCTCATTTCCTTGCTCTGAGTGTATATGGAGTACATGCAGCACAGTTCAGGAAATATCATTATTTCCCTTTTAACTCACCATTAAAGCTCTTAGAGTTACATTTTCCAAATAAACCAGCTAATGAATTTTGGGTTGTTTCTGTTTTGTTTTCATTTGTGAATAGTTTCTGATCTACTCTGTTAGCAAATCTTAGCCTCATTTGCACATATTTTTGCAGAAGGAGGTTTTATTCTAGGATTTGTGATTGTATTGCTAATTTTATCTATTTATGGTAAAACAAATGTTATTACTTCTAGTCCCTCACTGAACCAGAAAAACTTTTTCTATGGCCAAGTGATGAAGAGGACATGATGAGCAGCAAATAGTGAGTGGGGTATGTGGAAGCACCATACTCTAATACAGACAGTGGTAGAAAGACCCCTTCCTCATGCAGTCATATGAATGTAAAATAACTGACATAAATATTTATGAATTGAAGATAACATGGGGTGAGCAAACCACACCAATACCACACACATTTGGAGTCTGTCTGGGTTTTCACCAACAGAACTAGTAGAGAATCATGTCTTCATCAGCTGCTTTATAGCAGGTAAAAAATAACGGGACAAAACATCCAAGGGAAACTATTATCATTGTGGGAAATACCCCCCAGCTCTTTTGGGAAGGATTGCTACATAAATCCTGCTGTGAGAGATGGAGACAACAGAAAAGGAGACAAAAATTTAGACTGAACTGCTGTAATTCATACAGGTTTCTAGCACAGATTAGGTTATAGTGGGGGCTGTGAGGGAGTTTAAGACCAGAAGAAATCAGATCTACCTCCGCTCAGAATATAGGGGTTGAAGTTTTGGGCAGAAAGCATATATGGATATTTCTGTCAATAGTTATTTCATGTTTAGCTCTTATTTTCCCACTCTGGTTTGTACTAAGGGTATAAATTTTCAAAGATTGGATATATATTCTGGTGGATTTTGAAAGATATATGGTATCTGTAAGGGATTTCATTCTGAACAACAGTGTGGCCCATCTTTATAGACCACAAATAGTAGGGATAATGGGAACATGCCACACTGCATTCTACATTTATGGGAATAAAGTCATATAACTATAGAAAATAAATGTTTACAGTAATTATCTTATTAAACATATACAGCAGACACTCAAAAATGTTCAGTAGAGGATAAGGCACCTGAAGGGTAGGAGGTCCTTTCCTCATTAAAATGAGATCCAGGTCACCTGTCCTAGAGATTAATTCTGAAGCTCTTCATCTGGTATCATCCATATTAATGCCAGATGCAACTTAAACATAGCAACATTAATAGCAAATCTATCTGACACAGTAATACCTTTTAGCTCTTTAAAAACTGTGTCACCAGTTTGATATTCCAAATGTCTTTGCTTTGTATCCTGCTGGAACTATAGTGAACCTAGGGGATCTCTTCAGACTGTGTATTTATGGTCAATTATTTGCTCTATGATTTTTCTGGAGAAATCATCCTGAAATGGCCATCCCCAAACTACTCACTAGGAGTGAAAATATATCAAGGCCCCCAGTACTGAACTGAGTTCATAAATCCATTGAGAGAACACTAAAGGATAATGACAGATACCTCTCCAGAAATTTGGATACTCAGTTTGTGAGTGATGAAGGATCTCAGTTCACCTGGTTGTTTTGTTGCACTGAATAATTCAAACAATTGTAATTGTAATCATCAGTCAGTGCAGTCAGCAGCAAAGCTGCAGCAGAGTATCTGAGAAAGGAGCATGGCCAGAGACTCCATCAGCTGTGTTCATTCTTGTGTTATGTGCAGTTACTTCATAGCACTACCTGGGCTGGTGCATATGGTAGAAGAAAAATATCCTCTTGCCTGAAATCAGCTGATAAATCAGTAAAGAAAGGAAACAGAGAGGGAACAAAATCTCATGGGGGGATGGCAAGGAGTGGTGGAGGGGTAGGAGAGAGGTAGAGAGGGGAAAGTGATGAGTCCCAGAAGGCCAGGCTAGAGATGTATGTTCCTTCTGTCTCAAATGAACTCAAGATGTTACAGACTGATCTAAATGGCAGAAGTGGGGTTCCCCTTCTGGACTGAGGTCCTGTAGGTTCTGAAGCCTAAATTCCTCAAGGAGGGAAATGTTCCTTAACCTTATTCAGGACTGTGCTTGGTGGTCTTTGTAAAGGAAATACAACCCAGGTGGCTTCGCCCCTCAAATTCTGGTGGCCCAGGCCAGCAGTAACACAGTGGTTTGGGCACCCAGCAGGTACAGAAAAGTGTAGCCCAGAAGCTGCTGCCAAAACTGCATTGCTCTCATCTGCATTCATGACCTCTAACAAGTGCTACCCATTAGTCAATACTCAGCGTGTCATGGGCAGCTACATTTCAATCATTTGGGTCTGTGCAGTCATTTTGGATGTGTTTGTGTGTCAGGCCAGCCATATAGCAAGCTGAGGCTCTCTGGCAGCTGCTAAAAGCATTTGTACTAATGGCCTCAGGCCTGTTTGCATTTTCATGCACCTGCTAAGCTTGGAATTGGACTCCCAACTTGATTTTAAAGGTCCACAATCCCACTGGGGTTTCTTTCTACCCCACTGGGGTAGAAAGCCATCATTTATGGCCTTGTATTAAACAAGAAAAAAAAAAAAAGGGCGACATCATCTACTGGCCTTGAATTCAGGAACACCAGTTTCTTAGGACCAAATTGGTGCTCTATTGAGTGTTTCTTATCTCATCTCCAAGTATTGTTACACAGCCTGATAGTATGCAATGATCTCTTAGAAGATGAATCTTTTTTTCTATATGGGTTTTGTATTATATGCACATCCAGGGGTGCATTTGAAAGCAAGAATATCTGGTCTTTTTTTTTTCTCAAAATTATGTAAGAAAGTCACTATTTGAGGTGATGGCAGTTTTGGGGTTTTTTTGGTTTTGGTGGGTTTTTTTTGTTTTGTTTTGTTTTGGTTTGGTTTTTTTTTTCATTATGGCTTAAAGTTTCATATTTTATAAATCTCCTATGTGTTTTAATGTTTTTGCTGCTGCCTTGCATTTTGGTCTGCATTTAGGGACAGTGTGTCATACAGAAGGTGCACTCTGTCGTTCTTGCAAATGAACAATATTCTCATCTTCTCTGCAAATACTCACCTGTCCATTTCCAAGTGCCTCAGGCAACCAAGTCTCAGATTACAAGAACTATCTTGTTTTAGAGTCAGGCTTGACAGAGTCAAAGGCAGGAACTCTAAAAGAAGAGGAATCATTCCGAGCTCTTTTTTTTCATTTTTGTCCTAGTGTTAATTATCCTGTGCTTTAATTTTCAGGGTGTGTACTTTGGAAGAAATTCTTTGCTTCTTTATAGAGAATGGGATAAGGATGTGCAGCCCATCAGGCTTTGGGACAGAAATCTCTGAAGTTTTCCTAAAGATACTTTCTCTGAAAGAACCAGTGTCCTGTCACAGGATACTATGATAAAATGATATATTAGACCTGGACTAGCCAGGACTAACATGTTCCTACATCTCCATGCCTCCTGTCTCTGCTGTGAGCTGTGCAATGATCCTCTCCTGGGGATCTTGCTCCACCAGCCTTGGTGCATGACCGTCCCTCCAATGACCAGCAGGCAGCTCAGCTGCAGCAGCACTTGGATCACATCCATCTGATGAGCACCATCTATGTGTCTAAGGCACATCACATTTATAAGCCCCATTGCTTGAACTTTCCCATCTCTGAGTCATGTTCAAAGGAAGGAAGGCTAACACGTCCACTCTTGGGATTTTTCTTTAAGTCTTATCGAGACTGAGGGCATCAATTAGGCATTTCATCATGCTTGTGCCTTCTCAGATCCTGCATTTCATGCCTGTAAACCAACAACATTGTCAAAGAGGAGAACTTCCCTGAAACAACAGCCTCTTTTTCTGTTGTGTTCTGTGAATCTTGTTATTTTACTCATAAATGCTACAGGTGGTGTTTAACAGCCCAGTATTAAACTAGTCCTGCATTGTTCATTACAGAGAAGAGGATAGCCGTATTAATACTTTTAAAATACATTAGTCTCACAGAAGGAACCTGAAAAGTGTCATAAAAAACATCCATTCGATTTGTCATTGCATGAAAAATATTATGGGCAAACTTTAGCCATGAATTGATGTCCACTTCTGTAACTCTACAGGTAACTAATGGAGCATTTTCCTCTCCTATTTACAAACTAAGATTTATGGATTTAAAAGTTAGGATTTACTTTCTTCTTGTACAGGGCATTGATTTTCAATGTTTCTGTTTGCCACCAGTTTCTCTAGCCTTGTGTCTGGGCTCCTCGTGGGACTGAGTGCAACAAGTGATGCTGCCCTCTCTCAAGAAACACAATAACTAACTAAAGCACAACGTCATCTGAGCACATCTGAGAGCCCAAACAGGGACAGTGACTGCAGAACAGTAGCTCCCCGTGGCTGCTTGCCTCCCTGCAGAACATAAGACCTCATTGACAGGAGACATACCTGCAGCACGTGGTGGGAGCAGCTGAATAAATGCCGAAACCTAGGATTTAAACCTTCACTGTGGTCATAGGAAATATATGGACCCTTTCACCACCAATTAAGTCCATTTAAAGCACTGAGCTCTCCCAGCTGGGATGAGATGCAGATTATCAATTAATCTGCTTCTTATAAAGAGGAGGTTTCTGTTCTCTCCCCCCCTTTCTTCCATTGCTAGTTCTTGAAAAATGTAAATGTTCCTTTATTACCAAGCTAAGAAACCTGTACATCATAAACCATACAGATAAAGAGCTCAACATGTGCATGTGTGCAAGAAAACCTATATGTATGAATACAAATGCCTGCACTTGCTGATATATCTGTGTCAGGATGTATATTTATATCTCTGACATTTGCCATCTGCTAAAAGTGTAATATCGGGAATAAGCATCTGGCACTGTTTCGTATAGTAGGGCCTTTTGTCAGCTGATACTAAGGAATGCTGTACCTTTGAGGATTAAGGAGAAATTAATTAGGACAAGGAAAACATACTGCAGAACATAAAATTCCTATATTGAAAGCAAGGGTTTCAAGGCACTCTTTAATTTGGTTTCCATCTGTCCCACAGCCTAAAACCAACCTTAAATTAATGTTTTCAGAGGGATCCCATCATCATGTTTAGGGGAATTTAAAGGTGAAATATGCAAGATATTAATAATATATCTTGGTAATTCCACATCCAGAATAAGATTACACATCCAGAACTGTCCAATTATGAACACTGAACTCAGAGAGTCACTGAGAGCAAGTTCCAGAGAAACAGGTTGCAAGGGGTGAAAGGGTGTGCTGTGGGCACCATACGGTGTACTGTGGGTTACCCGTGGGTTAATGGGTGCAAGAGATTGCAAGCAGATGTGACATTCAAGCTGTTCAAAGACTAAAATGTTTTCTTAGATATCAGATGGAATTATTCATTGCCCTCCAGGTTAGAAAGTGCTTAAATTTGCTGTACTAAAATTGCTGCATTTATTGCACTCATTCAGAAACCTCCAAGGACTGCCTTTGGTCATCTGTCTTTGCAACACTTTGCTGGGTGAAGAGTGAGAAATGAAACAAGCAGGCTTTTGGAATATTTTCTTCTGTTTCCAGAGTAGAAAAATCCCATGGTTTAGCATATAAACAAGTTTAGCAAAGGAAAATCTACCACCTTTTCAATCTCACGTCCTGCTGGGCAGAAGCACCTACCTCTCATTGCTTGTCATGCATTGCTTTGCAAGTGAATTAATCCAAATTATAAGCAAATACATATAACATGTAGTTTGGAGACATATAAAATAGGTTGTCTTCCTTTAAAGCAAGCGGGAAAGTTTGCTGTTCTCTAAAGCTGGCAAACTCAGAAAGAACATTTGAAACCAGAAATACATTCCAATTCATGGGATCTGTAAGGATATAAATGTAAGGAAGTAGTCTGGTCTGCTTTGCTATGTATATGTACATACACAGGTACACACACACACACACACACACAGAGGTTTATTTTCATTTCATACAACCAACTGGTTCCTAGCAGACATGAAATGAAATCCACATAATCACTACTTTCAGAAATTTCCATTATGTCATCTTTTTTTAATATTATCCAGGATGATAGGATGATAGTATGGGGATCTGGGTTGGGTTTTCAGCAAGACTAACTGTGGGTAGAATTTCACAGTGGAATCATATTCTTCTTTCAAGTCAATGGCATACATTTTTGGGAAAAAAAGCTACTTCCACTATTATAAAACATGTTCAAAAATTAACTTACAAGAGTTATATATGCATATGCAGATGTCTTTAATTATTCCCGCAGGCTTCACTTTAAATTCTCTAGCACCCTTAATTTCTCAGACTTCTCTTTTCAGAAGGGTCCTGTTGATCTCTTGTTTTTCTTACTATCTGCACCTACCTGACCTTTACCCCTAAAGCACAGCTGGTGCAGCTGCACATCAGGCTACCCCATGCTTACTTGTGAGACACTCTATGAACTTCTCAGTGTAGGCTTCTGAGATGAGTAGCCTTTGGAGCTAGCTCAGCTCCTCAATAGCGTGTGAAAATATTCATTGCAGCAAGTAAGTGGGCATCTATGTGTCATTTTAGGAGCCACTGAGGTGCAGTTGTGCACAGAAGTGAGGCAAGAAAGAATCCCTACCACCCAGCAGCACTACAGAAGAATAATCTAATCCAGAGGTGCCAAGTCAGGTACACACAGGAGAACAGGGCCAAGGTAGACATTGGTCAGACGGTGTGGGGAGAACCCTGGGGCCTTAGTTGCACCTCAGCAACTAGGGCATGGATTCAGAATGTAACTCAGACCACAGATCTGTCTTCAGCAACTCTCAGAGGGTTAAAGGGGAAGCCATGGGATAATTCCAAAGGCCTTCTTTGTTGGCTGGGGAAATAGAGCAGTGGCTAGTGGCACCTGAAGGATGATCACAGCCCAGAAGTGGCTCCAACTCTCTCCAAGGGCTGGCCACTTGCTGACTTGACATGAGGCTCCCTGACTCACCTGTGAGTCCCTGAATCCTCTTCCCACCAAGTACTATGAGCACCAAAGGTATTTGCTTGGCACCTGTTTAATTTTGCTCAGTAATTTCAAACCAGCTTATGTGGATTGAGCCTCATTCATTAAAGCTAAATGAATTAATATTATGATTAACAGTAATAAATGCAGGTGTTAGAATTTGGAATTTATTACCTTGGCTCTTTGGCAACTATCCATTATTTCAAAACTGCATCTGTTGGCTCACTTCCTTTAATTTTATATGAGAATGTGAAAGAGTAGTATTCCTCTTTAAGAGGGAAATCAGTGATTTACTTTGAAAATTCATGGCTGAATATGCTACTAATATTGAAGATGAACTCAATGTCTAAATTAAAAACAACCCAGATGTCATGTTCAGAGCAAAGTTGCAGCATAATAAAAAACTCCAACTGCACCACAATGGAACAAGGGAAAGGAAAATACTAACTCACTACATGAACATCTTTAAGAGTTTTCAGTGCAATGTAAATGAAAATGTCATTAATGGTTAATACGAACTGCCATCTGGACAGTTGGATTATGTAGATTCTGGCACTGGAGGTGTCATTTGTCTCACAAAGTGTGAGAAAAACAGAGAGTTTGAAAAATGTTCCAAACAAAGTTTGACTGGATCTCTCTTGAATCTGTTAATGTTGTTGGTGAGCAACAATCTGAGCAAAAACTTACAGCAAGTCAGGTCCTAATTTTAAAAATGCTACCTCCTCTGTCTGCAGATTTTGGATCAGGGTTTAGAGTACTCTAGTTATTTAGATCTGTATAAATGTAACAACAGAAAAAGAGGTGAAATGCCTTTTACAAGATTTTTTTTTATGCATTACAATAAGTTATATATTTCTTTATCCCTACTTTACACCTAAAATCCTGAGGTCAAAGACAGTTTGTTGGAAAGAAAAAGCAAATGGTTAAATTTTCAGGATAATTAAAAAAATTATTGTTTCTTAGGTTTCAATGCAGACCACAGAATACCAAATAAATGAAAAGCAAGTACTTGTTTTTTCCCCAAGGATGTTTTTTTACTGTACATTTTGTAGCAAAAAAAAAAAAAGAGAGAAAGAAAATAAAGAAAAAAATATTCTGATCACAGGGATGTCATTATCTAAAACTCCAAGTAGGAAACATGACGAATACAAGATCAAGTACACAGCCATGTCACAATATATCTCTGAACCTTTTAAAAAAAATATACATAGAGTTTTTTCATGTGTAATTTTCTCTGTGCATTGCACACTTTCTCCACGTCTTTTACAAAGTCATAGTAACAATGCGCAATTTCAGAATGGTTCCCAACATCTGTTCAAACAAATAAATAAACAAATGACAGGACAGTTGCAGTAGCCAGCAGAATGCTAGAAATTGCAGTAAAATTGTTAAGGACGATAAATTCTGCTGGATGGACCATGTGTATTTTTTACAACCACAGCAATGCTCACTGAAAACCAATGTGAGAATCTGTTTACAAACCCTGAAGAGCTCCGGTTATGATTATCTTCCTGAGGATGAGAGGCAGGGGAGTAGGAGTGCACCAGACTGGGGAAGGGCTGTATGTAATGTGGGGGATACATTGGACACCCCCTGCTCTGAGATACCCAAATTTAACTTCTGTGGCTAATTTGAAACATAACCAATCCCCTGAAATACACAAAAACTTATTTTTCCTGATGTTACTGCTACAGTCAAGACATGACATGGGACTGTACAGACAAGGAGCTTTTGTCACAGTAGGGTGCAAGTGTGTCATTTTAGCAGAGTGAGAATGTAACCTCTGCCAGAAGCCCCTGGTATTCATAATGTGGAGAGTTCCCAGGAGCTACTTCTTTTTTCCCTTTCTTTATCGTTTATTAGGGTATCCTGATAACTATTTTTCCTGTCTTTGATAGCAGCATCCCTACAGATCTCAATATCTGCTGCAATATGCCTTGAGCATTGACAAGCAGAGGCTATGAAGGAGATGGAAGAAAGAGGATGATATTTTTTTTAATTTGTCCCTAGATTCAATTTTTCCTAGGACAAAAAGGGATGGTTTTAGAGGTGGGTTATACAGTACATCAGATATTTGACATTTGTACATATCCTCCTTTCCATCTGGGGGATCTGATGAGGCTGAAAACAAAACTGAAATATGCATAGAAACATAGCTTCTGTTGTGGGAAAAAAGCAAATCAAAAGCAGCAACAAATCAAAACAAAGCAGAAATAATTACATCCCAACCAAAAGTCCATTCAACAACAAATATTGTTTGCCCAGATGTCACAGTTAACACCATGAGTTTATGCTGAATAGTTTACTCTTCTCTGTCCCTGCGGGTGCCCTGCCTGCACTTTTGAGAAAATCATTTGCAATGACAACCAGATATATCCTAGCACCAGTCATATCCACAGAAGTGTATTTCTGTGGTTAAAAAAAAAAAATAGAGGTGCCATTAAAAAAAAGAAAGTAAAAAGAAACCCTGTAAAATTCAATTTCTGCTGTTAAACCCCTTTTCATCCTCCTTGTTTAATCTTGTGTGAAGGTTCACCAAGAGTCTGAGCAACTTTTGGAAAGCAATGCTAAATACAATTTGCAAATTCCTTAAAACATTCCCACATGGTTTAGCTGGGGCCAGACAGGAACGGTACCATACGTGCCTATTCACATTTCATGACCCTCTTTCTCTTTTACTATCCCTGTTACTTACTTGCTTACCTATCTTTTTGGCCAGTACAACTGAAAATGTTTCCTCCCCTCTCATTCCAATTACATGGCCCTGAGGCAAACCATGCTTTATAACGGGAGGGGAGAAGAGAAGGGGGGAGACACTGATATTTACACTGTGCTTTCCATTACCCACTCTGAGCTCCCAAAAGTCCCTTTTGCTCCTGTTAGGTCATTGTCATCGTACTGCAAAAGCATGCCGTTGACTGAGAGGCTCCTCTTTGTCCAAATGTTTGTTATCTTTTTTGGGTAGGTGCAACACTGAGATGTGGCAAAGTCTCCCATGTCAAAAGAATGGCTACGTTTAGTTTTGCCCTCCAGAGGCAACATGAGGAAGCTGCGGAATTTGGACTCCGTCTGGCCCAGTAGTGGCTCTTTGTCCGAGTGGCGAGCCACCGTGGAAGTTCTGGAGTCTGTCATTTCCTCCTTTTTCTGACATTTCAGTTCCAGGGAGGCAAAAGCTCCCATTAGCCGGTCAATATTATGTTTTGACCGGGAAGGAGGCCTCCATTTGCTGGACAATGTGCCCTGTTCACTTTGGAGGCTGTAGTTGTCACAGTCACGGCTGTTTGCAGAGCTGGAGGAAGAGGAGATGCTGCTCCGTGCAGACTGACAGTTAAACTCCATAAGTTCATTTCTCACCACCACTTTCGGATTGACTTGGGGCAAGACTCCGTTCTGAACTGGTTGTGCTCCATTTGTCTGTGAGTAGACATTGCTGACATTAGACATCTTCCCCTGGGAATTGTTGCAGACCTTATAGCGGACCATGAGAATTACAATGAACACCAACAGAGTTGCAACAATGATGCCTCCAATGATCAGAATCATGGTCCCACCCAGGAACTGGCTGTGCATCGACTGGCACTGAGGATAGTCTTCTTTGGTGAAGAACTGGGCACATCCCACAATATTGGTGGCAGTAAGGGTTGTGGCCGTGTCATCCCACATTGCCAGGACGCAGAGGTCATAGCCTGTTCCAGAAACAAGGTTGGTTACAACAAAGGCCTTGTTTGTAGCTGGTATCATCCTTAAAAGAAAAAAAAAAGAAAAAGAAAAAGAAAAAAGAATAGGTTACTCTTGACACAAAGGTAAGAGAGAGCAGATAACTGTTAACTGTTAACTGTTCTGAGCACTGGCAGAGAGGAGCCTTAAAATTCAGAGCCATAAAATTGCAACAAGCATTCAAGCTTCCCAGTTCCTGCAGGTTCAACATCCCAGCATTCAGTAACGCCCAAGCTTTGAGGTCCAGCTCTCAACTGTGTAATAAAGGAAATGAGAAAATGCAGAGCAGACTAGACAGGGGATTCTTTTCCTCCTCACTTGCATCTCTCGTAATCTGAAATATATTCAAACCTGAACAAATAACTCAGAATAAAAACATACAAAGAGCAGTTCTTTCTGAGTATGTAAATGACCCTTGTGCTTGCTGAGTCTCAGCGTGGCAGCTGTCACATCACTTCACAGGTGCCTGAACGTTTACTGTCTAACATCATCACATTACTTACCTTGTGAAGACAAAGGTCTACGCTTAGTTTTCTCATTGACTGAGAATGCAAGGCAGGCAAACATTTCTCTCTTTTTCTCCACTCTGTCACCTACTTTCCCCATCCTCCTACTCCCCACTGTGGAAAATATCTCCTAAAAATGAAGCTACCATCATCATCTTTGCCAGAAACTTATCCCTGCAACCACCTTCCCCTGTGTGAGTGAAAAAGAGACACTAGCATTGGCAGTATGGGCTGTGGAATTGTGAGGAGAGGTAGGAAGATACAAGGTTGGAAATAAGAAGATTTCTTTAAAACAAAAAATTCTGCTCATGTATAATTGCATTTCCAAAAACCAAATAGCTAGGCCCAAGTTGTGCTCCAATTTGGGACATTTATGGACATCATTCTTTGCTGCCGCAAAAATTAAGCAGTCATTTGAACTCATGCAATATTAGAGCATGACTAGCATTCAAAACTAGCAGGTGGGAATGAACACGGTCTACCCCCATATCAGACTGTTGAAAATTGCACCAGTGGAACACAGCGGAGAATCCCAGATTTGGTGCCTGGTGGGTAGCCAAGAATAACACCAAAGAGATACCCCATGCATGTTTCTCATTACTGCCACATTACAGGCTTGAGTGAGAGAAAAAAAGCCAAAATTAAAACAGCCCATTATGACTTAGATCTCTGGGTCTTTTGCACCAGAAACAAGGGAGGCCCTCAGGCGCTTAGAACACACAGTGAGCTGGTGTGACTATTTGGGATGGTAAGGCCTGGGCACAGGAGCACAGCAGACTCCTTGTGGGAGTGCCAGGCTTCCTTAGCCTCCAATCATTGCCACAGCTAGAACAATCTGCAGCTCTGCAGAGAACCTTCTGTGCAGTGGGAGGGAACAGACCTGCACAGATAAACAGCAACGTCAAGGCACTGCAAAGATGATTTTTCTGATCATCTTTGCATTTATGCATTCACGTCACTTACTCAACCCTTCAGTCTGGCCACAGGTGAGGATGTGGCTCCTTTTTAAAAAGCAAACAAACACAGAAGAAAGAAATCTGTAAGGAAAAGAAAGATCAGTGAGAGACACTTGGAATATAAACATCATCTGGCAGGTTTACTCAATGTGTATTTAAGATTCTAGGCACATTTATCATCCTAATGGAGCTGTTTGACACAGATATAGATGAGCTATTCAGAATGAGCTGAGAGGTCATAAAGCAGACCTCATGAAACACTGCAGATAATGTTGTTAAAATTGTTTCCAAAAGTTGAAATATTTGGTCTCAAGCTATTTCTAATTATTCTGCTCTCCCTGTGGCTCTGTGAAAAAAAACCCACTGCCCGCAGCAGACTGTACTCTGTTGAATTGTTCAAGGAAGAATATATGCAAAAACTAAGGATGATATATGGAATAACAGAACACTATTGATTGTCAAACATTTTATTTTAAACTCTTGAATAGTTTCACCAATTGCTTCCAATCTCCTTCTGTAGTGCTATACTCCACTTTTCACCATCAGTACCAGCCCAAAGCTTAAAAAAATTCTGCCATGTGTTAAGTCATTCAGAAGTTATTTCACCATAAAACCTCATTACAAACAAGTTGCACTGTTAGCAGAATGAGTAGTCAGCCCTACAAATTGAGTCTTGGACTTGGGTCATAACTCTTGGAAAAACAGGACTGTAATACCCTCTGTTAGAGTGGTTCCTTTGGCTTTGCACTGATGAAACATAGAGGCAAGAGAGACCACTGTGTCTGAGCAAGCAGCAAACCCCTGGGTTTACACACTTTATAGCTTTGCACAGGTCTGGTCATCTCTGCATTTATGCTTGCTCGCTACTTACTTCAGCTGGCCTCAGGTGAGATGTGGCTCTTTTCAAACAGCAAACAGACATACAAAAATTGAAATACAGTTGTTCAGCCTCACACACTAGTGCCCAATTTCAGTGGACACTGATAGCCCAAGACATTTACAACTTGCTTTCTTCAAACACAATTACACACAACTTCCAAGGAAATGTAACTGCCTAGAATATTTCAAGGACTGGCAGGTAGTGAATCGTGGCAAGATAAGTAAAGCAAATCTATTTTTAAATGTACAGAAGTGAGGTCATAACTAGTCCTAAAGCATGGGCAGGTTAACTGTGTTGAAATGTACTTTAATAAAAACTTCATCTTAACCTTTAAAAGAAACTGAGTCATTTCTAAATTCAATCAATCCTGGAAGCTACAGCTGCGATAATGTTGGGACTTATAATAGGTTTCTAAAAGATCATAGTTGTAACATCAATTAAGGAAAAAGCAATCAACTCTCCATATACATCTAAAATGAAGAATTTTGGATGTTTCTGTAAATAAACTTTAAAAGTTCTTGTAAAATTTTCAAGTTATTCTGCTAAGGAACAGCTGAGCATAGGAATAAGTAACAATTTCAGGAGTACTTGGAGTTAAGTAATTAATTTCAGACTTAGTTTTCTATCTTACAAGGAAGGTGATCTTCTTTTCTTGAACTTGCCAAATTTTAAGGGTATTTTGGCACTCCTCCACGCTTCAGTCTACCCTCCCCAAACATACTGCCAGTCAGATATGATGGATGACATCTCCTAATGCTCCCCACATCTAAAATCAATGCAGACACATTTTCATTCTGGGATATTGATGACTCTTTCTTTGATTGTCCCCAACACAGGTAGCTGCAAAATGCCACTTCAATCTTTGCTTTGCTGCCTAAGAGGAGGTGTCTCTTCATGGCTCCTCCTGCATGCAGTGTCATTAATCATGGACCACCACTGTTGCCTAGTTCTCTCAGGTTTCTGATGTTTTACTTTTGGAGTCAGAGTTCTCACAGTCTTTCATGCAAACAATAAGCTATGTTTTCCTAACTGTAAGAAGGTTTACATACCTGCACTGTGACAAGGGTGCCCTGATGGGCATTTCTTGAAGCCAATGTGTTTGTAGAGGAAGTGACCTTGCTCACCCAATCCTTGTCCTGGTTAAGAAATCTTTAAATTTGGAAGTTAATAAACATAGGCCCTTTTTAGCCCTTCTGAAATCTCTCATGTACGTGTGTTCTCTCTCGTGTCCTAGAGAGACACACCATGCCCCGGCTCTGGGACTCAGTTGCTCAGAACTGCAGTAAAACTAAGAGGGACCAGTAAAACTGGGTTTAGGCAAAGATCTTGCGGGGCTTTTTTCAGTCCACTTACCAGCTAAACACAGAAAGTTGGTTTCAGATAGCAAGGATCTGGTGCATAAGAGGTCAAAAAGAGCTTCTGAAAGTTGTCAGCTTTTGAAACTCAGAAGATCCTGGTCCCTTGCTAGCCCTCAGATAGCAAACACATTTAACTGTTGAGGTATCTTGAAGCAACAAGCTTGATATTGTCTGCCTGCTCTTCAGGGCAGGCTGATCTTGCAGAGATACTTCTTTTCACAGAAGAGGAATAGAGATCTAAATGTGATACTAGCTTTTCTTCAGGAAAAGTGAAGTGAAAGTTGACAAACTGTGGGAGGAGTTCAACTAACAAAAGACTTGCTTACAGATTATAGATTATAAAAGATTTTAATGTATTTTAGTTTAAGGAATTCAGGAGAAGTGAGGACTGGGAAAGCAAAATACACAAATACATCAATGGGGAAAATGTACATTTAGTCCCAGCTAGGTCAAGACAAAATTTGAAAATCTTATGGAAATTTCACTGTCCAAACACATAAGACACTGTAATTTCTGCCTTCTTTATTTGCTTTATTCTCTTTGGAGTATGAGGAGCAGGCAAATCTCCACATTCCTGCCAAGTTTTTGTTTTCTGATTCTTAATTTGGCTTCTCAATCTTATCTGAAGGTCAAAATATCCCAAAGAAAACTATTCTTATATTAACAAGTTTCTGACCTCTCTAAAAACCCTGCCTCTATAAGGAATGAAATGAGGATTAAGGGTCTTATGAATGACCTTCTTATTTCCAAGAAAAAGCCCCCTACTCTCATGCTTTGGTACAATAGCTTTGTTTACTGGAAGAGGAGGAGACCTATGGCCAGGATTGGGGCATGGCATAAGTGTCTGAACTAGAACAGCAATAGACAGGTGCTCCTAGGAGAGTCAATGTGTGATGAAGAGCTGTGAAGCCAAGATGAAAGTTTGCAGGGCTTTTTCAAACAGTACATGGTCTTCAATCCATGGAGATTTGTGTCTCATTTTGTGAAAACACCAAAATGAGTCCATAAGACACTTTCTAAAAACAGCGAAGGAGAGTGCTAGAACACTTATTTGAAGTCAACCTTATTTTGTGTCATTGCTAAATGTCCTTGTTATGTCCTTGTGGACACAACCTACAGAAAGCAAGCAATTTTGTAATTATTCACTTCAGAGTGTGGTGATATTAAGGAAATTAGAAAATAAATTAGTTAGAAATGCAAGGGAAAAAGGTTTACTGCAGACTTCAGTAGTAATCCCAGATGTAAGTGAGCACTGAAGCTTGCAGAAAGTGAACTGCATTGAGAATTTAGGATAACTGAGTTTTATTCTTCCTTTATCAGCTACATTGATATCAGGCTCCACTTTATCAGTAACTCTCAGTTCCTAAGAAATCATTTTGCTGTACTGTAACTCTCCTCATTTATAAAATGGGGATAATGCCAGCAATCATCTTTCAAAAGAGGCCTGTATTGTATTGGAGGAAATTAGCAGATATTGTGATTATACTGTAATATACAAATGGTTCTTTTCTTCTATGTAGCACTGGGGATTAGCAGGACTGAACTGCTGGTTAATACTGTGGTTATGCAAAACAGACAAATTAGACAAAACCCAGATTAGGTTAATTGGCTAGGCAATTCTGTTCCTTTTCTGCATCAAAGGAAGGATATGATAACATCTAGCTTTAGCCCCAAACTGCTTTAATCACATAACTTGCAGGAACCTGTCAAGGCAATTCCTTTGGAAAGGTACTTGTGATTGCCAAGACTCAATTTTATATTAACATGCTAGACTATGTTGCTTTTCTCACAGTCCTTTTTATTTTTTTTTTTTTTTTTTATTACTCAGGACTATATACTATCTGTGCACAATTTTTGATTTATTATTTGGGTCTGTATACTACTTGTATACAGTTTCTCCATTTGAAATAAATGCCAGGAGTTCAAAATAGAGTCATGCTAATTAATTAAATGCTGTATCAGAAAAGGGAGAAGAAAAAAAAAGGTAAAAAAAATGCTTAATTCCTAGGATGTGAATTTTGTAGTTGTTGTAGACTATACACTAATTGTGGAGCAACTGCTGACTGGTGGTGTCATTATGCACTATGATTTGCAATGAGGAAGGGAAAAGAAAGAAAGAGAGGTGCCAGGGTGAAATACCGATTATTTTGTAAAATTATATTCTATTTAGTTAGCTCACTAACTTTTCTGTATAGTAATGCCTTACTGTGAAAATATCAGTCTCACTGTACACTCCTAAATTTCCTCTTATATTAAGTTGCTTTCACTTAAGTGCAAAACATTACTCTCAGAACTAGAAATCAATCCAGAAAAGTTAAACTCTGGAATCTGAACAATTTTCATTTTTCAGGGAAAATCGTGTGCCAATATTGACCCTGTATTTCATTAATAAGTTAGTTCCTTGTTTTAAGATACTTGTTTTTTTTTTGTTCTTCAGCCCAGTTTCATATGTTTTTCTGGAAAAAAAGAATTCCAGGTAATCTGCCACTGAGTATTGTAGAAGGGTCTAATAGAGTCCTACATTTCAGGTGGAGTGTCCACCTTCAACCCTGGTAGGATTAAAGTAGGATGGTAGAGAAAGAGGAGAGGAAAACTATCAGTGTGAGATAGAAAATATCAGCATACCCGAGTAAGACTGACTAAAAATCTTGTAAAAACAGGTGAAGAACTTTCAGCAAAGCCAAGACAATTGTAAAGATAGTGAAGTGGATCTAGGCAGTGGGAAAAGCTCTGGTAGTGGATAGTGATTAAGAGCTCTGGAGAAAGGGGCAGAAAAAGATCAGAGGAAGACTAGAAAGATCTAAATTGAAGTGAAAATGTCACACATGATGTATTGCCTGGGAGCAAGATCATGCAATTGACAAATTTGGGCTGCACACTTAGCATTCTTCTTGGCTGCCAACCTTTGTGATTTGCTTGAAAGTTTTATGGTATATACTGGTGTAATTTTTTCCTGTATTTTTATCCTGGAAAGCCCCAGTTTCTGTAGTGATGAAATGGAAATAAAATCTAAAAAATGATTACAAATTAAGTAAGCTAACAATGGAGATTAATTTCTGACTCTTCAGTTTTCAAAAGAATTCTTTGAATATGTGTATTCAGATCATGTTAAAGCCTCAGGAATTAGAAAAAAAAAAAAAAAGCCACTTAAAAATACCAAGTATATTTGGTGTGAGATCTCTCTTTTGGCATCTGATCCATGATTTTTTAATTTAGAATCTGTGAAGGACAGAGATGTATTGTGACCTGCAACTTGAAAATATGACAGTTGTATTTCTGCTGTTCTGGGAAAAGAGATATTTGTTAGTATTAACAACAGGTTAATACTTCTTCTGTCAGTCATGCCAACATAAGGAAATGTCAGATAATACCGGGAGGTAGCCAGACTTGTTCAGTAAACCCTAAATCAACCCAGCATGAATAATTTCCTACATTTTTATTTTATTAGTTTTGGGGGGGTTTATGATATGTGATCATAATTTTGCCTTCAGATGGAACATTTATTATTAAACACAAATCCCTTCTTGCTTTTCTAGAACTTGTGTTCTCATCGCTCACCCATCCAGCTGCCCTTCAGAGAGTCTTTCTTGTCAAATAAAACATATAGTACATATAATTTCATTATTATTTTCTAACTTGCTTAGGTTCTTTTCTGCTTTTTTGGAAAAGTAGGGTTGGAGGTGGGGAAGAGAAGGCAGAGACAAAAACAATTGATATACCTGTCTGAAGATGGTGAGCCAGAGAGATACTGATAATGAATATATGCCTTGTGTTACAAAGTAAAGTAAAAAAACCAAAACATCCCAAACTTTAAGCTATTGGCTCAGAGAATATAAAATGTTTTGATAGGCTGCTGAATAATGTCCCCTGGGCGTACTTTGAAGTAATTTAGCAAGTGACTGAGGAAAGTGTAGGCTTGTAGGGGACATTACTTGACAAAGCTGAGAAAGGAGAACTATGGTACAAGGTATTCTGCTCCCCTCTATTGCCATTGCTCTAGTGGAAAACCCTCTTCTCTTTATAATTCTCAAAAAGATTCTTGCAAACCACAAGGATCTGCAGTTGGGCATAAAGGGTGAAGCACTTGGATGAATGAAGATCACCAGAACCATCTTCTGATGATTTTAATCAGTCAAGGTTCTCACTTCATCTGTCCAGGTGCAAGCTACTGCTCTGGGACAACCTCATTTTGGTTCATGTTGGTTTGACAACACAAAATTAGACTTTCAGGCTCCCTGATCTGTGCTGTAATTTCTTTCATGTGGACATGACAGCAGCAGACATTTAGTGCCCTGAGCTTTCAATTTTATCTTTGGAGGGAAAGCAGGTACACTCTAGGAAGCCTTGTGTGTACTAAAGATTAATCCAGTTACACTCAAGCTATTCAGCGACACACAGAACACCTTTCACCTCATTATACTAACTGCCTCAGAAAAAAAATTCCTCACACTAATTCAAATCCAACTAAAACATATTTAAGCTCATTAGCAGAGTAATTGAAAGCCCACACAATATTTCTGTTAGTAAATGTGAAGCTGAAGTATTTATGGAAACAATGCCGAGCCACACTAATGAATTCACTCTGTATCTACATGTAAATTCAGAATTAGAAAGCTATCATAACTCACAGCAACATTTCAAAGAACCAGCCAGTATATTTCAAATTACTCAACAGTATGTAAAGTCAGCAACTGGCAGTGGCAGCAGCACATTATAACCACCCTGTTTCTAAAGATGGGAAGAGGTAAAACTTTTCCATGAAAGGGGTGTTTGAGTCATTAAGCAGAGTTTGGGATCTGGGACACACTTTTCCCAGTTTTTTTATAGACAAATGGCTCATACACTTGGCTGAAGGGTCATGGTTTTTCTCTCTGACTCAAGTAATTCTGAATTCTTTTTGAGGTGTTGGACAGTTACATCAGAAAAGGTCATCCTACCATGCCAGCAGAGGTCACCAGAAGGGAGCAACATTAGAAGTAATGAGCACATTTTGGAACTTAAATGAAATTAATTTGAAGAAGGGAATTCGCTATTTTCCTGGCAGAACACAGCTGTCAGATTCAGCTATATACTGTCCTTTCTTGAGATTTACAAGTGGGGTTTTCCACTTATTTCCAGGCAGTGAAATCTGTGCAAATTATAATGATGGGATCCTATAGTGGTTAACAGATGTCCACCTCCTTTTTCTGTAAGAGCTCGTTTGAGCTGAGATGAAGGGGATCCTCAGTGATACTAGCAATTTTCTTAATGCTTGCAACTCAGAGCATTTATGCTAGGTTGAAATTCGCATGTCCTACAGAGACTTGGTGTCATACCACACAGGATAATTTTATGTCCAGAAGGTCATGCTGGGAGGACAGAAACTCCAGGCCCTGCTTGAAGTTATGGAGTTTTTTTGCCTGTATTTTGTAACTGGCTGGCCAAAGCAAACTCCAACATGCTGTTTCAAATTCTTCTGTCAAAAAAATCTTTGTGCACTGGAAAGAGAAGTGTGGAGTCAGCTAACAGCTGACAAGACTATTCTTATTCTTCCAACCATAAGAAAGAATCTTGAAATGAACTGAACTGAACTGACTGAAATGAAATGAAATGGGTATCACTACCCATAGAAACTGTGTATACTTTAATATATCAGTTTGTACAGAAGAGTGTCCCAGCATCAGTTTAAAACACAATTTATGCATTATTAAAAAGCTTAAACAAGTATCATTCAAGTGTTCCCTCATCTCAGTGACTGAAATTGTGGATAGTCTCAAGAGATAAGGAATGGTTATCTACCAGAATCTCAAGCATCTCTCTTGTCACAAAGGTTAAAATAATAGTTCAATTCCCAGGGGAGAGAAAGGAAGAACTGCATTTACCAATTCTTGAAAAATGAGGTAAAGAAATATCTATCAACTCACCAAAGACACAGTCATAGTTTATGTACGTTTAGAGAACCTCTCTGGCAAACCCTCTACTCAATTAACAAACTGGAAATACCTTTTACTATGTAAAAGGAATACAGAAGAATTGCTTGCTTCTTGTAAACTGCGGAAACTTTTTGAAAAAACATATAAGCAAAGTAATCATCAAGCTTCTAGATTCTGAGATAGAAGAGCAAGAAGACCTTTTGGAACAAAAATTTCTACGAAACATGTGCAAGGCAAAGAAAACCAGAATGATTCAAGGTGACTTTTGCAATAACATTAGGGAAAAAAATTGTTTTCTCATACGCAGAATGAGAAAAAGGGATGCAAAAATCCCTAGTGGTCAAAAATATGGTCTCCTAAGGGGGGAAAAACAGCAGGGAAAAAAAAAAAAAAAAAGAAAAAAAGGAACATAGATACGTAATGAAGACATTTCCTAAAGCAGAAGTTTGACATTTTGCCACTTTCTGGGTATTGCATATAAAACAAAGGAAAAGGAAGGCTAGAAGGACTGGATAGGCTAGAAAGATGTGGAGATGAATTCTGAAATGCTCTATAAAAGGATAAAACACAGTTATATCCTTTCAGTTTGTGATACCAAAATTAGACAAAGCATTGCTCACTAAACAGAGACAGCCTGCTTCTTTCAAAGCTGAGCCTGGACTGAAAGTGTACTGTGTGAAGAGTGACAAATCCATTACTGAAAAGGAAAGAAAAACCCATCCAGCAAGAAAACAAGCTTTAGTTTATAATGACTCCAAGAGAAAGAAAAAGAGGTCAGTTACAGTTTCCAATAGAAGCAAGATTTTATTGTCTAGAAGTATGTTTTGTCATTTAGCAATATTTTTTCTCTGATGAATGATCTTAGACACGTGCCACGGGTTTCTGGTACATGAACAAGATTTAGTAAAAAGTAGTCTACTATTTATTTACATGTTACAAACTCTCCACAATTAGGAGTCTAAAAGCAGACTACTGGCAGCCTTGTAAGTCTCTGCAGTCCAGAATCCAGGCTATGCATCCCATTAGTGAACTCATTGGAAAGAGGAAAGTTTGAGCAGTGTTTATTGGATTTTGGTCTCTTCCAGCTACCAGCTATATACTTTCCAAATATATATTTGGCCATCCTCAAATTAGTTTTCTCTCACAGAAAATATACTGAAGAGTTGTAAGTAGCAGAAAAAGGAAAGAAACCCTACTCTTTAACAAAGTTGCATATTAAATGAGTTTACAGATATATGTCTGCTCAAATTTGGTATCTCCCTTTTATTTCAGAGAACCCCAATTGTTCTCTTTAGGTTTGATGGTGTAACACTAAGAGGAGAGAATTTCTTCTTATGTTTCAGCTTCACCAATTGAATAAACTTTTACCTGGCTGTGGAGATTTATTCACTTATGGCTTAAATTACAGAGTTTTGCTGAATAGGGTTTTAAGATGAAATGGACTCAGACAGCAAGCAGGTGACCAACAAGTTAATTAATTTGCACTGAAAACCCCAAGTACGATAGATGGTAGGCATGGCATCAAGTCTGTTGATACAGCTACATCCAGAGCTTCTAGATTTATTATTCCTTTACCATGATTAATTGCTAGTCATCATTCCTGGAGCCTTTTGCAGGCATGGATATTTCATTGTTCACCAGGAGAACAAAAGCTTTTACTTGTTATAGGCATCCATATGAAGACATTACAGACAATGAAAAGCAGTTTATGGATAATTTTACTGAAAAACTGCATAAATTCTGTGGAATAACGTGAGAGTGCTCTGTACTGTTAAAAGGGAAGTGAAAGAATGGATTTTTCTTTATCTTTGCTTTTGAAGAGTAATGAAGGAAGAGACTGACAGATTTCTCTGCTTTGGAGAGCTTCAAGGGTAAAGCCTGAAAAACTCAAAATTCTTCACTCTGTAAAATCTTCTCTGAGCTTTCCTGTTGTAACTCCAGATAGCTTAAAAATGTAGAACATGCAAAAATTACCCTGAGAGCTAAAAAAAGGATGTGGAATAAAATGCAAATCAAATGCACAATGGTACTAAATGCACAACATTTGCCTTTTTGAAGAATACAGTCACCCCTACTATCAGACAAAGGAATAATGTCCTCATCCTGTTGAAATGAGCAGTAGTAGAAATTTGCCAAGTGTTCGTTGATATTTAGAAACAAAAAGGTTGAGCTGAACATTGATTCATTACACCAAGCAGCATCAAAACCTTAGTGTGATCCCTTCACGAAGACTAAGAAGTCAAAAGTCATACTCATTCCTAGAAAAGGAGTACAATAAACATTGAAAAAATCACTACATAGAAATATAAGATTTCAGGCTTCTTTGGTGAGCACAGCCAGCACTGCATTCTAGGGTATATTAGTTATATGGCTCAGTTTTCCCATACACGTATTTGTCATGATTTTTTTCAGTATATTAATATTATCAGTATACTAATCAACTTGACTCAATTTTTGTTTTGTTTACCCAATGTAAACTTAAAAGAGGAAATTTAAGTGTGGTCCTCCATAACCACTACATGGGTTGGGAGATTTCTTAGATCTACAATGATGAAAGAACAAAATATGTCGCACTCATGAAAGCATTTTCCCTTCCTTTCTCAATAAATGGTTGTGTTAGAAGTACCAGAGTGCAGCTCAGAGTGTATGAACATGGGAATAAGGAACTTCTACTCCCTTATTGAGTAGTGCAAAGTTGTGCTTCATTAGCAGAACGGCTGATTTTGGCTTGTCTGCCGTGGACTGGGTTAGAGGGAGTCCTAAACTTGCCTCTGTACCACTTGATACACAGATGCTGGGCTCTGAGTTCACCTCTCTGAATGTTATTTCAATCCCCTTCCGAGGTCACACCAAGACAGTGCCAATCCCATGACATGTGGAATTAGGATAAGCAGAACCATCAGTCTGTGGCAGGACTCCAGCAAGGCACAGTGTCTGTCTCTAGCATGAAGAGAGAATAAGGGCCAGTCGAGCACCTTGACTGATGAGATGGCTTTTCCTACTTTCTTGCTGGGGAAGTCAACCAATTTTGTAGAGAAAAGGTTTTAAAGGGTTTTTTTAGAAGTTTAATTTCCTTCCTTATCTCTGTCTCACCAAAACAAAAGAAGGATGGTCACCAGTAGAAGAAATGAAGCTGCAAACCTACTGAACAGCAACTGACTGTACAAGATGGGAGAATGTAGCCTGTACCCGACTACGTGTTAAAGGAACTCCCACATTTCCCTCATAAAAGCAGTAAAAGAAAAAAAGTGGGTATGGTCTAGTAAGAACTGTCCTTGGTTCTGAAAATCTGCTCGAGAGCTGCGTTTGTTTCCACAGTTGCTGGAAAGATCTCAAACAGAACACAGTCCTGCTTCATCTCTTGTACCTCTCTCAGGAGATAGTAGAGATGTGAAAAATCTTGTGTCCAAGCAACTCAAGGGCTTTTCATTCACTTTGAGATTGCTTTCAAGCCTGACACTTAGGGTGTAATCATTTCCCAGCCACGTGCACTCCGTCTTTGCAGGTGTGTATTTGTACCATCCCCCCAACATTCGGTGTGAATATTTTATTGAGAAATATTTGCCTTACTGTGACAGTGCCAAAAATCATTGCTTGGTGGTTGGAAAGGGCTGCATTCAGGGAGGAAGTGGAGATAAATGTGGCACTGCAGAAAACTTCCATGAGCTACTGGCTTTTACATAACTCTTAGGATTTACTATCTAATGTGCCTCATAGGCAGACTAAAATTAACTTACCTCAGACAACAGAAACTCCAGACAGAGGCAAATGATTCCGCACAATATGTGCATATCTCTCTTTCACAATAGCCTGACTATAAGCTACAAGTCCAAAATTAGTCTGGTCCTAAATTCATGTGGCTATGCACCTAATGAAGATAAAATTCTGACTCATAGTGATTAAATTTCAATGAAATATTGAAGAATGCTTAATTGGTTTCAATACTTCAGCAGTAGAAAAGAATTTATTCTGTCATGACTAAAATTCATAACCATGTTTCAGAAGGTGAATAGGTCTTTAATGACCGTGCTGGCAACATTTTGCACTGCCATAGAAAAGGTGAATGAACCAAAAACTTTCTATAAACACCTGTGCAATTTCTCACTCCATAGTGTAAATATATTGTAGCCTCCCACAGATTTCATTTGGGCCTTTTTTCCTCATGTGCACTCTGGGTTTGTTGGCAGACACTGACCTCTTTATTCTCTAAAGTGTCCCAGAACTTTCATAGTCATATTTCTGATGCCACTGCTATGTGGATTTTTTTTTTTTTTTTTACCTTGCTATGGAATGAATCACTCCACCCTCCCTCCAGCACGAAGACAAATGTGATTTCTGCTCCTGAACATATGGTGGAGCCTAAAAAAAGGGTTATCTTGTAGGAGTGTATCTGTATGCATCACTTATCACACCGTCCCCAATGGAGAATTTAAGAGATGATAGCTTCTCTTTTTCTTTCTCAAACTGCTCATGTTCAGTTTTTTTCTGTCTACTGGTTTCCAACATGCTCATGATTCCTCGAGAGAGGAAAGCCCACTCCCAGTACAACTGGCCTTTTACATATTGCTCAGCAAACTTGGATTTGTTCTACTTTCATGGACAAGTTTTATAAGGTTCATAAGCAAACGTACAGAAGTTTTCCTCCTTTCTGTGCTCGTAATTTCTGTGTGACATTATAGAACAGGTTTTTTCTCTGAAGAGAGTAACCTGTAATCATATGAAGAGAGAGATTTTCAAAGTTACAAATTTCTACTCTGCTCTCAGTTTGAAAGAGAAGGTGTTAGCATAAATCACAAAGCAGTCTTCTCATATCACAAAGTCTATCTTCCTCATGAAGCTGTGGACATCTTCAGAGTGACCCATGAGATGACAGCAAAGGGTAATTTTTCTGTGAACATTCTCTAGTGTCAGGCAAATACTTTGAGGACTTCAGAATGTTTTAACCATTATTAAAAAGTATTTAACTAGAATAATTTCTATAACTCAAGAGACAGATACCCTGAGTTGAAGGAACACCTGGCTCCATTTTTGCTTATAAGACAATCCTATAAAGGTAGAGATGGCTCCTCCAATTGTTCTGTGCATTGGCTAGAATAGATTTAAAGCTTGTTAGAGAAATGGCTGCAGTAGCTGCCCACACAAAAGTTTACTAAGGCATGAAAAAAGCAGACTTAGCTAGGAAAACTGAATGAAATGCAATCCCCTTACCTAAGCAGAAGTTACACTCTTGATGCCAGGTATGTACACTTCTAAGGATGGGAGGGAGAAAATTTTGCCATGGATGCAGGATAAAGGTGAATTTTAAGTATATGAGTCAATATGACCATAAAAACAAATACAGAAAAAATGCAAAGGCATCAGCATTCTCATCTTGATTTAAATCAGAGTAGAGTCATGGGTGTGTGCACAGGGGTCCTAGTGAGCTGTCTGGTACTGCGACTTCTCACCCAGCCACAAGAACACTCTGTTAACAATTCCTTCAGTAAGGACCAGCAAGCACTTTCAGGCTGAGCTTTTGCTCACTAAACTTGGCCTAATCTTTACCACTGCACTGAGCCTGTGATTATTTCTTAAAAAAAATTTGCTCTTGCAATCTCTCACCTGCAACCCTGCTGGCTTTGCTGTGCTTGAGGCCTTCTCACAGACATGCCAAAAACAGCAGGAGAAGCAGCAAAGAGGGAAACACTGATAAATGGCTGCAGGGACCACTGACCATCCCAGGCAGCATTATGCCCCAAAAGACACATCTGGACCAAACCTCTTACGCAATGACTCACAGCACAGAAGGCAGCCTGAAAGTCAGAGAGGTGTGTCTGCAGTGCTCAAAATATCCTTGGATGCAAAAATCCAAGGGACTGGTTAGAGAATAACATTCATACAGTGAAGCAAGAAAGAAGCATATATTTTTGTATTTTTCCATCTCAGCTGCAGCCCAATGCAACGTGTCATGATATCATCTTAATGTACTCAAGTACAAGTTTTTTCAAGCTGTATCTTGCTGAGATAAAATCAATTCATGAGATTCCGGTGGAACAGGCTAGGAGGCACTTTATGGTTCATAGTTTAATAGCTTACCCAGGGAATAAACAAGGATAGAGAGAGACTTTGATCCTGCCATATGCTTTCTGCACCTGTGGACATTGATTAAGGTTTGACAGGGTCTTTCCTACCAGACTTCTAGACAACCAGAAGTCTCTGAAATGGTCACTACCTGTTGTTTCCATCAGCCTTACTTTCAGTAATGTTCAGGGAGGGCTGGTGCTTGGAGACAAGTACTGGCTGAAAGCTTGACAGCCCTGTCATGTCAGTTATAAAGGCTCTGCTTAGATCTCAAGGAAGAGGAAGCCATGTAATACCTTTTTTTGTTACAGCCTAAGATCCATACAACTGCTATGACATGACTGCCAGTTAAAGTAATGAGTATTCACTCACAAAAGGTAAGGCAATTGAAACCTTAATGCATACAATTG
This sequence comes from Lanius collurio, assembly GCA_020086605.1. Classification (NCBI taxonomy): domain Eukaryota; kingdom Metazoa; phylum Chordata; class Aves; order Passeriformes; family Laniidae; genus Lanius; species Lanius collurio. The sequence goes on from JACBWW010000002.1 coordinate 31,655,536, forward strand.
TAGCATTAGCTTACAGAGAGATGTTCAGTTTTATTGAACCTGCTGTCTTCACCAGAAGACTTTGATTGACAGTTTGACTGCTTTTACATTCTTGCCTTTGCAGGGGGTGGTTCCCGGATTTAAAAAGCAGTATGGGTAGTCATGATCATCTAGTCTGACCTTCTGTTCAGCAGTCCAGCACAGGCTGAGGACTTTATCCAGTGATCTTTCCACAGATCCACAGCACTGTGGTTTACTGGACATGGGGACTTTAAGATTTCTCAGGGGATGAAAAGTTGCTAACTCCACCTCTGTCTACTGGTTCATACCACAAGGTCAAAATGTCACAGCTCATTTCCACTTTGAATGGATAGGTCCTCACTTCAGCCTGAGAAAGATAAAGAGTGGTTTACGCATCTGCACACAAAGAAAAAAAACAACAAGCAAAGAACAGACTTTGAGGCAGAATGGAGACATAGTCTATTTAAAGCTGTTGTGAATTATTAAAGTTCTAAATTTTGCTTTTGGAGGAGTCAAAGGACGGTATGAACTTCTATACTTGTGGAGAGGAAGCAAGGTGTTGTGGAGATTTGGAATATAAAAAATAATCTCATGGGCGGATGGTCTGTTTGACTGGCTAAATAGTCAGTAGCTTTTTATAAAATAATTTTTATAAAATGATTGAAGGACAGTCTTGACAGAGCCCAGGTCACAGACAAGGTCATGATAAACATGAAGTATCAACAGTTTAATTATGGTAAAACATCTAGGATAACTGGTTGAAATTGAAGGGGACACAAAGAAAACATGGAAAATGAAAACCATGTTATTCCATGCAAAAAGGGTATTTAAATCCAGTTCTAGAGTATTGAAAAATAAGCTGTTTTTTCGTATTCAGTCACTTCCACTTGAAGCATGCCTGTGACTGTGAGTTACTTCTCTGTGTTATCACTATTAAAAGTATAAATAGAAAAAGTTCCCAAACATTTAGCAGCTGTTTCTGAAGGTCACAGGACCACATGAACACAGAAGAATGTAAAACCAGTACCTTTTCAGCTTAGCATGTTAGTTTTCTGCAGTACTACTCAGTTCTAAAGTGATTCTACTATCACACATGTCGGGGAAGCCAGCATCATTCAGCCCCAGGGTTTTGTGCAGCAGGTCTTCAATGCTTTCATGACAAGCCATTTTCAAAACTTTTGTTGTGTAGTTGAAACAAAGGTGACTTTAGCCTTTGCTTTTCTACTTTTAAGGTCAGCAGCAGCTCTCTGATCTACTGACAATGGCACATGATGCCCAGGGAAGATATCCCATTGCTACCAACAATTAATAGTTGCATTGCACCAACCCCCTCAGGATCACAGCTACTCAAAGCCTGAGAATTTGAGAATGATGGAACATCCTGGGTACAGATAACTCATAAATCCTTCCAAGCCAACAAAAATCACCAGCTTTCTAGGAGTTTCTTCACAAGTCAGGGTATCATTTTCAGATTAACGCGTGCATGTAACAAGAGTGAGGAAAGCAGACCTCTGATAGGAGATACCAGAGAAGCAGTTTAAGAGTGATTATTGTCACTTTTTAAACACTGTGTTTCATCTATGAATATTCATCCATCTGTTGTTCACTTTGCAGAAAGAAAACCTCAGAGAGACAATCATTCATTGTCCACTCTATCTGCATCTGTGGCTGACATTTCATTTGCAGCTGTGCTGGGAAGTGCATTCTGAAGCACACGACTTATCCCAAAAACAGCAGTATAATAACATCACGAACCGCTTCCAAAAGGGCTGCCTGTGGGAGTAGTGTATCAGTCACGTCATTTGGAGATCTAGCTGCCGATTCTGGCCACCAAAAGCTTTTATTTCTGGAAGCTCTGTAGAAAAAAAAATTTCATGCACCAAAAAGAGCTGGACTATGTTTAGGCTAGTGGATTGTCTAGAAATGGCTCAGCCACTTAAGCTCCACCATCCTGGCTGCTCAGAGCTCCAAATCACTATGAAGACACAGAGTCTGCCTTCATCCTGGCAAGATGAGGGGCCAGCCCTGTGGTGAGTCCATCTCTAGGGTCTGCCTGAGATGTGGCCCCTAGAAATGTGAGAGCAGCTCTCACCCCACTCCAGCTGGGTGTGGGAGCTGGCAGGAGGAGGAAAGGCAATCCTCCTTCAACCTTCCTTGAGCTGCCCCTACAGACATTGTCTGAGCTAAATACTGGAACCTGGGGATACAGAAACCTCTCCAGGGGAGCCAGGCAGTCTGTTTGTGTAGGCTGACAACTACAGTCAACTTTTTTGTAAACAAAACAGAAGGCATGTGAAATTGCCAAAACGCTAACACTCTGCTACGCACTGTAATTTTCATCTGCGAAGTTTAACAGAGCTTTTCTGGATCCATAACAGAAAAGTCTCTCAGAAGCTGCAGTTTATTAAATTGAAAGTCAAAATGAAGTAGTTTTGTTTGCATCTTTTGTTTTTAATCAGAGTATTCATAGGTTCAGCAAATAAAGTTAGCCTGTTCAGATATCCATTTTCAAAAACAGAACTTAGGAAGTTTGGTTTTCAGTGAAAATCTTAAAAATATCAATGTAATAGAATATTATTTCCTACATATTTTTCATATGCCTTCTATAATTTCACTTTTCATTTTGGGGGAAATAGATCTACAAATTTCTGAGTTGTTCTATCTATAGATATTTATAACTAACAATGGCCCAATCAAGAAAACCTTGAATATTTCATTGAATAGTCAGTCTCTGCAAAGTTTTGGTGCCTATCCAGATCTGATTGAGCAGCCGTTAAATTTCTGTATCTTCTGAGGATGAAAAATAGTACTGAAACCCACAGAAAAGTCTGTTCTGCTTCCATTCCTGGACTGCTCTACAGCAAAAGAAAGCACCTCATTTTACCTCTGTGGTAGAGTAGGGAATATAGTGGATTTTTAGGGAACTATGTGTGTTAACCCATCCTTGGAAGTATCATTGAATTTCTGATCTCTGAGTCTTCAGCGAAGATTGGTCCACTTGAGATTATCTAGGTGTAGTTACCATCATGTTTGTGATAGACACATGTGCAAGGAGCATCCTGTATTATCTCATGAAACTCTGTCCTGAGTACATATTCATCTATCTGTGCTCAGCAAAATAATGGTTATCAAAAGAGGTATCTAAAAATAGTGGGGCAAGAAGAAAGAGCAGAAGGATAAGCAGGCAGTCAAATCATAAAACAGAGGCTCAAATGATTTATCTAGCAGAAACATTTAAAGAAAAAATCTACGACAGAAAAGTCAACAGTCATAGATCTCATAGTTCACTAGTTAGCAAAAAGTCTCACAAACCCTCAAGTTTAATAATTCCAAATAGAAAATAAAAGCAAAGAAATTTTGGTGTGGCCATAAATTAAATCACAAGTGGGAAAAAGAGGATCTAGTCCTGACAAGAGGTCTGTTGTGACTTAACTGTACTAAGCTCTTGATTTGTAGAAAAATCCAGAGGGAAGCAAAATGAAAAGAAGGAACACACTAATCAAAGTTATGTGCAATTCTTATTTGGAAATGGATAGGGGAAGTAAAGTTAAAAAAGATTTTTTCCCCCAAATTTATCCCTCTGCCTTCATGTACCTTTCTGTGTTCATGTCACAGATGTTATCTTCCACCTTCTTTTCTCTGCCTTTAGCTAAATGTTACAAAGATCTCTGCCTTTTTGAACTGTCATTAAACCAAGGTGTAAGAGACAGCACTGCAGATAAACAGCATTGCGTGTCACCTGCTGAGCTGTGCTGCCACTGCCAGCAAAAACACAAAACACACTCAAAATTGGGCAAAGCATCTGAAAATGTATAGGGGGGCTTTTTTGTTTCACCTGTAGCAGAGAGGATGCAGTTGGGATGGGACAAGTGTGGTATCTATTGCTACTGTCAGAGAAAGGCTGACAAATGTGATGACTCCCAGGACAGGAACTTCAGCTGGAGGCTTTTAGATCCTGCAGCTGTGACTGTGAGGCAGAGCTGCTTGGTTTGTGTCTGGCAGATAGACTCATTACCTGTGCCAAACAATCCTCTCCCTGAAGGAACTTGTGTAAAGTATTTTGCATTAGTTGGATGTCTTCTGGACCACGTGTTCAAAGCTCCTACAGGCTTTGTACATTGGATACTAGTAAACCCATGGTACACTTTGACTCTAAAAATGATTGTATATTTCAAATTAAATGTAATTTTAGTGTTAAAATAGAGGTTTCTGTTAGATCCATTTTTTTCTTGCCTCTTGTAAGACAAATTAAAATGAAAACTATAACTGAGGGGATCCACAAGGTTCTTCCTCTCCCTGGCATCTGTGAGTGGTGCTCTTCTCCCAGCCTTTGCTCTTTCCCTCCACCATGTCCTCTGCTCCTTTCCCACTCATCCATGAGCTGCTGCCTCTTCTCCCTGTACACTTCAACCATTCCTTTGCCACTGAAGGAGCTGAAAGCATGGACAGTATGGGCTTGAAGGAAGAACTCCATGGTAAGGGGGGAAAGAGCAAAGAGAATGTGATAAATGTAGGGAGCCTTACATCCAGGAGAAGAGTAAAACCTCAAGGGGCATGATGTATGGTGGAGATGGGACTGTCGTTCTGAAAGCTGTAACATCCACAAAGAGATTGATAGCAGCACTTCCACATTTCCATATGAAATACTTCTTCTTCTTTTTTTCCCATAAGCAAACAGAACAACTGTTATGGAGAATTTTCAGTCTGATTCTTGACAGAAACAGATGTTGCAATATTGGAATTTCCCATGGGAGAGATATTCCTGTGTTTGTTCCATTTTAAACAGGGCTAGAAAATAAAACTAAGTTGGTACAGGGTTTGTTTCTTCATAGCCATTCCAGAGGCAGGTGTTTGGAGGATGTGCTAGACAGATGTTGCACACTGCTGCAATGACTGTAAGATCAATTACTGTTGATCTGGATATTTTTAATCAGTTTTTAAATCTGATCCTGGTTCGATGTCAAGAACAGTAAATTACATTGTGGTTCTGTCCCATTATATGACAGATTAAGGTTTGTTTTGGCTAAACTGGGGTACCAGCCTCAAAATTTCCTCAAGATAACATCTTTTGTTTGGGAAATAGTAAATGTGATCTGATTTGAAAAACAGCTTGCAGCACTTTTGAGTACATGCCTCCCTGTCATCAGCAAGCTTAACTGAGGTTAAGCAGAGGGGAGGAAAATGGCAGGATCCAGGAAAACACTTGTAGATCATGTCCTCAGGGACTTTAAGTAGGAAGAAGGACTCTTGTAAGCTTAGGTGGCTTTTCTTGGACTCCCTTTACTACCTTAAAACTGCTGAAAATTTCTGGACTGAATAAAGTGGGTAGAAAACAGGTTTTAACCTGGTGCAGATATACACAGTTTCACTAACTGATGGGCATGAAGCCCAGCAAGCAGGTTAACCCAACCTTAACCAGGAAGGTACAGGGACCACCAAACTGTCAAGATCTAGGTCACAAGGGAAGCTGTTAAGGAACAAAGAAATAAAAGGATTGACTCTGAAAAATACTCCAGCTGTGGCATATTTGGCTAATTAAACCACAGCCAATACAATTATTTGTCATGAAAGAGCTCAAATATGGAAAAAAAAAAGAGGAAAGGTGAATGTAAAAACAATATTATATTTTAGTGAGAAAAAAACCCACCTCCCAAAAAACCAAACAGCTAAAACCTCATGTGCTTTCACTAGGCAGAGTTTGTACAGCACAAGGTCGCCACCCCACACCAACCTGGTGTTGTACAAAGGTGCAGTACTGTGCCCTGAAATGGGACTGCTGCAGTCCCTCAGGCTTTAGTTAATACTCTTCACAAGTGGGAACCCTGCTCTTTCCCCTTGCAGAGTTCTTCACCTCACAGAAGTTGCTAGTGTCCCCAGAGAAACAAAACTACGATTTAAACTACTAACCACATGTATTGCCTTGTGCCCTCAATGGGGGTCATCATCCTAAGCAAATCATACAAGAGATAGATGTACTTCTGCATTGTTTTTCTTTTCTAGCAAAGAGATTGCAGCATTTCTGCTGCCACTGAGAATGCAGGAGGTTTTTCTGACACCACCCAGAGAAGACAGAGCTGTGCCTGCCCTCTCCTCAGCCAGCAGCCTGTGATAGCAGCCAGCCTGGACTCTGTGAGGTCCTGGGCTGTAGGAGTCAGGTTCTGAAGGTAACTCCTGGTGGCTATTCCTTCTTCTGCTTGCTCAGTGGCTGCCACACCATTGACTGAAACAGCAGCCAGAGGAGGCTACAAGGACCAAGGGATGGAGGAGAGAAGCAGGGGTCCTGTTTGCTCCATTGCCTGCTCAGCTTACAAGAACATTTGGCCCCCTTTCAGGGCTAGAAGGGAAGAGGCACAGAGAGGCAGGTCAGTTCCAAGCCAATTTGTTTTCTCCTCTCCTCTCCTACTGCCCAAGCTTGGCAATACTCCTAAATTCCTCCTCCCCATGGCACTTCCAGGCCGCTAAACTCCACACCGCAGCAGAGAGAAGAGCAGGCATCAAGCTAATGACACATCCTCACCCCAGAGTAACCAAGCTGAAACTTTGCTTCTACACACCCAAATTAGCAAGATTCAAGTTCTTTTGGACACTGGCAGCCATCCCAAGCCTGCAGTTCAACGAGCTTGGAGGCTGTGCATCTTTCTCATTTGGCACCAGCCTTCTGGAGCAGAGGCGTCCCCCACGCTCCCAGCCCCAGCAGAAGGACTGATTCATCAAGCCTGACTCTCTGAGGCAATCTGCCAGACGACAGAGCTGCTGGTGGTGTGTCTTGATGCTGTCAGCTGCCCATATGTCTATTGGGCAGCTACTGCCTGTGCAATCCCTACTCTGAGAAAAATTCAGAGCACAATTTGGGATATCTACATAAAAGCCAATTCCACAAACTAAACCAATTAAATAAATGCATAATTTAAAAAAAAATGTATGGGGTTGAGTAAATAGCACTTTTATTTGTTTTCTACTTAAAATGAGTAAATTATGAGATAATACATATATTACAAAGCTTAGACAAATTCAAAGTGATGCAACAGGAAGGGGAGGGAGGACAGATGGGCAAATACAGCATGAATTCACACCTAATGCTGGCTGTCTCAAACTGATCATCCCTGCAAATAAACTAATCTCTAAACCAGGAGCAGCTGAAAAAAAAAGAGGCTTGGGGTACAGCCTTACCTTGCTGTCTCCAGGGATTTTTCAACCACCCTAAAGCATGTCTGTAGCCATGTAGTGGATGGACTCTTTCCCACCCAAGGATGCCAGACTAACACCTCTCTTTCTTGCCCAGCACAAGTGCCTCCATCTCTGCTGCTGTGGCACACAGGTGATTTTGCTTCCACTCTGCAGTGCCCTCTGCTAAAAAGCCAAAGGCTGTTTCCTTTCTGGACAGAACCACTTTACTGGATTCTTATCAAATGTTCTAGGACCTAATATGATCATGCTGTGACTGTGGGAGACCTGTACAGCTGTGACAATAGGGCAGATCAACCTGCTGGCCAGACTGCTTTTCTCTGCTATGAAAATCAGAATATTTCATGTTAAACATGTACATTTCTCAATGACATTATAGTTTCAAGGTTTCTTTAGATAAAAGTAGTCGCCTGCTATCCTCAGCTAGGGCTGGATTACCATTTTGCTTGGCTCTATTACAGATTATTATGGATTTCTGGATACATGTCTGTACTGTGTTCATATTAGACTGAAGAACAAGATACATTTGGGGGAAAAGGGTAGTATGACAATGAAACAACCTATATCTTGTTTTCAAAGACATCCATTACCTCATATTTACTTTCTTTACCACTGAAAATTTGAGCTACATTTCTCTTGTGCCCTTTTAAGAACAAAGAAAAGATAAATTACTTCCTTGTAGTACAAGCCTCCATTGAAAACCTACAAGTGCAGCACTCAAAAAAATTACAATGGAGTATGAACCTGATTTCTGCCTCAGATTTTAAGTTCCTCAGCTTGTCTGAATCCTCTTCTTTCATCCTTCCCTAACAAAAGCATTAACACAAAGACTACTCACCATCAACATTCCAACTGAAGCCCCAAAATAGGTTTAAATGGGAAATAAGTGTTGCATTCAGCTGGTACTGTATCACTTGAAAGACTTTTGCTCACTCTGAGTGCAAATGTTTTGCTCAGAAAGTCTGCCTTTTATAGGAAAATCCAAAAATAACCAGACTTGTAAGGGCTAAAGATAATAAACACTTTATGATATAATTTATTTAGTCCAGTTTACTCTCCTCTTTATTTTTTTTAATTTTGCCAGTGTTGTCTTTTCCAGTTCTATATTTTTAAGTAATTTCTCTAGGAAAACAAGCTGCATAATTGCTATTGTATGTTAGGGTTAACCAGTTCCATCATTGTACAAAGAAAGTACATTTTCTTCTGAAAACAGCCTGAGCATACAAGCAGAAATCCTGGTGAGAAAGAGAAAGGGTATAATAGGAAACTCAGAGCAAGCAGTGAGGTTGCTTGGGTAGGTGAGTCTGCAGCTACACCAGTGAAATAAGGCACTATGTTCTGGCTGCATTTGTAATTTTGGCCCTGCCATCTTCCTTGTCCTGTCTCATGTATCTGATAGATAAAATAGTCCTATGTAACTAAATAAATATAATTGCTTGCACAACCCTCAAAACAACAGATTCACAGTCAGAGCTCAACTGTTCAGCACTGGAAAGACAAGGAGTAATAGGAATCTGCTGCAGGAGGAGCAAGTGCCCTCCTCCAAGACTCTTCTATCAAGAATCTAAAACAGCATCAGCTTGGAAATGGGTGAAAAAGGCCTTCCCATGACTTCAGATGGGAGCTGTATGGGGTGGGGTGTCAGAAAGCTGGGGAGGTAGGAGCTGTCAAGGCACCCTCTTTCACCTGCCTACAGCCTGGAACCTGCACGTGAGTGAGTGGGAGCTCATTTAAGCAGAATGATCTCAAACTGGCAAAGCAAATTTTAGTCATATAGTGTTTTTGAGCACAATAAGACTTTAAGCTTTTTTTTTATTTATAACTCTGTTGTAAAACACCTGTGGATAAAAATAAGTTATCCTCTCTTTCAAGCAGGTATTTTTCATCCATTACTTTTACTATTGGTTCAACACACTTGAAGGGGATTTTTTAGTAGTCTGAATTGGTGGTGACCCAGTTGAAATGAAGATTGAAGTGAGGGGAGGGAGGAAGTTCTCAGCCACAGGTTTAGAAAGACTAGGAACAATTGTCACACTCTGTGGTTACTGATACACTTTTCATTCCTCCTAAAAGGACACAGATATCAGTAGATGTGACCCAAACTGAGGAAAAGATTAGAGTGGATCTCTGACACCAACTAGAATTCAATGGATGAGCAGTAGAGAGAAAAGGAGTATTGGGAACTTGCTGTAGGCACTGCAGTGAAAACTTGGAAATCAAGTGGGGCATCTTGGGTGGTTAAATGTGCATTACATATACAAATTATGGATATTTTAAAGCTTTTCATTTAGATATCAAATTGTTGACTCATCTGAAGCTAAATAAAAAACTTATTTCAATATTTAATTTTGGCATCAGATGTAAATTATTTTATTGAAATAAAGGGTGAGGACAAATACTGGCTCTTAGGTTCAGAGCATCTGAGAGAGGGGATGTTCCAGATGTTATGGGCGAGAACCAGCTCATCCTGAATTCCCCTCAAGTGAAAATGCTCAGCCTTTAATGAGCTGAATTAATAATTGGTAGCAAAGTTAAAACAGGAGTACTGCTGTCTTATGTTGAACCACAGACTTACAGAATATTCTGAGTTCAAAGGGACCCACAAGGATCATCAAAATCCAACTCCTGGCCATGCACAGGACTGCCCTAAGAACCACCTCATATGCCTGAGGGCATTGTCTAAAGTGATTCTGATTTCCTCTCCACCTTGTGCAACACCCCTAGATGTGGGGTTGGGTGAGGAACAGGCTGTTGCTGAGCTTGGGGGTAGAACTGTAGCATACAGCTTCTCCACAGACCTCAGTAAATCTCATTTGGCAGGAGTTAAACTTTGAAGGAGATGGGAATGCCTCCAAGCCGGCAGCAGGTGCTTTCCTGCCCTGCCCTGCTCTGCTGGGGAGCTGCAGCATGGGGGGCAGCAGTGCAGCACCCTCTCACGAGACCCCACATACATCTCACATGCTCATGTCAGGGGACAAAGCTCCTCTAGGCATAAGGGGCTATTCAGTAGTTCTGTTTCAGTGATCAGGCAAGAAAACGGTCTGGGCAGCATCCACATGGTCTGCCTCTGCTCATCATGAGCTTGGACTTGCTCTGACCATCGGATTCTTCATCAGTTTCTCTACAAGCACCAAGTTTGTCACAACAATCTAGGATGACTTTAGGAACATTACTGAGATGTATATCTACTTTTCTTGCATATATTAATTTTTTATATATTTATTTCCTATTTTATATTTCTATTTTCCACTTCATTTTCTGGTAATACACGTAATTTTTCTAATTTTTACTACATTTTCTTTTTTATTCTTTAAAGATTTCTCATGTTGCAAGGGAGGATGGGGCAGTGGAGGAAAAAACCAAACACAAACAAAAACCAAACAAGTACCAACCCCCAAAAAACCCTGTGCCTGTACTTCCCCCAGCAAATGAAAGAAAACAAAAATAAAAGACTAGATAAAAATGTCTTCATCAGAAACAAATAAAACCCCAGAGTTCCAGAATAAAGGCCTCTGTGAAACAGCTTCTTCATTATGACTAATGACTTTCAGCAAACTTGCTCTTGCTAGGGGTACTCTAGAAGCCAACATACACTACTGCTGCAAACCACTCTCAAATGATCTGAAGTACTAAATGTCCATGTCAAACTTCTCTCTGCACAGATTATATAAATTTTGCTTCCCTTTAGGACTGTGACTTCATGTTTTTATTTTTATAAAGTGGCTCTCTCTACCTATCAAATACAGAAATTTAATACATGGTGATCAATGTCTTCATGTGATGTCCTTCCTCACAGTTGTTGTTTTATTTAATGTTTAAATATGTAAATGCTTTGGCCGAATCGAGGTTTGTATCCTGCCTACAATGCAACTAGAATAGCTCAGCTCATATGTTGAGGTTGAGTAGAGAATTTTGCACCAGGTGTGAGCCATGGAGGAAAGTCAGTGCTTAGTGAGGTTGGAGATGGGAAACCGAAAATTGGGTAGAAGTGTGGCAGGAATTTATCTGCAAGTCTTCATTTGTCTGAACCCAGTGACTAATTCACAAGTAAGGACTGATATTCAAGTCTTTCAGGATAAATGAATCCTCTGTCTTTTTCAAAGTTAACCAGCAATCTGTATTTCTTACTTTCCTCAGTGAGAAAATGACATAAAAACACTTTGCTACAGCATCAGGCTGTTGAGAAAATTTGCCCTACCAGCAACAGGACAGGGTTTCCTCTGTTTTCAGTCTTTACCTGGACTACAAGCCTTTCCTAGTAAGAAGTGCTAGACAATGGCACCCTCTCTGATGCTGTGTGGCACTGCTGTTGGAGAGAACATCCTCACAAAAATTAGATATTCCTGAAGTTTGCAGCACCTTAGTCATGAAGTACTTTCTTATTGACATGCACTTGACTAGAAGAGTGCATGGGTATATTTATACCACCATGCTGTGGGAAATTCAAGCTCAGTTAATTACTTCCTCCCTTGGTTAAAGTACCCATCAGTGCAAATGCTGAAGCTATTTTTTGCTCATGAAAAGGAACTGCACAATCACCTGATTGCTAAACTTCAGCCAATATATAACTGAGAGATGACAGGATAGTGGGGATCTCTCTTCAGCCACCCTGCAAAGCACTTTCAGTAAAAGAAGCTGTGTAAATATAAATCATTATTATATTGTTTAAGTAATCAAATCCATGGTACCATTGTTTAAATAAACTGGAGATGTGGAGCCATTTATTCATATTTTAATGCTTAGACTGCCTGCTAGATAAAATATATATTTAAAAAATAAGCTTTCAGAAACATATAAAATACTTTTTTCCCCCTCAATGTTGAATTTATAAGTTAGGGAGACTACAGTGCTATAGTAATTCTTAATTTGTACAGCTGCTCTCAACTCTTTTAGTATGAAATACCACAAAATAAAACAGACCTAAATGTCTCGTAAATCTAATGGCAGTGTCACACTTCAGATGCACATTTTCAAGTGGCTGCATCTTTGCTTTAATTCAAAACACAGCCAGAAGGCTCAGTATGACCTGGGAAGTTCTACAAAACACTTGCAGATTTATTCGCTTTTGAAAAAGTAGTGAATGTATATATTACACCAATGCCTGCTGGCCAAAACTGAGGCTTGGTCTCCCATCATGTAGGGTGCTCTACACATGAAAAAAACCATAATCTCTCTCCCCAGATGCCTTACTTGAATTCACGTGTTGCAATTATGTAATGCTCCATCTTAATCATTCATGACTATCCCTGTTGCTGCAGATCAATGACTTCAAAGCAAGTCTCTCTATTTATTTATGTGGGCTCCTGCTTCCATAATATTTTCTAATGTGTTTATCCCTGTGAATCAATGTGGGGCTGTCACCCAGGTTACAGATGGGAAAATGAGGCTCAAAGATATTATTTTCTAAATTTTCATATTTAATTTCAATTCCTTATTCAAAATTAATTAAGCTTACCAATGCCTAAGTTGCACTGATCATAAGTCTGATGTTTTTACACATCTAAAACACTTTGGAGTCTAGACTGAGAGGAGTAGGTAAGATTTCTATGCCAGAGGGGGTTTCCTAGTGTTCACTCCTTTAACTCTGAATCCCAGGATAGATATTGCTTTGTAGACCTTGGTTTTCTTCCATCCCTTTCTCTATTGGACATTAATTACTCTTTCTGCATGTTTTTTCTTCAAATAAGGAGTGATTTTCAGTTCTGTAATTTGTAACAAACTTCTGGTCTTGGCTAAAAGATATGGACACAATACACATTTACTGTCACTGGTGGTATTACAGAAAAGACAAAAGAATGGAGAGACTGCTGCATTAAAACCCACAGAGCACAGATCCAGGACCTACTCATTAGATCAGGATCAAAATATACACCCTGAATGCATGAAAGAGGTAAAAACCTGCTATGTGCTTGAGTAAAGGCCCTGAGTTGCAAATATGAGGGAAGGTCAGATGGAAGAGCAGACAAGCAGCACTCCTCCTGCTAATCCTCATTATAATGGCACTGGTACATCCAAAGCCAAACTCCAGATTCTGGTGCCGTTTCAGCTCAGAGCAACCAGGAGGCCAGTACCTCCCAAACCATGAATTTTTATGGAGCCATTGCACCCCACTGTAGTTCCCTTTTGCACCATCCTGCCAGTGGAGGACCACAGCTGGGATGGAAGGGGGAGTGGGGCTGGTGTCCTGGGTAATGATCAAGAGAGCTGTTGATATCAGTGGGGAAGGGAGAGCTTCTGCTTTCACTCTTTCACGACGAGTACAATGGTTGTGAAAAATTCTTAGCAGAGAACGCAGCAGATTTCTGTCTTTTTTGCATATATTTCTTCCTAGTGAAGCAGGATTCCTAAAAGCTGAGCACAGCTGATGTGTCTCAGTCCTGGAATACTGGCTGTCTTAGCGTATATTAAGTGCCCATCATTTTAGCAGCTAAGCAGTATCACGTCCCATTTAGCACATACACAGCATTTTATAGAGCAGAGCACTGTAGAAATTCTTTTCCCTTAGGTTTTACTACACACTCATTGCAGTGATATGCATCTGACCAATTAAAGCAAAACAGCTTTAGTTAATTAACTCTAAGGGACTGAGTGGTTCCCTGACTGGAAGTTGTAAGAACTGGTTTTGATATTATGAGTACCATTGATTAACTCTCAGACGCTGGACAATCACTTCATCTTTCTGTGCTTCATTTTTCCCTTGTGCAAAATGTAGAGAAATAAAATTTGTTTTCTTTGGTGAAGTGCTTTTGAGAGCTGTGAATGAAAAGAGCTATGCATCATCAGTGAATCCTCAAAAAGGCCTGATGGGAGATTTGTCGAAATAGCACTGTCCTCACTGAGCTTCTGAAAAACTGAGCCACAGCCAAGTAAAGGAGCAAAGGGCCAAAACCTCACTGAGAGGTGGAAGTGGGGACATGATAATTTAGGGGTTGCCTAACATCTTGAAAGCAACATGTTATTCTAGACAAGGCTGGCGAGACGGCATCTTTCTTCAATTCTGCCCGTGGCACACAATTCTTACCCAACCAGCTCCTGGGATGCATGTCAGTGCTTTTGCATTGTTCGTTTTTTTTTTTTACCTTGGCCATCCTCCTCCCTAGAAAATTGACACATCCAACCACTTCCAACATCTGACAACCCCTGCAAACTTCCCTTTTTGGCTGCAAGGATATTCCTTTTCACTGAGCCAAATTCACTGTACAACAAACATATGACTTACACATCCTTCAGAGTGTTTTCCAGCCTTACTCTGTGCTTAAGATCTTAATTACAGCTGAGTTTTTGCCAAAAGAATTGCCTTGGGAAAAAAAATGGCATTAGCAGGTTTTCTTTCATTCTATTCCTAATACTCTATCATTACTTAACTTTATCTTATTCTTTCATTCTACTTAACTCTGCCCAGTTGCAACTTCCAAAGCTAACACACTTGTTCCACTGTACATTAGCCAGAGCAAAACAAATAATTTTCACTTTCAAACTGATATGATTATTTCAAGATATTTTTATAATTGAGGAATGGAGGTGGACGGAACTGAATTTCCTCAGAATAATTCAGTATTTGAATAAATAACATTTAAAAAATGTTCTTTGGACTTGCTGATTAATATTCCAGCTTTTGGCAATGAATGAGTGAATTTGGAGTAGCTAAATATATCACTTTATTCTTTCTGTTCTACAATTGATTCAGATAAAGGTATTGCTAGCACAAAATTTTATCCATGTCAGCTAAGCATTCTGGAGAGCTTTCACTTAGATTTCATTGCAGGAGAAGGGTGAGGGAAAAATGTCACATGAACTTTTACTACCTCTCCTTTTGACTTCCTCGTGTTAAAGAAAACCACCCTGTGGTAAAGAAGAAAATAATAAGGCCTGTTGTGGGATCTGGAGGCTGAGTACCATGACTTGATGAGTGCCTCATCACTTCCTGCAGGCAGCAAGAGAAGAACAGAGTAGCCAGCAGGTAATAACACCAAACCTACCATGAAAAGCAATGGCTTTGACTATATTTTGGCCACAGTTTATTCTCAAATTAGACTCAAACCCCAAATCCCATTATACCAGATCTGATTTTTTCTCCACTGCCTCAGGATGCTTATAAAGCTATAAGAGTCGATATGTTTTGTTTTACTTTTCCATGAGATTCTGACTTATGCTGGTAGATCATATACAGCCAAAGAGACAATTCAGTTCAATACAATCTTTGCAATAAAAAGGAAGGCAAGGGTGGTTTCTAGGGATTCACCACTAGTATGAAGATAATATGTCAATCATTCTTCCAATACAGAAAGAGAAAACAATAGTACTATTTTCCTGTACAGTTCCTACACACTTTTAGTCCCTAAAATTTATTGCTGCTTCACTGCAAGAGACGATCCTACTTTACATCATTGAAAGTCAGAGGTGTTGTAGAACTGGAGGAAGTAAGGATCATTCACAGTTTGCTTTTGAAATTATATCTACCTCTTCTTGTATTTAATATGGCATGAAAAATTAAATGCTCCAAAGTTGTCAGCCATTACGGTTGTGTAAAACAGATGTTAGTGAAATAAGAAATGAGCTTTTTCATATAGGTGAAAAATGTCTTGTTAGCAACCCCAAATCTTGAATCACAGAATAATTAAAGCCTGTGTTATGGGTAGACAGCATAAACTTCCTCCCACGTCGCTTCCTCTCTAAGTAGTCTGTTTCAATCCCACCTACAGGAGGTGGAAAGGGAAATTTCTGACTTCTAGTCTTCAAGTTTTCCTTTCTTTGTTAAGCCTACTAAGGAGGCTACCAACTGCAGTACTATTTTTTCCCAAAGTGAAAATGTCACTGAAAACAGCTGTTGGAAAATGAGTACTGCAGAGATTTGCAATGTGTGACTTGGACAGAAAAGTGATGAACAGACCAACAGGCAAACTGACAGAGAGAATGCAAATTTATCAGACACCACTAATGCTACTGGTGGCAGTGCCATCGCAGTTCAGAGTCAAATAAGTAAAAAGTCAAAAAGACTTTTTATGCTGATTTCTGCCCCCTGCCATCATCAGAGAACCAAACAACAACTGCATTTACCTGTAGATCAGGACTTCATCATCCGAGCAGTTATACTGCAGCTGATACATTTTTACCCGAGGGGCCGACTTGCTGACCGTCCACTTGACCAAAGCTGAGGTAGTGGTCACATCTGACACCAGGACAGCCCTTTCTGGTGGGCCTTTTGTTTCTCCACGATTGGACTTGGTGGAGCTGGTGATGTCCGAGAGCCTGGATTTTGGTGGAGCTGCTTTGCCTGTGCCATTGCTGAGATGGGGAAGCTGAACAATTGAGAGTTCAATTGTTGCAGTGGACTCTCCTGCAGCGTTGGCTGCTATGCACGTGAAAGTTCCGTAGTCCTTGGAGGTGGTGATGTGTATATCTAAAGTGCCATTGTCGTAGACAGCTGTCCTCGAGGAGTTTCCGATGAGACGGTCATCAGGGGCCACCCAGTGAATGATGGGAGTGGGATCCCCAATGGCTTTGCACTTCAGTGTGGCAGTTTGCCCTTCTAAAACCAGCAGCTTGTGAGTATGTTGTGTAATAAGAGGAGGCTCGCAAACAAATTCCTCTTCCCGTACGTACCAGAAGTACCTTCCTTTTAGACTTGGAGGAGAAGCACAAGTTTCCATATCATCGTCTCTGTCAAGTCGCCTTAACCACAGGAGCTCACAGTTGCAATGCAGTGGATTGCCCCCAAAACTGAGGGACAGAGGTGGAGAAAATGGGGTAACAATAAATGGAATTACTTGTGATCTGGCAAATATAGGGTCAGGGGGCAGTTTTTGAAGTCTGTTGGATGTTAGATCCAATCTGGCCAGTTTCTGAAGATCTGCAAATGTCCCCTCTGTTATATAATCTATTAGGTTGTGATCTAAACTGAGCTGGTGCAAGTTTATCATCTTTCTTATAGATTCCCAGGGAATGCTTCGGAGGTTATTGTAGGAAAGGTCTAAGTCTTCCAATGTCAGCAAAAAATCCTCAAAGGCTTCATCAGAAATGCTGCTTAGCTGGTTATTGTTTAAAATCAAATGCTGAAGGTTAATTAAACCTCTTAAAGTATCCTCTTCAATCTCAGGCAACCTGTTGCTATCCAGATGTAAAGACCGAAGGCTCTCCAGGTCAGTGAAAGAGTAGGGCTGTATGTAACTAATGGTGTTTCTGGACAAAGTAAGGTCAACAAGCCCAGACATATTGGCAAAATCTTGTCTGCTGATATTAATAATAAAGTTGCCCCCAAGACGGAGTTCAACAGTCCTTCGATCTATGTCCAGAGGTACAAAAAGGAGACCCTTGGAGGGACACAAAGTCCCCAGTGACTCAGACAGGTTCTGACAGACGCAATATTTGGGGCAAGCGTTGACTGTGACAGCCATTCCAAACACCAGGATACCGCAGAGCAATTTTTCCATTGTAAATCACGCAACAGTACCTGAAAGAAATGAAAAGAGTTAAAAGGAACATCAGCAATCATGATATAAATACTTTTCTTCCTATGTTTTACCTTACATCTACCTCCAGAGAGACTTTGTGATGTCTTCTCTCAGTAATAACACCTGAAGGCATCAGCACTCCATGATGGGAAGTTTAAGTGTTATAAAAACATTATAAAATCCTTCCTTCTTTCTTTTTTCTTTTTATTTCTTCCCTTCTTTCATTCTCCTAAATACTACCGTCAGATTGCGTGACTTACTAAAATTCTGAAAGATTTCATTTCAAATAGTGTCTGCTTCTTTGGGGGTAGAAACTAGAATCAGTGTCTATAATAATTACTTTCTGCTGCATAATAATGTCGAATTAGTCTTAGGGTTGAAGCAGCTGACTTTATGGATAAAAATAACTGCATTTTTACCCTTCGGTAATGCAGTTAATAACGACCATGTAATTATCTGGTCAGTTCTGGGGCAAGACACTTGCTCACTCATAACAAAATTAATGATAGACAGCATTGGAAACAGAAATCACTTGTGTAATTGCCACCTGGTTTCACCCCATGCTCAGCTAAACTATGGAAAGGGTGGCAGCATCTAGCTCCGAAAAGAAGGGATAAAGGGGAAGACTGTGCTACCTTTAGCCCTTAACAAGATTTTTGACAACCACATGCTCTCACACTGCAACCCCTAATGGTGTAGTGACAGTGAAGCTCTTGCCTGTCTCCATGGCCCTCCCTTGCATCCTGCCAATTCCTCTTTGCACCATTATCTCCCTTTTTCCCAATCTCTCACACTCTTTTCCAGCTTAAACTGCCAGGATGTGTCTCTGAAGAGTAAACAAAACTCATTAACAGGCTGTCTTGGAGAGGCAATTGTGGCTGGTAGAAGTTGAAGCCCTGCTTCAGGTTTGCTGACATTCTTCCCACAAGTGCAGGGCATAGATAAATTTGCTTTCTTTCTGTTCCTCCCTTTCCCAGACCCTGTTATCCAGCAGGGCTGAAAATGGGTAGATCACTCATTTCTAGCCCTCGTTCTCCTTCTGAGGAAAGGGGAAGGTAGACAAAGTGCTGTATTTTTGTAAGGGATCTCCCAGGGTTTTTGATAGGTTGATGTGCTCTAGTCTCCAAGACCCTCCCCTGCGGCACTAGCTACTAGGCACAATTCAGGTTCCAATTTTCATTGTGGCCATTTCTGCCTCTCTTTCATGTACATCCACCACACAAACTTCTATCACTGTTTGGTACATGCAATATCCCTTCTCAATCATGCAGGTGCTTATACACTTAGCAGTTTTTTGGCACTTGTGTTTTGAGTTATTAACCCCCCAGTAACACACCCCAAACATAAAACAAAAACTATAACTTCAGCAATTTTTTAAAAACTCTTTAAGCAGGTCTTGCTTTATCTTCTTGTGAAAGGAACAAAAACTAAGGGCCTATGTTTGGGACTCTACCCAAAGGTTCCTGATTCCTCCCCTGAATAAAGTGGCTTGCTATTTCCTCTCTAGGATGTGTGAGATGAATCAAAAACAAGGAGCTGTAGAAATACAAGATGCTATGAGTGCTGAACTATGTAGAGTGTATTCTTTATGGCAAGGTTTTTTGCATGGTGTGATGATAGTAATTATATACTGTTATTACTATTTCATAGGAGAGGAAATGACTGAAGCATCTATGTTTGCTGAGCTTTACAAACAAGATGAAAGTGAGACACTTTTAGAAAGGATGGCTTGAGAAGAGCAATCTTACCTTCAATAGTAAATAAATGGCTACTGAATAAAATGTTTGGAGATAAGCAAGTGTGTTATTGATGCAAATCTGTGGCATACATATCAAAGAGCTATAAATATCCCTTACAATATTATCAATTGGTAGTTTAGTAACAGGCAATTGGCTTTTTCAGTTTTAATTATAAATGTATTCTGCAGCTTTAATTTAGTGTATTACCCTACCAGCTGAAATTATAAACAAAAAGCAGTTTAAAAGGGGGAGAAATAGATACAGTTAATTAGTAATAAGCCCTTTCATAGCTTCTCCCTCATCTACATTCCCACCCTCTGAATATCTATTCAAAAATGTGAATGCACGCTTACGACAGCAGTGTCTCCTTTAAGTGTCTCAATTCTCTAACCACATTTTTTCCGGATGCTGGTAAATATCACAGTGCTTTGGGGAGATGGTTGACTCTAAGCGTCAGAGTAAAGAGCCTTCATGGGGGAAAAAAGAATAAAAATGGGGGGAGGAACCAAAGTTAATTACATAAAATAGGGACTGAAGCACCGAGAGGAGGATGTGAAGCAGGAGGCCTAAATGGCAAAGCAAACCCTGACGGGGAAACCATCTGTGGATGGCTCAAAAGTGCATCATCTGCCTGTGTGTGCTTGCACGTGTGCATGGAAATCACAGAGAGTGCAGCATGTGCTTTTGGCAGCAAGAGGGCAAACCAGTGACAGCCACTGGCATTCCAGTTATCACATACACTTTTAGGTACTAGTGTAAATACTGTTTGTTTACAGAGGAAATTTCTAGGCTTTGTGATCATTTGCTCACATTGTTATTTCAAGAATCTGAGCCCTGGGTTTCTCTACAATGTAATCCTGAAGTGACCAGTTCACAATGCAACAAAGAGAGTACAAGCACAAAGGACTTCCTATAGGGTGCTGGAGACAACAGAAGTGAACAGTACTCCTTAAGGAGAAAATCTGGAGCTTTCACAGGATAAGTGATTTTCCTTTCTTTCTCCAGACAGAAAAAGCGCTTGGGTCAAAGATGAGGTAAGAATTCACAGACTAATAGAATCACAGAATGATTTTGGTTGTGAGAGACCTTAAAGATCATCTAGTTCCAACCTACCTGCCAAGGGACACCTTTCACTAGACCAGGCTGCTCAGAGCCCCATCCAGACTGGCTTTGAGCACTTCCAGGGATGATTCCAGGTAATACTGCAATCCTTGGGTCTGCACAATTATAATAATATCCTTTAAAATCTAGACCCTCCCACAAAGTCATGATAATTGCTAGTTGCCAAGGAGATGGATGTTTAATAAAAGTTGTTTTGATTTCAGTTCTGGTAATTTTCTTGTAAGACAGAAAATAAAGTATCAAGTTTAGAGTCAGTTTTTGCTGACCAGCATGCTCATCTTGTTCTTAAAATCTCTTGTTACCTGCAACACCAAGAATTTTATGAGCTGCTGAAGGCAGTCTTGTGATAAGTTCACCATTCCGATTTACATTTTAAAGATATCTATCAGCCTGATAAAGCATATTTCTCACAGCAAGTCAGTAAATCTGGAAGAATTCCTGTCTTAGCCCAAGATGAAAAATAGCCCCTTTAGTCCTCTTAGAACATGGATTGGTATGAATTAATATGTGCAAGAGCCATAAACCTTGGTGTTTTGTATTCAAATTTTCCTCATAAAGATACAAATTCTGGGATTTGGCATCTCATTTCAGCAGTGTCTCCAAGGCATTTTTTTAATTCCATATTCACTGAACTTTGCATTTAAATTCCAATAACCTTTGCCTACCACAGCGCCAAGTGCAAGGTAACTGTCAGAAAAATAATATGTAGCATACGGACTGAGAAAAAGAGAGGGAAATTAAAAACAAAAATAGGAGAGGTAGATGGGTAGTGGCTTTCAATCTCTGTGAGACACAGGCTCCACAGAGTGTATGGGTGAGCTAAGATGCCTTCCTTCAGTTTCGTAGGTGCTGCGGAGGAACTGAGTTTTCCTTCCTGAGACCTGTCCTTTTTTCTTGTTCTATATCTTCTCTTATCTCTGTTTTAAGTGAACTTATGTGACTAGGAAATATAGCCCCCTGATGCAGAGCTTGAAGGATTGCAGTGATGGGTGAAGTTTCATACATATTTTTGTAAGTGATTTAATCAACAAGGGATAAAACAGGATGGGACAATGTCAGGACAAAAATTACTCCTTAATCCTTTGCATTGCCAAAAAACTGTGTGGAAAGGTAGGTTTTGTGCTCTCCCTGATCCCTATTTCATTCAGCCAGCAATTGCAATGCCCATAAGGAAAGTAAATATCTCTGCATCTGGATCTGTCCTCAGTAGTACATCCATGGAAACGCAGGCTGGATGTTAGGCCACTGCTGGCTTTGTGAGCACCTGTGAGACTCTTCAGGTGTTTAAAGTCAGTTTACACCTAGGAGCTTACAGGCTCAGATTCAGGATAACCAACAGTGCTTTTGATGAGCTTTTGCCTTTTTTGCTTGCCTAGGCTCTTGCACTCTTGGAGGTAAAGTTCATCTTCATCAGGTGCATACAGACAATGCAAATGAGGTTTTGGCTTGGCCTTTTAAGGAGCTGGGTTTATTGAAAAAAATTAATAGCTCTAACATGTGAAATGCTTGTTTGGTCCAGCCACCTTACATTTCACACATCATAAAGGGAGAACGTTTACAAGTACACATTTCTCCAGGTACGTGTGGCTGTCTCCACTAAGCTTCACTCATTAATTTGCCTAATATTATTTCCACCATAACAGAAAAAAGAGAACTCTGGGTAAGGTGTAGCAAATTTTTTGCCCTTTGTACAACTTTTTTTTTCTTGAATATTGCAGCCATAGCAAGGTTCCAAGTAAAAATATTTTATCACCCCTGTACCATCATGAGGTTAATTTATATGGTTTGTTTCTTTTGAGTGCCGTTCTCTTATTTTCACCTTTCCAAGCAGCTGGGAGTACCTCCTACCTGCTCTCTGTTCCCTATCCCTGGAAGCAGCTTTAGCTTGCCAGTATTCAGGAAGAGCTAGGCTACAGGGGTGGATGTGTCCAAATAAAAATTACCTCATAGGGTGGTCTTAAATGTAAGAACATTTTCTGTTAAGGTTGTAGTCTTTTAAAAAGTGGTTGTAACTGGATACAGAACACAGGTAAGAATAATCCATAAAAGGTAATTTTCAAGAGGGCTCAGTCTGTGAAAGCTGATTTAATCTATTCAACAGATCCCAAGGAAATAACCAAATATTTACTTAAGCAGGGCTTTCTCACAAAGGAAGATAACTGGTCTCATTCAGTCTTTCCCAGGCAAAACTTGTGTCTCTTTGTGTGTATTCTTGGAAAGTTTTTCTTTATTTTTCGTAAAACTTTCCTCATATTTTCCTGATACCAGTCATGTTATTTCTTTTTTTAAGTACTAACACCACCCAATTCCTTTACCATTCCCAAAATGGAGGCGATGCATCTATCAAAAGCCTGAATTATCAATATAGCTTTCATCTCTCCTATTTTACTAAAGCATCTCATTTCTTTCATCAAAAGCAGTAATTTCCATACATTCTAAAAGAACAAATCCTTATGCCAGTGTTCCAGCACACTTAACCCCTGCAATTAGTCACCTCTTCACATTTCAGCTTACTTAGTCCAAACACCTCTTTGGACACTTTTATGAAGGTTTAACAGGTAATACTTAAAAAGACAATAGTAACCCCAAATCTTATCAGACAAATTTCAGAAGCAGTCAAAAATTTTGTTTCTGTTTGATATGGTTAAACTACTAGCAAGTTCTTCTTAGGTGAGCTCTTGAAAACCAAGGTACAAATTCCTTCCTAGAGTCACTTTCCTGCACTGTATATGGAAAAGGCATTTTGAGCACTAATGTGTATGTCCTCACTGTCCAGGTTTCAGCTGGAATAGAGTTACTTTCTTCTCAGAAGAAGAAGTTCTGAGAAATACATATGTGAATGAGGGTTTTCATTATTCATGGTGGTTTTGATCCAGGAGAAACATTACATATCTGTAGCTTCTCTGCCAAAGATGTCTCTGATGGGTGGACAGTATATGTGTCTAGTAGCCTTAGTGACCCTAGAGCACTTAGATCTAGAATGCACTTACATCCTAGTTCCTAGAAAATGCAGCAGGAACTCTTAAGTAAAGAAGAAACCATGTGTAGGTCTGTTAGATCACTCTTCACTATTACTAGCACTTTGCTGAAATGAAGTCACCATTATAAGCCATTTGGTTCTAAGAAATGTGCAAAATTAGTCAAGATTTTGAGATACATTTTGTGAGAAAAGAAAACTTAGTGAACACATTCTGTGTACTTCCGAGCATCTGCCTGTCTGGCACTTCCCCACAATACATTTGGGACATTTCAACACTTCAGATAAAATCTGAAGTGCAGAAGCCTCAGAATTATTTACTACTCTCACTTTTCAAGAATACAGAATATAGTAAGTTTCATGAAAGCAGAGGAGAGACATTTGGTTTGCTCTGTTAGACTTCTGCAGAGGAAATTATGCATTGTTGAGTCTACCTCTTGTCTAGAATCAGAGCATCCACATGGATGACGGACATTATCAACATCTTTGCTACTGGAAGGCCTTAACCTGAGTTTAGCCTTTTTAGACAAGAGTCAGTCCACTGTGCTGTAAAGATACTCTGAGCTGTGCAGGTTCTCCACTGTCTAATAAACAGTGAACTTGTTCCACGGTCATAATATAATATCAGGACTAGGTCAGTTAGGGACACACATCCTTTGGAGCCCAGAATTTCTTCTAGTTTCCAGCCAAAGGGTACAGGTGGCACTACTTCCTTATGACTAATCTCTCAACCTTGTCTGATCTGGCATCATGCCACTTCAAGCTTGGGCTGAAAAGCCTTCATGCCTACACAGAGAACAGAGCAAAAGAAACATAGGCCTAAAATTCCTGTTAGCAATCAGCCTAAATGTCTTGTGCTGCAGAAGATCAAAATTTTTACTCTAGAATGATGTCTACCTGCAATGCCCAAGTCAGTTTCATTTGTATCTGTCTTGAAGCTTACTGTTCAATTTTTAATTGCTGAGTGCTGATTGTAGTAACTAAATTAATCCAGTCCTGTAGCATGAACCCAATAGGCATGGTTGATTTACTCATTCAATAAATATTATAGCACTGTAGAAAAATACCTGCACAAAAGGCATAATTTCCAAATGAGAACATTACATCTCAGAAACACTAGAAAAAAAATATTTTGAATGCTTCATTTAATGCCTTTTTAAAAGTGGTCTCATGAAACCTGAACAGTCTTAGAAACAGGTTTTGTCACATGAGCTGATCCTTATCAGTGAGCAAAACTTCTGGCAAAGTAGAAAAAAATATATATGTCTATCAAGAACTTGTGAATGGCATGTTATAACCTTAATAATCATAGCCAGATTTTGTTGACTAGTGTGATTTTACCTGTGAAAACACTTGTACTTGCGTTATTCTACCTTCACTGACTGGAAAGCACAGGCTTTAGATGCCTGATTTGTTGGCACAAAACAGTGCTTAGCTACCTGCATGGTTTTTGATAATTCACAAAACTTAAATGTGAAGGCAGTTACCTGTAAGCGTACAAAAACAAACTGAAGAGAGAGAGGTCAGTTAGAAAATCCAAGTGTAGATGTTTGGTAAACAGACAAACTTAGGTGTGTTGCATCAGCAACAGGTCTATCTGAACAGTTTCCCAGAGCTTTCCAGTGCAACCACATCTGTGCAGGAAGGTGATTTCCCAATGACAGGTACAAGGGAGATGACAAACAGCATTTTTCAACATCACTAATTATAAGGGGCTTGGGCACTAATTATAAATGGCTTGGATGTTTTTTCTCTCCCACAGACAATTTGAAGGTCCACTCATTTTCGATTGTTCATTTAATGCCCGTCAACTTTTATCTTTGCTTTCTATTTTAATGCTGTCTCCATCAGATTTCATCTACAAGCTCATGAGTCAGCTAAGCTGGGCTATTCTGCTATTTTTAGCCATCCAGTTCATTTATTTATCTTGTTCTTAACAGCAATCCTACATTTTGCTTTATCAGCACAGTGGAGAAGTTACCGGTTATCCTGTTTCTTACTCATTTTGAACACACACAGGAGCTGAAAAGGTGCTAAGGAGTAACTCTCTCAGAGATATTGCCTCTGGCATGAAACATAAATGTCCATCAACAGACCCTATTGCTTTTTGCAAATGCAACTGAAGGCCTCTTCTCATGATCTGAATCCAAATTCCCCTTGACTCTGAGCCACAACAGAAAATCCTCAGGTAACTCTTTAGCTTACTTTAATCCCCATAAAAGTCTTTATACATTCTTATTTCCTTCCACATCACAGGAAGAGAAGGATAATTAGAATTGGGATTATCTTCTTTAAGTGGGCTTGTTACTTTTTTTTTTTTTAATTGTCCCTTCATTCAATCTTAGCAACAAAGTCTGTCCAATATTCCATAGGAAATATTCTTAGTTTGGAATGTAGGCTGCAGTTTTTCTTTCATGTATAACTCACAGGCAAAGAGGCACTGGTGGGAACTCTAAGGTATAGAAAACTAAAGATCTTTTTCTGATTTTTCTCATAAGTGTAATTGGGCACACAAAGTGATATGCAGCAAAGATTTCGAGATCATTTGAACACAATCAAGGCGCATTTGAAGTCCACATTTAGAAAAACCAAGGTAAACAATCACTTTTGCCGAATGTCCCAGGATTCCTAAGGATGTCAGCATGGGCATTTCGTGGCAGAGGTCCCCTGTTATAGGGAATACAACCCCAGTGGCTTGTCACTGTGGTTGGCTCATGGTTCAGTGAGAAATTAGCAGAGTTCTGAGAAGGAAACATGAGAACCCTGCTACACCATTGAATGACATAACACATGGCCTCCACAATCTCTGGGCTCTTTCATCAGCCTGCTAAACTTTCTACTGTACTTTCTTGCTTTTTATTTACTTTGGATTGGACCAGATCCGTCCATTAAATTTCTCTTTCTATCACTTATCCCTTTTTGATTCTCATGCAGGAGGATAATTCACCGTTTCCCTGGATCGCTTACCACTCCCTTTACTCCTACTGTGTGTAGAGCACCCTTTCAAAATTGTAGACTTTGCTGCATCCAGTTACACAGTTACCTGTTTCCAAACCACTGTCCATGGATGGGAAAGAGAAAGGAGGACCAGTATTTGACAGCAATACTTGTTCTTTCACACCAGAATATTAATGCACTTTAAAAAAAGAAAGACAACTTCTACCTAATTTTAAGAGGTGAGTAAGAAGAGGCAGAATCTGCCTCAAATGTTTTGCCCAAGATAATTCACCAAGTTCCTCAGGGAAAACCCAACTCTCATATCTTCTCTTTGCATAGTGATGTTTCCACATGTAAGGCACATCACTGTACAATTTTTAACACAAATTTAGTGTTATGGACAATGCATAACTACATTGAAAAGAGAGATGTGGTCCTTGTGTCTCTGGGGAAGAAATCTGGCTTTAATATTAACATTAACTCCTGGATTAGTTCAACGTGCCTTGCTATGTGTGTAACCTTGGATGAGTTTCAATTAAATTCTCTTTCTCCTCTGTAAGACAATTATAAGTATAGACTTCAGCTAATCAGTTGTTTGTGAGGTATCTGAAGACTGTGCGTGCATGTAAGAACAGTTTATGGAGAAGCTTGTTGTCATGGCACAGGAGGGGAGGTTGCAGATAAGAGACAGCTTGTACAGCCTTTCCTCTAGCTCAGTCATTGGTTCTCCACCATCCCAAGACTGACAGTCAGCAGAGGTCAGAGGCAGCATGTGTCTGTGCATGGCTGAAGTGACTTTAGTCCCCAGTGCCCCATTTGTTGCTCTGAGTGCCTGCAGAACAGAAGCCTCTGAGAGACACTTTGCCTCCTTTCTTGACATCTCACATTCTTCTTTTCCAATGGCTTAAGCACCGCTCAGAGGCTCACCTTTAGCCAGTAGGAAGTTCATATGTAGTGGAGTACGTTACAAAATTTCCTGACTGCGAAGAAAACCTTTACTCGTACAAATGAGTGCACAGGGAAAGAGCACCAGGAAAACAAATGGAAAGTAAATAAAAAGCATGTCTAATCTATTACTTTATAATATATATAACATATATGTATATAAATAACAACAGTACAAGTATATAATGATATTTCAGTCATGCTAATGAGACTGAGGGCTTGTGCTGTTTCCAAAGGGCAACAGAGCTGGTGAAGGGGCTGGAGCACAGGTCTTATGAGGAGTGGCTGAAGGAGATGTGGTTGTTTTGCCTGGAAACAAAGGAGGCTCGGGGGAGCCTTATTGTTCTCTATAACTACCTAAAAGGAGGTTATAGACGTGTGGGAGTTGGTCTCTTCTCTCAGGTATCAAGCAGTAGAGTAAGAGGAAATGGCCTCAAGTTGTACTAGAATAGATTTAGATTGAATATAAGAAAAATCTCTTCACAAGAATGCTTAACAAGCACTCAAACAAGTTGTCCAAAGAAGTGGTTAAGTCCCATCCCTGAAGGTATTTAAAAGAGATGGAGATGTGTCACTTAGAGACATGGTTTAGTGGTTGGACTCAGGGATCTCAAAGGCCTTTTCTAATCTAAACAATTTTAAGATTACATGAATGTGCAGTTTGATTGAATCACAGAATGGTTTCAGCCAGAAAGGACCTTAAACATCATCTAACACCCCCCACTGCAGGGATGTCTTTCTCTAGACCATGCTGTTCAAACCACCAACCAGCCTGGTGTTGAACACCTCCAGGGATGGGGCATCCACAGCTTCTCTGGGCAACCTGTTCCAGTATCTCACCACCCTCACAGTAAAAACTCTTTCCTAACATCTAATCTAAACCTACTGTATTTCAACTTGAAGCCATTCCCCCTTGTCCTGTCACTACAGTTGCCAGGGAAGACTCCCTTTCTGGCTTCCCTGTAGCCCCCCTTCAGACACTGAAAGACCTCAGTGAGATCTCAATGCAACTTTCCAGGTTGAACAGACCCAGCTCTCTCAGCCTGTCTTTGTAGGGGAGGTGCTCTAGTCCTCTTAACAACTTCATGGCCCTCTCTGGACTTGCTCCAATAGTTCTACGTCTTTCCTATATTGTGGCAACGGAACTGTATGCAGGTGTTGTCTCACAAGAACAGAGTAAAGGGGGAACAACACCTTCCTGGCCCTGCTGACCACACTGCTTTGGATGCAGCCCAGGATATGGTTGGCCTTCTGTGCTGCAAGTGCACAGTGCCAGCTCATGTTGAGCTGCTCATCAAACTGTCTGGTCGGCAGAGACCTTGTTCCAGGAAAGATGGAAAGTCTTTCAGGTTAGTCTGGAGGAAGGTGAGTGGAAAGCAAGATGAGGAAAGCTGATTTTCTACTACACTTACTATGTTTATTTATGAGGAAACAAAAGTCTTCAATCCCCAGGGCTCTCTGTACAGTACCTTGCACTAGCACTAAGTCAGCAAAAAAGGAACAAGTCTCTTAAAATTAAAATGAAGGAAAAACATGCGATAAAATAAAATATATAAGACCCTGATATTTCAAATACATATTCTGCTTCACTTTGCAGTTTGTGCTCACCAACTATGCCCAGAATGACAGTCTTATCAGATAAGAGCAGCCAGCTGCTATATGCTGCATTTAAATTTATATTGCCAACAACAGGCTCCATTACCCAAGGATTTTCTTGTTGCATTCTTAATACTGCCTTTCTGCATGCTTTATTGTTCCTCATTTCCTTACATACTCTTTGCTTTCCAGTGTGTACCAACATATCCTGGTATTTGTTTCACACATTTTGGGCTTTTTAACTTAATCTGTTTTTGACTCGTTTTCCTTTCTTATGCCTCTAAACTGTTCCTGCTTCTCAAATACCATCTCTACAGCTGCTGTCTCACACACTCTGCTGTTTCTTGCTCGCTTTCTGCTGCACCTCACCCCCCCTTCGTTCCCTAATCATTTGATCACTGCGGTTCTTTGATGTGTTAGGCTTCCAGTTCAGTCCCAATTTAATTATGTTTTTCAGAAGACTGACCTCTGTGGTCCCAATTTGTTCAAGACATTTCCTTCATTGATCCAAGGCCAGATCCCTTTACTGCCTGTTCTAAGCTAGATTCCTGATATTAGAAGCAGCCGTGTATTAGCACTTAAGGTCAGTTTGCATATATCAGCAGTTAATTGCACTGATTTATTTGTAGTAGATACAACACACTCATCCCTGCCCTTAGGTCTAGATGCATTAACATGAAATCAAGGGGAAATAATTAGAGGCATTCTCGTATTACAGCAGATGCACTTCCTTCACTATTCCTAAGAATACTCAAAGAATAGATTGCATTTTTCAGTAAATTGCCACATATCCCAAAGATCTGCATATTTATTTTCTGTTGGGCTATTATGGAAGCAACGTTCAACATTATTGGACTTTCCCTTCTTAAATTCTCCACCTATCATCCACTGTTCAGGAAATAATCAGAAAGATGATCCAAGCTTTGGGGTGGAAAGTCAAATCAATGTTTTCCAGAAAGAATAAGAGTCCTGTAGAACAATCACAAAGAAAAACACACTGTCTTGATGGCACCCAGAGTGGTTGGAAGCTAGCTCTGTCTAAAAAATACCAGTCTGCTACACATGAAAATCTCCCCTATATTAGCAAACAAACATCTGCTTTCTTCAGCAGAGAAGTAAAATCTTCCTATCTGTAGCAAAAAATGTTATGGAAAACTGAAATACAATTTCCCTTCCAGGGAGGGAAAATTGCAATATTTCAGCCAGGAGAAGTGGGAAAAATGGTGATTGCTGCTGTTCACTGCTTCCACAGGGTCTGCAGTCAGTGGAGACCCAGTGGGATCCTAGTGAAGGATGCAGACACAGTAACAGCACTGAGCCACTGGGCTGCATGTGTCCAGCAGGCACGAGGAGTGGCAAAGGTCTCTCTGCATTAGATTGAGCTAATTAAATACAGCTCTGTGCTTGACAGGATCTACAGCTGCCTCACTCCACTTTGTCCAACTGTACCCAAGGATGATGTCACATCTAAGTAGACTGGCACAGACATTATCCTTGCTTGCTGCCAAAAGCCACCAGCCTCAATAAGATCAGCATAAATGTCACGCTTGAGAACTGAGAAGTGTCGAGGAAATTGAGCTTCTGGATAAAACCAGAGCTGCTTCAGGCCCACTGCACTCCTTTCCCAAGGCAAGACAGAGACTGTGAAGACATTTCTGCTACTGTGAGAGGAAAAGTGTTGGCCTCCTGGAGTGAGGTGCTGGCCTTTAAAGTGAGAGGTGCTGAAATCCAGAGTGATCTTGACAGTTCCTTGTTCCTCACCATGATCACCACGTGATGTCGCCTTTCATGTCAATGGAATTTTTTTTTGTTTTGAATTAGTTTTTCAGTTTAAATATAGGAGAAAAGCTTCTTTTTCTCCCTTATGCTACCTGTACACATACAATCATGAGGTTTGAGAAAATGCAGAAATTCTTCTCAGGAGATGGATGTTCACATGAAAGAAGAGATTAAAGTAATCACATAATAATAGTAATTCAGGAACAAATAATAATTTAGTCTAAGATTATCACAGTTCACAGTGATTTTCCAGCATATGTTTAAATGACCTAAGAAGTACATCTCTTACCTCAACCAAGAAACTCACAGAGTAGCACCTTTCAGTCCCAGAAATAATTTGTAACACCCAGACTGGTTTCCTGGATGAAATTTGTCTGCCCAACACACACTCAACTCATTTTCCCGCTTTTGAATTTGCTCACGACAAGGTCTGCAAACACATGCACATCCTTGTAACAACTGCTCAGAATGGGAAGGAAGTGTCCATCCTGCAGGTATTACTTTCTGCTTGGCGTTTTCCCACTCATGCTGCTTTATGCCTGTTGATTCATGGAAGACATTCTGTATGTCTGAATTCTGGAGACTGATCTGTTCCCTCCTTTTTCTGCACTAGATTCCAAAGTCTTCATTTTTATAACCTGTGGGAAGTTTGCCCAAGTGAAATGTGAGTAAAGATTTCAAGACATCATGGACCTCCGAGGGAAGGCATTTAAGTATTGAAATACCTCCGTGTTACATACTTGCAGTGGCAGAAAAAGCCACCAAAGAAATGGTAAAATACCCCTGTCCAAGGAACTGAGAGCTGTATTACACCTCAGTTCTTCCTATACAGAGGCACTCAGTGGTGCCTCCTGACAACAATAATAAGGACGATGACTGCAAAATCTGCAGGGTGACATTTCCAGAATAGCAGTGAGTGTTTGACACTTCTTTGCCCAAAAAAGCATCAAACTTTCAATTTTGCTGGAGAGCTCTAAACAAACATAACAGTCTAACCTCCTCTGAAAGTATTTCTTGATTTCATTCAGATAATCTTGTTTGCTTTATCTCTTTTCAATAGCTTGTTTTTCCTTAGATCTCTGACATGCACTGGAGTATACTCATGCTTCCTTTCTTATTCATCAACAGTAAGGATGCACTGTGGGTGTGCCAGATGCCCAGGAGTCTCTCATTTCCTTGGAAACTGCAGAGAGTTACTAATCCACAGCAAATAAAACTAAAATGTAATGCAGACACTGAGCTAAGGGTTAGGATGCTGATCTCCTTTCCTGGTGATTTAGTCTGTAATCTCTGTTCAGATGCTATCCTCCTCTATGCTTTATTTCCCCCAATAACTGAAGAGGCAAATGATGTTGCCTGGTACACAGTACCAAGAATCAAAACATAATGTTATATTTAAGGATTTAATAACATATTGGGACCTAGAAAAAAGACAGCACAATAGGAAGTGTTAAATACCTGTCAGCGTCCACATAGTTAATTCAGCTGCAAGCCACATTTGTGCTGGCGTGCACCTCAAGAACAGAGCAGCAGCAGGCAGCAGACAGGTGCCCAGACTGAGACCAGAAACTCTGCTGGGGACTCTGCAGTGGTACTGACACATAGCAGGGGACAATCTCCAGAACGCCCTGGAGCTACTATCCCTGGTACATCAGAGACCTGCATGGGACCAAGGCCCTGAGGGAGAATGCAGCCCTGCTCATTTGGGACCTCATGGTGGGACGGGGGCTTTGCCAACAGGCTGCCGAAGGGTCTGTGTCACCGCGCAGTGGGGCTGTGTGACAA
Source organism: Lanius collurio (assembly GCA_020086605.1). Lineage (NCBI taxonomy): Eukaryota > Metazoa > Chordata > Aves > Passeriformes > Laniidae > Lanius > Lanius collurio. The sequence continues at coordinate 31,688,052 of JACBWW010000002.1, forward strand.
GGTCAGCACACTGCTCAGCAGCGGACGCTGTGACAAAGAGATTACTGGGTCTTCTCCAAGGCTCTGCACATACAACTAAAATCCCCTGCTTCTGATGAGGCTGATGAAGGGCCAGCCACCTGGAAAATATCCTTGTGAAAGGGACCTGGGAGCCTCATTGAACCTCCATCTGAAATATGCCTTTGTGGCAAAGAACAGCAACAGCCTTCAGGCAAACTCTTGCCAGAAAGTTGATTTGAGAAAGGCTTTCCATCTCCTGTACTCAGCACTGGTGAGACAATTCTGGACTGATGGGTCCAGTTGTGGCCTTCCTGGGACAAAAAACACAAGGCCATACTGGAGTGAGCTCAGAGAAGGGCCACAAAGATAATTAAAGGGTGGAGCCCCTCTGTCATGAAGAAAGACTGAGACAGCTGGGACTGTTCAGCCTTGAGAAGGCTCAGGGGGAATCTTACCAATTTGTACAAATACTAGATGAGGGAGATTAAAGAAAATGGAGCCAGAGTCTATTCTGTTGTATTCAGTGACAGGACAAGATGAAACAGGCAAAACTAAAATACAGTCAATTTCACTTAAACACGAGAAAATACTTTTTTTACCATGAAGGCAGAATACCAGAATCATTTTCCCTGAGAAGCAAAGGAGTTCCCATCCTAGGATATGTTCAAACCCTGCCTGAACACAGTCCTGGCCAACCTGTCCCATCTGACCCTGCTTTGAGCAGGCGCTGGATGATCTCTCAAGGAATCTTTCAAACTCAACTATTCTGTGGTGTTAACAGGTTCTGTATTTTTATGTTATTTATCTAAAGGGCATTCTTGATCTCAGTGCAGAGACAAAACAGCTTCTGCCCTTGTACTAACATCACCTCTCTTGCAACTTTGAACATAATGGAGACAAGTAACCAGTGAATTCTACAATAATGAACTCTATTCATAAGGAAATTGATTTCTAGTGAAGATGGTTCTGTCAAACCAACCCTTATTATAGCAAATACCTCACTCCAGAACACAAACTAATGATTTCCCTCATTCATTACACTTTGTAGTCCTGGATGAAGTACCTGGCATTGCTGAGAACCGCCAACATTCATGGATCAATATTCCATACACAAGTAGGCTCCGATTGCACTGTTTGATAAATTATGGTAAACTCATTGCTAGAAATCAATTCTTTGTTAAAATGACGGAGAATGATTGCAACCAAATGTCGCTTAGGGAAGCAAAGGTCTTAGACTCCCCCTTTCATTATTGCCCACAAAAATCAACAGAAATCACATTCTTTTTTTCTTTTGATTTCTTTTTTTCCCCTACTTTAGGTAGATAGTGGATGCAGCTGAAGTCATCACTTTTTCCTATGACTATCATAGGAGTGGGGTGCAAAGTGGGGGTGGAGGGGGTGAGTGAAGGAAAGCAGACTTGTGTTCATCACTCTAAGGAAAGAAACTGAGAACATAGATAAAATAGGGTTTGTTATGACATGTAAACAAAGGGAGGGTAGCCAGTTCTGTCTCTCTGGCTTACCCTAACTTTCTGTATTTCCTGGCTTGATGGTTCAGTGCATATGGTTCATTTCAGCAATGAACCTGAGCATGCAAATTTTCTCTGGCAAAAGGTGCAGAGAAGAGATCATCTGTAATAATGCATTTTAATATATTTCCAGAAAAATACCTAACATAATATGGAAATATTTCCCTCCATATCTTCCATTTTGACCACAGCTCATGCTGAGGAATGTGGTGAGACACTCCAATGAAAGATGATAGAGTATAGTCACAGGGAGAACCTGCAAACAGAAAGGCACACCCTAAATCAGTGATGGAGCTTGTAGGAATACCTGTGAATTGCTTTACTGATCCCCAGTACTTGAGGGCCGGATAACAAAGAAATTTTTATTGCTTCCTGTGGAACTGGGTACATCATCACAGCAGTGACATACAAGCCCAAAATATTTACAGCATGTTTCATCTCAAATACAGAAAGTTTGCATCTCTGCGTCAAATTGAGCCAAAATAATCCCTCTGTCAAACTGCTAATAACCTGACAACTAATTTTTTTTTTTGTTGAAACATGAAAGAAACCTAATTTCTCTTGATAAAGTGTCTACTGATGAGAAACCTTCAGTTTCTAAGATTTTACCACCCTTAAAATCCAGTAAAAGAATGAGTTACTCCTTTACCAGTATGAGTCAGGAAGCAGCTGGGAAACTGCTTTGCATATGATGCAATGTCCTGAAATCATATGAACATCTCAAGGTTGGAATACACTCACACAGTGCAGCTGCTTATCAAAATGCAAGCAAATGATTAATCGAAGCACAAAGTGCTAGAAGAAAATGCAACAGGTCCCTTATTCTTTTAGGTACCTAATCCACTATTTCCCAACATTTCTAAACCATTATGCTTGCATTGGTTCCTTGCAGGAAGTTATCATTTCTGCAAGAAATTGTTGGCATGATGAGAATATTCATTTATGACAGGGCTGATTTTACAGGCTGCTGTCCAACCTCTTTGTACAGAAATGATCTAAGTAAGAGGTATAGAGTACACATGGGAAAAACAACTGCAAAGTCCTGGGGATTTCTTGACCCTAGTTATGCCTCAATTGCACGTGCTGCAGTCAGTTAAAGCCTTCAGCTTTTAACCCTTGTTTATCACTCCAAATTTAAATATAATTAGTAAAAAAATAATTGCTTCCACCAGTTTAGCCAAATTTGTTCTTCAGAATTAAGGTCAGATCAGCTTCTCAGTCTGTCTCCCAGTCTTAAAGAGCTTTTCTTCCCTGTATTGCAAAAGGAAGGTGAAATTTAACCATGGAGCTTGAAGGGGATTTTTAAATTGGTCATAAATTAATAGAATATAGAAAAATTATACAAGACTTTTTATTTTTCCTGTGAGGTTTTCACCTTTCTATAATAGTAATTGTTTAAAATTATATTACTTTAAGAATCCCATTTCAGGATATTCCTGATACCTAATATTAGGAATCCTGGAGTGATGAGATATGTATTTGGCCTTTTATAACCTTGTTTTTGTAAAGTTTTCATGGAAATTTCCATAGCTGGAAATGGAAAGAAAGGAAGGAGACTGGAGATTACTGACAGTGGCACATCTGCATTCCCAGAGCTTGAACCTTACCATCTTGTCCCACCCTGGCTGGTGAAAACTGCAGTCAGAGCACATTTCCCTAAGGAGACAGCATATCATTGATAGATAGTCTTTAAATGCTTTACAGGGTATTAATTTCACAGATGGATCCATGGGTGCTTTAATAGAACTATTTTATCTTTTTTTTAGGAGGACAGATTGGAATAAAAAAAAAAAAAAGCCAAAACAAAAAAGAAATATATATAGCAATGACTAACTATCTACAAATAGTTGAAACATCTGACTGTTAAAGATGAAAAAGAATTGTTTAACACATTTCAGAAGTGTATAAATCATCAAAATTTAGTGTGTATGAAACAGCTGAAGATGGAAAGATAATCTTGTCGTGCACAGGCAATTAAATTCACTGCTTTGTCACAGACAACTGGTATTTGTCCTTTGGAAACTCTCTTAATATTTTTCCATATGAGTTCTCTGTCCTTACAATGAAGTGAAAGACTTCCACTCCTCATTGTTTTTTCTGTCCTGTCAACACATTTGAAAGCAGTTTGGGCCAAAATTGTTTCTTTCTATGCATTCACATAGTATAAGCAAATTATATACCAAATTGCTTTGGGGGCCTCTCAGCACTGCCCTAATTAAACAATTATACTTGCACAAAAAATGCCTTATAAATGTTAAATGTCATATTCTACCTAGTCTAATTATATTATGTACATAGTGCTATAATGTATAATAAATTACTGTTTTCAAAGGCTAATTCAACCCAAATATCAGCAGTTTCATTTAAGGCAAAGGCTACAATTTCAAAGAATCCCAGAGGTTTAGGAACCATAAGAAAATAGCACTGACAGGCTTTGGGCATCACTGAGAACCTTTGGGAATCTCATTTTTGGATAGTTAAGTAATCGATGAAATTTTTATAAAGTTATGAAGGACTGTTAAGGACTGCTGAAATTTTGAACCCAGAAATCTTATCTGTGAAAAGCCTCCCAGGAAATCAATGGGAGTCACACTGTTAAAAAACACATTTAAATGATCTGGACAAAGCACTCAAAATTTGTCTCACGGAAAATCTTAGAGTAATGAACACAGAACCCATGCTAGAAGAAGGATAGACCACTTTAGGCTAACAGGTCTTCTTTTGATCTCTCTCTTCAGTAAGTCTTTTGAAGAGCATTATTTTTTTTCCTAATGGCAAAACTAATAGAAGAAACCTTTCTTCAGTACAGCCTTCCCCTCACTCTGTTAATACACTGGAGAGTAAAGCTCCTTTATTAATATACTCTACACTCTCACACGCATATCAAATAATATGTCAAAAGATAAGAAAAGAAAGCAAAGAACTTGGGTGACATTTGTTGACATTTCCAACACGGAAGAAACAAACAAGTTACACCATGGCTGAATGTTAAAAAGGCCATGGAGAGTGAGCTTCCCCTCATCAATATGGCCCTCGGGGCATTTTTAACTCAATCTGATATTGTGTTCCCTAGTAGGAGGTATTCCTGCAAGACGAGAAGACAGGGATGGCTCGTCTCAGCTCTCTGAAGACCTCAATAAAAAGGTCACCAGATCTTTTATTTTCATTTACGTTTTTTAAAAGATCAAGGTCACTTTTGAAAGAGAATAACCAAGATGCTCAGCCTGCATCTAAACAAATCTTCAGCTCCAAACAGAAATGAAAATCAAAATACAAGTGGTTTCTTTTTATTTAAAATTTAAAAACAGATTGGAAGTTCTTCATTTTTCTTTTTTCCTTTTCTGAAATTATGTTAAGATCCCTTTAGAGTGCAACTACGAAACATCAGAAACTTTAATGTGGCCTGAGGGTGGCTTACTACAAAGCCGTGTCCTAATAATACCTTACATTTATAGTTCTTTTCATCCAGAACTGGATCCCCAGGCTGTGCAGATACTGTGTATGCAGGAATAATAATTTTGAGCCCCCTTACTCACATGTGGCTCTCTCCATGAGGGTTTAACACTCAGCCCCTCAGTGCCCATATTTCGGAGCTGGGGGGACACCCTGTGTTATGGAAACTCTACAGAGAATTTCAGTAGAGCAAAAAGCCAGATGAGCTGGAACTCTCTAGAAAACAGATGCTGTGAGACCTGCCCTTGCAGAAGGTGTCTGGGCTCACTAAAGAAACAGCTACACATCTGAAGGAGGTGTTCTGGAGCACTTTGGGGGCTCTGGCTAAGACCAGGACTGTACAGGGGGAACTGCTGCCATCCTGACAACACCCTCATGGTGAAATATCCCTCTCCCTTCAAGGTTTCCCATGTGAGGAGAAGCAACTTTTCTGACTAGGTCTGATCAATGGTCTCAAAACCACAGCACAGCCCACACAATTCATAAGGAAAATCAAGTCTTTGTGTTTCTTGTATCAAATCTCATGTTTCCATTATCTTCGCTTTGCAGAGCACCAGCTCATCAGGTAGGAATATTTGATATGATGAAATCTATTAATAAACCATCTCTGAATTCAGGTTTATCACTTGTTAAGATTTGAAATTATATGAACTTAATGCATGGCATTATACAGGTAATTGTTTCACTGTACTGGTGAGGGAAAAGGCGATATACTAATTTACCTCAGGTAAAAGAAAAACACATTTTTCTATGCATAGTAATCTGCCCTTATACCTATGTCCAAGTACTGAACTACTCCTCAGTGATGCACATCTTCATGACCAAATTAAAAGTCCACAGAGCAGTGCTGATTTACATCTAATGCATCTATTTCTAGATCTTACTACAGTGGTAATAAAATAATGATCCCAGATCACATTATTTAGTGGCATTAATCATAGAATATCTCAAAGCATTTGTAAGCTATTTGCACAGGGAGTTGCACCCAGAGTTATATATACACATAGAAGAATCAAATCAGTTAATTAAATTTTCTTTTTTTTATATCTCATAGGTCCAAAATCAAATACTGATTTAATCCTGTCAGCTCTACTCCCTACACTGTCATGTTATGTCTTTTCCAGTATTCATCGATCATAACAATCCATGTATTTAAGATTATAGAAGCATGTTCTTTTTCAGACTTTCTGAAAATATTATTACTATCATTGGTACTGTTTTAATTAAATTGCTTCTCATTTAACACTCTGCTGTGGATTATGCATATGTTTAATTTGCTCATTTTTTAGATTTAGTAAACATTTTATACAGCCCATAGCTTTATATTTTGGATATTGAAAAAAAAAAGCAGAATTTAGACTGCAGAATAAAATTGTCAATCATTCCTTTCTGTCATCTTCCAAGTAAGCTGGAATGTTGGCACTCTTCTATAGATCTAGTGGCATTTACATTTTTAATGAAGTAGCTTATTTGCTAAACTTATACCCTTCCCCTTGCAGTTGTTCTATGGATTATGTCTAATTTTATTAATCCTGTGTGTGCCGGATTTCACAGAAATTTATTCAATTTCTTATGTTCTTTTCTCTATGTGTGCATAACCTGAAATTATGAGTCCATTTCCTCAACAGGTATAAATCCCTGCCCACTGACTCTGTACCTCATAATTCAGTCTGGAATTGAGCCTTATGCAAAGTACAAGGAAACTTTCACCTAACAAAGGCAGGGGACTTACAGCTGACTGATGTGGAGAAAATAGGCCATGGCTGTCACTCACCATTAATGCTATTTACCACCGTCTCTATCGCTGCACAGCAGAATACCCTGCAAAGCCTCTCTCTTAGGTGGGGCCAGCTGAGTCTAACTCTCTGTAAGCACTTGATGACAAAATGCACCCAAGAGACAAACTGCTGCCAGGTGTGGTTTCCACAGTTACTTTGATCAATTCTATTTGATACAGGCTTTCACATCCCTAAGCCACCAAGCATAAAAGCACATAATCTCGGATATGACTTGATAGCTTTTAAAAGAAAGGAGTACAAGGTAAATACAGAGGTGTGAGATATAACTGAGTCCTCTTGAGCCTGCAGCCACTACAAGAGCTTTGCTGAATTATTTCAGTGCCTGGAAGCTGCCTCTAACATGGATAGGGACACGTTTCTAGTAGTAATGGTGGGGACAAGGAGACGGAAAAACACCCTGTCCTCACCCCAGACAAACTGCATGCTGTCAGTGCTTATCAGTATGCCAGGACCAGCATTGCTCCACACTATTGCTGAGTCTGACAGGAGGGCAGATACCAGCCCCACAGCAGTGTCTAAGCACATCTGCCATCTCTCCATAGCTATAAACTCTGGCCTATCAGATACCTGTCTAAAACACATTGCCTCCTCAGTTTCCCATATTGTCATCTCTTCTTTCCTCCTGTGATGGACCTGCAGCTATGTTTCTTTTTGTCCCCTGGCTTCAGTATTTAGGTCAGTTTTTTTTAATATCTTTATCAGTGATCTACATGAGGAGATCAGGTGCTCCCTCAGTCAGTTTGTAAATACCTCTGAGTTGGGTGGGACTGTTGATGGAGTATAGGAAGCTTTGCAGAGGAAACCAAACAGGCTAGATCAGTGGGCCAAGGCCAATTGTATGAGATTCAACAAGGGCAAGTGCTGAGTCCTTCCTTTAAGTCACAGCAACCTCATGTAATTCTACAGGCTTGGGAGAGCTGCCCAGTGGAAAAGAACTTGGAGGTGCCGCTGCTCAACAGCAACTGAACATGAGCCAGTGTGTTCCCAGGTGGGCAAAAAGGCCAATGGCACCCCAGGCTGTATCAGAAACTGTGTGTCCAGCTGGACCAGGGCTGTGTTCATCCCTTCGCACTCGGCACTGGTGAGGCCATACTGTGAGTGCTGAGTTCAGTTTTAGATCCCTACAAGAAGGACATTGAGGTGCTGGAGTACGTCCAGGGAAGGGCAACAGAGCTGGTGAAGCATCAGGAGCACAAGTCCTGTGACGAGAGGCTGAGGGAGCTGAGGCTGCCTAGCCTGGGGAAAAGGAGGCTTAGAGAGAGATCTTATTGCTCCTGCCTGAAAGGAGTCTGTGGCCAGGTAGAGGTTGGTCTCTTCTCCCAGGTAACAAGAGACAGGATAAGAGGAAATGGCCCCAGGTTGTGCCAGAGCAGTTTAGATTTATATTAGGAAAAATTTCTTTACTGAAATGTTGTTCAAGCTTTACAAGGGACTGCCCAGGGAAGTGGTTAAGTCACCATCCCTGTGATGCCTTGAGGTGGCCCCTAAAAGCAGATACCAGACAAGAATAAGAGAATAAAAGTATTTATTTGAAGGGCCTTCAAAGGCCTGGGCAGGTTGAAAGCTACACCCAAAATGGACCTTGGGTCACGGGTTCCTCACACTTTCATAAGTTTGATTCATTTGCATATCAGGGTTAATTGTCCAATTATAACTTCAGTTAATGATGTAATTACTCCAAGTTCCTCCCCCCCCCGCCTTCCTTCAGAGGCTTTTAGTCTACACATTTTGGGCCATGGTGTCCTTGAGGTAGAAGCCTAGAGAGACTTGTTATGCCCAAGCAGCATGAGAGAACAGCAGCTAACAGGCTGTATGAAGTTTCAGAGTTACACACTAGGCAGTACAAGATTTGAAAAATATAAAAGTTAAAACCTAAGGCATCACCTGGAGATATTTAAAAGACATGAGCACATGTCACTTAGGGACCTGGTTTAGTGCTGGTCTTAGCAGTGCTGGGTTAACAGTTGGACTCAATGGTCTAAGAGATCTTTTCCAACCTTAACAATTCTACAATTCTATATGCCACCAATATTTTTTTTGATTAGCTGATCTATTGTGACTTCTCAAAAATTAATATTTGTGTTTTGGTTTCAGATCATTGAACACCAGGCCTTTATTATTCTAATTAATTGTTTATTTCATGAGTTCTCACCCTTTTTAAAGTTTGGCTGGTTCCTGCAGTTTTAAATAGCAAACAACTGTTTGAGGTGAAAAAACCCATGATATACTAAATAAAAATAATGATTTATTAATCAGTTTTCAGTAGTTCTTTAAAAGTTCACAACAATGTTTCATTACATTTTATTCCAAGACACACTGTGTGTCTTTGCTTACATGTTTTATTTCTATTCCCCCCCCCCCCCATTGTATTTTTCAAGTGCAGATATCAGGGAGCATGTCTAATGCGGACAGAAGACCAGAATTCATGTTCAGAACTAAAACATTCTATGATCTTCCCCCTGTGAAAGAAATTGCTCGTCTAGAAACAAAACAATTTATTTTAATCTTATCACTAGGTGAAACTCAAGTTGGCTTTAATCTGTACAACTCCATCTAACTCTTGGGGCTATCCTTAGGAAGTCAGGCTCAGTGTACAGTAACTCCAAGGTCACTCTTGGTGGTCAGTGGAAGGAGACGGACTTTTCACCATACCTAAAACTGAATTACCATATGAATGTATTTATCTCCATCCTGAGACAACAGACATAGGCTCAAGTGACTACTATGCTCTCAGCTGCCAGATGTTAGACAAGAATCCAGCCAGATCTGACCATTTTGTCCTAGCAAAGTAAGAGGTAAACAAGCATTTCTCCAATGTACATTTTTCATTTTATTCTTGCAACAGTAACACTAATATCTGCCTTCTAACTGCCTCATCTTCCTGCTTAAAAAGTTGTGTGTCCAGTTTTAATTGGAGAGGTTGAAATTAATTTTCTTTTGGTGGGTTTATACTATTTCCCACAGCTCTACTAGAAGTGGCTTTCTGTTTCAGGGAATTTTAAGAAATGAAAGACCTGCTACATGGTAGTCTTCTAGTATAAAAATGGGCTTTGTAAAATTTCCTTGTGTAGCTCCCTGCTGTCTGACCTTGAGAAAAGAAGCAGGAGGTGTGTGTGTTTGACTTAAGTATTAACAGATAGGCTGGACAGTGAATTCTTCAATAGTCCACTAAAAAGCAAGAGATTCAACATAAAAGGAAAATTCTGACCTTTACATTTAAGCCTCTTGCAGTTACTAGGGAAAAGAACTGTGGCTTCTCTATAATATTAGTCAACAATTCTGTCCACTTCTGGTGCAGAGTAATCCTCTATCCCACACTGGGAGATAAAACAAGTAGAAAAAAGGCCAAATCCTTCCTAAACGACTCTACCCTTCCCAAGAGGATGAGTAAATGTCAGCCAGCTGCCCTGAAGTAAAATCTTTACCCATTAAAATAGTACATTAGCACTTAGGTCAGTATGGCATGAGGCACAGAATTTGCTCCAGTAGCAAGGTTTTAATCTTTCAGCCTGATTCATTCGAGTAGCTCTGGAGGTCTCAAATTACCTATTCCACTGATCTGCAGGAAGTAATATGCCTGTGAAGGGATTTAGTTGCAGGGACATTACTGGCAAGAATCACGTTAGGTTTTCTGTAGTGACTATTTTGCTGTGAAAGCTTGACAATCTAATACTTCATAAAAACTTTGTGATTTTTTGACTAAATACATTACGTGACCATTTTGAGTATTTTTCACTTTTAGTCACACTGCACAGTTTTGAGGAATTCACATAGAGGAGCAGTGACTGCAGGCAAATTCTGTGACTTCTGTGGTTGAGTACTAGACATACAAAGGATTAAATATTTTCATTAATAATTACTCACATGACAAAATAGGCAAGGAGAGCTGTAATGACAACACTCAACCAAAAGTGGAAGAGATTTAATTTTCATTTTTTCCCTCCTGACACCACTTTTCACAGGAAGACTGTGCTCCTCACCCAATAGCATTGTAGAAACACAGTCTTATACAGCACACTCAAATATTGGCAAGTGCAAGGCTGATTTACACCATAACCTTAAGCAAAAGCTTTTTGAGACCCAAGTAGAATTTCTGATGGAATCAGAATCAGTGTTTTCTGTTAGCTGAAAAGCCCTCAAAAACAGATCTCCCTATTCTTATTTTGCATTCACATCTGTCACTCTGCCTGGTAACAAACGACAGATTGGCTCCTGCACAAGCATTGCCACCCAGACCTCAATTTGAGCATTAACAGCCCTTAGGTAGAGCTCGATATATTGCTCCTCAGCAAGTTTAAGATCTCTAGGAGCTCCTTAGGGACAGCCCTAAAAATTAAGTTTGTCAGGTGAATACAACCATCATTTGATATTTAAATTCCCTGTAGTGCTGTCAACACTTTCTTGAAGTGATGACTGAACAGGTGGATTTATTTCAGAGTGGCTGACAGCCACTCTTTCTACTAGACCTTTATTTTAGAACTTGGCATTAGATCCTGCTTTTTAAGTACTTAAGGAAAAAACAAAGAGGAAAATATATGTGCTCAGTTTTTCACTCTTCTTTGTTTCCTGCCATCCCACTGGAGCTGCACCTGCAGCAATCAGGTGGAAAAAGAGGGCTATTCATCAAGGTGGAAATTGATAAGTTACTTTTCTCTGAAACTAAGATAAGTGCGACTGTTTTTTCTAAGTATAAAGGAAAAGAGCAAGTGCTGCAATGTTTACAGGGTAAAATTTCCCCAATGAATTTGGTGCATTGGCGTGTGATGTGACAGTTGCCTGGTAGAAAACCAAAACAACCAATAAAAAATGCAGTTAAAACAAGCCTGCTGTGTTACAGCTTTTGCCAGTTGTCTCAGCAAATGTGTCACTGCCTCAAGTTGCAGAACTAGAGACTGAAATCCACTCTGTGTTTTTACAAACACACCACACCTGATGTGCAGCATTGCTGCTACTGTAATGCTGGCTCCTCTCTCTCACCCTCCCCTCGTGTCACCCCCAGACAAAGCTGGGTTACTGCTGCAACCCACTGCGTCCTGCAGTATTTGGTGCCTGCAATTGAAGAGATCTCTGTGCATTGTGTTTGGGAGGGGTTCCCTCCACGTACTCTTCATTGTACAACATCAAAATGTAATATAATTTGGAGGCTGAGAAAATGTATTATAAGTATTAGGAAGTAAAGTCCTGCTACCCTCCGCACACATCCATATATAATTTTATGGTCTATAAGTAAAAACTTAGAATTATGGAATTATGGAATCGTTTGGGTTAGAAGGGACCTAAAATTCATCTATTCCACCACCCCCCTCAATAAACAGGGACATCTTTCACTAGAACACATCACTCAAATCCTCATTAAACCCAAACTTGAATATTTGGAGGGATGGGGCATCTACCACCTGTCTGTTACAATTTGTATTTCCTAGAGTTAGCCTATAAGCACCTTACAAGTGGTCCTTATCTCCAAGTAAAACAAAAGACCTAAAGTGACAATGTCTGTTGTAAATCCATCAATGAAAAAGAAATATGACAGCTATCTAAGAGTAAGTGTAAGTCAACTTGCAATAAGAGATCCAACAGAGAAGGGAAGAGAATAAGATAAGCAAGAAATTTCATGAAAACTCTAAAATAAAATTATGAATTCTGGAAATAATCCCAGAAAAAGGAAAGATGTCTGTTATACATACAAAGGAAAAATAGGTTTCCTCAAACTAGTCAGAAATGGTCCTGCTATAAAAAAGTGTGGAGAAAACTACTTAGTAATATATTTTTCAACCTGCACTGCCCAGCTGCTAAATTAGATTTGGAACACAAGAGATCCCACAAAGGATGTGTTGTTCTCATACTCACAAAATTCTGAAAATCAGTGTCTAATAAAGTTATACATGCCTAAATCTTTTATTACTTTGTTATTTGTCTTGAAAAAGGTGAAATTTCTGGGCTTGATGGTTGGTGTCCTATGCCCTGTGTATCCCACATATATTTAGGGAAATAGCAGAAGGTAGAAAATACGCTCAAGGCACTTGGAATTTGCCATCTATTACTGGCATTTCCAGAAAGGTCAAGAATTTCAGGAATCAGCATTATTGGTTTGTAGTCTGTTCATGGTATTTAGTTTTGTGTAGACATCTTAGCAGTTGCAATCATTTGAGTGAGATTAGGAGGCATGCTATGAGATGATTTACAATCGAAGGTGGGAATCATTCTGGTGGAGCTGATAGGAGGCCAGGGGGATGCTTGGGCTGTGGGTCCTCCAGGAGACAGCAATTACAGCTGATGAAGGTGTTCTCACATGGATGTTTTTAGAGGCCATAAGTCAAAGGATTCTTATAATTCATGGACCTCCAGACAAATTTTCTTTATACCAATGAAGAGTTGCCCATCCATGCCAGTGGGAGAGCCAGCCTGGATTCAACTAATGCACTCCATGCACACACAAAAATCAACACTAAAATGGACGACCCTGAAGGCAGTGTCAGTAGCAAACAAAGAAACCAGAAAAGACTGTAAGTAAGCAGTCTCATTTCCCTAGAAGTTTTCAGAAAGATCAAGAACATATTGCTGCTGTTCATGAAGTACCCGGCCTTTGACTCCATACTTAAAGGACTACCAATCTGCTACTTTCAGCAGCACTAAAATTTTCTTCAAGAAGCAAAAGAGCTGATGATTCCCCATTTCATAGCTCAATTATATTTCTTTAATGTCATATCATAAATGCTGAAAATATGACCTGCAGCACTGTTACTCCTCCCTGAAGGCACACCAGCATCACTCGTCTGCCCATTCATGATGCTGTTTCCTGTCCAGAGACATAAACTTCAATATGACACAAAATTCCAAACTCACCAGCCTGAAAGCTCTGAGAGGCAGTGTGCTCAGTGTGCCATCTGGGAAAAAGCTTCTTTACTGTTTTTCAAGGCAGCCCACAGGAACCACCCACTTGCAGTTACTGACCTTGAATTTGATCTGTATGGATATTGTCAATCCTTGTTAGCATGTTTCTGATAGGAGGTGGAGAAGATGCTTTTTCAAACTCTTCAAGAGAGCTCTTTCATTCACTCTTGAGCGTGGGGACTGAGCCTCATATGACTACAGCACCATGCAAACAGACTAACCCAAAGCCTCTGGGAGGTGTTTTAACAAAATTTCTCATCAACAGAATGCTTCAGCTGGCTCATCACAGCTGAAATCCCTGGTGGAAACACTGAGAAACATTGGCAGTCAGTTTTCTGAGGTTCCAAGAGTTACCAGTCACATATAAGGAAAGAAAGGAGAAACCCAGACTTCGGAATGCAGATCCCACTCCACAGATCTCCTGACCTTCTGTACCATTTGGGTATTCAGAAAATACGTTTCAAAACACTAGGAGCTATTCCAGAATTATATTCTAATTGGGATTCTTTCATTTGCTCCTGCCTTTTCCCTTGACCCTAGGGAAATAAGTTAATTCCCCTTGCATTGGTTTTCCCTAAAAATAAAAGAGCAATGATTTTCTGTCATACCAACCTCTAAGTGACAACATAATTTTTAGCTGATCAGTGTTTGCCAAAAGCATTAAAACCTGTCAAGAAAAATGCCAAGCCTTTCTAGTATACCGAGGGAGACAGAAGAAAAATGTCGAAGTCATAGTAGCTTTCCCTTAGTGGAAAGTTCCTGGCTTTACACAAACAAATATTTTCCTGTCAGCATTTACCACCAACTATATGAATCATTTGCATTTCATTTTCACAGTAAGCTCTTTAAAAATAAACATAACATCTCTTGTGAAAAGCATTTTCATGGGATTTCAAAATGCCCAAGAGCATAGTCTGGTACACCGGATTCAGATACACCCTACTGCAGTGTGAAGAGGTAATGGAAGATAACTGAGAAATAGGGAGGTAATAAACTTATTTTGTGCTGAATGGCAAAAAGAGTTTTTAAAAATTAATTTGACTGTTGCAACTAAGATGTGCTCTGGGGGGAGAATCTGCTTGCTCCTACTGTGGCCAACAGGAACATGAGAACAGCCACACTGGTTCACACCGGATGTCCGCATAGTCCATCCCCTCAGCAGTAATATTCACAGTGCTTAAGACAGCCATTTATGTTTCTCTCAAGTTTCTCTCTTTGAGTTGTGTCTTGTTTACTGCATATTATTCTCAGAAAAGATGAAAACCTATGCTTTTCCAAAATATTTAGAGACAGGCCCCTTGCTGAACCACCAAATCAGCAGCATTTACCAAAACCATGTGCACAAAAAATTGGAAGTCCTCTGTTTCAGAGAAAGTGAATGTGATCACCTTCATTGTCAATGTAATAATTTTTAAGTACAATGATTATGTTTTATTACCTTATGTGAAAATGCTTATTTTTACTAAAGAAATGCTCAACAGTACTTGGCAGCACTATTTTTTAGTACTATGAATAGTGTTACACTCCAATGGGTTGGATGAACAAGATCCCATTCCATAAGGGTGGGACTTCAGGTGGCAGCCCTTTCTAAAGCTGTTAATATTCCCCAGTTTTCCTCTTCCTCTGATCTCTTCCTCCTGTCTCATGCTTCAGATATGGCATTCCCACAGCACTACTTGACTCCCCAGGCTACTAATCCAAACAGAGTTCTCTGTGCCAGTAGCACCTGTGAGAGTGCTTTGGCAAACAGGGCTCACGTTATTTCACTTTGCTGCCAGCAGATGTGCAGTACAGCACCATGCTATAGGCTGGCTGTTCCAGAGAAGTAACCAGAATATCTCCCTGTTTTCAACCATCCCTGGGCATGGGTTTTAAATTCTGTATTCTATAGAGATGTAGAGGACCCATCTTTCTGTTCTCTGCCCATTTATTTCCTCAATGCTGCTGCAATGTAGCTGTGTAACAGTGGGCACTCACCTTAACAGTTGATGGCTGACATATTAAAATAATTTCTCAGAGATTTCCCTGCAGCTATTTCCCCTCTAAAAGTTGGGCTTTGGCTCCAGAGGATACTAAATAACATCTCACCCAGGCCAGTTAGGAGCAATCCTTGTCATTCCTAAGAGCCAGGTTTGGGATGCGGAGATGCTAAAAGTTTTGCAACATTGTGCAAATGGGAAGAGAACACAAAGAGTTTCTCCATCTTTATTTAATCTTTATTAATGTAGCATCTCTTAGTATGTTTAGAGTTTGGTGTATGCTTTGGGACACACTGCAAGAGGGAAACTGCTTTCACTTCAGGTTTCCTCTCAAACAGTGATGCCTCCTCACTCAGGCTCTGAGACACGGTTTTGCACTATTGATTGCATTTATTTAAATGAGCAACAAGCAACCTGTCAACACCCACATGGCAAGTTTTCTCCTCTTTTCTCTTTAGGCACTCTAGATTATTTAAAAGAAAAAGTTTACAAAAGGAGCCAGGGAAAAATAAAAATATCAAGGCAAAGTGCTTCACATCTGGAGGTATAGAAATAATGCATCTCAACCCCAAGAAAAACAGTAAAACAATAATGTTTAATTTATCACACATACCACTAGATGTTAAATACTGCTGTCCAGTATGTAGTTTCTGCAACAAATTGTGAATATTTCAATCTCATTAACCCTTTCCACATTCCCATAATATGGAAAAAAAAATGTTTAAGATAATGGAGATTATCCAAAACAGGCATGGGTAGCATTTGGTTGAGATTCAATGAACTTTCAGTTTCTTTAACTTAAGGTGTGGCAGTTCCAGATGTCTGGAAATGGGCTGTATTTTATCCTAGAAAGACCAAAGAGGGTAAATTGATATGCTGCTCTTTCACAGCAGCACTCCCAGTTACCTCATCTTGGTAAACTTACACAGACTCCCAAGCTCTTTAGGGTTTGGAGTTTCATTGTGGAAAATATGACACAGTGATGGATATCATCAAGCCACAAAATGTGCCATGCTCTAATGTGAGGCCATCACAACTGTCATGAGATCTGTGCCTCTGCTATTCTTTGCTATTCATCTGCCCATTGTGCTCACTGCTGCTCTGGACTATGCTCTCCTCCCATCACTCTTTTGCCTTGGGTAAGTAGACTGAAAGCTCTGAAGCACTGGCTGTCTCTCTGCATGTGAACCAAGCACAGGCAACAGACCTTCAGTTGCAATTGAGAGCTCTCAGTAATGCTGATAAGTAGTACAGATTCAATTACACAGACCAGACACTTACTCTAATCTCAGTTACCCACCTGTGCAGATGGAAAATTGCTCAAAAGAAAACCCCTAGTGCCAGCCTGATAAAGTACAACAAATACTCTGTCCAACAATTACTTTGGAGAGGGTTAGTTGCCCATGCTGATGCTTCTGGGACTAACTGTTTCCTTCCTTACACTAATGATTTTTTCCTTGTGAAAGAAAATCCTTCTGACATTATTTTCTTGCTTTTCTAACAAGCTTGCTCTGAAAGGTCTCAGCACCAAATCCTTGTAAGCAAACTGAATGCACAGAATAATCCAACTTCTATGCAAAGGCAGACAAAGACAGTGGTAGCTAACTCTCATTCTTGTATTATTGCAGAAAATTACAAGGCATAGCCAAGACAACAAGCTATGCTACAGGAGACTGACTTGCAGCACTCTGAGGGTGGAGCATTCTTCTGGCTTATCCTGTTCTTGGCTTTAAACATCTGGTACCAACACAAAGAAATTGTATATTTTTTCCCTGCTAATTGAGAAGTACCTGACTGATTGCTTATGGCTGGCAAGTGTCTGATAACAGGAAATGGTGGCACAGCAGTTCGATGGGTTAAGAACTATGAGACAGGAAAACCAATTATAGGAATCTTCATTTAAACATTTTTGCATATTGATTGAGGAATGTCAGCCTTAGATTTGTTGAAAGTGCTTGGAAACAGGAATTGCTAAGCGCCAACTGTTATTGTCATTACTATCAGTGTTTTCATGACCGTAGTTGTTCTGAGACCTACTCACAAATCAGTTTCTCACTGGGAGAATGAAACACAGAGGAGTAGTTCAATGAAACTTCCTCTCAACTCCCTGAAATCTCTTTTTCACCATGGTATTGCAGCTGGGCCACTGTTGTCTGGGAGCCAAGAGCATAGCAGAGAAGTTCTTTGGAAAACTCTATGTCACCTCTGTGGTCTCTATTTGAGCCTCCACAACTAGGCACTAAGCAGGAGAAGCTCCAAGGCAGCCTGGTGATGAAAACACGTGGCTGAATCACACCTTATGTTGGTGTTTCTGGGATCCCAGGGACCGTTTAGTCCCTGTAAGGACCAAACCATCTCTCAGCAGTCTCGGAGCTGGAGATGGACAATGTGCTGTCCTCTACTACTTGCACTACCAGTGATGGCATCAGAAAGATGAACCAGGGAACAACAAAAGACTTTTTACAAGGACAGATAAGGTCCCAAGGGAAAGATTTGTTCAAAACAGATGTCCTGTGGCTGGGGTTTATTGGAAAATACTTCAATATCAAGATGAAGAGCAAACAAAGTTGTGAAAAGAAGCTGATGAAAGTAACTACTCTGACTTTCAAGCAGCCATAATTGAACTGGAAAGAGGAAAGTAATATTGATTGAAAATCCAAAGTAAAGCAAAGTGGTTCACTTTCAGACCCAGCAGACAAAAGGAAAAAAAAAGTAAACAAGTAGTCTGAAAGGCATCCATTATTTTAGCAATGTGAATTAGATGTTAAAATGTCAATTCATTTTTCATAGTCAAAATATTATTTAGAGAATAGATAAAACCTTCTAATTTCCAATAAACCATTCTGAAATTAATATTCTGTACTAAATCCTGCTCAAATTGCTCAAGCATATCATTGTATGGAAGTCATTAGGACTGTACAAATGAGTAATGGCAGCAGGAGCTGGCCTTTTATTGGCATGACTTTGAAATGGCTGCCTTACTCAAGCACGTCTATAAAACACTCTTGCCACACTATCACGTATTCCATTTACTTCCCTTTTAAGAGAGAGGGGAAAAGGTTATTCTAGAAATACTTTAGAGTAATAAAATCTTTATTGCTACAATTTTTTTGTATCTCTTATGCCTGTGAAGCCAGTTGATTTAGTTACGTCCACAGTTCTGGGAGTGATAGAAGGTCAGTGCTTATACGTTTTGTACACTATTAAATATTACTTTAGCTAAAGTGTCCACAACTGTGGGATGTGTGTGTGTGTGTGTGTGTGTGTGTGCAGTTTTAAGGTCACATAACTCACAACTTGACATGAATGAAAAAACACATGCTAAATATATCATGGCCTCACAGTCCCTCCTCCCAGTGGGACACAGCAAGTGCTTCTGGTTATGATGGTTTGCAAGGCAACAAATCTAAACAGGGGTGAATGAAACCTGTTACTGTAAATGAAAGATTGAGAAGAAAAATCTACCAGGAGCAGGGAACAATAGAAACACACTCATATATACAGGTTTGAGATCTTTTCAAATCTACATGAGTAACACAGACATTTTCAAAGCATTATTAATATATAAATATCTAACTGAATATTTGGAACAACATCTTCTTGCATTAAATTCTAAACATGCACTCTTGTCCAGTTTATCTATTTAGTGTGCAATGAGCCAGATAAATCTCTGCCATCCCAGCTTTTTATTCATTGAAGCAGTAACATGTGCTATTGCTATATTCCTTCTCCTGCTCTTATCTTCCACTGCTGCTGGCACACAGATGACTTAAGAAACCAACTCCCTCATCCCAAAAACAAACCAACAAAACCAAAACCAACCAAAACCAAAGAAACCAACAAAAAAACCCAAAACCCAACACCAAAATGCTCAGCTATCTGAGCCACGATTTTTATGAGAAGTGAGGAAAATACTATTCTGTTTTGTTCATCAACAGACCTGTCAGCTTAATAGTGATCACACTACCTTCTCTGGTAGTAGCACAAGAGAAACAGAGGAATCTTGGTACAATTTTCTAAGTCTGAGGTTGCACTGTTAGCATTTAGAAAAATCGCTGTGTAACTTTGTACTAGTTTGAAAACAAACCAGTGGGAGATCACAAGTCAGAATTATAATTTAAAAGGAAAATTAAAATAAATGCAATAATAAAAGAACACTGAGTCAGGATACAACCTGACACCCTGCTAGTCAGGGTAGTGGTAGCAGTCCAGATGAAATGGATCTGTTGAAGCAGTGATCCTGTTGAAGACTCTGGTCTTCACCTGATGGTCCAGTGGTAGCTCTTGTCCTCTGGGAACCCAGTAAGTAAGGGCTGCTTGTGCTGTTCCAAACCCCGGATTATATCCAGGTGGGAATGCTTGGATCCTCCCCCAGGCAGAGCATCTCACAATAGGCTGATGTAATCCTGAGTCCTTGGGTCTCATGAGTGGTGGGTCCTTGATTTCCCATTAAATAGAGATAGTCCCAGGAGGGAGTTATCAGGGATGCCGTGGTAGAAGATACAGAACACTGCCCCACCTGCTTTAACAGCTCGTGAAAATGATAATAGAATACATATTTTTGGTTACATCTTACAGTGTTACTTAGGACAAACTTACAAATGGAACAAATTTGCTCAGGAAGTCACAGAGAAAAAAATATAGAATGCTGCTCTGCCATTTTGACAATTGCTTTTCTTCTATAACTTCACTTTGAAAGAGAAGCCAACGTCATTTTGAATAAGACATCTGCCTTCTCAGCCAACACCAGTCTGTTGAATAGCAGAATGACAAATATCTCTGTGGTTATTTAATTATTTAGGGCATATTATGCTATTTTATTTGACAATCTGTTTGCTCTGTGGATAAACTGCAATGCTGAGTAATTTTTCCTTATGAAGGAACAAGATTATCTTCTTATGAAACATCCTCATTGGCCCAAAAAGAACATCACACTACAAATAGAAAAAATTGCTATGAAGAGAATGAAGTAGAGATGCCTGTAAGTTACAGAAAATACAAGAGAGAACTCAGCCACTGTGTTCTGTTGTGAGAAGAGAAGAGAAGACTGAAAGGGGGTCTCATTAGTGCATATAAATATCTCAAAGGTGAGTGCCAAGAGGATGGTGCCAGACTCTTCCCCGTGGTGTCCAGCGACAGGACAAGGAGCAAAGGCCATAACACAAGAAGCTCCATCTCAACACAAAGAAGAATTTCTTTACATTGAGTGTCAGAGCACTGGCATAGGCTACCCAGGGACACCATGGAGTCTCCCTCTCTGGAGATATACAAAATTCACCTGGCCATGTTCCTGTGTTACACGTTCTAAGTGACCCTGCCTTGGAAGGGGAGTTGGACTGGATGACCTCCAGAGGTCCCTTCCAACCCCAACAGTTCTGTGATTCTGTGATCAGCTAAATTGACCCACAGACCTCTGGGTGACACAGGTTGAATTATGATAGTATCCCACAGGAACAAAGCCAACAAGCCTTGCTATGATTTCCTAGGACTTCTGTACCATTTTGATCCAGAACCCCAGAGGGATATGGAAGATTCAATTTTTCTAACTTGATTCCATCTGAATCTTGAGATGGAAATGCTCTGGGGCTCATGGAATATGCTATATAAGTGACGACAGGAGGCATTTCATGATGCTTTAATTTTGCTGGTCCTGCATTCTGCAGGGTGATAATAACAAGCTCTAAGATATTAAACAGTGCTTTCCATTTTAATATGGCCAAATGGTGTCACAGAGCTCTGTCACCATTATCATTTTACAGAAGAAAGAGCACAGAAAAATATTTTGCTTGGGGTTGTATTAGAAACTAGTAACACATCTGAAACTAATACCTAACTTCCCAACCTGTTGTCTAATGCTCTAAACTACTATTTTACCCTAGAGATAAAAACATGGATAATAAACTTTTTCATAACACCAACAGCATAGTTTACATCATCTATATCAGAAAACAATAATGATGAGAGACCATTTTAATAACTGACATTTCTGAACAGCCAACAATTTTATCTGAACAGTGTTGTGTCAAATGGCAAACAGAGTATCTTTGGAGTTAATGGACATATGAAAGTTAAACCTTGTATCCTGGCTTAGATGAAAGGACCAAATGAAAGAGCCACCACATCCATTTTCTGTCTCTGATAGATAGGCCAAAATGTTTATGGAGGAACAGAGCAGGCATTTATCAACATTTCTCTAGAATATTCTCAGAAGACCCAAAAGTTTACAAATGAAGAACTTTCTGAGACAAAAGATATGGTTCATATTTGATGGAATGATGGCAAGGAGTGCCACAGATTACTCTTCAGAGGGTAAGACCCCAAAAACTCTGGCCTTCAGAGATTTAATAAAATATCACAGGCCTTTTTCCCATATGCTTTGCTTGGGAATGTTACTACTTTGATTGGCTGGCATAATGTTTTTAAAACAAATAATTCTTCGACATCTACAGTAGAATAATTCAGTATCTCTGCCCATTTTACTTTCTTTCTTCTCTGCCTCTGGTCAACATACATTCTTTCTGGTGTCAATGTCAGTGTGGACAGAAATTCACTTGACATGTGTGATTTCATCAATTCATTGGAAACAGACTGGAATGGTACCACTGACTTTCAATGAAACAAAATTGGTGATCTACAAATAGAGTGTTCTGTGTCCTGCTGACAAGCCTAAAAGAGCAATATCTCTGTAGAGAAATCTTAAAAATGGCCAGGTCTCTCTGCCCCAGCAGAAGCATGCACATTCCATTTGCCTTTTTAGTCACAATTTTTAGATCTTTAAATTTTTCTAAAGTTAAATTTCAATAACTTTTTTTTCAAAAAAGAGTGTCTGGTGGGCCTGCAGGGTCTCTTGAGCCCTTCAGCTGTGTTTAAGACTGTGACATGGCAATGCCATTCAGAAACCAAGCAGAATGTCAAGGTCAGGCTAAAGAATAAGGCTAACATAGTGTTTTGCATGGGCTAATGTGCCTGGGTTTATGAGAGTATTTGGCCAAATAAAGCACTGTGCTAGCCCAGTGGCACTGCCTTCAGCCCAGTCCTGAGTTAGTCCAACCATCTTTTTAGGGCATTTCTACATGTGGAGCGACCATCCTAGGGTCTTTGATGTGTCAATTTACATACCACTGCCTAACTAAGCTCTTGTCTAGATTAAAAGCAAAACTTATTTTCCAGGAGCTCATGGAGGTTTTCCAGGTCTGAGTTTGCCTGTCTGCAATGAAGTGCCAAAAAAAGCTATGTGGCATGCTTTAGTATGGAAAGGATTTCTAAGTATACATTCCCATTGGTCATAATTAGCAATATAATGTCTAATAATCTTTAGTCAAAAGAGGTCTTCAGTTACCTGATTTTCATCCAAAACCTGTTGATTAGTAATCCCCTGTAGCTGGGCCATAACACTCTGCTAAAGCATTGAAGAGAAACTTGGCCTGAATGTAATCATTTGATTAGCATTCATCCAAGCAAAACATCCACTTTTGTAGAAAGCAAGCATATTTTTACCTTTTGCTGGCTTTTGACAAGAAGCAGGAGTACTAAGAATAGGAAATATATACAGTACTGAGTGTTTTTAGACTAAGCACATGGAAAAATACATTTTGCCTAGACAGCAGTGACACTCTCTAGTACATCAGTAAGGTATCACTGAGCTGTCATCAGCTGTGCTCTCAGATGGGACAGAGTTGATGCACACAGAGAAATGCAGAAAAATAAAGGGAGATGAAAAACACTTAAAAATAATTACAGATATGTTTTCTAAAATTAATCATAAGATTATTGTTGCTGCAGTGTTGCTTTTTTTTTAATGTAAAGGCAGCAGCTTTTAGGGAGCTTAAGTTCAATCTTTCTTCAAGACAACATAAATCAACAGAACAGCTATTGATATGTTGATTTTGTTTCTATGCCTTCTATACTGAAACCTGGGGAACCTCTTGGAGTGCATTGCCTAAATTAGTAGCAGCTGCTCTCAGTAGCCACAGATGCTCACAAACCCTTGGAAGAAGACAGGCATTTCAGAAGTTGGATCAGCACACTCACATGAAGGACATGGGCCAGTGAAGTAATGTATGCCAAGAGCAAACAAACTCCTTTCAGTTTATAAAAGACAGAAATGCTTCTTTCTGCTCCAGATCACATCGACAGCTTCCCTTTGATGGGTCTTTCTGTGACTGCTGACCCCTGTACACCTCTCTGAGTTGTATCAAACAAGATGTGTCTAATTTTCTGCTTTCTTCATATTTCCTCACCTTACCTTGGTGTCTCACTACCTACTTTAAGACAACCTTTAATGCCATACAGCATAGTATTATTATTCCCACCTCCCAGATGATTATTGGTTTTTTGTTCATGATATATTTACATCTGTTGGGAGTATTTGGAGAAAATAAAAGCATAGTTAGAGGCTGAATGAAAGTTTCCACCTTCTGCCACCTACTTCAGGATTTTACAACTTCTAGACCTCTACTTTTCATGCCTTTGGAATCTTCAAATAGATTTCTGAGTCCATGAGGCAAGGCTAAAAACACACTCAGATACTCAACATGCAAGAAACTACAAGATACAGACAGTATCTACTTCTATGTGTATAAATTTTTGTTTCTTCCACCACTTCCTATCCGATGTGTTAGGAGGGAATTTCTTACTCTTAATCTTCCTCAGCTGATGTCCATGAGGAAGCACAGCCCCTGAAGCTGCTGTGCTAGAAACAGATATGCTGTACTGTCAGCAGATTTTAGGACAGGAGTTTTCTTGTTTGTCAGTTCTAAGTCCCTTCCGGCTACAAAAGGATGTGACAGCAATAACTAGGAAAGGAAGGAAGATTAATGGTGTGTATAACACAGTAGAAATAAGAAATAATCATACTCTGCAGAAAGGAGCTTTCCAGAGGGAATGGCTCAAGACAGGAGGATGTGGGAGCCAGTAACATCTGTAACCAGTCATTTAGCCAGCCCATGCAACTGCCTGATATACTTCATGCAAACCCCTGATAACAGTTATCTTCTGACTCAAATGCTACACAGAGTATGGGGTTCATGATCAACGTCTGGCAGGCACAGGGTCCACATTACCAAGCAACACAACTTCTTTTGCAGATCCGTATTTCTACTTTGATTAATTTTCATTTATTTTCTACAATTTATATATTAGTGATTGAAAGGAGCAGGTACAATATACATCAATGAAGTGTCTGTTAACTCTCCAATGTTCATTAAGATTCAGATGAGTTCTAATGGACACAAACAGAGAAATTAGTATTTAACTCACATTAGCTCTTTCCCAAATAAAACCTTTCACAACAAATTTTGTTGCCTAGGGTAAGATTCAGTTCACTAGCTCTTGTGGGCTGTGTGGATGCTTTGTAGAACTTTATTGTCCACAGAGAATTCTATTCCTTGCTCACAGAGATAAACACATAACATGTAGACAAGGACATTAGAAAGGGAGGTCAGATGCCAAAGGGAATAAAGGAGCTACAATAAGTGAAAATATTGTCACTTAATTGTACCAGGTGCTAACAGGAAAACAACTTTATCAATGGAATTTGATGAAAGATGATGGAACTTACAGAAGAGCTTCTAATTCAGTAGATAATTGCATTAAGAGTTACTTATCTCTCCCTGTAAACTTCTGTGAAAAAGCATAAGCTTCAGAAAGACTGTATGTGGTTGCTCAGTTAGAGTTAAATAATGTTCTGGACACCTGAGTCCAAGATGGTGAATTACATGTCTGTTCCAATGAGTTCTTAAGTGCTGCTCAGCAACTTTCCTAAGAATGATTTGTGTGAGCACCCACAGTTGTTTTAACATTTTCTGGTCAGTCAGCATGATATTTGGTGATTCAGTTTCTAGAAATGCTGACATTTTCTGTCTATAACTAAGAACAATGAATCTGTGTCCTGAAACAACTCATTTCTATAAACTGAAAGGGGAAAAATTGAAAGCAAATTGTCCCAGAAGTTAAGAAATGCCTGTAACAACTAATTTTCTTTGCCATAACTCATGTCTTGAAGGGTAAAAGGAGAATAATGGAGGATGGCAATGTGGATTGGATGTGGGGCAAATAGTCATGGCACCTAGTGGGAACTGAAGGTTAGGTCCTTTTCTATTCTTTTCACCTCCTTCCCCTCTCTTTGGTAAAATCTAGTGATGCATCATATGAGATAGAGGACAATAGAGCTCCAGAAGGGAAGGAAAATTCTGCCCTAAATACACCTTTACTGGGCTATGTGGATAGATGGTGAAGATGTAGTCCTGACATTTGAGAGATCAGGAAACACACTTGCAACAGCTTTTCAGCTCTGATTATAGGCCTGTTGTCCGGAATGTGAGAGGGACAACCATGTGACCTCAATTCCTGTGAAAACACAGTCACTCATGTAGGGTGTTGCTTCCATAAACCTAGATACTATTTGGTTTGTGGAAGAGAACTCAATGGATGGAAATGGATGAATTTTTTTCCTATGGACTTAAAAATCGGCACTAAGGTTTAAAATACCCAGAGTCTGTGGAATTATTAAAAATCAGCACTAAGGTTAGAAATACCCAGGGTCTGTGGAATTTTTACTGTTGATTTCAAAGAGCCCACTAGTTTTACCCTCATTGCTGACTTTGAAACAAGATGTTTGAAAATTTTAAAAAAAGCAATCTGAAAATATGCTAAAAGTTTCCAAACAAAGTATGTAACATTGCATATGTATGCAGGGGAAGTATTGCACCCGTGTGCTTTACATTTGCTTAAAATAAACCTTCTTAAAAAGGAACTCTCAGTGCAAAAATTTTTTTTTTTGCTCTGAATTAAGTACTTATCATCTCAACACCTCATTCTCTTATTTTGCTTCTGGTGGTATCTTTGATTAAATTCTTAGATTAATTTATAGTAATGACACAGCAAACCTGGGAGCCATAATCCCTTTAGTAGTTCAATATGTTTATGAGGGTTGAAGGATGTTAAATGTGGCAGTTTAAATGCTAAACTAAGTAATCAGTTCATTAGGAATTTGCTCAATGTGTTTATCATGTGCAGCTGAAGCATGCAAAACTAGGCTCTGATAATTCACCAGACAGTTTGATATATGAACAAGACAAACTCCCCAAAGATTGATTGACAACCCCTGGAATTTTGTTAGCAGAGATAAGTACATGTTCACACTTACACCCATGGATAACTTATCCACTTCCAGCACAGAGGAACTGCAATACAAATGTGTTTGGCAGTCACGTCTGGTATGCACAACTCCATCTGCAGGATCCTGACCCAGGACAGCCTCAGCCAACACAGCCAGGCTTCAGAGAATTGAGAAGGAATATGGAGAGCTGCATCCCACCATGGAAATCTTTCTGTTGAGTGCTAATGTTAAAAAACAGCCATGACTATCGATTACTTAACAAAGCTCAGAAACAAATGATACAAATTTCACCAAAGCCCTCATGCTAATATTTGTTCTGACTGAATTAATACCTCTAAATATTTCTGACTCCTAAGATGCATGGAATAGAACAATTTAGGCATAGTTCAAATCCTGGGTTGTGTGTCTGATCTGATAGTCTCTCGATGCACCATACACCCCCAATACGACAAATGCCCTTGCCTAGACAGCCAGCAAAATTTGCTTAGATCAGTTACAGTTTGAAGAAAATGGCCAAAAAAGGATGAACCACCTCAGATTTGATAGCTTCCTGAGCATCTACCTCTTTCTTTCAGTAAAGGAACATTGCTCTATCACAGCAATGAATTAGTAGACTTTTCCTGCTAGTGCCTGAGATAACTGTGAGGATAAACCTGAAGCAGGACCTTGTCCTCCAGCACTCCATTAGCATTCACTCAGTTCCTTGCTAGCATCCCATTAAATGCAGAAGCAATTCATGAAACCCTGAGTATTTCACTGATCAAAAATCTCTCGAGGCTCTGCTTCTGCAACAAAAATTTATGTAAGGAGAGAAAGGGGGGCAGAGGAGAAACAGTACAGCAATACCCTGCATCATGGCTCAGCATGATAACCAAACCTGTGAAGGAAGGCTGCACTGTGGGGAGAGGGAGGGAAGAAGTGATTATGTGGTAGAGAATAATCTTCCTCCCTAGAATGCCTCTGGGAAGGAGGAAGCAAGAAAACATGAGAATCCCACCAGTACACACAATGACCCTTCAGAACACCATGGGGAACCTACTGATGAAGAGCTGCTCTCTAATGCCTCCTGCCAACTCGGCATTTGCCAAATCCCATTTGCTTCTAATCACTTACAGACAGTTGCTTGGCCTGAGTCTGCTCACTCTTTTTCTGGTGCAAAGTTGGAATTAGGCTGCAGAAGCACTCTTTGTGCTGGTGTAGGACTGTGATTATTCTTCATGATCCACAGAGAAATAAAAATGCTGACTGACCTGCCTTGGTGGCTGGCCTGGACAAATCCTGGAAAAGAAAGTGGGTGGCAGGGTGGGCATGTGGACCTGCACATTATTATAGGCATTATCCTTACAGGAAGAGAGAGTACACACTTAGGATATTCCCAGTAGGTGGTCTGGGAAAAAAAAAAATGGTTAATCAGACACACAATTACTTTTCTGACAGCTCAGGGAAGAGAAACTGCTTACTGAAGGCTACATTGACATTCATCTTACTCTGGTTTCTTCCATAATTCTGCCCCATGAACAGTTACCCTTTGCTATTTATTCACTGACTTTTGTAGCATACTACAGAAAAAGTCTGGTTGCCTGTCAGAGTCAACCCCAGTTTTCTGAAAGATGCTTTAGGACACAGCAAGCACAAAGAGAGAAGTCCTTAGTAGGTGCTAGTCACACAAAGTACCAAGGAAAACTTAACCTAGATCCAAGCAAAGTCTGCCAATCTCTGTAAGACCAGCCATTCATCATGTCTACCTTTCTTCAATTCTTAAGTTAGGGCAATAAATAAGGACAGGGAATTGCTTTTTGACCCTCCCCTGTGCACCTTCAGCAGCAGCAGCCATCAGCTGAAGCACAGCAGCTGATTGCATTTCACATGCATAATGGTGGCTGTTATTATTGGCAAGAATAACAGTTGTTACAGTTCAACAAATGTGTCTTAATCATTTTCTGCTTATGTAACACACCATGTACAAGTACTAATGCAATCAAGTGCACTCTAAATACTGCCTGCAGAAATACTGCCTGCAGTCTCCCTTCACTCAATAAACTGTTACAGAATCTAAAGATCTGGATAAAAAGTACTCTGCAGAAAATAGGTGATTTGAGGGTATTGGTCCAACGTGTAGATGTTTCATAGGCAAAGTGATCCTCAGTAATTATAGATTTAGACTCTAGTTTAAGAAAAGTGAAACAAAATTCCTCCTATGGCTCTGATCTCTTTTGCCATTGGGCCATCAGGATTACTTGCACTTATTTTTGTCTTATTATTCTGTATTTAGACTCTTGTACACAAGAGCAAATAAAGCTTGTATTCAGCAATAATCTCATTACTCTGGAGAAAAACAGAAAGGAAAAAAAACAACAGCTATTTCTGTAGATACAAAGATTTTTCTTCTCATGTTCATAAATTAATTATGCCAGTACTCTCTTTAGCACTGAAGAGAACAGCTACAGAGTGGAGTACAGATGTACCACTGACTTCCCTCCTCCTTTCAACAGGGTAGACTCATCTTGGCTACCTATGAAGAGAATCTTGTGGCCCCTGCTAACACCTGAGTGATCATCTGGGAGACTGTACAAGCCAAATCCCCTCCAGGGCCCTTTCTAGCAATTCAACAGTACAAACAATTAGATCTGGGTGCCCAGGAAACTTTCCTGGCACTATTTAAAATCCTGAACTATAATAATGTCAGCATTGCTGAACCAAATTTGCTTCATATTTCTAGCAAACTAAAAATAAATCTTACTTTAAAAATAGATATTAGTATATAGCCATACACGTGCATCCAGTTTCCAGCTGGAATTAGATTGCTTCCTGAGGAATTGTTCTTCTGCAGACCTAGAAGTAGCACTGAAAGATACAGTCTTCCATCAATGAACATGTCATTTCCTTTTTTCTTAATGCAAAACAGGAGAACAACAAACTCCCACAGATGGGAAAACAAGTAGTTCCTACAGTGTCCCTGGAAACTATTTTCTAACTTGGAACAATCTAGGGGGCTTAACATTTTTAACATTTACAAATTATTGCCAGAAAAGCCTTGTAATGAAGATATCATTAGTTCCTGACAAAAGCAAATATCACCTTGGCTTTTTGGTAGAGAATGGGGCACAGTTCAGGTAAAGTTTACAGAAGTGTTCCTATTGCCTCGTTCTCCTAATCAGGCTTTGGACTAGAAGAGTTTTGTTTTTCTCTACTCTTGGTTCTGACTCTTCTCTGCATGAAGCCATTTAATTGAAAAACAAGGTATTTTTCTGTGAATTCTTTGGTGACTTGGGCTGAGAAAATACCACAGATCCATGTGTCAGAGGATTTGATTGCACTTATTGATAAGGAAGTGATTTGCAACCAAGATTTTAGATTGAAAAATCCACTGTACATGTCCCTACCGCTACCTTGAGCACAAGAAAGAACTTTTTAACCTCTGAGACTACACAAGGCAAGTCTGGTTGGTTGCCTGCCAGTGACATGAGAGGCTTACTCAGCTCCTCTAGCTAAGCTTTGGGACAATCACTGTCTTGCCTCTGGTGAGCATGTTTCTGCAGCTGCTGTTTCAAAGGTAGAAAAGAATAATCTGCCCTGCATTGGATGCTACAGAAAAATGAGCAAATGGGAGCAGAATCAGAACTGAGACCAGAAGGCATGCTTTCTTGTCTGCTCCTTGCTCAAAGAAATGTTTAATGACATAGACAACCCCAGGGGTTGAGCCATGCTTCTCCCTAACCTCAGGTAGGTCCTGGAAGGACAGTGCAGACATCCACTGTGCTCTTGACAAGTTGTTTTGTCTAAATATTATAACAGATATTCCCAAGATTTTAGACTATTTTTTATGACAGGAAAATGAACAATTTTATTTCCTTGCTGCTGGGATCAAACAGCCAAATAACCTCTGGTTTTATGACACAAATACACCTAAATAAATTACTGTAGGATAAGGAAGACGTCCAATACGAAGAAGGTCCTCAGAGGCAATCAGCACCATGACCTTGCCATCTTAGAGTTTGATAGTCAGAATTGCATTACACTCATATCTTCTCAGCTTCCAGAGCTATTTTACCCCTCTGCTGGGGTCTCATGGCTTTCTGTAATGTCATGTTATTGACAGATACCAGAAACAAGAAAAACAAGGATATCTTGCAATGGGGGATGTGGAGGTCCAAGAAGTGGATTAAGCACAAATAAGTCTTTTTCAAAGTCTTGGAGGAGTCAGGATGTGTGTGACTGGCTTTATTTCCCTAAGAGGGAAAAAAGGCTTAGCTTTCACAAGTTTGGGAATTACTAATGTAGATGTTTCTATAGCAGGAAATGTGGCACAGAAAATAGCAACATCCACAGCAGAGCAGCCCCTCAACGTTTAACCATGCATAGCAACAACACATACCATTATGACAGCCAATAAAGAATACAGTACCCGGATGAATGGGGGATATTTTAGAATTTATATGCTAAATGTATTAACAGTACAGCCTGGACCACAACCAGCATGTTTTAAGGGTCATAAAAAGGGGATTATTCTTCAGGTGATAATCACGAGGACGAACAACTTGGTGTGTGGGGAATCTGATCTGGTTGTGTCCTGATCACAAGCACTCTGGATCCAATAAAATAGCATTTGTAAAGAAGAAAATAGAGTCTCCTGAGCTGCCAGCACTTGAATTCTCTGGTTTAGTAAATTCTCTTAGACTTGTTTTGGTTACAAAGCTGTGAGGGTACAACAGCAAAGGAAAGAAGAATTACATAAGCGACAGCTTATCTGAATGAATCTAAACCTTTTGACTGAAGAGATGTCTGGTTTGTGAAAGGGAAAATTTATCTTACATTGTCTTCAGCTAGCAGAAGAAAAAAGAAGCAGATGCAAGAATAGAAGAATTGTGAGAAGGCAGAAACAGTGGAAGTCACAGTAATCTAACAAAGTACTGAACAAATGAGCTGGAAAACATTCCATGTTCAAACACTGCATTCTCCTAACAGGAGTGGGCAGAGTGAAGGGCCAGAGCCATTACCTCTGCAAAACCCATCCTGAAGGATTGTCCACTGTGCTATGTGCCACCTCACTATTTATTTCAGGTGGCCGATGCCAACCAAGTGTGTTGGACTGTGCTGCAGGCTAGAAATCCCTCTGAGCAATGATCCAGGTTTCTCTGGTGACTGAATCTATCACAAACCATCTGCACATCATAAACCTCATTTTCCTCACCTGTGAAAAATTAGCAGACTCTTTCATTTGTCAAGTTGTCAGTGTTAAAATCAGTCAGCAAGAGTCAGAGCACAAAACCTTAGTCCTTGGATGAATAGTTTTTCACCTAGCTAATCTGTCCAAGTTCTCTGGAATTAGATATTTAATTATAACTAGGTTTGTAATATTTACACTTTATTGTGGAAGACATCTTAAATGACACCATCTTATAAGACTCAACAGTGTTGTTTTGTTTTTTTTTCCTAAGAAACACGACTTTTATAAACCAGAAGACAGATAAAAGTTAATCATGGTGCTAGAAGGGATTCTGCATTTGAGCAGTATTCACAAGAGAATTGAAGATGGAAGAGAGTTCTACCATCTGAAGTTTTGCCTGACATGGTTTGAAAATAGAGTTCAATTTTGAGATGACAATCTGGTATGCTGTATGTTGCTTTACAACCCAAACATTGCAAAGAAACTGAAATGTTAAAAGTAATTACAGAGTTAAAATTAAAGCAGTCATAATAACTAGAAATATTGAAACACAAGCAAACTTGATAATTTAAAAATTTCAGTCTTTTGATATCTTTAAAGATTAATCTGAAATTCCTTTTTCCATATTACCTGAAACTTGATTTTTCCATCATTTAAAAAAGAGACAAAACACTATGTATTGGGATAACTTCTACAGTTCTTTTTTTGCTTGGCTGTGACTGAGTGCTGTGCATGGTTGAGTGAGCAATTCAATTGGGAATCCAGAAAACAATTTTTTTTACTATAATTGCTCTTATTATGGCTCAACTTAAAAACTTACAGGAAGATCGAGATGTCAGCTTTAAGGTCCATCCAAACATGACAAACATCTAATATATTCCTCTATATTGGATGCTTCTAATCTAAATAGGCAAAATACTAGAAGGAAAACAGAAATATTAGCACACATTTTGAAAGTGAAGAGCATGAAACATCAAGAGGAGACAACATTCCAGGGCTACTCAAGAACCCAGTGGCAGACTCATGGATAAGATTTTGACTTTCTGAGAGCCTATTCAGTGCAGAAGCATCCTTGGCCTCTGGAGAGTTATGATATAAAGGAGTTATTCTGTGTGATGGAAAAGGGAAAGCAGAGGCTGTGTCCGTGTGCTACTCCAGATCCAGGATTAGTTTCTTACAGTAATGAGATGGCTAAGTAATTCCACAGGATTTCACCAAGGTAATCAAGTCCAGACACTCAGCATCTTACAGCCTTAAGACAGTGATGGAGACAAAGCCTTTGCTGTTATCAATGCACATAGATAAACAGCAAGAAAGTAATTTGGAAAGTACCTTCTGCTTAGAGCTGCCACAATTCTTTCCTAAAGCATGCCCTGGCCAGAAGTGCATTTCAGACAGCAAGGGTATTAAAATCCTTCCTGGTAGGAAGTTGCCAATGATGCTGGTGTGTATATGCCCTTGGAGTGCCCAGGCTGTCAGCTGCACCAGCTGCTGCTTCATTCATTATACATGAGGAGTCACAGGCAGCGTGAAGCACTGAAATTAATCCTGACAGAGTCATGAATAAAATGTAAATATATCTTGAGAAGGAAACATTTGCAAGAGAATTTAAAAAAAAAAAAAAAAAAAAAGAAAAGAAAAAGAAGGAGACAGAGAGAGAGAAGAAAGGGAGAAAGAAAAAGAAAGAGAGAAAGGGAGAAAGGGAGAAAGAGAGAAAGAGAGAAAGAAAGAGAAAGAAAGAGAGAGAGAAAGAGAGAAAGAGAGAAAGAGAGAGAGAGAGAAAGAAAGAAAGAGAAAGAAAGAAAGAAAGAAAGAAAGAAAGAAAGAAAGAAAGAAAGAAAGAAAGAAANAAAAAAAAAGAGGAGAAAAGGGGGAAACAGATCAATTGTAAGAATGTAGAAGAATGAAGCAATACAGTCTGCAGGGTGAACACCTGGGTCTTGCCTCATTTCATGCCAAGAGGAAGCAGGCTCCAGGACTGCTAGCATGTATCACAGTGTAGCAGCTGCCTGGGAATATAAACATAGCAGCTCAGAAAGCAAAGCAAACCAACAAAAAAAACCAAAAACCAAAAAAACCAACCAAAAAAACTTCAAACAAAATAGTGTTCACACACCATCCCCCTTAAAAAAAAAAAACAAAATCAAAACAACAAACCCCAAACCAACCAAGAAACAAAAACCCATATGTGACTAGAGAGTTTTAAACCCAAATGAATTGTGGAACTTGCCTTGAAGGCCACAGAATAAGGCTTGCTCTCTGTGTGATTTGGCAGAAGAGGGAAAATCTGGCATCTACTTGGCTTTTAGCCATGTCTTCCTTTTGTTTCAGTGCCTAGCCAAAAAGTGTTGCCAGCTTGGTTTGGAGCTTTAACACAAGCTATTCCCTGTCTGTTTCTGGCAGCTAAGTGACTGCATGAGCTCTCCTAGGTTGTTTGCCCAGTAAAACAGACCAATTAGATCACCTTTGGTAGAATCATGTAATCC